>CM035423.1:67529345-67711845 GCA_020310875.1 Ceratopteris richardii
ATCTCCAAAGGATTACACTCTTCCGAACCCAAATCTTTAAGCTTTTTATCATCCATTAAATAATGTTGATTGTTGAAAGGCTTCTTGTCCACAAATGTGATTACTTTCTTGGGTTTGTAATAAAGTAATTCTATGGTATAAGGGTCCCATGAGTTCAAACATATATGAAATTAGACACCGTTTGGTCACCCATATGCATGACCAAAGATCTCGAGACTAGATTTACTAGAAGGTCAAGCAATTGGTCCACCTAGCTTAGAGGTTGATTCTCAAGGGTGTGAAGGAGGAGGTCTTAGGTTCAATCATCATGGGGTACATGGGGAGAGTATTTTGACCAAAGAGATCTAGAGCCTTATAGAAGCATCCACTTGAGTTAACTCGAGTTAATTGGGATACTTGATGCACATGCAATTACATGGCTGACACGTGGATGGTTAGTATCCACATGCGTAAGAAGGCCATCCCCAAGAGAGAGCTATATATAGAGGCATTTGGTTTGGAGGAGATTCATCTCTCTAGCATTATACAAACATCCAAGTTTGATGCTTGAGTCAATCATACTTCAAGTTTTCCAAATCAAATTCACGTGAATCAAGACTTCTCAAAGATTGGATAGGGATAATAATCTCACCTTCAGTTCTAAGACCATGCACTAGTCATGCCCAGAAATGGACTAGTAATTTGAGTCCACCTATTTCACATGTTCATGCGCAGATCATGCCTAGTAAAAACTCTGAATTGGCTAGGGATATTTTTAGATCCACGTTTATTATTATTCACTACTTTGTACTTTGATTTATTTATCAAAGTGCAAAGCTAGATAATGTTTTGAATCATTTTGGGAAGGGATCCCACCACAGAGATGAGATATGTTCTATTGGTTTTAGAACATGAGGCTCGAGGGGGCACCAGAGTATTGATATAGCTCTATTTTCAAGGATGATTATAGTTTCCAAGGATCTGGTCGATTCAAACAGATCTGAAATCGGACACCATTTGGTCACCCGTGTGCATGACCAAATATCTCAACTCTAGACTTACTAGAAGGTCATGTGCTCTTGTAAACAAGTGATCCACTTATCTGAGTGCGTAAGTCTCAAGGTGTGAAGGAGGAGGTCTTGGGTTCAATCCCCATGGGGTACATTAGGAGAGTATTTTTCCAAAAGAGATCTAGAGCCTTCCAGAGGCATCCACTTGAGTTAACTCGAGTTAAATAGGAAACTTGGCACACATGCAGTTACATGGCTGACACATGGATGGTTAGTATCCACCTGCCCAAGAAGGCAGTCCCCTGGAGAGAGGTATACATAGAGGCATTTGGTTAGGAGGAGATTCATCTCTCTAACACGTGGTGGTCGTAATAGTCGTTCTCTTATAGAGTCCAGCTCAATGCATTTGCAAATATCCTTGGAAACAAAAAGCACTCACCTTTCATGGGTTGCCCCTATAAAGTACGTGTTGCATATTTCCCCTTTATGTAAAACAACCTCAAATTCTTTGATGACATCTTCACAAAATAAGTAACTTCTCACATTAGAGCCATCAGCGTGTATGGGAAGAGGCTTTCCTTGCATAGTTAGAAGAATAAACTTTGATATAAGCTTCTTAGAGAACTCATTAGGCCCATAAATGTTATTGCCATGGGTTGTAATGAAGGATAGACCATAATATCATCCATAAGCCATCACAAGCATCTTGGCCTATGTTGCATTATTCATTATTCAAAAATTTGTTTATTCGTGAATAATTACAGACTTTAACGGCAACCCCCCCCCCATTATTTGATTGAATTAGCTAGTGGCATGCTAGGTTATTCAGACATGAGTGAATACTTTTTGCATGGTATTTTGATAATTTTCGATCGAACGTGCTTTCGATCCAAAATTTTATAGGTCAAAAGTTTTTCAATCGAATATGTTTTCGATCGAAACAATTTCGATCAAATAATCTTTTGTAAAAGAATATAACTAGAATCGTTTTTCATAAGAGTCACTTTGTTTTTTATGAACTTACAATGTCGTAGAAAGAACAACCCTATAGACATAGGAGAAATAAGAGAGATGAAATCTCAAATACTTTTCCTGGCATTAAGAAGAACCTCGTTTGAATTCATAATTTGAATTATGCAAACAATATTGAAAAAAAAAAGTCCTTGGATTATGAAAAGCATTTGAACATATTTCAACTCGTGATGTTTATATCTTGATAAAAGAAGTTTGAAATTATCTTACCATCAAAATGCAATATTCAATTAAAATTCAGTGGATGCAAACTCATGAAACCTATTTCACGTTACACTCTTGCCATAAAAATTTTGATGGAAGCGCTGTCGGGATGAAATCCCTCGAGGATTGTGGATCAAGGAAATTTTTTCAAATTTATTTCTTTATGTCCTCTAACCATGATATGATGTTTTGACTGCAGGAAGATGGATTGAGTTGAAAACTAATTCAAGTATCTCATTGATTTGATTGATTGTGTGACAAAAGACTCTCTTTTGTACTTTTATGTGTGTTTTGACCTAGCAGGACGCCTTTAAACTTGTATAATTCCTTGTAAGAAGTCTATTAACCCTTAAACCATTGTTGTATTTTGACTTAAACCCATTTAAAATGTCATGTACATGCTTAGATAAATTCTAGAAACCCATGTAATTATATGAACCTTGAGAAATTGTATTAATTTCACCCTTAGAGACCCTAAAACCCTAAATCTGAACTATGGAAACCTAACTTAAACCCTATAAAACCCATGGATTTGAAATCCATAGTGTACATAAACCCATTAATTAACATGCATTAACCCTAGAGAAATCAAACCCTAATTTTTCCCTAATAAAAAACCTTGTTTTGGAACCTTAGAGTCACCATTTATCCTAATTCTAATCTGTTAATTTCATCAAATTTGTATATAAGTGGGAAAACAAAATAAAAACCTCAATCAAAAGAAAAAGAAATGAAAAATAAAAATAAAACATAGGAAAGCTCGTGGGTTTCATACAGAGTATTCAACTCTCTCTCCCCTCACTCTGATAGTTCATCACTATAACTTGGATCGAAGCTTTCCACACCAATGATCCACTGAAAAAATGTTGGAAGATGGCGGTCAAATAGTCCCAATTTCCACTTACCAAAACTAAAAGGAAGATTCAATATATTTGACGCTCTAGAAGAGAGAAGTTGTATTGTAGACTTCGAATTCTTAAGGAATTGAATAAAGGAAAGTATCAATCATAGATTCGGCTCTTAAAAATTAGATATGAAGAAGAGATTCAAAAAAATCATCTTCAGATCTACTTTAAAGAATGGTTCGTAGGGAAAGCGGATAAACCAAAAAAAGAAATGTGTAAACTCTCCTAGAAAAGATAGCACAAGAAAGAAATTCCATACATGATTGATAGTAAGAGGTGTAATCTAGGTTGGCTGAAGAGAATATGGAATTTATTGTGAGTCACTTCATTCACTCAGCTATTGGGAACGTCCACTCCTTCGTCTCCTCAATGGCCCGGCCGCATGGTTGTTATTATTAGCATTAGTTCTAAGAAAATTCTAAGTGATTTGTGCTTCTAGCTTGAATCCCCCATCTTAGATATTGAGATTGGCAAGGCTATTAACTTCCTGCCCAATGGAAAAAGTCTTCATCTGAATGGGCTTACAAAGGAGTTATTAAACATGTTCTTGAGACAATTGCATTTGGTTAGGCAGGAATTCCTACAATTTGGTGCCTTGCATCACTCGCTCAACGAAGGTATAATAAAATTGATTCATGAAAAAGATGGAAAAAAAAAAGATTGAAATATGGAGGATGATCACGATGCCACAAACGGGTTATAAGGTCTTCGCAAAGGTCCTGCCTAATAGAGTTGCATTTCATCTTCAAGCTTGGGTCCATGAGAATAAAAAAGGCTTCATTAAAGGTCAATCCATCCTTGAGGTGGTTATCGACATATCAAAAGGCCTATGATCACTTGGAGTGGCAGCCTCGGATTCATCAAGATGATCGCAATGCTTTTGGGTAATGCTTCCGTGCGTATTAACATAATTGCCAACTCTCTCATACAATCAGATTAAAGAGATCAATTAGAGAGGGATACCCCGTGGCTCCACTTCTGTTTGCTATTGCCATGGACAACCTTAACTGCCTCATTAACCATAAGGCTCAGCTAGGAATGATCCAAGGAGTGTTGTTTGCCCACAACCAAAAGCCAATGCTAATGAGACTCTTCGTCGATGACACGAATGTCATTGTGTTAAATGATAACACTAGTATTTTAACCTGACATTGTCTTAACACTTTCTATCTTGCTTCCTAATATAGAATCAACCACTATAAGATTGCTTTCAAGGCCATCTCTAGACCCATCATGCTATTCTTGATCTGTAGTAGATATATATTCCTATTGTTGGGAATTCCAATGGTCTTTGATGTCTCTATTGGTTAGAGATGGACTTAGGTTCCGAAGAAGCTCGAGCTTAAAATTGCATACTAGAAAGGGATGCAAGCAACCTTGCTAGGTGCATTCTGGTGATCAACACCTTTTTGCTATCGTTGGTCATATATTTCTTTGGCTTGTTGAAGGATATTCAAAATCAAAAACTTTCTTTTGGACAAGAGACTTTAAGAGAAGATATATGCCCCAGGTCAAATGAAACTTGTGTGCGATGTGAAAAGACTATGGGGGCTTGGGCATTCCGGACATCATGGGGATGGTTGATATAATGGCAACCAAATAGATCATCAAAGCATGGCGCAACTATGAAGTCTCATGGACTAAGCTGATTTTCAAAAATAAATCTATGATCACTTTAGTGGGTCTACCTAGGTGGAAGAATCTTGACCTAATGTTTCCTCCTATTCCACTCACTCCGAGAGGTTCATACTTGATTTGTTCTTTGTGGAAGAGCTAGAATGAAAGGAAAACGTGAATCAAGATGAATTGAGGATTGCAAATTGGCAGTTGGAATCATGAAAAATGACTCAATTTGGTTTCCCATTAAAAAAATCAAAGAGATTGACCCTATTGATAAAAAACGGTGAAAAATCCATGGAACAAAGGGTTTTGTGTTTGGAAACATCTCTTCAATGAAGAAATAAAACGGTACATAAGACTCATGAGCTTTGTCTTGACAAATAGAAGGACTATGAAGAGTGGGGCCTATAAAAATGTAGAATCAACTCCTATGAGATTTCAAAATCGTAGGTCATGCTTGGTCAGGATCACCCTTATATTGAGGGTTTAAGATGGATCAGAGGAAACAAATTAGGTAAAGCAATGAGCTTCAAGAAACTCCTTCGATCGGAACCCTAAAAAAGAGATGGTGTCTTGGTTGGTCAAACATCACATGGCAGTATAAGTTCTCGTACCTGTGGCACCCTCTCATTGAGAAAAAAAATATGTTCTTATGTGGCAAAATCTTCAAAGAGGCAATTTGGACCAATGCCAAAGCTGAAAAAATGTGGAGGGTTCCCCAATGGTGCAAGCGTTGCCTTGCAGATAGAGAAGACATTGGAAACCTTTTGTTTTCTTGTCTTAAGAGCCATAAGATATGACAAGTTCTCACCAGAGTATTGAAACTCAAAAGCCAAATCAATTGGAAACAAGCACTTTTGGGAGAAGTGATTGGATGCTCTTCTTCTTTGTGGGATTTCATCAGATGGGAGGCTATATGAAAAATCTGGAAAGAGAGATGTGTGGACAAGTCTGATAAAGCTCCAAAAGAATGGTTGATAGTGAAGTTCCTTGTCATGATCGACAAAAGAATAGATAAAAAGCTAAAAAGCAAATGGAGGCCCCATAAGGTTGATGAAAACATGATTAACCATCTCTCCAACTTGATATAAATCCTTGCTTGTCCCCGAGCTCTTTGTAGCGTAGATTCTGTGTCCAATCCATCCCCTACATTGTGGGATAAAGGGGATCCCATGGGCGCATTGGCCCTTCATTGTATTATTTTGTTCTTTTATTATTAAAACAAGGGGGAAGTTAGAACTTTGGCTAAGATTCCTGTTAAGAAAAAAATTCTCTGATAGATTATGAAAATCATCCCTCTTCTTTTTGGCTAATTAGGATCTTGATGTTATAATTTATGGAATATCGTGAATAATGCATTACTGAAGTATTAATTTATTAATGTATTAATGTGTGTTTGGTGTTTTTGATATAGCAACTGAAGGTTTGTGAGGGCGTGAAAGCTTTAAAGTGCAGACAACAATAATCCGATTTTATGGCGGACATCAATTAATCCGATTTATAATTTAGTTTGTAAATAAATCTGCGTAGGAGGTTCTATTGTTAGAAATAGTTAAAAAAATAGTGGTTGAATAAGGATCATTGTAGAGTACAGTTTCTCATACTAAAAGAAAGGCTTTCTACGAAAGTCACCAACTTTTAGTTTCACGCATGCTTTTCAAAGCCGCTCTCATGTAACCACGCTTTTTGACATAATCTAAAATTCCTATAAATACATGCACTCTATGGACTGTCGAAAACAGAGTGCATGGGGGGAGATTCCACCCAATACTGCATTGAGTCTTGTCTCTTGGCGTCTCTATTTTTCTGTGTATTTTCTGTGTTTGCAACCTTTGTATGCATGTGAGCAAGATCCTCATAACAGTAGTATCACAGCCTTGCATGTGTCACTACAGAGGGATCTGTTTCTTTTCGTTTTGGTGTATTGATCTTTGTTTTCTTGTTCTTTGTTCATGATCGGATTCCGATTCCGATTCCGAGGTCGTGATGGTCAAAAGAATCGATAACTATAAGAAATCCCCTCTTTTTAGAAACTATAGGATCTTCATCTTGGAGGATAAAAAGCTGAAAAGCAAATGGAAGCCCATGAGGTTGATGAAAACATCACTAACCACCTCTCCAACTTGATATAAATTGTTGCTTGTCCCCGAGCTCTTTGTAGCTTAGAGTCTGTGTCCAATCCATCCCCTACTTTGTGGGATAAAGGGGATCCCATGAGCGCATTGGCCCTTCACTGTATTATTTTGTTCTTTTATTATTAAAACAAGGGGGAAGCTAGAACTTTGGCTGATAGGAAGTACTTTGTGGGATAAAGGGGATCCCATGGGCGCATTGGCTCTTCACTGTATTATTTTGTTCTTTTGTTATTAAAACAAGGGGGAAGCTAGAACTTTGGCTGATAGGAAGTACTTTGTGAGATAAAGGGGATCCCATGGGCGCATTGGCCCTTCACTGTATTATTTTGTTCTTTTATTATTAAAACAAGCGGAAGCTAGAACTTTGGCTGATAGGAAGTACTTTGTGGGATAAAGGGGATCCCATGGGCGCATTGGCCCTTCACTGTATTATTTTGTTCTTTTATTATTAAAACAAGGGGGAAGCTAGAACTTTGGCTGAGATTCCTATTAAGAAAAAAATTCTCTGATAGATTATGAAATCATCCCTCTTCTTTTTGGCTAACGAGGATCTTGATCTACGAAATCGGGGCATTTGGGTCTACCACATTTGGGTCTACGTGTAAGACCGTTTCCTATCAATTAGAGACATTGTTCCCTGCTAAATCTTTTTTTTTTCTGGATTCTTGTGATTAGGAAGTCTTAGAGGGAATGTTTTTAGGCCATATTATCTTAGAGATGAGATATATCTTCTCTATCAAACTCATTTTTGCAACGATGTTTAAAGAACCAAAGTAAATCATCCCCATCTCTTGAAATTGTCTTATAACGTTTCAATTTGGATTCAATGACTTTGAATACCTTTGCTTCTTTGACTACCATTCGGGCTCATGATTGTTTCAAAATCCCTTAGACATCTAACCACTATCCAATATCTTTTGCGGATGATGTCCACATATTTTAGGATTTTTGTTCAAATGATGTCCAACGAGGTAATGCCAAGCTAGAAAAATCATTGGGTAGATCCTAGAGGGCTTTGGAAATATTTAAAGATGGATTAGTTCATGGGTACAATTGTTTGCCACCCACCATGTCTTACTCCTTCACTTTGAAACTATTTTTACTTGTTTGGTGATCACGTACAACATGCATTGTTCCATATACTTTTCCAAATATCAATTAAACTGCATGATTATCCACCGCTGAAGTACATAGCATGATTATCAACTACAACATAGCATGATCATCCACTACATAGCATAGGGAAATCAACTACGTAGCATGATTTCCTTAGAGCAACATTTCTGCACATTACTTGGCAGGGAAATCTTAATGAATATCTTAATAACTTTAGGCCTTCCCTAGTCTTTGAAGGCTCCCTTACGTTGATACCTCGTATACACAACCATTCACCACTCTAACCATGAATGATATCTCTACACCTCAACAATGTCTTTGCGTAAACTTATAATGGCGTAGTCATGTGTCCCTTTTCTTTACATGAATGATGAGTTCACAAATTTTTCTTAGGCGGCTTTACGTTTTTACATTGTACACGTCTTGATTGATCAATGTTAACACTTTATAGCCCCAAAAGCTTATGGGATGAGGGATCTAAAGAAGAAGCAGTAAAGATTGATTTTCTAAAGTTTCTTACTATTTTCCTACCATAGGACACTTAAAACCTCTCTATAGGCATGAAGATGATGATAAAAAATAGCCATCTAATCTTCTAAAACAACCAAAAAGGAAAATATAAGATTGATTAGTATCTAACTCACAATGTGAAAGCCACCAAGTATGATGAATAACAAGATTTCACCCTAGCAACAACACCAAAGTGTTTCATGTAGACACCCGCACATGAAGCATTTACACATTGAAATTAAGCAATAGATCCTCACCGACAAATTTTCAATATGAGAGATGAGTTACTGGTATGAAGACCTTCACCATGCTTACATAAAACAACAAAACAGAGGAGTCACACACACATGCAAAAGCACATGCGAATAACCATGCAAGCAAGCCTAACTCACGAGCAAGACACAAGTGCCATGGTAGTCAATACTTTCCTCTTCTTCTCAAACATTTACTTTCTCTCGTGTTGGAGATCGAAAGACCAAGAGCTTAGCAAACTAGAAAGAATGTGTAGAACTTCCTTTGGATGGGAGACTACAATAGGAGAGGGGCTCCCAAAATTAAATGGTCTACTTTCATCAGCCAAAAAGAGTGTGGGGGCTTGGGCATTATGGATATTGAAGGCATGGCTGAGAAGTTAGCAGAAAAATGGATCATGAGGGCTTGGTGTAACCGTGAGACCTCTTGGGCCAAGCTCATTTTTAGGAGCAAGAACCTACCTATGTTGGTGGGAATCTCCAGTTGGAAGGACTTGGACCTTCTTACCCTGTTATTCTCCCCAATTCCGGTCTCACCTAAAAGCTCGAATCTTGTTCATTCCCTATGGAAGAGTTGGAATAAGTTCAAACAATTTGTCAAAGTCAGCGAAGATTAGAAATGGGCAGCCGGTATTAGAAAAAATGACTCAATTGGTTTCCTTATCACATGCATCAGAGGTGTGGCCTCCTCGAGCCTCCAAATTTCTAAGAGGCTCTAGAACATGGGTTTCAGACAGTGGAAGCACCTCTGGAAACAAGAAACTAGCCAACGGATCGGAATTGAGGACGTAGACCCTAAATTAAGAGTTCACTATGAAGAATGGACTCTCCTATAGAGTAGATGAATTGATTGGGAACGTTCAAAACCCCGTCTCCTTATTGGGCATGACCCGCCTAGCCATCACGATCTTAGGTGGCACAACAGAAATTGTCTTCCCTAAATTCCTAGAAGCAAGGTGAACATGGACTTTCACCTCACACATAACGAGAGGTGGTGCTTGACTTGGACAAGACTGCATTGGGATTTGAAGTTCATATCGTTATGGCATCCACTCATGGAGATCAAAAAATTACTCCTCATGTGGCAAATTCTTCACCGAGGTATCTCGACCAACCTAAAGGCCAACAAAATCTCTGGGGCTCCACCATGGGGTAAGTGATGCCACCGTAGCATCAAGGACCTTGGTCACATCTTCTTTGCGTACCCCAAGTCTCTACTTCTCTCGCAAACCCTCGGGAATATCTTGAGACTACAAGCATAAATCACCTGGAAGCAAGCCTTGCTTGGTGAAGCAATCGGCTTCTCAGCGGCACTATGGAATGCTATATGAAGGGAAACCGTCTGGAAGATCTGGAGGGAGCAGTGTGCCATGAATATCCGACACCCTTCTAAAGAGTGGTCGATCGAGAAGTCTCTATTCCTCCTTGGCAAAAGAATCTCCAATTGTAAGTGGTATCCACCTTTTAGGCATCATAAAGTGTTTCTTCTCGAGAACAACAAGCTCAAATCCAAATGAGTCGTGCACGAGGGGGACAAGAGGATTGTTAACTTCCTTTGTAAAATGCTATAGGCCAACAAGTTCCACCCCTTCTTTGTGGGATCGAGGGGTCCCAAGGGCACTAGTCTCATTCACTTGTAACTTCTTTCTGTTCTTTAATTAAAGTCCCGAAGAGTAGGCCATGGCCGAACTTCCTCTTTATTTAACAAAAAACCATTAACTTTAAAGATTTTTTCCTAGAGTTAAGGTGTTATAAAAAGAATAATGTATATATTATGACGTAGAGAAATTATAAACTCTTCAAGGATAAACTTACTCTACGGAATCCATTGGAAGTCGATATTTATAAACCTATTGCAAATCCATTGGAATTCAATATGAAATTAAGGCATCATGAAGGTGAATAAGTGTAGGACGTGACCATGTATAGCTCAAATGTAGAGTCACTTATGTAAAAAAGCACTTACAAGTCAAAATATAACACATGCCATTGCACTCCTATTAAAATTTATGCAGACTCTAAGAACACCTCATCTGGTTGCAACTAAAAAAGTGCTAGGTACGTCAAGGGATCAATGAGCGAAGGTCTCTACTATGCATTTGATGATGGTTTGTAGCTCCAATTCTGTAGTCCTATTGATTGAGGTGGATATGCAAGTGAAACATGTACAATCTATTGTGAATTTTGAGTAACATATGTTTGGAACAAGTCCTCGTGTTCCAATATGCAAGGCCCACACACATTGAGGTGCATTATCACTTTATTAGAGAGAATGACATATATATATACCGGGGAAGAATATCAAAATATTTTCACCAAAGCTTTAGATGGATTAAAGCTTCAATGATTCACAAAATACACTAGGATGAAGGAATTGGATTGAGTCTTAAGGACAAGTGTTCAAAACGAAGTGTCTAAATATGGAAATGATTTCATTATAAGCTCACCACTTGGAACAATCAATGGAAGGGATTTTAGGTCATGAGGTGAGTTGGGAAAATCCACCAAAATAATAAAACCACTTTGTAGCTCAAGCGTAAGCACCACCTCCTTTACTTGTCAATCCGCGGAGACGTGAGGACCGGTATGAAGACCACGAGCAAGTGAAGGCACAAGTGCATGAGTGAAAGCACACAAACATGCACACACATACACACACACGCGCACAAGGTAAGATCAAAGAGAGGAACAATGGAAAGCTTCGATTGCAAAGAGTTCTCTTACAAAGCTCTATTCTCTAACAAGCTAACCTCAAAAATGAGCTCTCTAGCTCTTTTTATAGTTTTTTGACTAGTTTTGGCCCTGTCCAAGTCAGGCTCAAACGGAGTCTAAAAATTATGAAAATTGGTAGGATGATACTTCTAATGCTCCTCAAGCTTGAGGACTCCTCGGCTTGCACAAAATGGAGCTACAAAAATAGAAAATGGTATTTACAATGGTTTTAGTGATGGAAATCACTATTTTTGTAGGGAATTCTTCTGAAAAGTTGACATGTACTTCTTGGAGCTCCCTACTTGCTCCTTCTTCTTGTGTGTTCACCTCTTAGATATGTTCCTATGCTTTGTCCTTGACCTTCAGCTTCAACACTCCCCCCCCCCTCTCAAGTCTGTTGTCCCTGACAGACCCTTGTTGTAGTGGTTGTTCCATGTAGTTCTTGGGAGGTAGTATCCATTCTATATGAACAAGAGCCGTCTATCTTCCAAATTTGGCAGTGTTGGTTGTCCGGTCCTTCATTTGTCACTGCATGCCTTTGCAAGTCGTAGTCCCTTGGTATGTGCTTCTTCCGTGGATTCCCGCATGAATGCGTATCAAGATTGAGTTGGAGCAACTGCTATCTTCGAATTGCTTCGTAGGTATTGATGTTGCCCCAGGATGTCCTCTAGCGCTTCTAAAGATGATGTTCAAAGTAGTCATGCCAAGTACTCATAACCCATAGTGAATGATGGGTAAGTGTGTATGTGCATGGGTTGAAAAAAGTATGTGCCTTGTGCACGGCCTTGTAATGTAGCCCTACGCATGCTTACTTGGAAAATGCATTGGAAGAAGTGTGGTGCAAAAATTGCGGGTCTTGAGCTAAGTGCTCAAGGGTATGCTGACGAAGAGGTTTCCTAATCTATCATGGTTATGGTGTTGCCAGAGTAAAGATACCTATCGTGGTGAAGGGTTGATTGATGTCTATCTCTTCATGTTGTATACCCGGCATTTGTGATGGAACATTGTCGATGAATGTCCATGTTGCTGGTCCACCGAAAATTTTTTTGAGTGCCTGGTTCTGTCTCTTTTCAAAGCAACGTTTGTCAAATACTGAGAATTGAATTTCTTTATATTCTTTGACAAACAACATTGGGTAACTACACCAAGCCTAGTTTCACATATTCTCTTTACTTTACCATAAGCAGGAGTCTGCTCATCTAGTATACAGACAAGGATTTTCGGGGTACCAAACAAACTCTTGCAAATATCTCCTTGGATGCTCTCATACATACAGTAGTTAAGCATCACTCAAGTTCTGGACCTTCAAGATCTTCACTCCCACCATGGTAAGGGGAAACCATAGGTGTGGATGCCATGTTCATGCTAAGTTCTTGACATCCACCAGATAAGGCAACAATTACATCATCTGCTAGCCGAGACACACTTCTATCCAAACTGATAAATGCCCAGTAATCGATGGTTCAATCTTCAACTAAGCATGACTCATTCATGTTCCATGAGCAAAACCTGGGAACAAGTTCTTTCCCTCTCTTTTTTTTTTTTTTTCAGGAATGTCACAAAACAAGAAGGCAAAGTTTAGTATCAAAAAGTGGTTTACATGTGTCAATGTGCTCTAGTGCATGGGACTCTCAGTTGTGTCTATGCACGGCCATGTAATGTGGCCCTATATAATGCATACTTTAGAAATGCATGACCTAAATGGTGCAAGAGACAAGGTTGTGCAAGGAGCACATGGTTGTCGCTCGTCGAGGCCTGATGTCACTTGCAGATGTTGGTGTCATCTTTGTTGGAGGTATCCATTGGATCTCGAGATGACCACTGATCCTTCCTCTTTATAGGGATCCATTTTAGAACAGCATCTGGCACTGTAGAGATTACTTTAGGCATCTTCCTCTTTGGATGTTTTCTGAACTATGGTATCCAGTGTGGTTGGCGCTTTGGTTCGATGGAGGCTACTTGTACTTTTGGCTTCCAAACCCATATCCTTTTTGCATGTCTTCCTACTATTGTTGAAGAGCTGATTTGATCTTCTTTCGGTCTCTGTACGTGGTTCTTACCCTCTTCTCTTTTTGGCTTCTTTGTTGAGACCTTTCGCATGTGGGAGAACATAGGTTGTTGTAGATGTAAGAGCTTCTTAGGTACCCACATCTGTAATCGCCCTTGTTGAGCTGCAGCTAATTTCTTAGGCACCCAAACTTGTTGGATACCTTGTGATTGAGCTTGTCCGAGCTGCTTCCTTCGTCTTCTGACCTGGTTGGCTTGCCTGGATGGGATTTGTGGGGGCAAGGCTGGTGGTTTCTCTCCTTTGCGTACCCAGATCTGCGTCATGCTCGGAACTGCTTTCTTATCGAATGGTGTCTTTCTATTTGATGTAGCGATTGTCATGATCGGTTGTGTTTGCCTCTGTGGTGGACTTACTAGTGTGGCTACTTGATTCTTTGGAGAAGAAGAAAGATCCACCCGCCTTCAAACCCGTTCTTCCACGATTGACTCCTTCTGCATCATAGAGCTTTTGACACATACAACATCTTCTTCCATATGATTAGTCTTAGAAGAGCTAAGAGAGTGTTTGGTGCCATGATCGGGGAGCATGCAGTTCTCGAATTCTAATGTAATGCATTGTTCATGTACCCAAACTTGAGGAATTTGACTTCTTAGGTTTAAGTTGACTGCATTGTCATAAATCCAATCTTGTCCTAAGACAAGTGGTTCTGTAAGGTTCTCATCTTCACACAATAGCACTTTGACTTTCATTGGAACATCTTGCAGGTAGATGGGAAGTTCCACCTCGCCCAAACAAGGGGTTTCCACACCTCCCAATCCTATGAGATATGCTTCTATGGGATTGATGTTCAACTGCAAGTCTTGGCAGTAGGAAAGTCGAACTGCACTACTTGCTGCACCTGAGTCAATCAATGCTTTCACAGTCCTTGCACCCTTTCCTTGTCCTATCTTTATGGTCACAAAGGGACGTCGGTCAATAACTAGAGAAATCGCTATGCCTGATTTTTGTTTACATATCCATGTGATATTTTGGGGCGTTCGAGTTGACATCTAGGCCTAATCACCGTAACTTATTTCGCCTTATGCGCTCTCTAGCCTCTGCTTGTGCTTCTTCTCTGACTCTCATCTCTTCTTCTTTTCGTTTCTTAGTAGTGTTGAGTCTCATTAGCATGTCCTCTATAAGAGGTTCTTGATATAACTTGACTCGACAACCACTGATATAGTTTGGCAAGATGTCACCTTCTAAAGTAGCCAATTGAACAGCACCGCTAGTGGAAATTATATTAATGATCATGGGTCCATATCCTCTTTTCTCCAACTTATGGGCATGTTGCTTTAGCGTATAAACTAGCACTAGGTCTCCCTCTTTCAATCCCTTATCCTTAATGTGTGCATTGAAGTATGCCTTTTGCCTTTTCTTTGCAGCATAGATGCCTGCTACCGCGCGTAGCCTTGTCTCACCTAAGCGTTCTAGATCAAAGATCCTAGAGGACAATTCATGTCCATTCCACTCATACTCTTGTGCTACTTTTAAGGCAGGGATTAAGAAATCTAATGGTAGCACAACATTCTATCCAAAGACCATCTGAAATGGGGTGGCGTTGAGTACTGTTTTGTAGGCAACCCGATAAGCCCAAACAGCATGATGAAGTTGTTTATCCCAATCAGAGCGTTTATTATTTACCAGTTTTGTCAATACATTACAGAGGATCTTATTGGTGCTCTCGGCTTTTCCGTTAGCTTGTGGGTGATAAAGGGCAGACTTTTTATGTATCACCAAGAATTCTTGGAGAAGATTTTCAATGACCTTATTCAAGAAGTGTGTGCCTCTATCACTCACTAACTCTATTGGTAGCCCATATCTCGTGAACACATTCTCGAATAAGAACTTAGCCGTAGTCTGAGCATTATTCTTTGTTGTGGCTTTCACTTCTACCCACTTTGTAAGGTAATCTGTGGCTACAATAATATACTCTGCATGGGAGTTTCTAGCTGGGGGGTTAATAGGACCTATGAAGTCTATGCCCCACTTGGAAAATGCACGCCCTCCCATCATTGGCCTCAAGGGCATCTCGTCTTTTCTAACTAGATATTGTGCATGTTGGCATGTGTCACATTTCTTCACATAGGTATGTGCATCCATATGAAGAGTGGGCCACCAAAGTCCGGAGAATAGAATGGTCTTGATCACTCCGTCAGGACCAAAATGTCCACCTACAACACCACTGTGTGCAGTCTCTAAGACCTTTAAATAGTCCGATTCATGAACGCAGAGTCTTAAGTAACCATCTTTGCCTCTTCGGTATAAGTTGTCTCCTACTAAGGCATAGCCTTGAGCTTCTTGCTCCATGTTTCGTCTTCTTGCTAGACTAGCCCCTTTGGGTAATCTTCGCGACCTCATAAACTCTACCAATGGAGCACTCCAATCTGGAATTAATGACACTTGATAAAGGGTCGCATGCTCCACTGGGGGTCTCTCTCTGCACATTGGACAATTCTTAATCCACTCATGTATTTCTTTGTCCATGCTAGGCCAATACACTCCTAGACGCTTCAGATTCTGCAATGTTCGTTGTTTAGAATAGTGATTTCCTAGCAATCCTTCATGAGCTTGCTGCAACCAACTACTATGTTCATCATCCTTGACACAACAAGCTAATACACCCTCAGTATCTTGTTTGTACATGCTTCCTGCCAATATGTGATATTTTTGTGATCTTACAATTTCTTCTTGTGGTGTTTTCACATTCTTATTTGCAGGGCCAAAGGTTAGGACTAGTACCAACTTATTTGCCCATTTGGGAACAACTTCCAAATTGAACAGATAAGCATCAGGTAGTTCATCAGACACTCCTTGCGGTGACTCTCCTGAGTAATGCAAGAAAGGTGATCTGCCTGAAGGTGGGTTCTACCTTTCCTGACAACAACTTCAAAGTCATATTCCATTAGTAAGAGGAACCATCTTACTAAGCGTCCAGTATTGCAAGGTTTATTGACCAAATATAACAAAGCTTGATGATCAATGAAAAACTTGAACTTGTTGGTCAATAAATAGTGTCTAAACTTCTTCATAGCATATACCATGCCTAAGCCCTCTCGCTCAATTGTGGTATAGTTCCGTTCAGCTGCAGTGAGCTGTCTACTAGCATATGCTATGGGCAAATCTAAGTTTCCTTCACTTGTGGGTTGTGCAAGCACACATCCTATGGCATGATTGGATGCATCCACATGGACATGGAATGGTTTATTCCAATCAGGAGTGGTCAGTATTGGTGCTGTGCACAAACGTTTCTTCAGTTCGTTGAAAGAATTCTCGCATTCGTTGTTCCACTCAAAATTAGACAACAAGGCATAAAGGGGTCTAGCTATGATCCTGTACATGTGGATAAACCTACGGTAATATCCACAATGGCCCATAAAGGCTTGTACCTCTTTAACATTCCTTGGCCTTGGTAGCTCCGCTATGGCTCGTACCTTATCTTCATCTATTGAGATTCCATTCTTAGAAACAATATGACCTAAGATTTTACCTTGACGCACCATGAACACACACTTTTCTAGGTTCAGACACACTCGATATTCTCTACACTTGTTGAAGATTTGTCTAAGCTCAGGGATGTGAAACCTTCTTTCTTGGGAATGAGCACATAAATCATCCACATACACTTCTAAGCTCTTTCGCAAGAAGTGTATGTGGATCCACATAAATCATCCACCTTCTTTCTTGGGAATGAGCACATAAATCATCCACATCCACGAAATGCAAAGATTCCCCACTCTGTAGCAAAAGCTGTTTTGTGTTGATCTTCTGGGGCAATGGCTACTTGATTGTAACCTGAAAACCCATCAAGGAAGCTATAAACTTCCTTGCCTACAACACGCTCCAAAAGGTGTTTCGTGATTGGAAGTGGATAACTATCTCTGATAGTAGCGGCATTAACTTTTTTAAGGTTAATACACACTCGCAACTTTCCGTTCGTCTTGGGCACCACTACAATGGGGGACACCCATTCAGTATGCTCAATCTCATAGATGAATCCAGCTTCAATCAACCTATCAATTTCTTCTTTTATTTTGGCTGCATAGGTATCATTATATGTGTAGGGCTTCTGTTTGGTGGGCTTGGCATCAACAGTCATGGGGATAGTATGAGAGCAAATTCTTGGATCTACCCCTTTCAAGTCTCTATAGTGCCACGCAAACACATCCCTATATTCCCTTAATAGAGCTACAAGCTCCATTTCTTCTCTTGCACTTAGGTCATCTCCTATATATGTGCATGTCTCTTCGTTCTCTTCCATGGTCACTACGATATTCTTGGTCTTTTCTTTATTATCATATGATTCTCTTATGATGGCCTCTCTCTTAGGCATTTACCAAAATTTTGCGATCGTCAACTTCATATTTCTTGAAGTTTTCTGGTACTTCAAACAATGATTCCTCCTCTTCTTGTTTCACTGCTTTTCTTTTCTTTTTCTTCTGACTGCTCTCACTTCCATCCTTTGAATTTACCGTTTTAATACTTGTGAGAGGTTGTTCTTCTTTCTGGATGAACACTCCTATATCTTCTAGATAGTGCTGCTCTGAGTTAAAGCAACTATCCATCACAATGGACTCTATATCATCGTCATTCTCTTCTTCTTCTATGACATCACTAGGTCACATTCTTCTAGCAAGGGCTGACACATGAACACTGAGATATCATAACCCTCCTCATCACAATGAGGTTTCCATTGTTCTTCATTGACAGCAATGTCCATGGTGGCTAAGATTTCTGGCCAGCCATGAGGCTCAAATTCCTCATCTGGAAAGATCATCGTTGTATAGGCTGGGTCTTTAATTGGTCTATCTCCTGGCGAAGTTCCTTCTTCTCTTGCCTTTAAACATTTTTCCTCTTCCTCTGCAACCTTGCACATCCACAAATGAGTATCTTCATGCAGCCATGATGGATCAAGTGAACTTTCAGAATGCACAGAGATGGAATCTTCTTTCGCTTTGTGGATAGAATTCCATTGTAGGGGTGGTACATCTCTGAAGGTGTAATCCTTCAAATTGACCTTGGTGGTGACCCCTAAGTGCTTTAAGTACAAGGAGTTAGTTCCCCAATCCTGTACTATTTGCAGTTGTCGTAGGAAGGGTCTTCCTAGGATCATCTCATAGACATTATTTTTCTCAAAGTCACATATAGCAAATGTATGTTCAAACTCCACACCACAAGTGGTTAGAGTTATCCCTTCGAGCAATCCTAGAGGTCTTTCAAAATGACCGTCAGCCATTTGAAGCTTCATTCTAGTTGGTCTTAATGTGGGTTTGCCCCATTGCTTCCACAAAGAGGTGGTCGCAATGGCAACACCAGCACTAGAATCTATGATTGCTTTGGTTATGTAACTTTGGTAAGTGATTGGAAGATAAGTATTACCTTCCTCACCCTCACACATGTCCCCTATTTTTTCTAGAGGTATCTTTGGCACTTTTTGCTTAGATCCTGCTTTTGGCATATTGAAATCAAGTTCTGGAACCTGATCCTTCACATGATTCCATAGCTTGGGTTTTGCTTTGAGCAGCTCTTCTACAGTGAGATGACATTGATCCTTAGTGTTCTTCACGACATCAGTGTTCCTTGGGACCACTGAGTCTTCATGTCTCACCAGTATTGTGGGAGCTCTGATCTGAAGAGATTCAGATTCCCATGGGCCTGGAAATTGAGGCAGTTCCTCTAAGGTATTAGATTCAAAATCTAACCTTTCATCTTCTTGTTGTTCTGCTTCATCTCCGTAAATAGATGGAATGTCTTGGGGAAATTGATCATGAAGATCATCATTCTCAGGAATAGGAGGGGAATTACCCTTCTCCTTGGCCCATTTCTCTTCTTGTATTTCCCGCAAGAACTCTTGAGAGTACTGTTGAATTGAAGGAGGTATTCCAGCATCTGTGGAATTAGGAACATAAGCTCCCATTGGTGGTGAGCTTCCTCTTTCAATAAGTGGTTGAGCCTGTGGAGGTAAAGAAACTTGTGGTTTGTTTACCAATTGCTCTAATCTTTCTAGTAAGCCCTGGAAATGCAAATCTGATTTGATAGAGTTTGTCTGATTGAACTTTTGACTAGTCTCAAGTATGGCTTGAGCTTGTTCTACCATTTTCATGCACATTTTCATCCGTTCAATCTCTAAATCTGCTCTAGGGTAACTCTTGTCTAGGTTTGCAGCTGTAGGCCCTTCTTGAAGTCGAGCCTGGTAGGCCTTGAACATCATGTCCAAGCCTTCTTGGATCTGCAAGAACAGACCCTGGTTGCGGTCTATTTACAATGGGTGGTGGGGTGGGATGAGGTGGAGTGGATGGAGTTTCGGCATGCGAGGGGCTTTGAGATGCAATGTCTTCTATTTTTTTTTCGCTTCTTTTAAGCTTTCTTCTAGTTTCGATAACTTTTTATTCCACTTGCAATTGGCCTTCTCTCTGGTATCCTTCCATGTTCTTGTTTTCCTCTTACTAGGCTCTCTTGATTCACTCGACTCTGATTGTTCTGCTGGTTTATCCTGTTTTAAGGCTTGTGCTCTAGTGACAGCTTGTATAGGAGCCACATTGCTACTACTTGAACTTGAATCTGCCACTAAGCCTACCAAATTAATGGGTGTAATCTTGGGTGCACTAGAGGGGTTTCTTGGACAATCTCTGGGGATATGGTCCTTGCCACAATCAGGACAAAAAGCCTGTATTATGATAGCCTGTCCTTGACTCGGAGATGGTGGGTGGGGACAGTCACGAATGAAATGGTCACCTTGACATCTGAAACAAGATCCTCTAGGGGCTTGTGGTCTCATTTGTCTCAATTGGGGCCTAGGGTTAGGATTTGTGTACATGAAATTGGAGTATTCTGGCTCCCAGTTTTGCACGATAGGTGGTGCCTCATATTGATACGAGTAAATCTCACTATGTTCAGGTGACTCTATGTAATAAGCATGTGGACAACCTTCATGGGAGTAGTCTGAACTATGAGCATGAGAATCATTATCTGGTATCAATGGGGTTAGTGGCACCAATGCTCTATTTGGATTTTCCTCTCCCACAGCATATTTGACTGGAATCACGTTGGCAGGAGCTGGTGGTTGGTTTCCCCAGACTGGTTGTGACCTATATTGTGCCTGATATTGTTGTTGTGGTCTATAATATGGCTGTTGGTATTGGTTTTGATACCTACCTGGTTGGTAAGGTTGTTGATAATTCTGTCTAACAGCCTTCCTATTATAGGGATAATCTTGAGCCGTGTGGTTCGTATATTTTCTCTCAATAGTGCAATATGGAGCATTCCTTTCTCTCATGTTCTGGTTGTGCAATGGGCATACATTAGGCATGTGGTCGCCTCCGCAAGTATAACACGGATTCAATGGAGTGACTCTCTGTGTTTGTTTATTTTGGACTCCCAGCTTCTTGGCAACTTGCTCAGCTATCTCCTCTATTTCCGTGGAGATTTTTGAAGTATGACTAGTAGAACTATCTGAATCCTTATAGAGTTTGGATAATCCTAACTCCTCACCCAAGTTATCTTCTATGTCAATGCATGTCGGCACGCACTCTTCTATGGATCTAGGCTCTTTCAAGTATACATATGATCTTAACTTTGTGCTCAGTAAGCCATCTAAGAACAAAGCCACTTGTTTGGCTGGTGTGGGTAGCTCTGGAGCAGGGCATCTTTCTAGGTACTGTCTAAACCTTCTACCTGCTAGTCGCACTATTTCTTGGGGTGTCTGCTTGAAGTTGGGGATCAAAGATGAAGTGTTATGCCTGATACCACTCTTGGAAAATTCTACAATGAATTCGTCTAGCAGTTGACTTATATCGTGATAGTTGCGACTACTCAGTGGTTGAAACCAAGCTAAGGCAGTGCCCTTAAGAGTTAGACCAAATGCCTCGTACTGGGTGAACAAATCCTCAACATGTTCAGCTCTTAACACTTGTTTGAACTCGGCCACATGATCATAAGGATCTCCTAACCCGTCAAAATAATTCTTCATTGCCTTGATCACTTGAGTGGGTCTAAGGGTTCTTGGGTGCTCTCGGGGTCTAGGCAATGGAAAATCCTGTTCATCTCTTTGTTGCCTATGTGCTTGATGTCTCTCTCTTTCAGGTCTTTCATTTTCAAATCCTGACCTATTCCTGCCCACGGTGTGTGCAAAACTTACCTCAGGTCTCTCTCTAGTTCTTTCTCTCTGGGCTTCATGAGCGTGGGATGATCCTACTCCTTGGAGGCCATGGGAAACATTGGATCTTGGTGGAGGGAAAATCAATTCACTCTTCCAAGTATATGCATGTCTATCATGTTCTGTTACCAAGAATATCTTCTCTGATGTGTTATCCAGGTAGACAACTTTGCCTGGTATCTCAGGATCTTTGAATTCATAGATGATGACTATGGCCAATTGGCTAGGTTGATCTAGCTTGAATCTCCAAAAGGCTTCCTCTGTTTCTCTATTCAAGAAGAGTTCTATGCTTTTGTTGTCTTGAGGGATCCAATCTGGTGTGATCACTCTGGTCAGAACTGACTTACCTCTAGGAGTCTGGGGCCCTTGTCCTACATTTCCTTGTTCTAGGTCTCCTATCTCATTCTCATGAATGACATTTCCAAACTCATCAATCCTATCTGGTAGGTTGGTGACCACATACATGGTTCCTTCCTTATCAATGTATGAACCCTCTTCGAACTTGACCACCGGGTGTTCCAGTCTAAAGGGTTGATCTGGATTTTTGAGTTGGACCACTGATCGCCTCAGGCCATCCTCATAGATGCGAGCACCTAATCGGTTGGTCCGAATATATTCCAATTGTGTCTTATAGGGTCCTTCTGGTGTTTGTAGATGGGCAGTTCCTGAGCCACCTGTAAATTTTCCCATGCTAAAAGACATTCCTGAGTCACTTGTGTCAGAGTTTAGTACGTAGGGACAACCACTTAGTTGTTGTGCCCAAGACTTTGCTGTGTGGTTGACACTGGACTGAGAAGATCTAATGCTTTGTCTATCCTTTCCTAGGTGTCTAGCAGATCTTAGGTTCATAAGCTTTGGCCAAGAGTCCAAAATTTCCCCTTGGTATGGTTCACAAATCCTTTGGAGTCCCCTTGGGTTCTTGGTCCCACCTGAGGGTCAACTTCAAAATATCCTATCTACAAATCAATGCATTCGAAACGAGTAGGATTCGAAACGAGCTTTCCAACAAGCTATAGAGCTCAAAAAATGGACTTTGGATGAAAAAGTTATGTCAAATCAGGCTCCTGGGGGTCAAAACAGGCAAATAGGACCTT
The DNA here is from genome assembly GCA_020310875.1 of Ceratopteris richardii. Lineage (NCBI taxonomy): Eukaryota > Viridiplantae > Streptophyta > Polypodiopsida > Polypodiales > Pteridaceae > Ceratopteris > Ceratopteris richardii. The sequence goes on from CM035423.1 coordinate 67,552,116, forward strand.
TTGGAAAAAATCGCGATTTTGTGAACTTCAAGAGAATCACGATTTTGTGAACTTCAAGAGAATCGCAATTTTGTGAACTTCAAGAGAATCGCAATTTTGTGAACTTCAAGAGAATCGTGATTTTGTGAACTTCAAGAGAATCGCGATTGTATGAAATCAGAGAATCGCGATTTTGTACCTTGAGAATCGTGTTTTCACAAAATCGTGTTTTGAAAATCATGATTTTGAGCAGAGAATTGTGTTTTTTGAAAATCGCGATTTTGAGCAAAAAATCGTGTTTTCACAGAATCGCCTTTTTCACAAAATCGTCTTTTTACTGAAAATTGTGACTAGTGAGAATCTCGATTTTGAGCAGAGAATCCTGTTTTTCGTGTTTCACAGAATCGTGCTTCACAGAATCGTGTTTTTCGTGTTTCACAGAATCGTGGTTCACAGAATCGTGTTTTCACAGAATCGTGTTTTTGCTGAAAATTGTGATTTGTGAGAATCGCAATTTTGAGCAGAGAATCGTGTTTTTTGAAAATCATGATTTTGAGCAAAAAATCGTGTTTTCACAGAATCGCCTTTTTCACAAAATCGTGTTTTTACTGAAAATCGTGATTAGTGAGAATAATCCATGAAAAATGGTATGAAAATGGTGAAAATGCACTAAAAAGAAAGAAATTTCTATGAAGAAGAAGATGGAAGAAGGTGGAGATGATGATGATGAAGAAGATGAAGAAGAAAAATCAGAAAATGAACAAAAATGACAGTTTTTTTTTTACTTCCAACATCGCAAATCTCCGATCTTACCATCACAACGCTCGTCCTCGAAGCTCTCTCCCCGGCAACGGTGCCAAAATTTGGTGTAGCTCAAGCGTAAGCACCACCTCCTTTACTTGTCAATCCGCGGAGACGTGAGGACCGGTATGAAGACCACGAGCAAGTGAAGGCACAAGTGCGTGAGTGAAAGCACACAAACATGCACACACATACACACACACGCGCACAAGGTAAGATCAAAGAGAGGAACAATGGAAAGCTTCGATTGCAAAGAGTTCTCTTACAAAGCTCTATTCTCTAACAAGCTAACCTCAAAAATGAGCTCTCTAGCTCTTTTTATAGTTTTTTGACTAGTTTTGGCCCTGTCCAACCTAGTGTCCGGCCTAGTTAAAAATTATGTTCCAAGGCTTATTTGAGGGCTCAAGGGGAGTCTAAAAATTATGAAAATTGGTAGGAGGATACTTCTAATGCTCCTCAAGCTTGAGGACTCCTCGACTTGCACAAAATGGAGCTACAAAAATAGAAAATGGTATTTACAATGGTTTTAGTGATGGAAATCACTATTTTTGTAGGGAATTCTTCTGAAAAGTTGACATGTACTTCTTGGAGCTCCCTACTTGCTCCTTCTTCTTGTGTGTTCACCTCTTAGATGTGTTCCTATGCTTTGTCCTTGACCTTCAGCTTCAACACAGTTCCCACTACTAGAGATTGAGGTCTAGAATCTATAGACGCACACAAACAAAAAAGGAAGAACAAGAAGTTTTGGAACAGAGCATAATATTGAATGTGTTAACAAGTTTATGTACAAAGAAAAATGACCCATTAGGGTTAAAGGCATATATACAAGCCAAGGAAGAACCCTCCTAAAGACCTAAAGAAGTGCCTCAATAGTCCTGGGCATGTTCATACATGTCCTTACTACAATATATCAACAAATCCAACCTTAGAGTGATGTAGTGAATAAGGAGCTTGTGATCATGTATACAAATGTTCCAAGATCTTGTGTGGAAAGAAATCAATCCCCAAAAGGTACTAATCCCAAAGCTTTGCCAAAAGCTTCAAACTCCTCCCTAGAAAGAGCCTTTGTGAAAATTTCTACACCATTATTTGGTGTCATCACATATGTTGAATAGATATGTGAGACCTGTGTAATTTATAATCCCGCTCATATGAGAGACACAAAATTGAATACCAAACTTGTTATGCATAAGTAAATTAAGCATCCAATAGACTATGTATAGAGAACAACATCAACTGCATCACCATCATCATGAAGATTCAATTGCAAACATATTTCCATGGGAGTGGCAATAGGTTCTCAATATTCAGGGCTAGAATTTTGCAATAATGTGTCAATGTATTTTGTTTGGCACAAAGTTATTTCCCCATCAACTTGCATAAATTGAATGCCCAAATAATGATGCAAATGCCCCAAATCGCACATCTTAAAAGAGGCATAAAATTCACCCTTAAATCTAGCAATATGCTTATCAATAGGAACATTGAGAAACATGTCATCAAGGTATACAAAAACAATAAAAAGTACATCGTCCACATGCTTAGCATATAAGCTCTTAGTTCGACTATTCTTAAAACCATCTGCTAGCAACTAGGCATATATCTTCTCATACAAAGCATGTGTTTCTTCCTTCAAACCATATAATGTGGTTTTCAATCTCCACACTTCTTTTTCATGCACTTCTTCAAAAAACCATTGATCTTAAACACATACACTTATTCATGTAAATCACCATTTAGAAATGTAATTTTAGCATCCATCTAATGTACATTCCAACCACAATGAGATGCAAGTGCACAAATGCTATGAACGAAAATCATTCAAAATGTGGGAGCAAAGGTCTCATGAAAAATATATGTCTCTCTCTAAAGCATAACCTTTTGCAACAAGGCTAAGCTTATACTAATCAACTTCTCCATAAGGCTTATATTTCAACTTGTGTACCCATTTAATGGCAAACGGTGAGCCAAATCACATAAAGATCAAGTACCATTTTGATTCATAAAAGCAAACAGGTTCATCTTCATTAAAAAGACTAGAGACAAGCATCGCATAAGAATCGAATGCAAAGGAAGCATTATGAGAGCTTCAATGAGTATGATATGAAAAAAATGCATCTAATTTGCTATCCGTGAAAGTGTATGCTAACTATTTAGGATTTTTTTTTGCCTCTTTGAAGGAACCTCTCTCATCAACAATTACATCACGTAAATCTGCATAAAAAATGAAATGATCTACATCATCATTTGAAAACTCTAAAGGTTGCGAAACTGCCTCATTTGGATAAATATTTGACCATCGACCTCTAAAAAGAGGTAGCAAAGTGCCATACACATCCTTCAAGTTAACATATGTCTTTTTGTTACATGAAAGTAAGGGTTAAATTGCATCTTCCACAAAAAAAAACTCATAGCTAATCTAAATTGGTTTAGTAAGTGGATGATACAGATAATAACCTTTGCATTCAAAGTTGTATCCAACAAAAGTACATTTCATTGCTTTATCAATCAATTTTCTATGATGTTTTCTAGACATTACGAAATGTACCAAACAATCAAAAACATGTAGATGAGCAATAGATGGCTTGTGGCCATGCCAAGCCTCATATGGAGTGATAGAATATAGTGCCTCTTTCAACAAATCAATTTATTTGAGGTGTATACAACATTTTACATAATGTTTCATCCCACATTCAGCCAAAAATGCATTAAGCTCAAAAGACTTGTATTCTATTAGACTCAAGAAATGACAAATAGAGGATGGTTGAGCCACACAATAAGAGGGAGGATTAGGAACCTCAAACATGGTTTTTGGGGCAAGTGGCTAGCCCATCATACTCCTAGTTAGTAGTTCATGAGTTCAATTCCCACAATTAGTAGAAGAGCTTAGGAAGTAGGCTTGGACAAAGTGGATGGAAGGTGCACATGTTGCTTTCAAAGAAATTATTAGAGTGTATCTCTGACTCCGTAGGTCTAATTTAGATATGTATGGTACCATTAGAAAGCTCTTGGAATGAACTTTTGAGTACAGCCACTAGATTGAGGATCCAAGATATATAGCATGGGTGAGCACTAGGTTCACGATACTGAGGTTGAGAACAAGTGGCTCAAGAGACCAAGGTTGTGAGCAAGGAAAGCTTGTAGGCAAGTGGCCAAGAAGTGGAAAGGCAAGGTTCAAGAGACCAAGATTTAGAGCAAGGGTTGAAGGGACCAAGGCTGAGAACAAGAAGGCTCAAGAGACTTTGCAAGGGTGAGGAAATCAAATCAAGGGGAGATCAAGGACTGATCATTGAGGACAATGATCTCTATAAGGGGAAGAGAGTGTTGGAATCTATAAATGAGAAGCAAAAGATGGTTAAACAACACCCAAAGAGGTAGGATTAGGAAATAATCATCAACCATGGCTTTTTGGGCAAGTGGTTAGCCCATCATACTCCTAGCTAGTAGGTCATGGGTTCAATTCCCACAATGGGGTTGCCAATTTTACATGTTGATATATTTTTAGCCATAAGCAATGATCGTTTAAAGCACATAAACACTTTGGACTTTTCTTTCAATGGATAAACCCATGCGAATATGGAAACATCATCTATGAAAGTCATGAAGTATAGATAGAAATTCTTCTCCTTTGTATTCTTGTTGTCTTCATAGTTTGTATGATCCATATCATTCATAGTTGAGCTTCAAATATAACTGATATGGATTCTTGTAGAATATTACCTTTATTAATCAACACTTTAAGCTCCTGGACATGGATATGTTTAAGCAATTGATCCTCATATTGAATTTCTTGATTGATAACATCCCCCAAGATATTTATTGGAGGCATCGATAGCAAGAGATGGTTCACTTTAGGTTTGAGGTTACTTTAGAATTGATTAATCATGTTGACTTCTTTATATTTACTTACATAAAATAATATCTTGATATCTAAGGAATAGCTTGAGTGATGAATCACCTTCCTATAACAATTTTTTTACCTCTTGTACGCATCCTATTAAATCCCCTATGGTATATTCAATCCCAATGCATATGGAATCCATGGTGCTTGATCCTAAATAGAAGATAATCTCTCCAAAATTTCAAGGGTGCACTAGATTGTGCCCTTTAAACAAGATTTAAAAATTATAGTTCTGATTAAAATATCATCCACATAGAGAAAACAATACAAGAATATGCAATTGATACAAGAAGTCCCACAACGTGGGACTGATAGGTATGGATAACTAGGCTAGACAAGGTACAAGAGATCCCACAAGCTTGGATCCTAGGTATGAAATAATATATCTAGATTAGAATCACTTTCTTAGAGGAGATGGAATTGGTATATGAAAGAACTAGATGAGATCTTTTATTACAAGATAACAAGAGGACAAGGTCAGATCTCCAGAATACTAGACTAGACAAGAATATAACAAGGAACAAGACTAGAACTAGAACTAGAACTTGGAAACTACTTACTTGAAGATTTTGATACCTTGAACTCCCAAGATTGGCATTGGAAAGATTGAGAATATGTGTGGCCCAGCTCTCCTTATATAGGTTTTGAAGGGCAGTTAGAAAGTGATGATTTCATCAATGATATCAACAATCCAATATAAAACCTTAAGGTGTCAGAATCAAGCAAGTAGGCAGTCAATCTTAGGGTTTTGGCATGCTTTTGATTTCATAGAAGCATTAGTTTATCCAAATTTTATAATGAAATATGTTATTAAGAAAGTCCCATGGAATCTAAGGCTGAGGATGGTTTCTTTTGTGTTCATGATAGAAGGTTACTTGGAATTTGGAAGAGAGGATACCATTTCATATTTTTGCAGGGAAAGAAAACTAGCAAAATTCAGATGACCAAAGCGTGCATGCAAAAGCTTTGCATCTTAGATAGCTTAAGTATCATGAACTTGACATGTTTAATCATTCATAAATTTTTCATAATCTATAAGCTTATATAGCCCACAATGTAAAGTACTAGAAGCAACAATTACACCACAATTCATGAGACCATGAAATGTACATCCATTATGAACAAATTGGATAGCCAAGTTAATCTTAGATAATTCTAAAACTCTTGATAGATTTTTCTTCATCCCATAAACATATAAGACATTTGATACTATGAAAGAACTACCAATTTGAACTCCCATTAGAGGATAAGAGGAGTATGGAAATATTCCCTACAGGACATGCTAAAGTTAAGTAAAGAAACCACAGTAGGTAATATCATTGGTTGCATCCTTTTGTTTATTTTGAACAAGATTACTAGACTTTGTTTTAAGTGAAGGACTTTTGCAACAACCATTGGAGCCTCTTTCTTCTTGCCTCCTTTGCAACTAGTTTATGACATCTCTTTATGACATGATGATTTTCCTTATAATACTTGCGAAATTGTTTTTGCTTTTCTATTTTCTTGTCATCTTTGTCTTCTTTCTTTGACAATGCAACATTCTTAGATTTCTCCTTACTAGTAGATGAGCTCCATTTACTTTTGCCATTCTAGCTACCTAAGAAATTTGGATCTACAATACACACATTTCACTTGTTCTACTTGGATTGACCTTCCTTTAACAAAATAGAGACTAAATCCTTAAATTTTAAGGCATTTGGATTGCCTTTCATCATCTATTGGAGAGTAGAATCAAAACTCTAATATGAATCAGTAAGCCATTAAGGACAACCTACACAAAAGAACTGTTTGGAAAGATTTCACCAACAAAAATCAACAACTCTTTAAAACCTTTGATCTTTGTCAAAATATTTTCCATAGATTCTTCTTCATTCACATGCTTACTCTCCAACTATTCTAGGAGATAAGAAACATGAGCCTCATTTCTTGCCTGGTATAATGCTATAATAGTATCCCTAGCATCCTTTTTTTGTTGATATATCTCAGTAGTGATGTGTTTGGACACATATAGGATGGTCGAGGTACTTTTTTCCCTCTTTAGAAGGTTTCATCCCCATCTTGTATATACGCATCAACCCTAATGGGTTACTTATCGTTTTACATTCACATGGTAATTCATTACGTGTTTTTTTGTGCTCTAAGCTTCTTCTTCTTCTTCTTCCTTGTGTTGTTCACATGCTTTCATAGACCTAAAATGCCAACAATTGGTATCAAAGTAGGTCAGGACTTCATCTAGGGTGTCATCAATACCCCTCTGGTCACAATTTCAAAATCCAACAAAATTCGTCAGCATACGCAGGGGGATTAGGAGTTCAGAAAAACTTTGTTATGTAGCATCGAGATTTTCATATGATCTTATTCTCACCCCCGAACACTATTGCACTGCGTATGCAAGAAATTTGATCCTTTTATGTCAAAAATATATACACGTTCCCGTTCGCAAGTACAAGTGGCTCAAAGTCTGCTATAGGTTTAGTAGAGCTCTATAGGGTTGGTTTTTTCAATTTTTGAAGATACAATCATTTTTCTACATTATTGTATTTAGTCAATGGCCATGTCTAAAAGCAATGATGTATTTCGTATGTTGGTTGTTGAGGAAAGGTTGGATGGTACCAATTACCCATTGTGGGTATATATGATGAGTCATGTATTGGCAGAAAAAGGACTATGAATATTATATAGGGTATTGAAAAATGTCCTACTACACTTGCAAATATAGTTATCAAAGGTGATCTAGATGGCATTGAAGATGATGATCTTCAAATTTATGTTCATATTGCAATTCCTCCTACACCTGATGTAGAGCAGCTTTGTTGGGATGGAATATATGCTCAGACACATGCGTTGATAGCTTTGTCTCTCAAATGTCCCATTATCCCTCACATTCCCTCCTAGAAGACAACAAAGGATGCTTGGCATACACTTAGCACTTTATACCAGGCAAGAAATGAGTCTCGTGTTGTTTACTTTTGAAAATAGTTGGAGAGTGAGAATATGAAGGAAGGAGGTTCTATGGATAGTTTTTTGACAAAGATCAAAGATTTTAAGGATTTGTTGATTTATGTTGATGAAGTCTTGTTAGGTAGTTCATTTGTGCAGATTGTTCCTAATGGTCTTTTATATCATATCATATTTTTTATTCTAATCTTTGATTGATGATAAAAGCCAATCCTAATGCCTTAACATTTTAGGAGTTGGTCTCTATTTGTTGCAGGAAGATCAATATCGATAGAACAGCTCCATTATGCATGTTGTAGATCAAGCTTTACTAGCTAGTTAGAAGGGCAAAGGTAAATGGAACTCATCTACTAGTAAGAAGAAATCTGCTAATGCCACACAATTGAAAAAGGAAGAAAATGATGAGAAGAAAATAGAAAAGGAGAAATAGTTTTATAAATATTGTAAGGGAAATGATCATGTCATAAAGAGTTGTTTTGGCAGCAAAAGAGGCAAAAAAGAAAGAGGCTAGAATGGTTGTTGTAGAGGCCTCTATGGCTAAAACAAAGTCTACTAATCTTGTTTAGAATGAAGAATGGGTATTTAATACTCTATGAAACTATGATCCACCTTTGCATCAATAATATATGTCTATAGGAGACTCAAATGTTTGGTACTTTGATACTGGGGCGACCAAACTTATTACCTCATAGTATTTTCTTCAATTTAGTTGAGCTTGCCCCTATTGGGAATAGTATCACGTGCACTAAATTTTCCTCTTATCCTATAATGGGAGTTTGTAAGATCATTTTCACTACTATTGATGGGAGTTATTTCACATTGTTAGATGTTTTGTATGTACCAAGGATCAAGAAAAATATGTTGTCAATTTCAGCATTAGCAAAGATCTACATAATTGTCAAATTTGTTGATGACTACTGTATAATTTATCATCTCTCAAATGGTGACGTTTATTGATATATTTAGGTAGTGATGTGTGTGAACACTCTAGGAGTGCCGGGGCACTTTTTTCCCTCTTTAGGAGGTTTTTTTCCCTCGGATTGTATATATGTCTATTGACCTAATGGGCTAATTATCTTTTGTACATTCTAGTGGTAATACATTTAGTATTCTGTGTTGTGCTCCTAGCTTCTTCTTCTTCCTTGTGTTGTTCGTGTGCTTCTGCAGACGTCTGACTCGAACAATTGGTATCAGAGTAGGTCACTGCTTCAGCTAGGGCATCATTGGAACTCCTCCGATTGTAGTCTCAAAATGGCACGATATTTGGTAAGCACACTCAGGGTGTTTTAGAGATCAAAACAACTTCATTTTGTGGTGTCGCAATCGTAATCTGAGCTCATTTCGGCCTCCAAATGCACTATCGTAGTGCTTGTGCAGGCTATTTCATCTTTTTGAGCCAAAGGTATATACTTGTTTTGGTTCGCTCACATAAACGACTCAAAGTTTTCTACATGTTTAGCAGAATTCATCTGGGCAACTTTTTTCAACTTTTTGAGATACAATCAATTTTCTGCATTAAGATATTTTAGTCACGGGCCATGGCTAAAAGTAGTGATGTATTCCATATGCTGGATGTTGAGGATAAGATGGATGGTACCAACTACCAATTATGGGCTTATATGATGTGACATGTATTGGTTGCATAAGGACTGTGGAATATTGTGCAGGGTGTTGAATGACGTCCTGTTACACCTACCACTACATGTACTACAAATAAAGGTGCTAGAGCTGATCGAGATGGTGTCGAAGATGATGATATTCTTTAGATTCCTCTTCGTGCTCTTGTTTCTATTGCAGCTACTACTGAGAAAATTTGTTGGGATGGCAGAGATGCTCACGCATATGCATTAATAGCTTTCTCTTTCAAACATGCCATTATTCCTCACATTCAGTCTTGCAAAACAGCTAAGGATGCGTAGGATACACTTACCACATTATACCAAGCTAGGAATGAGGCCCGTGTTGCTTACCTCCAAAAACAATTGGAGAGTGAGCATATGAATGAAGATGATTCTATGGACAGTTTCGAGCTACTAAAAATTGTAGCTTGTACATAGTGATGTCTCTGATCCTATGTAGTCACCTTCTTTTGGGAACTATCTTTACTTCGTGACTTTCATCGATGATTTTTTCAGACATGCATGGGTATATCCATTGAAGGAAATGTCCGAAGTGTTTATGTGCTTCAAACAGATTCTAGTTTCGGCTCAAAATCTGTTAGCATGTAAAATGGGCACCCTCTGTTTTGATCGAGGGGGGGGGAATATATGTGTTCTGACTTTAATGCATTTCTTGCTAAAAATGCGATAAAACATCAGTGTATAGTGTCGTATACACCTCAATAGAATGGAGTTGCTGAATGAAAGAACAGGTCACTCATGGAGATGGCGAGGTGTATGGTCAAGAGTCAAGTTTTACCACATAGCTTTTGGCTTAAGACTGTTATGTGTGCAACATATGTACTGAATAAGTGTCCCACTAAAACGCTACAGTCTATCACTCAGTATGAGGCTTGGCATGGTTACAAGCCATATGTTGCTCATCTGTGTGTTTTTGGTTTTCTCGCATATGCATTAGTGCCTGAACAACATCGCAAAAAATTGGATGATAAAGTAGTAAAATGCATTTTTGTTGGGTACCATTCTGAAAGTAAAGGCTATCGTCTGTATCATCCACATGCTAAATGCATTTTGGTTAGCCGTGATGTTGTTTTTCTGGAAGATGTTATTCAGCCATTGCTTTTATGCATTAAGGAGGCATTTGTTAGCTCCAAAAACATGTATGATACTTTGCTGCCTCTTTTTACAGGTGGATATTCTAGTGCTGGTCGTGATTAGGCAACTTCAGAACCTTTGCAGTTTTCATGTGATGATGTAGATCATTCCATTTCTGATGCAGATCTACGTGATGCACTTCTTGATGAGAGAGCTGATATTGAGCAGGCAAAAACTATGCCAAAATGGATGGTGCATACTTTGCGTGATAGCAAATTAGATGCACCTCTATCATATCACACTCAATCAGGCTCTCATAATGCCTCTTTTGCTTCAAATTGCCATGCTATCGTTGCATCTAGTTTCTGTGATGAGAATGAGACTATTTTTTTTTATGAAGCCAAATTTCAGAAAATTAGATGGCTATTATGCAATCTGAATATGATGCTATAATAAAGAATGGCACTTGGTCTTTATGCGACTTACCTTCTTGCAAGAAGGCCATTGGCACAAAGTGGGTATACAAGCTGAAGCCTAAGCCTAATGGAACAGTTGATAGGTATAAGGCTAGGCTTATTGCAAAGGGTTATGCACAGGAAAGAGGCATTGATTTTGATGAGACCTTTGCACCTACATGTCGTCTGACTTCTGTTCGTAGCATCTGTGCACTTGCAGCTCATGATGATTGGAATGTACAACAATTGGTTATTAAAAATACATGTATGAACGGTGACTTTCATGACGAAGTGTATGTTTTTCAGCCTTGTGGTTTTGTGCAGAAAGGGCATGAAAACCTGTTGTGTAGGTTAAAGAAGGCTTTATATGGTTTAAAGCAAGCACCAGGTGCTTTGTATAAAAAGATACATGCCTACTTAATTGCACATCGTTTTGAGAACACTCTGACTAAAAGCACCTTATATGTTAAGCGTGCTAATGTTGTGCTTCTCATCATTGTGGTATATGTTGATGACATGCTGCTCACTGGTCCTCATGAAATGCATATTGCTGATTTTAAAACTGATTTGCATGCCTCATTGAGATGCCTGACTTGGGGCATTTGCATCATGTTTGGGCATTCAGTTTATGCAAATTGATGGTGGAATGGCTTCATGTCAAAAAAAATATATTAACACATATTGCTGCATTTTGGCCTTGAAGAGTGTAAGACTATTGCCACTCCTATGGAGAGAGGTTTACAATTGAGTCTTCATGATGTTGGAGATGCATTTGATGTTGTTCTCTATCAGTAGGTTGTTGGATGCCTCATTTACTTATGCATTACTCGGCCATATATTCAGTTTTTTTTCTCACAGATCAGCAGATTTATGCATTGCCAAGGAGTCAAGCATTGACAGGAAGTTAAGCACATCTTTCGCTACTTGAGTGGTACCTGGCTACTTGGATTGTTTTATCCCAAGGGGGGATCACTACCACCAGATTTGCATGCTTTTTCCCACAGTTATCGAGTTGGTTGCTATGACACTCCTGTGTCCACTAGTGGTTTTTGATTCATGCTTGGTAGCTCATGCATACCTTCGCTGAGCAAGAAGCAGCCTACTGTGGCCACTTCCAATTATGAGGCCAAGTATGGGATAGCTTTCACACTGACTATTGAGTGTGTGTGGCTCAGATGCCTTATGGCTGATTTGGGTGTTGGTGAGTCTTCTTCCACCAGCATCTTCATTGATTGTCAAAGCACATTGGCAATTGTGAGGAATCCTATGTTCCATGCTTGCACTAAGCACATTGAGGTGCATTATCATTATGTCTGGGAGAGGTTCTCTGCTGAGGAGATCAGCTTGGCATATGTGCCCACGCACGAGAACATTGCAGAGCTTTTCACGAAGGCTCCTCCTAGCGAGAAGTTTGAAGCTTTCGGCAAAGCTTTGGGCTTACTTCCTTTTGTGGAGTCATTTCCACATAGCTTGGCACCTCCTTATACATGAGTGTCAGCTCCTTGTTCACCGCATCACTCCTAGGGGGGATTTGTTGATATATTTAGGTAGTGATGTGTGTGAACACTCTAGAATCACCGCGGCATATTTTTCCCTCTTTAGGATGTTTTTCCCCCGGCTTGTATATACGTCTATTTCCCTAACGGGCTACTTATCGTTTTTACATTCTAGTGGTAATACATTCAGCATTGTGTGTTGTGCTCCAAGCTTCTTCTTCTTCCTTGTGTTGCTTGCATGCTTCCACAGATGTCTTACTCCAACAATGTTATGAATGCTTCTTTCATTCGATGTTATGGGTTGTATAAGCTCATACACTATGCAAATTCTATGAATGATTCAGCATGTGTTGTTCAAATTCTCAAGCTATATGAGATGCAAAGCTTTGGCATGCACGCTTTGGTCATCTAGATTTTGCATCTAGAAATTTGAACTAGTGAGCTCTTTGCCAAAAGTTGAGGAGCCTTGTAAACATGTCTATAAAGGCTTTATATTGGGCAAAATTTAGTGTTCATCCTTCACAAAAGATGGTTGACTTTGAGCAGCTTATAAATTGCAACTTAATAATAGCAATGTCTATGTTCCTATATAGACACCTTATGTTGGAAACTCCCTTTATTTTGTGACTTTTATTGATGATATCTCCAAGCATGCGTGAGTGTATCCACTAAAAGCAAAGTCTAAAGTGTATATATGCTTCAAACAATTTTTGGTTGTAGCTGAAAATCTTTAAGCATGTAAATTGGGCATCCTTTGTTATGATTGTGGGGGGAATACATGTCTTCTCCTTTTAGTGCATTTTTGTCTAAGCATGGAATAAAACATCAGTCTAAAGTTCCATATAAACCTCAACAAAATGGAGTTGCTAAAAGAAATAATAGGTCTCTCATGGAGGTGGCAAGGTGTATGATCAAAATACAAGTTTTACCACATACCTATTGGCTTGAAGTTGTTATGTGTGTCGCATATGTACTTAACAGGCATCCCACCAAAGCACTGAAATCTATCACTCCATATGAGGCTTGGCATGGTCACAATGTTGAGATATCAAGCTCAACATGTGATGATCGAGGATGACACGTACAAGTTTTTCGTTTCTTTGACATGTATAGTGGTCATGCCGGTATATGTCACGAATACTTCATTGAGATTTATTAGATTTATCTGCCGAGATTGATGGCATATTTGTTGTATGCGAGCTCACTCGTTTGTAGACATTAGGTTTTTCCTTATGTACTAATCTTTATATATTACACTTGTTGTATTCTTGTTTTTAGGTCAATCTTGTACATTCGTTTCTTCTCCTTTTGAGAGTTATACCTTTAGGGACACATGTTTTTGTCAAATCAAAGTTTCGGAGCCATCTCGACCTCTATTTTCAGCCCGCAAGGTGGGGCCCACAACAAAACTAGGTCACTTTTAGAAACTATAACTTGCGTCGTGTTCACCAACACTCATATATTCTAGATCCTTTCAAGCGATTCTGTGTACTGTTGATACATGAAAACTGTGTTCTTCTGAGATCGAACTATCACGTCATAGTGCGACGGTGTTCAAGTAGAAGTGCTGCTTTTAGTGGTTTGCAATGTTGTGTATTATTGTAGAAATGGCAAACCTAGATGGAATGAGTGAGCTTATGAGCGATAAGCTAGACAAGAACATCTTCCATGCTTGGAGATTCAGAATGAAGAATTTCTTGATGGGAAAAGGCTACTAGAAGTACATCGAAGGAGAGAATGAAAATGCTCCACAATTACCAGAGAGGAATCAGACTACAGAACAAATACGAGCATATGAGGAATGGAATCAAGGAGCAGGAAAGGTAATGTATTGGCTATCTATTAGCATATAGGAAAGCATAATTGGGCACATACATGATGCCAAGACTCCGAAAGAGGCTTGGAATAGTTTGGTCACATTGTATGAGACCAATACAAAGGCACGGAGATTGCAACTCAAGAACGAGCTACATATCTTGGAGAAAAAGAGCATGTCGGTAAGTACTATACTCTAAAAATCAAAGACATATGTGAGTCACTTGCATCTATTAGAGTAAATGTAGATGATGATGATAAGGTGGAAGTATGCCTTCGTGGTTTGGGAGCTGCATATAAGCAGTTCAGAACTTCTATAGAGACTAGAGAAAATATTCCAAATTTTGATGATCTGGTATCTATGCTGATTATTGAAGAAAACAATCTTGGTGAGGATTCAAACTCCCAAGGAAAGCCTAGTTCTGAGCAGGTATTCTACTCTGGCAGAGGAAGAGGCAGAGGAAGAGGCAGAGGTAGAGGTTTTGGAAAGTGGAAGAGGAAACAGTAACCAAGACCAAGGTCAACAACAAAATCATGCAGGAGGAAGAGGACAGTTTTGAGGCAGGGGGAGCCAAAGAGGTTGCAAAAATTTCCAAAGAAATGATAGTAAAGGATGTTGGAATTGTGGTAAACCTAGACACTTTGAATGTGATTGCAGGTTGAAGAATCAAAATAATAGAAGGTAGCAAAACAACTATGCATCCACAAGTGCAGATCATTTTGAGAAGTTGTTTATGGTTCACCATCACATGATGAATACAATGTCTGCTTATGTTTCAAAATAGAATGATAATGTCTAGTATGTTGATTCAGGTGCTTCAAATCACATGACGAGTCATGCAGAATGGTTTAGTACTTTGCAAAAATTGTCAGTTCCTAGATATGTTGAAATAGGTGATGACACATCACATCCTATTGAGCATACAGGAAACATAGCACTATCTATGGAGGATGGAAAGGTAAAACATCTTATTGATGTGCTGCATGTTCCAAATATAACAAGAATCTGGTTTCTGTTGGACAAATGGTTGACCAAGGATTACAAGTCTGGTTCAATGCTAATGGATTATATGTAGAGAAGTATAAGCAGGATGGACGATTGGTTGCCAAAGGAAACAAAGTGGATAGGATGTTCACCTTAAATGTGAAGATTCCTAAAATGAATGCAACCATGTTTGCAAAAGGTGCAGGATATTGTTGATATAGAGATCTGGCACAAACAAATTGGACATGCAAATGTGCAAAGGCTGAAACTGATGCAGTCAAAGGAAATTTGATAAACAGTCAAGAGCATCATTTCCACATGACAAGCATGTTAGTGAGAATGTACTCGAAGTAGTACATATAGATGTTTGGGGTCCAGCAAAGACCACATCTATGGGCGGTTGCAGGTTTTATGTTACTTTCATTGATGACCATGCACGCAAAGTATGGGTATATTTCATGAAAGAGAAAAGTGAGGTGTTCACTCACTTCCGAAAATTTCAAAGTGATGGTGGAAAAGTAGATAGGGAAGTACATTCATACATTAAGATCTAATGGAGGAGGTGAATACATGTCAAATGAGTTCACCAGTTTCTAAAAAATTATGGAATTCGGCATAAGTTTTCATGCAGATACACACCACAACAGAATGGTGTTGCTGAATGCAAAAATAGACATATTGCAGAAATAGCAAGAGCCTTGATGGATGAGAAGAATATGCCTCGTTGTTATTGGGCACAAGCTGTGCATACTGCTATATAGATCATGAACAAAACTCCAATCACTATTGTACATCAAGTTACACCTGAAGAGAAGTTTACAGGTAAAAAGACAAACTTATCACATCTGAAAGTTTTTGGCTGTATTGCATATGTACATGTCCCAAATGAATTGAGGACGAAGCTTGATCCAAAAGCAAAAAAGTCTATCTTCATTGGATACTCCCTTGAGCAAAAGGGATATAGATATTATAACCCACTCACAGGACAGGTAAAGGTGAGCAGAGATGTGGTATTTGATGAAACGACAAGCTTCTATGCAGATGCCAAAGAAGGATTGAATCTTGAACCATTTTGGCAAAGAAAATGCTGAAAAATCAAGTGCAGAATCTCAAGTTTTGAGTGGAGGAGATGCATCACCAAGCAGTAGTTCCAACTCAAATCCATGGAGTGGAAGATTGTGTGGAAATTTCAGTCCAGCAAGTTCATCAAATACATCCAAGAAAGGTAAAGAAAAGCTTTCTGCTGGTAGTGAAACATGTGCAGGTTTTGATGACGTTGATGGAGATTCAAGCGGTTTAGAAAAGAGTCTTGATAAGGAACGTGGGTTGCCCTCTATGAAGACTCCAGGAGTAAGAAGGGCACATGTAGATCATAGAAGGAGAAGTGATCGAGGACGAAGAAGATCTCGGAGGATGTGGAATTCAGTGCAACGATTGACATATGACAATTATATGGCTCATCATTGTGCCTACATGACGAAGGTAGTACAAGATGCTGAACCTTCTTGCTTGAAGATGCAATTGGAATTTCAGATTGGGAAAAAGCTATGGATGAGGAGAGTTGATTTCCCTTCTTGGAGTCCTCTGATCATCATCAAAATGACTTGATGCTTCAAGTGTAGGCTCATTCCTATTTGGAAATGTTGGAAAGTCATCCTTTAGGTCATTGGAAAGTTTGATTTTACTCCAATCATCTTCAAACCAAGATTTGTTTTCATCAAAGACAACATCTCTACTTACAATGAAACCTTTATTGCTTGGATTATATAGCCTATAACCTTTCTATTTAAGTTCATAGCTGATAAAGATGCTTTTCTTTACCTTTCGATCTAATTTGCCTCTAATTTGAGAAGATATGTGTGCATATGCTATGCACCCAAAGATTTTGCAATGATCAAGGAAACTTCTTCTTATTTAACATTGACCGTGTAGCCTCCACTATGGTTCTATTTTTTTTCTCTACCACTCCATTTTTCTTTGGGGTATACCTGGTTGTAATGTCTCTTTTGCTTGATCTTTGTTGCAAAAAACAATAAAAACCATGGGAGAAATATTCTTCCACTCCATTTGACCTTAGCCTCTTCAAAGTTTTACCTGTTTCATTCTCTAGAAGTGCTACATATTTCTTAAAACATGAGAACACTTCATCCTCATCCTTCATAAAGTAAAGTATTGCCCATCTACTACAATCATCAATGAATGACACATAATACCTAGATCCAAATATTCAAGGTTCCTTTCTCGGTCTCCATACATCTCTATGGACTAGCTCTAGTAGGTCTCCATGAATGTATCACTTCTTTGTGAATAGTTATCTATGAAACTTGCAAAATTGAAAAGCACTACATTTGTATATAATGTGTTGTTTGGATATGTTTGGTAGACCAAGCACACTGTGATCCCTACTGATTTGCTTCAGAACTCTTATACCTACATGAGCTAACCTCTTCTACAAGATTTCCAACTCTGATAGGGTTTGACTACCACATTAGGGAAAAAAATGAACCCTGCATGGGCCTTTTGGATTAAGGAGTGATTAGTGATGGACCAATGAGAGGAGGGTGGTGGACACAGTCTATAGCCTATAAATCACTAGGCTGAAGGGGGATGAGGGGACAGGATTCCCCTATGTTCAGGTTTTGCCTCTAGAGAGAGAAAGGAATCTCGTAACTTACCTGGGCCCAAAAATTCAAAATTTTCAAAAAGTTATAAAACTCATCATAACACCATTTAATGGTCCCCCAACCACTTTTTAGGATCAAAAGTGCTATTTTTGGGTTCTAAATCAAAATCCGTGCATGAACTGAAGTGAAAAAAGTGACTTTTTCAAAAATAACTCAAAATGCAACTTTCTCCCTCCAAAACCTCCCATTTTCATACCCAGGTCCCAAAAAGTCATCTCTTTCCACTACTTTCTCTCCCTAGCACACCATTGCAGCTCCTGCATCTCCATTTCTTTCTCTATGCATCATCTTCTTTGAATTCCTACTGTCATTTCCATAGCCTGATCTCCAATGGAGAAACCTAAATCTCATAGACGTCCAAAAGATGAGGTTATCGCGATAAAATGTCACAATATCAAGGCTCCAGAAGGATTTTGGTTAGGACAGGAGTTCTGCAAAGGTGCATGGGTGTACATGCAACCCTCTGGTGTTGGTCCTCACCGTGTGAGAGATCGTGGAAACTTGGATCTTCATTGGAAAGGGAAGTTACTAGGCTTCAAAAAGCTCAAAAATGGTGAAACTGTTGCCATTGTACAACATGTGTTCACAATGTCAACCATGAAATTGGAAAACTCAAACAAAATGAGATATCCTATCAACTGTAAGTATTACTCATTGACTTTTGTCCAAATTTCAGAATATACCTAGCTAAGTTGTGTATTTTTTTGTTGTAGACATATTTCCTTCTACCTTGGTGGAAGAACAACCACTTCATAGTCTTACAGGTACTTTCCAAGCATTGCATGTAGATGTTGGGTCGATAGTCTTTCCACAAGCCTGTCCTGCTCAGCTATTATGTGAGAGAGTTTTCTTTTACACACATACATATGTTGTACCCTCTTCATCAAATGATTTTGGCAAGTTAGAGATGATTAAGGTAGATTCTCTCTTAAAGCTTGAGTGGCCGCAACCTGATGTATGGACATTAACATCTTTGAAGCATAAGATCGTGATGGACATACACAACTCTTTGAAATTTACAAGAGTTTCAAGATCTATAGGATTACATTGGTGTGTTCCTGTTCATTGTTTTGTACATTTATTTCAGATATTCACAATTCTAGAGACGTCAACAATGTTCATGTTAAAAGATATCACGTATGAGCAGGTAGAGTGTTTGCTAGGTGAAAAATGGGGACTTGTAGAAGGATGCACCAAAGGGGATAGATACATTTGTAAAATTGGTGCAACAGGCATAGGATTTCGATACTTGAAACATCGTACTTCATTGTACATTAGATTCTATTATGATCGTTGGATGTGTAAACTTGGTGAATGGATACCATTACAAAGTTCTGAGGGTGTTTTAATTTCATTTGAAATTAAGATAAATCTACCCAACAATGAAATGGAAGTTATTTCAGTAAATCATCATTGGACTCTTGCCAACGTGAGAGAACATCTAGTAATCATGGGATTTGAGGATCTGGATCAATCAAAGTTCAGAATACAAGGGCATAAGGTAAGTAGCATATGGTATTTCTTCTTTTGTTTATACAAATTCTTACACTCAAATATGTTCATTTAAAGTTTTCTATTTGTCTGCAGATTGGTAAGAGGTTGGAGGATAAAATTAAAGTCCTCCTTGAATGGAGTGTGGATGGAACTCAACTTTCATTGTCATAGCTCAAGGACTATTTTAGTGCTACAGTGTACACACACCTATGTTCCATTTATAATCCTACATCTGCAACAATGTATTTAACATGCAAGACATGTAGCATGTAAAATTTTTTGATCTCAATATGATGTACAATTTGCCAAATCTTTGGTTTTTCCAATGGCAATTTATTATAATTTTAAAGTTCTGAGAATTTTTTTTTTCTATTGTGTTGTCGTGTATCTTATTCTGGTTAATGATTCTGTTCAATCTTTTTATGAGCAAAAGTTTTTTTTCTGAGAGTTCTGTGCATGATTGTTTTATTTGAAGGTATCAGTTTTAGTTTTAAAATGGGTCCCACTCACTTTAAAATTTTGAAACTACTATAAAAGCAACACTTATTCTCTCATTTCTCACTTTTGCAACCAAGAAGAGCTACAATCACTAGCAGAGTACGCACACAAGCTAGCATCACGCACAATGGCTGCCGCATCCTCCAGTACCCTGCAACTCAAACGTCCACGTGAACTCTTCAATGAGTTCTTGGAATCAACTGAGTTCAAAGGTCAGAACCACTTGTATGACCTACTGTCTAGGGTCCCTGATCTAGACAAAACAATTCAATTGAACTCTGATGTGTTGAAGGAAATCATAGAGTTCCTTGAGTACTACATCTTGCGTTTTTCTATAGAAATACCGCCTTATGAGGGTAAATGGGTTCCATGTGACCTTCTACTCTACATACATAGAGGCGATGAAGCCTTCATGAAGCGCCTTAAGCGCTTCATGGCAATTGCGGAAACTGCTGGGCACTTACTAGATGACTCTGTGCCATTAGTAAAAAAACTTAACAAAAAGAAGAGGATGGGTACAAAGTACCTATCCTACACTGCAACAACATATTTTATTATTAATGAGGAGCCGGAACCTACACCTGTTGAGCTCCCCAACCTTGCCACTGGGGGTTTTGTTAAGGAGAAGAATGAGCCTCAACCAGAGGCCATAAAGTTTTCCAAAGAAAGCATTACAATCCACCAAGAATTCCCTGGTGGTGTTGAGGATAAACTACATGTGCAATCAAGCATGGAGGAGGCCCCCCCTTCAAATCTCAACCCCTCTGAGCCCACATTACCAGAGGTGGAACTTGAATATCTCTCCTGCATCGTTGTTGATGGAGAGGAATTTATTTTACTCCATGACATTGAGAAGGCATTCGGTCTACATCTAGATGAATGCTTGAGTATTTTCTCCACAATGTCAGATGTTCCACTTGACAACACATCTGACATACTTGAAAAGAAGTCCATCCCACTTGGGGATTCTGTGGCAGACACCATATCAATGGTGTGTGCTGATATTTTAAATGATGACAACAATTCTACTACAGAGGAGGAGTTCAGTGCAGCACAGGAGAGGATACTGAAGCAAAAAATTCCTACATCCCATGTAGCAGAGCAGAGTGGCATGGCCCACTCTAGCATTGATCTTGATGCCCCTGGAAGAGGGGAGGAAGAAGACAAGCTTCATGATGTAAGTGGTAATTGAATTAAATAAATCGATAATTTTAAGTTAACATTGTAAGAGCTTGAATTCTCATTTGTTCTTAACAGGAAGCAATTGAGCTCGACAAGTTCGCAGCAAGGTCTGGTGGGGATCGAGCTTCTCGTGGGAGTGGTGCATCCTTGGCAAACTACATTGGAAAGTTGCCAAAGGATGATTTTGTTATCATACACAAAGACTACAGTCCGGATGGGCACTTCATCACTTGGTGCTTGAAGGCCCTTAGCAAGATTTTGTGTTTATGTACAATTACCCAAGGCACTAATTGTGTCATTTTGGTTAGGAAATCCTTAGTTGTAACTACTTTAGGACTTAATTTTAGAGGAAAAGTATTAGGGCAAATAGGTATCGCCATGAGTCTTGGAATGCAAGACTCCCATGTAATATCAAGATCTGTATTGACTTACCAGCTGCCTCAATCTCTCCAAAGGAGAAAGAAAGTTGTGGAGAAATTGAAGGCAGCTGAGAAATGATGTAATGTCTTGATAATACAAACTTTTTTTTTCATCATTTGTCTAGTTCTGTATATGAATGTGCTAAAAAATTGAACTTATCTTCTCTCCACAAATTGTATCTAATTGGGGGTCTTTGTATTGTGCTTTGGTCCTCTGTATGATTATATGCTTAAATAAGGCCAAAAAAGCCCCAGCCACAGAAACGGGGGAAACAACCCTGCAAAATTTTTGCAGGGCTGTTTCCCGCGTTTCTGTGGCTGGGGCTTTTTTGGCCTTATCTAGTGTTTTTAGGTGCTACAATACATAGGAAACTATGTAATTTCAGATTTTCAATTGGTTTTGGTATTATCAGGACCAGAAGTTTTCAGTAGGGTATAAACTCAGCCTTTAGTAGCTAAAGATCTCAATTCCTATAGGGTATAACCTCTTAATACCTATACCATTGCATCTCTACCATATGTCTTATGCTTACCAAAGACCAAATATTGCAAAAAAAAACCCCAGCCACAGAAACGCGGGATTCAGCCCTGCAAAAATTTTGCAGGGCTGAGTCCCGCGTTTCTGTGGCTGGGGGTTTTTTGGTATGAAAAGGACATGTTGCACACCAGTATGTAGAAAAGGAACATATCTAGTCATAAAACAATAGGCAAGTGCATGCATGTTTAACTGAATCCATATATAACTGACTGAAAGAGAGAGAGAGAGAGAGAGAGAGAGAGTGAGAGAGAAAAAAGAGACAAAGAATATAAGTCAAAACAAAATTTTCTATTATCCATTGTATTACATCGCAAAGTAGCCTATTATAGGGTATAATATACACATCATGGGTTATTTCCTCTAATTCTTCTTGCTAGCTGAATGTCCTTCGGTTGTATGGTTACTCTCTTGGCATGGATAGCATAGAGGTTAGAGTCCTCAAGCATGGAGATGAGGTAGGCCTCAGCTGCCTCTTGAAGTGCTTCAAGTGCTATCCCTTGTATTCTTAGACCTGCTTGGCAGCTTTGTAGTTCCTCTTTCACTACCCTTGCAAAAGCTCTTCGTGGTATGAGTAGTTCAACGGACTTTTGGTAGTGTCGTATCTCTGCAAAAGCCCTACAGTGCTTCCTTCGTCTTTGTGGAGCTCTTGGGTTGGGAGGTATGTTTGGCTGGCGTTGAGGTCGACGTCGAGGTTGATAGTTTTTTTTTCTCCGATGTACACGATGTGAGGGCCCAGCTTCATCTTGCACATTTTGTTCTTGATGTGGTTGTTGACTTTGCTCTCTTTCCTCCTCTGTTGGTATTTGCCCTTGTCCTTGTGGAAGTGTCTTACCTCCATGTGTCACCCTATGGCTCGTTGGTATTTGCATATCATTCCCTGGTGGTTGATTGTTGCTTTCCTCATTTGGGGATGACTCTTCGTCGCTCTCTGGTACACTCCTTCTGATCAACTTCTGTTTGGGTCTTGATTTGATGGGTGTCCTTGTTGGTGGCTCATCATCTGAAATGGCCTCTGATCGTCCTGGAGTGTAATAATCTTGTCTATTGGAAACTTCATTTTCTCGCACTGAATTGCTCCCAGGTGGTGTGCCATCGTGTGACACAGGCACAGATGTGCTCTGGGAACCACTTCGAGGCCTTTGGGGGGGTTGCAACCATGGTGGGCGTTGTGTCCCTAGATGAGGGCTAGGAAAGAAGACGCGATCTTTCCTTGCAGTTTGCTTGGTGCGTGCCATTCTCTTGAGTTGCAAAAAGTGTGAAATGAAGTGAGTTCTCTCTATTTATAGAGTTTTTTAAAAAACTGTTTCTTCACACTAGAACGGACAAAACCTCTTTAAAACCATACAGAATATTATATATTAAATAATAACACATTGAAATCAAGATTACAATAATCATATGTATTACCACATAATGGGAAATAGCGAATTCACTTTACTTCCAAGCTGAGCCTTCTCGTTGTCTCCTTGCACGCCACTGAGCATGATGAAGAGGACCTAACGATGACTTCCATTTCTCACTGGCAATGTTGTGTTGCATCTTTCTTGCAAGTTTTGCCAATTTTGAATCCCTAAGTCGTTCCACAAAAAACTTTCTCGAGAATGTAGTGCGGTAAAACCAATTAAACATCTCCTCCATGTAGTTTGATTGCATTGGGCCACCACCATGTCGGGTGTTTTTGAAGTAGACACCCCTCGCTTTGTAGTGTGACTTTTCCATTCCTTGGGTACTGAAAATCTCTAATGACCCATATCGATGCATGAAAAAAGCTCCATGTGCAAACAAAATATGCTAAAAATTGTTAAGTACATTGGAAAAAGGTAAGTGCAATGAACACTTGTAGAAGAAGATTACACTTACAATGTAGTGTGTTATATTGCTCTCTCCCCAACATTGAATGAAACACTTGGTGAACTCCACTAATGTTTCTTGAAACATTTGACGTTAAATAGCACTAGACCTAGTCAGACCCATTAAGCCTACAACCTTATCAAAGCTCGACCAAACTTTCTTTCTCTTATTACAAAGATCAACTTGAGAGTCATTGTCTGTTGTGATCATGCATAGGTCTTTCCACAGCTCATAACGTTCATTATTTTGAGTGCTAGTACCTCTTCTAAAAGAATGTCTTGCTTTATTCCCTGTCATTGACACTTGTTGCAAGCTATCTTGAGATTCTCCAACTTTCTTAACAACTAGGGTTACATTTCCACCATGACAACCAATTGAATTAAGAAGTTCCTCCAATTTCTTTATAGCTTGAATAGATTTATCAACTGGCTTCATGGCAAATGCGTATTCTATATGGAGCTTCAATAGTCTATCAAAAATTCTCATGAAGGCATGCAAGGTGCAAAAGTGGACATTGACTAAAGGGAATGGAATAATGGGATTCCAATCCTTATCTGACATGTCACGATTAGGTGTACCTAACATGGGACACCTCATTAAAGGTGTATCCCATTCAGCAGATGGAGTTGCATCTGTGTCATCAACTAAATCATCTATGTTGTTTTGTTTTCTCTTTGTTCGTTTATAACCTCGTGTACAATATGGACAAGGATAGAGAGTAGATGCACCTTGTTTGCACCCTAACATGCATTTGATAGTCTTTAAGTCTCCACCTAAGTGCCACTCTACTTCAAAATCACCAAGGCTTTCTACATTGATTTTGGCACCATGAATTTGAGAAGTTATCACCTCTGTGATCCATGGGATCCTATTGAAAATCCATGTAAGAACATCATTGGATTCTTTAGGTACTTCAATAGCACCTAACCATCATATATCTTTCTCTGATTGGACACTATATGTAAAGTGATGGGTAGATTCTTCACTATCATCAATAATAGCATGGGCCATAGCTTCGTTCATGAGTGTCACACTAAGTCTCTCCATACGGCGTCCCTTTATGATTTGACATTCGTCTAGCTTCAATACAAACTTGAGTTTGGAACCACAATCTACATCAAATAACAAACATTATATTATTAAAAATACTATGAATGTCATTATCAAAACAATGGATATACCTTGAAGTGTGGATTTGTAAAATTTAACCATTTCCTTTTGGAGCCTCTCCAAATTGACAAATATGTTGTTGTACTTTGTGTAGATGAATCCCTGTCTAGATGTGTTTTTCAACTCTTTCTTTGATGTAGATGAATGATAAATGGATGCATGCATAACATCTTCTATATGCAGGTAATTGCCAAGAGTATTGGCTACATCCTCATTGGTTATCTTCTTCCTCACAGATACCTTGTAAGGGCATGGAAAAATGCTCTGGAAAATACCTTTGTTTTGTAGAGCCTGCTTCAAAAGATTGTACAATGCAGAGTACGCTCTAGTACTAACACCTGCTTCATCACATACCATCTGTACCTCACTAGGACTAATAATATCTTCTAAGTTGCCTGCAAAATCTTTAATCACTTGGGTTTTGATGTGATTTTCTATTGGTGACTCCAAGATCATAAGCACATGTTTGTTGCTAAGACAAGAATTCAGAAACTTCAATTGATCCTCCATTGTTGAGGAAGCACTCGCATCTTCAACAAATGACCTGCACAATAAGAATCTCAATCTAAAAGTCTTTTAACATAACTAAACAAAGGAAATACATACCTAAGTGCGTAAACACGTCGCTTCCGTGCTCCACCACCAGTTGAAAGAGCTTGAAAGGATGATAATGGTCGTTTCCTAAATCTCATCCCAAGTGGAGTCTCTTTTAGTTGTGTAAGATTGGCTTTCAACTTTGTAATTGTGCTCTCCTTTTCTTCCACATCTTGTTTGAGTCTATTATTGTGCTCATCCAAAGATTTGATAGCACTTTCTAAAGTGTGTATAGCACTCTCTAAACTGTGTATCTTGAAATGGTTGTGATGACATTGTTGCATCCAATAATTTGCTATAGATGTAGAATGGTTAGACAATCGCTTGCAATAGCCTAGGAGTCCATCTTCACCGGAACCAAGGAATTGTAGAAATGTGGAGATAGTATGGAATCTAGGATGAACATTAGCCATTGGATCCAAGGGATACAAAGCACCATGGACCCAAAGATCAATATTCTTCTCTCCAGTTGCACGTCGTGCATTTTGAGAATCTATGTCATTGCTACCTCTAGTTGTTGGTGCAAATTCTGTAGGAACACGAACATGTACACTCTTTGAGTGAGGAGCACACACTGGTGCTGGTGTCATGTTCATAATACATGTGAGCACCATGATGTTCCAAAACTCCAGCACCGAATGGGAAGAAGCACACAGATGGCTGGAATGGCTAGTACAGTAGCTATGTGCAAGAAAAAAAGTGTGTTTTGGTATGTGGATAGGTCAAAATGACTTTTTTCAGTATGTTAGAAGGAAAATGAGTTTTTTTTCAAAAATTCATGTTTTGGGGCAACCAAAGTTACGAGTTTGATGATGTGGCACTTAACTTTTGGAGGGATTTTGAAAAGTATGTTTTTTAAGTATTTTTCATAAAAATAAGTCTAAAAAAATTAAGTTCTGACATATACATAAAAGTATGGGCCATTTTGAATAAAGAATAGCTGAAAAAGAGACTTTTTCAAAAAACTCATTTTTTTATTCATAAAGATGGACGGATTTGATGAGGTGGAAAGTGGTTTTTCTCTCTCTCTATGTGCAGAAGAGAGAGAAGGTCCTAGCTCAGCCTAAAAAAAAGCCTACTTCAGCCTACCAAAAAGTGCTCTATTAAATGCACTTTGTCCCCTTAACAAAGAACAAGATTAAGCTTAATCCCTAAAAATTAGGAATCCTTACAAGGCCCATGCAGGGTTCACTTTTTTTCCTAATGATAATTAAACAATGTGATCTTTCTAGTATCTTGGAGCATAAATGTAAACACTCTACCTGAATTTTCTCCTCTTGCTATCCTCTTGAATCCCTGATGTGGATCTTCAACAAATGCTCCATTCTTTGTGAATCTAACGTGCAATCCTTTTTCAACAATCTGACCTACACTTATAAGGCTTTTGGCAATAGTTGGCACATACAATACCTTGGTCAATAGATTCATATTATCATCTAAAGTCTTCACATTACCTATCTTCTCAACTAGATGCATTGTGTCATCTCCTATTTGGACTTCATGTCTATTCCTTGGATCTTCCAAGTCTGAGAGTAGAGCTACAGTCCTTGCTACATGATTTGAGGAAGTTAAGTCTATATATGATACATGTTCATCTGCTTTACCTTGTTTTAAGGTCATGATCATTAGAAGTAATGAATCCTCTTGAGTTTGATGATCTACATAGTTGTTGTAGTCTCTCCTTCCTCTATATCCTCCTTGATAATTATTGTTATTGTATGAGTTGTTGTTTTAGCCATTTTTTGTTGTTTAATCTACCTCTTCGGCTTCCATAGCCTCCTCTGTTGTAACCTCTTCCTCTTTGGTTTCTAGGATTCATGAAACAATTCTCAATAATGTGATTAGTTAAGCAATATAGGGCATATGGAGAGGAGCTTTGAGTTCTCCCCTTGCCTTTTCTTCCTCCTCTGCCTCTTCCTCTTGAACCTCTACCTCTTCCTCCAAAGTTTTCTTGAGAGGTACTACCTTCATCATCACATTTTTTACCTTTTCTTTTGCTATCTTTATTCTTGTTCTTATCTGTATAGAGATCACAGGAGTGATAACCTCTTGCGTTGTCTCCATTCTTCATAATCTTTGCCTTATGTGTGAGTGATTATCCCATGAGGGTATTGAGATCAGGAACCTCCATGTCCATGTAGAGGTCCATCATTGTGCTGAAAGCTTCCCATTTGTCATATACCCTTATTCCATTGACCACTTGCCTTACTATTTGCTCTTCATTAATGACATGTGAGTGGCCATCCATGTCTCTTTTATTCTTATCAACTGAGGTCAATTGCTCATCAACTGGGAGGCATGTTATACTCTATGGAATATTGGAATGCTAAATGGATTTTGATGCCTTGAGGTTTTTAATGTGTTTTGTGTTTTGATTTAACAGATGAAGATCCATGAGGGTGCGAACGCGCATTGACTTATTCATATATTTTTTGAGATATTTAGAAGAATATTTGTAGAAAATAGTTATTTTTAGGAGATAGTATTTTTATTTATTTTTGTAAGTAAAGCAAAAGCACATTATTTAAAGTGTGGCCCTCATGTATCTTCTATTCAAGAGGTAATATGAATTAACTATAAATACACATGCTCTCGAAGACTCGTCCATCATAGTATGTGGGGGATATTGTACCCAATCTAGTGTCATCTCTTTTCTCTTTCTATCCTCTGATTACTTTTGTGTGATTTCGTTTTTGTACCATCCTTTGCGTTCGTGCATCTGTGAGATCCGAAGGCTAATAGTATACTTTGTAGGATACACTATACTTGAGGATATATTGAGAATCTTTATTTTATGTTACATGAGTATATGTTTTTTGGTACCTCCCATGTAAATGAAATGAGAGAATGTGGTGTAACCATTGGCATGGACTGATTAACTCATAACACTATCATGATTCATTGCAAAAGTAGGATCCTTACTTTGAAAATAGAAGGGGATGAACATCATCTTATATGTGAGTGTACTTCAGGTTTTTCTCCTATTTCTGCTCTCAAGATGATTAGGGGTATTTGTCAAGGTTATGAGACATATTTGGTTTATGTGAATGACCATCATGACAAGAGGAAAGAATAATAAAAACCCGAATACGTCAAAAACTTTTTAGATGATTATGTAGATGTATTTCCTGATGGTCTATAAGGCATGTCTTCTCCTAGGACAATTGAGCATGCGAAAGACCTCTATCTAAGAAGTGAGCCTTATTCTAGAGGACCTTCTAGGTTCAATATTGATAAATTGAAAGAAATGAAGCTACAACTAAATGATTTATTGAAGAAGGGATTAACAAGATTATTGTTTCACCTTGGGGAGCACTATTTTGTTTTACAAAAAGAAAGATGGCTCATATAAGCTTTGTATTGACTATCAGGGGTTGAACAAGAAAACCATCAAGAAAAAATATCCATTTCCACATGTAGATGAATTGTAGAGTCAATTGATTGATGCCATAGTATTCACTAAAATTGACTTAAGATCATGCTAACATCAAATTAGAGTAAAGTTTGAGGACATACCCAAAATTGCTTTTAGAACATTTCAATCCATCTCAATCCATTGCCACATTTATGTGTTTGATGAATAATGTGTTTCATGAATATCTCATGGAATTTATTCTATTCTTTCGTGATGTTATTTTTGTGTATTCTAAGGATGATGATGAACATGCATTGCATCTCAGAAAGACTTTATAGAAACTTAGAGAGCATAAAATATATGGTAAGATGAGTAAAAGTTTTTTTTTACAAATGCTGAAGTGACTTATTTGAGGAGAGTTCTTTCTAAGGAAGGGATTCACATAGATCATGAGAAAGTTAAAAGCATACTTGACTTGCCTACATCCAAATGTGTGAGAGATGTGAGAAGCTTCCTTGTTTTGGCACAATATGATAGGGCATAGATTAGGGATTTTTCTCAAATTGCAAATCCTCTTACAGAGTTGACAAAGAAAAGTAAAGACTTCACATGGAATGATGAGTGTGAAAATGCATTTGAAGAAATAAAACAAAAAATTATCAAGAATTGTGTGCTTAAAATATCTTAGTTAGGGAAGCCATTTATTGATGCATGTGATGCTTATAGAATTCAAATTGCAATGTGTACTTTCACCTCACGAAAGGGTAGTGGTTATGAGTCAAGGAAACTAAGGAAACATGAATTGAATTATACAACACATGACTTAGAAATGCTTGCAGTTGTTCATGAAATTAAACATTGAAGACACTTATCGCTTGGAGTAAAGTTTGAATTAAGAACAGATCACCAAAGCCTTAAATACATCTTTATTCAACCTTTAGTTAAAATGGAAAAAAATGATGGATCGAATCAATAAGTAAATATGACATTGATATTAAATAATTACGAGGAAAAGAAAACAAAGTGGTTGATGCTTTGAGTAATAAACTTTTATGCAATTCGATTTCTATTTAGCTTTTGATTTGGATATTAAAAAAGAGTTAAAAGAATATTTTTGTTATGCAAAAATCTTCAAGCTTTTGTATGAAAATCCAAGTTCTATGTTTCAGGGAAAATTTCATTTGAAAAATAATGATTTGTATTGTAATTGTCGTTTATATATTTCTATAAAATCTATTTTGAAAGAAAACATTCTACATGACTATCATGATGCACCTTTCTGTGCACACCCTGGTTTTTCTAGGATGTATGCTAGATTGAAAGCTTCATATTATTGGCCACTAATCAGATATGACATTAGGAGGTATGTGCATTAATGTTTGAGATGTCAACATGTTAAGGCTAAATTTAAAAGGAGTCCTGGTATGTTACAACCATTAGATGTGTCTAATAAAAAATGGGAATCCATCTATATGGATTTCACTACAAAGTTTCCTATGACCTAAAAGTGGGCATGATACTATCCTTGTTGTTGTGGACCGTCTTGCAAAGATGGCACATTTTCTTCCCATGAGGAAAATAGATATAGCTATGATACTATCCTTGTTGTTGTGGACCGTCTTGCAAAGATGGCACATTTGTTGATATATTTAGGTAGTGATGTGTGTGAACACTCTAGGACTGCCGGGGCACTTTTTTCCCTCTTTAGGAGGTTTTTTTCCCCCGGCTTGTATATACGCCTATTGCCCTAATGGGCTACTTATCTTTGTACATTCTCTAGTAATACATTCAGTTGTGTGTGTTGTGCTCCAAGCTTCTTCTTCTTCCTTGTGCTGTTCGCGTGCTTCCGCAGACGTCTAACTCCAACAATTGGTATCAGAGCAGGTCGTCGCTTCTTCTAGGGCGCCGTCGACACTCCTCCGTTTGCAGTCTCAGATTCGCACGAAATTTGGTGAGCATACTCAGGGTGTTTCCGAGATCAAAACATCTTCGCTCTGTGGTGCCAAAATCGCGATCTGAGCTCGTTTCGGCCTCCGAACGCACTATCGCAGCGCTTGTGCAGGCTATTTCGTCCTTTTGTGCCAAAGGTATATACCAGTTTCTGTTCGCCAGTTTAAGCGTCTCGAAGTCTGCTACAGGTCTAGCAGAACTCGTCTGGGTAGTTCTGTTCAACTTTTTGAGATACAGTCAATTTTGTGCATCAAGGTATTTTAGTCACCGGCCATGGCTGAAAGCAGTGATGTATTCCGTATGTTGGCTGTTGAGGATAAGTTGGATGGTACCAACTACCCATTATGGGCTTATATGATGCGACATGTAGTGGTTGCAAAAGGATTGTGGAACATTGTGCAGGGTGTTGAAAGACGTCCTGTTACACCTGTAACGACAGGTACTGCAAATACAGGTGTTGGAGCTGATGAAGATGGTGTCGAAGATGATATTCCGCAGGTTCCTGTTCGTGCTGCTGTTTCTGTTGCACCTACTGCAGAGCAGATTCGTTGGGATGGCAGAGATGCCCAGGCACATGCATTGATAGCTTTGTCTGTCAAACGTGCCATTATTCCTCACATTCGCTCTTGCAGAACAGCAAAGGATGCTTGGGATACACTTACCACTTTGTACCAGGCTAGGAATGAGGCTCGTGTTGCTTACCTCCGAAAACAGTTGGAGAGTGAGCACATGAATGAAGGTGATTCTATGGACAGTTTTCTTACAAAGATCAAAGACCTGAAGGAACAATTGATTTCTGTTGATGAGGTTATACCAGATAGCTCACTTGTGCAGACCGTTCTGAATGGTCTTCCTGATTCATATCAGAGTTTTGCCTCTACTCTTTGGTTGATGATGAAAGGCAATCCGAATGCCTTGTCATTTGAGGAATTAGTCTCTGTTCTATTGCAGGAAGATCAGTCCAGGCAGAACAGGTCCATTATGCGTGTTGCAGATCAAGCTTTCCTGGCTAGTCAGAAGGGCAAAGGAAAATGGAGCTCTTCTACTAGTAAGCAGAAATCTGCAAATGCTGCACATTCGAAGAACCAAGACAAAGATGAGAAAAAATCAGAAAAGTAGAAATTGTTTTGTAAGTACTCTAAAGGTAATGATCATATCATAAAGAACTGTCCAAAACTGGCTGCTAAAGAGGCAAAGAAGAAAGAGGCTGGAATTGTTGTTGCAGAGGCCTCTACACCTAAAACAGAGTCTGCAAATCTTGTGCAGGAAGAAGAATGGGCGTTTACTACTGTCTGCAGTTTTGACCCATCTTCTCCTGATCAGTGCATGTCTGCAGTAGACTCAGATGTTTGGTACTTTGACAGTGGGGCGACCAAACATATTACCTCGCAGCGCAGTTTCTTCTCTTCACTTGAGCCTGCTCCTACATTGAATACTGTCACATGTGCCAATAACTCCTCTTATCCTGTTATGGGAGTTGGTAAGATCATTCTGACTACTGTTGATGGTAGTTCTTTCACTTTGTCAGATGCTTTATTTGTGCCAGGGATCAAAAAGAATCTGTTATCAGTTTCTGCATTAGCCAAGATTGGCTTGGTTGTGAAATTTGTTGATGACAGGTGTACAGTCCATGATCTCTCAAATGGCGATGTGATTATTGCTTCTGGCATTTTATGTCGTGGGCTGTATAAGCTCATAGACTATGAAAGATCTGTGAATGATTCGGCATGTGCAGTTCATGATTCTCAGGCTATGTCAGATGCAAAGCTTTGGCATGCACGCTTTGGTCATCTGAATTTCGCTAGTTTGTTACGCCTGCAGAAATCTGAAATGGTGTCCTCTTTGCCCAAACTGGAGGCACCTGGAAAACATGTTTGTGAAGGCTGTATTTTGGGCAAAATGCAGCGTTCTTCCTTTCCAAAAGATGGTTCAGTTCGGGCTACGCAGAAATTGCAACTTGTACATAGTGATGTCTGTGGTCCTATGCAGACACCCTCTTTTGGAAATTACCTTTACTTCGTGACTTTCATTGATGATTTTTCCAGGCATGCATGGGTATATCCACTCAAAGCAAAGTCCGAAGTGTTCATGTGCTTCAAACAGTTTTTGGTTTTAGCTGAAAATCTGTCAGCATGTAAAATGGGCACCCTCCGTTCTGATCGAGGGGGGGAATATATGTCTTAAGATTTTAATGCATTTCTGGCTGAACGTGGGATAAAACACCAGTGTACAGTGCCGTATACACCTCAACAGAATGGAGTTGCTGAACGAAAGAACAGGTCACTCATGGAGATGGCGAGGTGCATGGTCAAAAGTCAGGCTTTACCACATAGTTTCTGGCTTGAGGCTGTCATGTGTGCAGCATATGTACTGAACAGGTGTCCCACTAAAGCGTTGCAGTCTATCACTCCATATGAGGCTTGGCATGACCGCAAGCCATCTGTTGCTCATCTGCGTGTTTTTGGTTGTTTGGCATATGCATTAGTGCCTGAACAACATCGCAGAAAATTGGATGATAAGGCAGTAAAATGTATTTTTGTTGGGTACAGTTCTGAAAGTAAAGGCTATCGTCTGTATCATCCACAGACTAAACGCATTCTGGTTAGCCGTGATGTTGTCTTTGTGGAAGATGCTATTCAGCCATTGCTTTCATGTACTAAGGAGACATCTGTTAGCTCCAAAGACATGTATGATACTTTGATGCCTCTTTTTACAGGTGGACAGGCTAGTGCTGGTCCTAATGAGGCAACTTCTCAGCCTGTGCAGGTTTCATATGATGATGCAGATCATTCCATTTCTGATGCAGATTTACATGATGCACTTGTTGATGAGAGAGCTGATATTGAGCAGGCAAAAACTATGCCAAAATGGCTGGTGCAGACTTTGCGTGACAGCAAATTAGATGCACCTTTGTCATATCGTACTCGTTCAGGCTCTCATAGTGCCTCCTTTGCATCAGATTGTTATGCTATGGCTGCATCTAGTCTCTGTGATGAGAATGAACCTGTTTCTTTTGATGAAGCACAAAATTCAGAAAATTGGATGGCTGCTATGCAATCTGAATATGATGCTATAATGAAGAATGGTACATGGTCTTTATGTGACTTGCCTCCTGGCAAGAAGGCCATTGGCACTAAGTGGGTATACAAGCTGAAGCGTAAACCTGATGGTACAGTTGACAGGTATAAGGCTAGGCTTGTTGCAAAGGGTTATGCGCAGGAAAGAGGCATTGATTTTGATGAGACCTTTGCACCTACATGCCGTATGACTACTGTTCGGAGCATTTGTGCACTTGCAGCCCATCATGGTTGGAATGTACATGAGTTGGACATTAAAACAGCATTTCTGAATGGTGACTTGCATGAAGAAGTGTATGTTTTTCAGCCCCGTGGCTTTGTGCAGAAAGGGCATGAAAACCAGGTGTGCAGGTTAAAGAAGGCGTTATATGGTTTAAAGCAAGCACCACGTGCTTGGTATGAGAAGATACATGCCTATCTGATTGCACATGGTTTTGAGAACAGTCCAACTGAAAGCACCTTATATGTTAAGCGTGCTAATGATGTGCTTCTGATCATTGTTGTCTATGTTGATGACATGCTGCTCACTGGTCCTATTGAGACACATATTGCTGATTTTAAGGCTGATTTGCATGCCTCATTTGAGATGTCTGATTTGGGGCATTTGCATCACTATTTGGGCATTCAGTTTATGCACGTTGATGGTGGAATGGCTTTGTGTCAAACGAAATATATTGACACATTATTGCAGCGTTTTGGCCTTGAAGACTGTAAGCCTATTGCCACTCCTATGGAGACAGGTTTACGATTGAGTCTTCATGATGCTGGAGATGCATTTGATGCTGTTCTCTATCAGCAGGCTGTTGGATGCTTGATTTACTTATGCATTACTCGGCCAGATATTCAGTTTGCTGTCTCACAGATGAGCAGGTTTATGCATTGCCCAGGAGTCACGCATTGGAAAGCGGTTAAGCGCATCTTTCGCTACTTGAGTGGTACTCGGCTACTTGGGTTGTTTTATCCCAAGGGGGGATCACTACCGCCAGATTTGCATGCTTTTTCTGACTCAGATTGGGCTGGTTGCTATGACACTCGTGTGTCCACCAGTGGTTTTTGCTTCATGCTTGGTAGCTCATGTATATCTTGGTTGAGCAAGAAGCAACCTACTGTGGCCACTTCCAGTTGTGAGGCTGAGTAT
Organism: Ceratopteris richardii; assembly: GCA_020310875.1. Classification (NCBI taxonomy): domain Eukaryota; kingdom Viridiplantae; phylum Streptophyta; class Polypodiopsida; order Polypodiales; family Pteridaceae; genus Ceratopteris; species Ceratopteris richardii. Next base: position 67,587,170 of record CM035423.1, read on the forward strand.
AGGGCAGCTTTCACAGCTACTGTTGAGTGTGTGTGGCTCAGACGCCTTATGGCTGATTTGGGTGTTGGACAGTCTTCTGCCACCACCATCTTCACTGACAGTCAGAGCGCATTGGCAGTTGCGAGGAACCCTGTGTTCCATGCTCGCACTAAGCACATTGAGGTGCATTATCACTATGTCAGGGAGAGGTTCTCTGCTGGGGAGATTAGCTTGGCATATGTGCCCACGCAGGAGAACATTGCAGACCTTTTCACGAAGGCTCTGCCTAGGGAGAAGTTTGAAGCTTTCCGCAAAGCTTTGGGCTTACTTCCTTTTGTGGAGTGATTTCCACATAGCTTGGCACTTCCTTATACATGAGTGCCAGCTCCTTGTTCACCGCATCACTCCCAGGGGGGATTTGTTGATATATTTAGGTAGTGATGTGTGTGAACACTCTAGGACTGCCGGGGCACTTTTTTCCCTCTTTAGGAGGTTTTTTTCCCCCGGCTTGTATATACGCCTATTGCCCTAATGGGCTACTTATCTTTGTACATTCTCTAGTAATACATTCAGTTGTGTGTGTTGTGCTCCAAGCTTCTTCTTCTTCCTTGTGCTGTTCGCGTGCTTCCGCAGACGTCTAACTCCAACAACATTTTCTTCCCATGAGGAAAATAGATATAGCTATGACCTAAAAGTGGGCATGATACTATCCTTGTTGTTGTGGATCGTCTTGCAAAGATGGCACATTTTCTTCCCATGTTCTAAACTTTTCATGAATGAGATTTTTAGGTTACATGGTATACCTAAAAGAATAATTTCTAATAAGGATGCAAGGTTTACGACTAATTTTTGGAAAGCAACATTCCAATCCATAGGAACAGAATTATGCATAAGTACTACATCTCATCCTCAAACTAATGCTAAGACCGAGAGGGTAAACCGGGTGCTTGGGGATATTTTACGTAAATATAAATGATATGCATAACAATTGGATTGATGATTCAACCTTGGTTGAGTATGCATATAATAATGCACAACGTTCATCTATTAAGATGAAACCTTTTGAAGGAATGTATGGCTATAATTGTTTGCTACCTTATTCACTTTTTAATGCACAAAATCAAGTTGAGGTATCCAAACAGATGCTTGAAGACATGGATTTGGAGCTCAATAAGGTAAAGAAGAACATTAACGATTCAGAAAAACATCAAAAGTTATATCATGATCTTAAAAATAGACACATGGAATTTAGAACAAATGATTTGGTTTTTCTGAAATTAAACCCTTCTATATCAAATCTGCTTTTAGGAAAAGATCATGAATTGTCTCAACGTTATGTTGGTCCTCTTAAAATCTTAAAGAAAGTTGGTTATGTTGCCTATTTATTTGAGTTTGCTAACACTTTGAAACTTCATCCAATTTTCCACGTTGGATTACTTAAAAAGTATGTGCCTAATGATAATCACATTTTGCAGGACAAATCTAAGTTGAAGGGAGATGCCACTTTTTGAGCTTGAATCAAAAGTTATAATGGATTAGAGAATTAGACATCTTAGGAATTGTGAAGTAGTGAGATTTTAGTGGTGTTTTGCATATCATACTAAAGATTCAACATGGATTGCTTTAGATACGTTTATGGAACATCACATCCTTCTTTCCAACTCTAAGGACGGATATCTTCAAAGAGGGGGAGAATTGTAAGTTACCATATTGATTTTCCAAAAAAGAAAAGATGTGTAGGTGATAGTGAAATTTTGTGTTTAAGATATTTTGATTATGTTTGCAAGACTTTGTAGCAATAAGTGATCACATTCTCTCTAGAAAGTTATCACATGAAATTTGTGTATTAAAGTTGAGCATGAAGATGATGGAATTAGAAAATGTGTTGTACAAGAGAAAGGTAGAGTACTCTTAGTAGAAAAACTTTACCTGATTTAAAGTTTTGTATTCCACTTGGTTAATGGCTCCTTTTGTTGCATGAAGATAGGTCAATGAAGCGATTTTTCATGTTTTTCAGCTCTCTCTAGAACTTCCAATTTTGAAGAGCTCAAAAGTGATATTTGGAAGCAGATTTGGACCTAAGGCATTTTTAATACTATTGTATAGATCAAAGAACTGAATATTTTTTTGTCTCACAAGATTAAGCTGATTCCTCATTGTTTTTTGAGTTACAAGCCTTGGAAAAGTGCGATTTTTAGATACTTAAAAAAAAACAAGAGTCCTTGATTCATCTTCTTCATGTTTGCAAATTAAGAAAATGCACATTGGTGTGTGGGTGATTTTTGGGTTATTTGTGTGTGTGTGTGTTGCAAGGATTGCCTCTATTTTTGCACGTATGATTTTTGAAGTGGACATGAAAAGGAGACACATGGGCAGTCTCAAAAAATTGCATGGGACATGCAAAAAGATGCTATCTTGGAACATGCAAATTCTAGGAGCACGTGTCTAAGAAGGCATTATTGTTTCATGTACAGTGCGAAAAAGGGGAGCTCCAAATACGAAGACTGAGAGCTAGGGAGAGATTATCGTCATGTATTGATCACGATCGTTTTTTCTTCTTGTGTGACTGAGATTGGGATTGGGATTCTCTTATGGATGGTATGGTGCAGACTTCTTATGGATGATTATAAATCTATAAACAAGCACTTTCAATAAAATTTATTCCATTATCACTACTAATTTTATTGGCAAAACAAACGAGGTGAAAATATTTTCAAACATAAGATCAACTATCATATATGCAACATTCTTGGTTGTTGCTTAAGGCTTAACTCACTTTGTAAGATAATGTGTTGCAGCAATGATATTTTAAACATAATATCTTTATGCCACTTCACACATTGGACAAGCATAATCTATTTACCACCTAGTAGAAAACTCTAGTATTGATCATGGGTCTCAATTACATGTCAGCTCTTCTAATAGGACATTCCATCTCTTGAAATGTGTAATATTTTTTTACATCTCCTGTGTGTCTTGATAAAAGGTGGGCCATGAAAGTAATCCAAAAATGATCATTTTTTGTACATTTTATAGGGGGAGAATTTGTTGGAGTTAGACATTTGCAAAAGCACGCGAACAACACATAGGAAGGAGAAGAAGCTTGGAGCACAACACACAATACTGAATTTATTACTAGAGAATGTACAAAGATAAGTAGCCCATGGAATAGGTGTATATACAAGCCAAGGGAAAAAAAACGTCCTAAAGAGGGAAATAAGTGCCCTAGCGGTCCTAGAGTGTTCACACACATCACTACCTAAATATATCAACAAATGCCTCCTGGGAGTGATGTGGTGAACAAGTAGCTGGCACTCATGTATAAGGATGTGCCAAGGTATGTGGAAATCACTCCACAAAAGGACGTAAGCCCAAAGCTTTGCGAAAAGCTTCAAACTTCTCCTTAGGTAGAGCTTTCATGAGAAGGTCTGCAATGTTCTCTACATGGGCACATATGCCAAGCTAATCTCCTAGCAGAGAACCTCTCCATGACATAATGATAATGCACCTCAATGTGCTTAATGCGAGCATGGAACACAAGGTTCCTCACAACTACCAATGTGCTCTGACTATCAGTGAAGATGGTGGTGGCTGAAGACTAACCAACACCGAAGTCAGCCATAAGGCATCTGAGCCACACACACTCATAGTCACTGTGAAAGCTGCCCTATACTCAACCTCACAACTGGAAGTGGCCACAGTAGGCTGCTTCTTGCTCAATCAAGATATACATGAGCTACCAAGTCAGAAGCAAAAGCCACTAGTGGACACACGAATTTCATAAAATAAGTGATCATCATTTGTACCTGACTTTGAAGTCATGTTCATGATCAAGAGAGAGTCATCCTGCTCCTCTGTGTAGTTGTTATAGTCCTTTCTGTTTCTGAATCCTCCTTGGTAGTTGCCATTGTAATTGTTGTTGTAGTTGTTGTTGTAATTGTTGTTGTGGCCTTGGTAATGGTTGAACCTTCCTCTAGACTGTGAGTATCCACCTCTTTGATAGCCTCTTCCTCTCTGATTTTTGTAATTCCTCTAACACTCATCTGTGGTGTGATTTGATAAACCACAAATGTTACATGGTGATGAATTATAGGGTCTCCCCCTACCTTGCTTACCTCCTCTGCCCCTACCTCTTGAAGATCTACCTCTCCCTGCATAGTTGGCTTAGGAGGTAGAGCCTTCATCTTCCACCTTCTTACTCTTGCCTTTATCCTTAGGTTTCTTATCAGTGTATAGGGCAGAAGAGTTGTTACCTTTGGTAGTGTCTCCACTCTTGGTAAGCTTTGCTTCATGTGTGAATAGTTGACCCATGAGAGTGGTAAGATCTGGAGTGTGCATGTCCATGTAGAGATCCATTGCAGTGGTGAAGCTTTCCCACTTGTCATCAGCCTTGATTCCATTAATTACCTGCCTTACAATTTGTTCTTCTTCAATTTCTTCTCCTATGCTTGCTAACTGATCTGCAACATCTTTGATCTTGGTCACAAATTCTGAAAAAAATTGCTTAGGTTGCTTCCTTAGTGTTGTGAATTCAATCCACAACTGATTTTTTCTAGCCCTTGTATTGGAAGAAAAATATGATGACAAGGTTTCCCAAGTCTCTTGGGAAGTCTTGATATTTCTGATATGAGGTAAAAGAAAGTCAGATATAGAGTTGAGTAAATAAGACCTTGCCAATGCATCCCTTGCACACCATGTGTTGAGTTTTTCTTGTTCCTGCTTGGTTGGCAAACCTCTTGCTTTGAATGAGGGAAATTCCTCATCTCCTGAGATGTATCCATAGAGACTCCTTCCTTGTAAGTAGGTCTTCATCCTTAGAGACCAAGCTTGATAGTTGTTCCTGTCCAATTTGTCAATAAATGAAGGAAAACCATCTCCCATTTTACGTTATTTGCTCTGATACCACTGTTAGGAAAGATGGATGGATGATCCAAGAGATTGAGTAGGCACTGCTAAAACCTGCTTTGTACCAGCCCTCTTTAGCTTCAGACTTGATTAGTAGACTCCCTTATCTTTCCAATGACACCAAGAAATGGCCTATGTCCTTTGGAAATGATGTGTGCAATGATTGAATCAAAACAGATAACTTTGGAGGTCACAAACTCAAGAAAACTTTCTATTTTTGTCTTGACACCAGCTTCATGTTTTACTCAGTGTGACGAGCACAGTAGCAATTGATAAAATTCCTTCTAGGGGTATTCAATTAACTTAGTAAGCTACCATTTGCAAGTGGAATGATGTAAAATGACAAACTATACTCAGAGAAATTGATTTAGCAAAATTAGTTATACCCCCGACTTCTTAGGACTGTAGCAGAGATAGAACAGTGAGCACCTCGACGACGATTTCTCTGAATTGGCTAAATGAAATCACTTCAAACTTTGTCAGCAGTTAGATGACTTTGAGCTGAATCGAAAAAGCTTTGGATCACTGACTTTGATGGAGTATTGACTGAGATATGCCCTTGACAAGAGGTGACAGACTTTTGAGTAGACTAGCACAGAACACAAAGATGAATGATGTACATGTATCTATTGATTAACAGTTGTGTACAATCTCATTGGCATGTTTAGCATTGCTAAATGGTATAGAGAGGTGTAGGCTATGATGTAGTCCTTACACACACTCAAACTCAACAGAATGCGCCTCGGGAATGGAGTGAGCTACCCGCGACTTTTTAACATCCAATTTTATAGGAAATGACTTAGGATTCGAATTCAAATTCAAATCTTTGGCTTCCTATGATCAAGCATCTAAAAGTTTGGAGATATTCTCTCAATCAAGTGATCTACTTTTCCACGAATCACTTAGGTAGGTGATTACAAAAGATTCTAAGTCAAATTAGACTTTTACAATGAGGTAAAGTGGTAATAAACCACTAGCATATGTTCCTATGGTTCTTCATGCATGTGGAGTCTTCATGATGTCTTCCAAGCCAAATGTGTAGGCTTGTGATTTACACCAACAAGAGGACACCATTTCAGATTTCTGCAGGCATAGCAAACTAGCGAAATTCAGATGACCAAAGCATGCATGCCAAGGCTTTGCATCTGACATAGCCTGAGATTCATATACTACACATGATAAATCATTTATAGATCTTTCATAGTCTATGAGCTTATACAACCCACGACAGAAAATGCGAGAAGCAATAATCACATCGCCATTTGAAGGATCATGAACTGTACATCTGTCATCAACAAACACAACCAAGCCAATCTTGGCTAATCGAGAAATTGATAAAAAAATTTTCTTGATCCCTGGCACAAACAAAGCATCTGACAAATTGAAAGAACTACCATCAACAGTAGTCAAAATGATCTTACCAACTCCGTTCAAAGCATAAGAGGAGTTCTTGGCACATGTAATAGTATTCTCTATAGGGGTAGACTCGAATGAAGAGAAGAAACTGCATTGCGAGGTAATATGTTTGGTCGCCCCACTATCAAACTACCAAACATCTGAGTCTACTGCAAACATGCAGTGCTCATGAGAAAATGGGTCAAAACTGTAAACAATAGTAAACGCCCATTCTTCTTCCTGTACAAGATTAGCAGACTCTGTTTTTGGTGTAGAGGCTTCTACGACAATCATTCCAACCTCTTTCTTCTTCGCCTCTTTAGCAGCAAGTTTTGGATAGTTCTTTATGATATGATCATTTCCTTTACAATCCTTGCAAAAGAATTTCTCCCTTTCTGATTTCTTTTCATCTTTATCTTCCCTCTTCCATTGTGCAGAATTAGCAGACTTTTGCTTACTAGTTGAAGAGCTCCATTTTCCTTTGCCCTTCTGACTAACCAGGAAAGCTTGATTTCCAACACGCATAATGGACCTGTTTTGCCTAGACTGATCTTCCTACAATAGAACAGAGACTAACTCCTCAAATGACAACACATTTGGATTGCCTTTCATCATGTACTGAAGATTAGAAGCAAAACTCTGATATGAATCAGGAAGATCATTCAAAACCGTTTGCACAAGTGAGCTATCTAGTGTAACCTCATCAGCAGAAATCAACTGTTCCTTCAAGTCTTTGATCTTTGTTAGAAAAATGTCCATAGAATTGCCTTCATTCATGTGGTCACTCTCGAACTATTTTTAGAGGTAAGCAACATGAGCCTCATTCATAGCTTGGTACAATGTGGTAAGTGTATCCCCAACATCCTTACCTGTCTTGCAAGAGCGAATGTGAGGAATAATGCCACATTTGACAGACAAAGCTATCAATGCATGTGCCTGGGCATCTCTGCCATCCCAATGAATTTTCTCTGCAGTAGGTGCAGGAGAAACTACAACACGAACAAGAATATGTAGAATATTATCAGTTTTGATACCTTTTGCATCAGCTTCAACACCTGTAGTTGTAACAGTTGCGGGTGTGATAGGATGTTTTTCAACACCCTGCACAATGTTCCACAGTCCTTTTGCAACCAATACATGTCACATCATATAAGCCCACAATGGGTAGTTCGTACCATCCAACTTATCCTCAACAACCAACATATGAAATACATCACTACTTTCAGCCATGCCGGGTGACTAAAATACCTTGATGCAAAAAATTGACTGTATCTCAAAAATTTGAATGGAATTTCCCAGACAACTTCTGCTAAACCTGTAGTAGACTTTGAGACGCTTATATTGGCGAACCGAAAGAGGTATATACCTTTGGCACAAAAAGATGAAATAGCTTGCACAAGCGTTGAAACACCCTAAGTATGCTTACCAAATTTTGTGCGAATTTGAGACTGTAACCGGAGAGGTGTGACGATGTCGTCGACGAAGCGACGACCTGCTCTAATACGAATTGTTAGAGTAAGACATCTGTGGAAGCACGCAAATAGCACAAGGAAGAAGAAGAAGCTTGGAGCACAACACACAATACTGAATGATTTACTAGAGAATGTATAAAGATAAGTAGCCCATTAGGGAAATAGACGTATATACAAGCCGGGGAAAAGAACCTCCTAAAGAGGTAAAAAAGTGCCTCGAGTGTTCACACACATCACTACCTAAATATATCAACAAAAGTTACCTTTGATTGCACCAACATGTGCCATCTAGAGAATGAGTATATAATCATCCTCATGTATGCACAATCTTAAGATGTTTTCTTGACCTCTTTAATATATTTGATTGCCTATGAGCCCATAGTCTCAAATATTATGTTCTAAGGTCCTTTCTTGGACTCCATCCACTCATGATCACACAAATATTTGTCAACATGCTTGCTCCATGTAGGCACTATTTCAATTTTGTACAAAGTAGCATGTTGTGTTGGAGGAAAGATTTGGCAGTTAGTGCATTGTGACACATAAATGTATGAATCCTTTTCCATTGCAAGCCCATAGGAACGTGATATTTATAGATTTTATAGAGATCTGGTTTTCAAGGAATGATATTTATAGATTCTATAGAGATATAGTTTTCAAGGAGTGATATCCCAATACATCTTCATTCACTTGAGTCATCAAGTATATTTCTTCATGATCATCCACATGACACAACAAGACACCATTTGGATCTTGTTACTATATAGTTCCTACCACGATATGCAACTTCTTAGTACAAACAATATTTATAGCAATGTTCTTGATAAGTTCCTTAGATAAGGGTGTGGACAACATGCTTTAACCACTTTGAAACTAGTTCTAAATTAGATATATATGAGCTGAGTAGATCATGAGGCACTCTTAGAGGTGGTTTTCCAATGGTTAGTCATGCATTTCTTACCTTACTTGACTAGAACTTCAAAGTGAAACTCCTTGAGAATGGATTGTTGAAAAAATATACCAAATCTTGGTGATCAATAAGGATTTTGAATTTGATTTTGGAGAGATATTCGTGAAACGTATTAAGTAGAAACATCATTCCTAATCCTTCATGATAAATTTTCATGTAATTTTCTTCAATGCTATTGAAGTGACCACTTTTATAAGCAATTGAAAACTACATGTTTCCATCATTGAGAATTTGTGCTAGAACATAGCCAATGGTATAGTTTGATGCACCCATGTACATGAGGACCCACTAGCTTATGTTGTTCCTTCTTTTCATATGATATACATGATGTGGCCTCTTTTTTTGGCATCTCAACCGCTACATTTTTTATGCTCCATTTGATACTTTTTGAAGTGCATTGTCAGTTACACTCTACTACTAGACTAGTCATGCTTTATCCTCTATTCTTGATTGTTCTCATGCTCATTCATCTCCTTTTCCACTTTTAATTGATATATTCTTGGTGCTTGGTTCCCCTTCTATAGGCCCCAACAATCATCATCCATGTCATCTTTTTTTATTCTCTACTCACTCATCCCATATATGAATCTAGTGTCAATTTCTATGGATTAATAGTCCTCCACCCATCTAAGATCATTTGATATTTCTTCTAAGATTAAGCCTTCTTACAGAATGTTAACCATGAATAGATCATACCCATGCTCATCACAAAATTGTGAGGAGATGGATTGGTAGGTTCTAGAGATCATCTGGTATTGCACAAAATCTGCTCTACACATGCCAATTTAACTCTAGGGATGCTCAATATACTCCTTTAGCTTCACATAAATGCATTTGGAAACACCATGTTCTTTATAACATCATTCCCAAAAGTTTTCATCAAAAGACATAACTTGCATGTACTAGAAATGTGAAGAAACCTTCTATTTTGGGAATAAAAGTGCTTGATACTTTACTCAAAACTCACTACCTGGTATGAGTTGACCAAAGAGCTCTTGCACACATATAATTGGAGTGTGTAGCTAACAAAGGCAAGTTATATCATCAATTTTATGTATCATACAGTGACAAATGATTCCAAGTGAGGGGATCATCCCGACATTTTAGATCTAGAAGGTGTGCAAACATAGTCACATTCTATGCTTCCTATCTCAAGATCCTCCGTACCAAATTCAATGAAACTTGATAGCAAGTAGTAGCCACATTATTCTTACTAACCCAAGTTAAAGCTCATGAAATGACTGAGTACACATAGAGAAAAGCAATTCCACAAAAATATTGTAGTAATGAAGATGCAGCAGAGAACAAGAGACAAAGATGTACTTGAAGAAATGTATCAAAATGTATATGCTAATGACCATATGATACAAGAGAATTGTATTGGAATACGCATAGGTATTGTGAGCTCAATTTGTGCTCACTGAAATAGTTCAATGCCTTTGAAACTGGCTCTCATATCCCCATGACTAAAAGTATGTGTATTTATACACATGTTCCAAGTTTGAATTTGAATTTTACCTCACCTAAAAGTGATCCTACATAATTTGATTCTTCCTACCACATGAGTCCTCGGTTGAGCTCCCTAATAGCATGAGACTCCTTATTCTCTTGGCTTTTACATTTATCCCAAGTAACTATGCCCAAAATGACTAGCATAGGTTCACATGAATTCGCCCTTGTGTAGGGATAAATAAATGTGTAGTCCAAAGACTTTAGCTACACTTAGGCTCACTAAATGTACCAAGATCTCCCTCTCAAGCTCAAGATGCTTGATTCTTTAGTCTTTCATTATTTCATGTAATCCAATTATTGGTTTGAACCTTTTAAATTTTCTTCCATCCAATGCCTTTGTCATCATATCTACACATTGTTGATGTGTTGACACATATCAGAGTGGTATCTCCTTACTCATGATCTTTTACATGACATAATGATAGTAAACTTCTAGATGTGTATTCCTAGCATGATACATAGGGTTAGCACCAAGATGTAATGAACTAATACTGTCTGCAAGTATATGTGGATTTGAAGTATTTAACCCTAAATCAAAATATAGGGTCCTAATCCACATTGCTTCTTGTGTTGCATTTGCAAGTCCTCTGTATTCAACGTGAGTTGATGAAAGGGCAACAATAGGTTTCTTCTTGGACGAGCATGAAATTTAATTTTTACCTCCAAAAGTAAGGTACCATAAGGTGATTCTCCTATCATCTTGAGAGCCTTCCCAATTTGCATGAAAAAAGAGCTTGATATCTATATCAAATGTATGTGGATAATAGAATCCTTCATTGATTTTACCCTTCAAATACTTCAATATTATCTTGGCTACTTCCATGTGAGGCTTCCTTGATGTATGCATGAATTGAATTAGCACACTAAGTCCATAGCAAATATCTACTCTAGTTAAGGTAGAATAATTCAAGCTTCCCACTAAGCTTTGATAGCTAGTAACATCTTACATTAACTCACCTTCATGATCACTTAGCTTCAGACTTACATCCATGGGTGTACCTGCACCCTTTTTATTTTCCATCTTGAACTTCATAAGCATATCTCCAATGTACTTTCTCAAATTGAGGAACATACCTTTCTCTGTATATACCACTTCCAAACCTAGGAATTAAGTGAGCAACCAAAGATCGCTGATCTTGAACTCCTCCTTCATTTGAAGTTTGATCTTCCTAATTCCATTTGCATCATTACCTATGATGATTATATCATCCATATTTACACAGAGGTATATGACCTCTGAGTGATTCCTCTTAATGAAGAGGTAAGGATCTACCTTGCTTACAATAAAACCTTTATCTTGCAAGTAAGTGACCCATCTATGACTCCAACCTCTATGAGCTTGTTTTAAGCCATACAAGGCTTGCCTTAACTTGCATACATATTCATTATATGATTGGTATTCAGAACCACGAGGTTGAGCCATATGTACCTCATTTGAAATCCATCCATTTAGAAAAGCAAAGAAAAGATTTTCCATAGGTTCTTATTGTGAAGAGATGGATAGGTATGTGCTTGAAGATGAAGAGGTGTTGCAAAATCCTTGATCTACACCACCCAAATGAACTCCAGGAGTATATGGTGGGCCCTTTTAGCTTGCCAATGGATGTATTAGACACCCTATGTACCTTGGAAGATCACTCTCAAAAAGATAGATCAAAACAGATAAGTTGGAGTTAGCTCAGAGGTGAAAACTTGCTATTCTTGGTTCATACACCTGTCCAGTGTTTTACATAATTCTCTGAGCACAGCAGCAATTAGCTCAATTCCTCTTGGGGAAGTCTAGGCAACTTAAAGAGCTAACTTAAGAGTAATCTCATAAAAAATAATGAACCACACACTGAGAATGAGTTTTAACAAGTGATGACATCATCCCGATTTTCACGGGCTGCTATAGAAATAGACCAGTGAGCAGAAAAATCAACATACCACAAAATGTAGAGATTCAAGGATTATGAAAATTTGTATGGTTATACTAGACAGTAAGCTTAATCCAACAAGCTTTAAATCACTGAATTTTGATACGTAACCACGGAGAAATGGCTCTGCCAAGATGAGTGAAAAAGTCGGGTACCTGACAGAGAAGTGAAGATGAACAGACCCTGTTGACTTCAAATGAACATAACTGAAGATTGCAACATCCAAATGACATGCAAAATTTGTGAGCATATTTATAGAGCTAACTTTACCAAGTTAAATCACTGAAAATGATGCACCAAGCTCAGAGAAAACATCTCTGCAAGCTGACTGAGAAAACTGAGAGTAATGGCAGTGAGTAGTACACTTCACAAGAACATGGAAAGATGAACTCAAATAATCATGAAAATGAAAGTATATTGCTTGTACAATACAATGACTTACTGATACATATGTGTGCCTTGTAATCACACCTTGATATGGCATAAAGCTCAGCTCTTGGAGGTCTTCACATAGGTCTTTCTAACCACGACTAAAACTGCCATCTATTTATAGTTGAGTTTGGGAGGCTAACTTCCCTCAATCACTCTCCAATCAATCAATGATTGATTTGATTCTCTACCTACCACAAATCAAGAATTCGTGGCTCCTCTTTCCATTCTTGATCATGTGGACTCAACCACTTAAGACTCTCTTAATTTTACATTAAGTAAACTCTTCAAAAGTTACAAGAGGTAGTTCACAAGTGAACTTTACATAGTCTTCTTTTTAAAGCTTCTTCTAAGACTTTGTGAGACTCAAGCCAATACTTAGGCTTGTCATAGACTTGCTCCAACAGCTCCCCCTCAAGCCAAGTATGCTTGAGGTCTTCAATCTTCCAAGATTACCTGCAAACCAATCATAGCCTTGAATTTGCAAAGCTTTATACCATCCAATGCTTTGGTTAGAATATCTGCACATTGTTGATGAGTGGACACATATGATATTTGAATCTCTTTGCTTAGAACCTTTTCTCGTACATAGTGATAATGAACTTCAATATGTTTAGTCCTTGCATGAAAAATAGGATTAGCAGCCAAATGAATAGAACTCATATTGTCACCAAAAATAGTTGGAGTTCCAAACTCCAATCCAAGATCTTTGAATAATGTCTTCATCCACATAGCTTCTTGTGTAGCTATGGCAAGACCTCTATATTCAGCTTCAGTAGAAGAGAGAGCAACTGTGGGTTGCTTCTTGGATGACCATGAAATAAGCTTTGAACCTGCAAAGGTAAGATAACCTGAAGTGCTCCTTCTATCTTCCTTGGAGCCAGCCCAATCTACATTAGAAAATAGCTTCAAACCTAAATCAGCTACAGAAGGATAATAAAGTCCTTCATTTATGGTTCCTTTGAGATACTTGAGAATCCTTTTGGCAGCATCCATATGTGGTTTCCTTGGTGTGTGCATAAATTGACTTAGCACACTCACACTGTAACATATATCTACTCTTGTCAATGTGGCATAGTTGAGACTACCCACTAGACTTTGATATGATGTGATGTCCTCTATGAGTTCACCTTCATGTGAGCTCAATTTGTGATTGACCTCCATTGGAGTACCTGCAATCTTACAATCTTGCATCTTGAATTTTGCCAACATGTCCTTAATGTACTTTCTTTGCGTGAGAAACAAACCATGACCTTTGTAGACAACTTCCAAACCTAGGAAGTAGGTAAGTGAACCCAAATCACTTATCTTGAACTCTTCTCTCATCTGATCTTTGATCTTCTTCATACCATCTTCATCATTTCCTGTCAATATAATATCATCTACATATACACATAGGTAGATGACCTCAGAATTACTCTTTTTAATAAAGAGTGAAGGATCTGCCTTGCTTGGTTGAAAGCCTTTGTCCTGCAAGAATGAAACAAGCCTGAAATTCCAAGCTCTTAGAGCTTGCTTGAGACCATACAATGCTTTGTTAAGTTTACACACATAATCAGGATAAACTTGATTCTCAAAACCAGGTGGTTGTGCCATATATACCTCTTCTGTTATCCAACCATTCAAAAATGCATTCTTTACATCTAGTTGAAGTATCTTCCAATTCTTGGAAGAGGCAATACTAAGCAAAACCCTAATAGTAGGCATCTTTGCCACAGGAGAGAAGGTCTCCTCATAATCAATTCCCTGAGTTTGTGCAAAGCCTTTTGCTACAAGCCTTGCCTTATACCTGTTAATGGAACCATCACAATTCTTCTTGAGTTTATAGACCCATCTTGAGCCTATTACCTTCATGGATGAAGTCTTGGGCACCAAATCCCAAGTGTTGTTTTCCTTAAGTGCCTCAATCTCTTCCTTCATTGCATGCTTCCATTCTGTTTTTGCTTTGGCCTCTTCAAATGATGATGGCTCCTCTTGGTTTATGTCCTGTGCTATGTAGATAGAATGTTTAGTTACTAATGAGGTGTCAAACCCATACCTTTCTGGTTTTTTCTTTTCCCTCATAGATCTTCTTAGGCCATGATGTGATGATTCTGCCTCATGTCCAAGTTCTTGCAATTTTGCTTTACCTTTAGACTTCCATGCTTTGATCTTTTCCATGTGAGATTCTTCATCATCCTCTGAGGTTTCTTGTTCTTCAATCTTTGATTGTTCTCTACCAAGCTTTGGAAAATCTTCTTCAAGATCATATGGTAAATTGATCTTCCTGCATGAATCTTCATACCATGAATTGTTCTCATCAAAAACTACATCTCTGCTTACCAAGAATCCTTTGTTGGTAGGGTTGTATAACCTGTAGCCCTTTTGATTGTTGTCATATCCAATAAATACACACCTTTCTGCCTTTGGATCCATCTTGCCTCTAACCTGTGAAGGAACATGAGCAAAAGCAATACATCCAAAAATTTTACAATGATCTAAGCTTGGTCTTCTTCCATTCCAAGCCTCATATGGAGTCATCCCATCAAGGGATTTTGAAGGCAACCTGTTAATCAAGTAAGTGGCTGTAGATACAGCCTCAGCCCATAAGTAATTAGGTAAATGCTTTTCATTTAACATAGACCTTGCAGCTTCAACAATTGTCCTATTCCTCCTTTCTGCCACTCCATTTTGCTCAGGAGTGTACCTTGTAGTTACCTCTCTTTTGATTCCTCTTTCTTGAAGAAAAGAATCAAACTCATGGGAGAATTATTCTCCCCCTCCATCTGACCTTAGCCTTTTTAGTGATTTACCTGTTTGATTCTCCACAAGAGCCAAATATCTTTTGAAACATGAAAAAACTTCACCTTTGTGTTTCATAAAGAATAGGATAGTCCATCTGCTGCAATCATCAATAAAGGAAACATAATACCTTGATCCAGATATTGAAGCTTCCTTGCTAGGTCCCCATACATCTGTATGAACCAACTCCAAAAGATCTCCATGCATATAACCTTTCTTCATGAATGGTAACCTGTGAGACTTTCCAAATTGACATGCACTACACTTATAGATCATATGTTGTTTTGACAAATTAGGAAGTCCCAGTACACTTTGGTCCCTGCAGATTTGCTTTAATGACCTTTCACCAATATGTGCTAACCTTTTGTGCCATACTTCCAATTCTGTGAGTGTCTGACTACCATAATTAAAGAGAGCAATGTTTCTAGTGTCCTGTAATTCAAATGTGAACAATCTACCTGTCTTTTCACCTTTTGCAATTATTCTGAATCCTTGACTTGGATCTTCAACAAATGCTCCTGCCTTTGTGAACCTGACTTGCAACCCTTTCTCTACTATCTGCCCAACACTTATCAAATTCTTTGTAATGGTAGGTACATAGAGTACCTTACTGAGTAGGTTGATGTTTCCATCAGGTGCTTTGACATTGCCTATTTTCTCCACAGGATGTTTTGTATCATCTCCTGTTTGTACCTCATGCTTATTCCTTGGATCTTCTAAATCTGATAGGATTACCACATTTCCTGCCACATGATTTGAACAACCTGAATCTATGTACAAAACATGCTCATCAGATTTACCTTGTGGCATAGCCATGTTCATGATCAATAATGAATCCTCTTTGTTTGAGTCTTCTGTGTAGTTATTGTAGTCTCTCCTTCCTTTGTAGCCTCCTTGATAGTTTGAATGATTGTAGTTGTTGTAGTTGCCATGGTAGTTGTTGAACCTTCCTCTTGAGTAGCCATAACTTCCTCTATTGTATCCTCTGCCTCTTTGATTCCTGGAATTCCTAAAGCAATTTTCAGTTGTATGATTAGTTAATCCACAAATAGAACATGAGTTGGAGTCTTGGGATCTCCCCCTGCCTTGTCTACCTCCTCTTCCTCTACCTCTGCCATGTCTTCCTCTACCTGCATAGTTAGCTTGATATGTACCTGCTTCATCATCCACTTTCTTTGCCTTTCCTTTGTTATCTTTAGACTTGCTTTTATCCGTGTATAAAGCTGAAGATTGATTACCTTTAGAGCTTTCTCCATTTTTGATAAGCTTTGCCTCTTGAGTAAGTAGTTGTCCAATGAGTGTGTTGAAATCAGGTACATGCATGTCCATGTACAAATCCATAGCTGTGGTGAATGCTTCCCACTTATCATCTGCCTTCAAGCCATTGATGACCTGCCTTACAATTTGCTCTTCATCTATTACCTCTCCAATGCTTCCCAACTGATCCGCTATGTCCTTGAGCTTTGTGACAAAATCAGTCACATTTTGTTTGGGAGCCTTCTTGAGAGTTGTGAAATCCAGCCATAGTTGATGCTTCCTAGCTTTGGTACTTGAAGAAAAGAAAGCTTCAAGTGCATCCCACACTTCTTGAGATGTCTTACAACTTCTAATGTGAGGCAACAAAAAATCTGAGATAGAGTTGAGGAGATAAGACCTTGCAAGTGCATCCTTGGAGCACCATGTGCTCAATCTTTCTTGCTCTTCTTGTGTTGGTTGACTTTTGTTCCTGAAACTTGGCATAACTTCATCTCCAGCCACATAACCATATAAACTTCTACCTTGGAGATAAGCTTCCATCCTTAATGACCAAGCTGAGTAATTACCTCTATCCAATTTGTCAATTGATGAAGGAAATCCATCTGCCATGTTGTCCAACCTTGCTCTGATACCACTGTGAAGAGATGGATAGGTATGTGCTTGAAGATGAAGAGGTGTTGCAAAATCCTTGATCTACACCAGCCAAATGAACTCCAGGAGTATATGGTGGGCCCTTTTAGCTTGCCAAGGGATGTATTAGACACCCTATGTACCTTGGAAGATCACTCTCAAAAAGATAGATCAAAACAGATAAGTTGGAGTTAGCTCAGAGGTGAAAACTTGCTATTCTTGGTTCATACACCTGTCCAGTGTTTTACATAATTCTCTGAGCACAGCAGCAATTAGCTCAATTCCTCTTGGGGAAGTCCAGGCAACTTAAAGAGCTAACTTTCAAGAGTAATCTCATAAAACATAATGAACCACACACTAAGAATGAGTTTTAACAAGTGATGACATCATCCCGATTTTCACGGGCTGCTACAGAAATAGACCAGTGAGCAGAAAAATCAACATACCTCCAAATGTAGAGATTCAATGATTATGAAACTTTGTATGGTTATACTAGACATTAAGTTGAATCCAACAAGCTTTAAACCACTGAATTTGGATAAGTAACCACTGCGAAATGGCTCTGACAAGATGAGTGGAAAAGTCAGGTACCTGACAGAGAAGTGAAGATGAACAGACCCTGTTGACTTCAAATGAACATAACTGAAGATTGCAACATCAAAATGACATGAAACTTTGTGAGCATATATTAGACTTATAGAGCTAACTTTACCAAGTTAAATCGCTGAAAATGATGCACCAAGCTTAGAGAAAACATCTCTGCAAGCTGACTGAGAAAACTGAGAGTAATGGCAGTGAGTAGTACACTTCACAAGAACATGGAAAGATGAACTCAAATAATCATGAAAATGAAAGTATATTGCTTGTACAATACAACGACTTACTGATACATATGTGTGCCTTGTAATCACACCTTGATATGGCATAAAGCTCAGCTCTTGGAGGTCTTCACATAGGTCTTTCTAACCACGACTAAAACTGCCATCTATTTATAGTTGAGTTTGGGAGGCTAACTTCCCTCAATCACTCTCCAATCAATCAATGATTAATTTGATTCTCTACCTACCACAAATCAAGAATTCGTGGCTCCTCTTTCCATTCTTGATCATGTGGACTCAACCACTTAAGATTCTCTTACTTTTACATTAAGTAAACTCTTCAAAAGTTACAAGAGGTAGTTCACAAGTGAACTTTACATAGTCTTCTTTTTAAAGCTTCTTCTAAGACTTTGTGAGACTCAAGCCAATACTTAGGCTTGTCATAGACTTGCTCCAACACTTATGAGCTTTTTTTTATATGGTGTGATCATCATGGGCTAGCAGTCGCTAGATACGTGTTTATTGATCATTTTTTTATGGCGACCATTCCTAGTAGGACAAAGGAGACTCTATTTTTTAAAAAATATTTATAGTACCATGAGAGCATGGAACATGACAACTTCATAGTTGATCTCATTTCATATATCATGGATTGATACCAGTTGTATAAATTCCAGTTTCTTGTGAGTTAATATTTGACTCAAGTCACATGAGTTGATATATGATGCAAGCCGCATCTATCACAACTCTAGTTGAATTGATTTATTATATACTTTCTGATTTCTCAACTCAAGATGAGTCGATGTTAGAGATAGTTATGAGTCATAGAGTCATAGGAATGACTATGTTCTTTCCATCAAGGAAAGGAAACACTTCAGGAACACTTCATGATTTCATTTTTTATATTTATGATCATGATTACTCATCGATTTATTCTTATCATTTTGACAAAAGTGTTCAACTTTAATTTCACACATGTATCTATGTGGGTTATAAATTTTGGTGGTATGGGGCATCAAACGTTGTATTTTACCTAGGTGTAGGACAGATGGTATGGGAGAGGTCTCTGAGATTATATTTTTTTAATGATTTGAAGCTCATTGGTATGATCTTCTTATTATTAGACAATAGAGGGGCAGTTGAGGCAATCACTCTGTATGTGATCGCAAACAAGGCAAGTCCACAGGTAAGTTGCCTAGAAGTGTAAAGGAAAGGTTTGCACATAAGAACTATGAATAGGCAATTGCATTAAGAATAAATCCATAGAGTACGTACTACTTTATTAGATATGAGTAAGGTTAGTCCATGTTTCATACATAATGTGTACGAGGTGAGCTAGATGCTCAGCCTAGTGGGCTATGAATGTGCACACATCTACTTACAATTTTTGAGTGTATTTAGTGGACTCACATTATGGTTCTCATTGTATCTAGGAGGGCTAGATTATTATACTAGTTTACTAGAGATATCCCATTCCTAGTGAGAATGATTTGATCATAGTGATAGTCATATGTTAAGTAAGTTTCATCGACTTGGAGCAAGTTTCATGTTATTATTGAGAAGGCGTGGTAGTTCCACTAGTTGTTTTCGTTTCTCAGAATGAAAGAATTAGTTCCATAGAGTGGATGGGGATTTACTTTATATGGGACTTATTGTGATCCATAGTTTGGATTATCATATATTGTATATGATGGATCGAGATCTTGGTCCATAGTTTGGATATGACAGATTGACATCTTGGTCCATAGTCTAAATCATTGAAAGATTTTCATCTTTGATTCATAGTTTGGAGCATGATAAAAATTTCTTCAATTTCATTTCATTACAATGATTAGATCAAGAAAATTTACTTGAGCTTAGAGATTAAGCACTATTTGGAAAAGATTTCCAGTTAGATTGTTTTGGATGAGCATAGTAGTTTTCATTACTCTAGTACAGTAAGTGATTTTTGCACGATTATACCATATGAGAAGATATCAATTGGTATTTTTGGAGATAAGGGCAATCCGCCAAGATCTCTACAGGTGACCAACCATCATAGCTTAGTGGTTAAGGTCTAGGCATAGGGAATCTGAGGATATTCTGAGTACTTATGCAGCACACATATAGACTCATTGGGCCTTAGAGGAATTCCTATAGTATGACCAAGGTAAGGACTACTACTTATTGGTGGAAATGCTAGATACAAAGTAGAGAAACTAGTTGTCACTTTTTGAAGATCTAGTATTTCAAACACCTAGTACACTCTACTCTTATTATTTGGAATCATAAATTTTGATTCCCTGGTTTATAGCTCCTTCTATATCATTGAGGAAAATGGTCTTTAGAAGGGGGAGAGAGTGTTATATTCCAGAGATGTACATGCCCAGAGGAATGAGAAGTTCCTTACTCGGGGGATAGCCAAGGCCAAAAGCCAGAGAGTTCATATGAGGTACCTACTTGTGATGGTCAGATGAGTCGAGGGATCTTAAAGAGAACTCTAGATGGTGACTAGGTGAGGGCTATAAATAGGATGGGAGGTTAGTCCTAGGTATTTCATTCTCCACTTCTCACAGAAACAACCTACTTTGTCCACTTCTAGTTGTGAGGCTAAGTATAGGGAAACTTTCACAATGACTTTTGAGTTGTGTGGCTAAGATGCCTCTTGGCTAATTGGGGTGTTGCTTAGTCTTCTACCAGCACCATCTTCATTGACAGTCAGAGTGCATTGGTAGTTGCGAGGAACCCTCTTTTCCATGCTTGCACAAAGAACATTGAGGTGAACTATCATTATGCCAAGTAGAAATTCTCTACTAGAGAGATAAATTTGGCATATGTACCCACACAAGATAATGTTGTAGATCTTTTCACAAAGGCACTACCTAGGTAAAAGTTTAAAACTTTTTGCAAAGCTTTGGGCTTACTTCCTTTTGTGTATTTATCTCTTTCCACATAGCTTCGCACTTCCTTATACATGAGTTTCACCTCCTTGTTCACCCCATCACTTTGAGGGAGGGTTTGTTGATATATTTTCAATGGTGATGTGTATGAACACACTTAGGACTATCAGGGCACTTTCTGCCTCTTTAGGAAGTTTTTCCCCAGGGTTGTATATATGCCTATAACCCTAAGAAGTTACTTAGCTTTGTATATTCACTTGGTAATTAATTCTATTTTTTGTTGTGCTCGAAGTTTTGTCTCCTTCCTTCTCCTATTCGTGTACTTCCACAGACCTAAAACTCCAATATTGTTGTCGTTTAGGAGCAAATGTAAGTGATAATGGCACATTTGACATACAAACCTATCAATGCGTGTGTTTTTGCATCTTTGCTCTCCAGAAAACTTTCCTCTACACTAATGAAATAGGAACTATAGCACAACCAAGAAAATGAAGTTCAATATCTTCAACACCATCTGCATCCTTGTATTTGTAGGTGTACTAAGATATTTTTCAACACCTTGCACAATATTTCACAACCATTCTACCACCAATACATGAGACATCATATAGCCCACAAATGGGTAATTAGTACCATCCAACGTAACATTTTACATCGATCCATAATAATTTCCACCTTTTCTATGCAATAATTGAAGCTATCATCTGGATAGTCGTCATTTAAGCTATTTGCATAAATGAATCCTGAATAGAAAAACCTTCCACCTTTGAAACACCTTCAAATAATCTCCTCTATTTGAAAAAACGTATTCCCAAGGTGGATAATTCTTTGCTACACCTTTTTCACGTGGTAAATGCTCAAGAGGGAAGCACTCAAATATTGATAAGGAGACTTAGAAAATTATATAGCTCTCTTTAAAATCAAGTAAATATCTTTATAAGGGTTGGTCATTTGTTGAAATCGGAAATAAATATTTGAAACTGGATTTGATAGCTCCAAACTTTTGGAGTTTTTGAAGCAAGATATCAACAAAAATAGCATAAAAAATAATAATCTTCGGATAAAGAAAGTTTCATGTATAAAGGGAAGCGATAATTTAGAGTCATGAACATATATGAATCCAAGAAGAAATAACCTTCATAAGAGGAGAACAAGTAAATCGGAATACCCGTGTATTTATATACATCACTTCCAAAATACTTCTCAACATTGAAAATTGATGATGCCTTTGTTCTTTGAGCTTCTATCACGGGGATTGGAAAGGAATACTCCAATTTCCTTAAGTTCAAAATAATTTAATTGTATTACTTATGTATTATTTTACAAAAATAACCACAAGAGAAACATAATCATGTGTATCTCGAAAACGTATACTAAGTTTAAACGTATTCGCACTTCCAAATGAATAATTCTTACGGAAGTGATTTATTTTTATTAGACTCTAGAAATGAAAGATAGGATTTGGCAGTAATTCTCAATCATGGATTCTGGGCCATGTGGTTAGCACAATGGAATCCTAAGAGACATCTCATGAGTTCAATTCCCCTATGGATACAACAATTGGTATTAGATCCTAGGAAGTAGGCTTGGGGAAGGCTGATGATTTTCACAAACATTTTGGGCAGCCAATGTCCTCTAGAAACGGTTACTTGTGCACTTTTGTATCTAAAAAATTCTAATAAAGAGGTGCATGAGGCTTTGGAAAATCTATCTTGTGAAGATTACAATGTATCCCCCATATTCTAGATCGGAATAAGATACGTAAGGTACTGTTTGGAAGCTATGAAAATGAACTATCTTTGGGAAGCACTTGATTGAGGGTTCAAGATAGTTAGCATAGCACAAAACTAGGGTCAACATAAAAAGGTTGAAAATAAGGGTTCAAGACACCAAGGTTATAAACAAGAAGATTCAAGAAACCAAGGTTAATAAAAAGGGTTTAGGTCAGCAAGGTTGTGAACAAGAAGGTTTAGGAGACTATGCAAGGGTGACCACATCAATTCAAGGATTTCTGGAGCTAATCATAGGATAATGATCTCTAGAAGACAAAGAGAGTGTTAGAATTAAAAAATGATAGGCAAAAGATGGTTGAACACCCCAAGAACGAGGATTATGATTTAGTTATCCTCAACCATGCCTTTCAGGGCACATGGTTAACCCATTTGTCCCCTAAGCTAGTAGATCATGAGAAAAGTTCCGTTGGGGATATAATAATATATTAATTGTTCTCAACATTTTTAAACAATAATTATCTTCAATGCTTAAATTCTAGAGATGCCAATGTGCCATACATCGATAGAGTGTTGGCCCTCTACTCTACAAAGAGACTAAGCCTAGTGGTTGGTTGAACTCACATGACAACTAGGGTTTTCTCTTCAATGGACTAGGCTCTTTCACGAGGCCTCCCTCGCATCCTCTCCCTATTGTGGGGGAGCTAGTACTCGTTTCCCCTTCCCTCGGTTTCGTGTTCGATGGCGTTGTTTGAGGCTTTGCGGAATGGCATATCGATGGTGGAGTCAGATAGGGGAGTAATGGAAAGCTCAAAACTTCCAGCCATCCCCTAGGGGCATAAAGGGCTCACTCCCACCCACATGCACCAAAGAATCTAGTTCGGCATTGTCACCTCTGACTTTCTAGAGCTGCAACAGGGAGCAATCAAGTTGCCTTCCCCCCAAAAATCCTATGCGGAGTCTGCTAAGGGAAATGGTAACAATACTAGTGTTCTCTTTGACAACAATCATCTTCCAGGTAACTTCTCTCCAATCATATCCCCTGGCAAAGGTAAAAACAAGGTTGAGAGCAACCCCCATGAACTGTTTATTGATAGTGATGTTAGTGATGATGATGAGGATGCTCTCATTATAGACATAAACTCTTTGGATAATAGGCATCATGAGCTTACAGATAGAGTTATGATAGGGCTCTGTCATGGGCAAAGGCCAGCCCTGGAGATTCTAAAATCTTGGATTAAAACTCATTGGGAAACTAGGGGCCTCATTGTCAAGCATGTCCAATATTGCCCAAATAATTATTTTTTTGTTTTCTTTTTGAAGAAGCCAATAGTGCTTTGCATGTCATCAGTGAGGTTCAGTGGCTCATTCGAAACACACCCGTGTCCTTTTTCAAGTGGTTTAATGGGTGTAACCCTAAGGGTCCAAAGCCCACCAAGATACCCGTTTGGGTAGAATTCCCTCAATTGCCTTTTGAATTTTACCCCTGGGTGGAAAACCTTGGCAATATGGTCGGGAAAGTTCTGGGGAAAAAGTCTAGGAACTCCTTCATCAACCCCAAGTGGGATCCTCAAGTTTTAATTGAAGTTGATACGACCAGAGAAATCAAAACTCATATTATCATTAAAGACTCTAGAGGCAAAAAGTTGCACACACAGAAGGTCATGTACAGAAATCTTCCTAATGCGTGTTACAATTGTTACAAGCAAGGACATTTGATCAAAGATTGTCCCCTTATCTAGGACCAAGGTAACCAAGTTGGCCTTGAGAAAAATAAGGAAATGGGAAAAGATGGTCAAGTTGCTCATGCTCCTATGACATCGCAAGTCAAAAAACCTTTAATTAAAAATAAAAAGAAGGGTTTTAAGTCGGATAGTATGTATGATATCCTTCTTGAGGAGGTATTTAATCCCTTTGACAACAAAGATAACCTTGATGATTCTCATGATGTATCAAGTACTAAAGAAAACGATGATCCCAATTCCCATTAGGCTGGTACCAGTAAGGGAGTTCATGATGCTCCTAAGGATCCTCAGCAGCAAAATCTAAACAACAATGGATGGTCTTTAGTTGGAAAGAAAAATAGAGTGATTCCCCCACCTATGTTAATTAATAATGTTTTTTCTAACTCCTTTGGTGCTATCCATCATTCTCCTACAGGTCTATCACCCAAAGACTTCTATCAAGAAATTGAGGCTATGGACCAGGATAAGTTGGATAATATGGATAATGATCTAAATTCTCATGACGTTTTTCCTATGTCCCAAGACGCTAAAGACTCAAGAGCTCTGTCTATCACAGTCAAGCCTAAAAGAAAAGAGGTGGTGAGGTCATCCTGAGAGCATCCAAGCATACAAAGAATAGTAGGAAGTAAATTTGATCTCTTTTTCATGTCTGATCTGTCTATTATCTCCATCAATGTTAAGGGTCTTACAGAACATGTTAGACCCAAGATGATTAATAAGTGGTTGTATTCCCTTCCTAAGCTGCCAAATGTTCTTTGCTTGCAAGTGATTAAGATTGGTGGTGCTCCCCTCATGATTAATCTTAATTTTTTGTCTTCCAGATATAAGTGGTACGGTACCAACCATCTTGGGGGCAAAGGAGGAGCACCAATTGGTTTGTCCTTATCCCTAGTTCATTTGGTTGTTGATATACAGGTCAGTACCTCTAATCAATGGTGTGGCATAAAGTTGGGAATTCCTTATGATCTGTCCATTGTCTCTGTTTATGCTTCTAACTTTAGCTTGAATAGGATGTCTTGTTGGGAAGAGCTTACCCATCTTGAAGATCACGTAATCTTGATGGGAGACTTTAATATGGTTACCTCCTTAAATGACAGATGGGTTTGTAAGGGTAATATTTTTAGAGGTAGGGAAAAAGATGCCTGGACTGTTTTGTGTAATGCCCATGATTTTTCTGATTTATCTCACAATAGTGGTTGTATTTGGTCCAACAAACAAATTGGTAATGTCTTTGTGGCTACTAGGCTTGATAGATGTTATGCTGATAACAAAATCATTCAAAACGGGTAGGACATAAGTGTCCAAACTCACTCTCATTTAATGGTTTCTGATCAAAAACCCTTGGTTGTTTCCTTCAAGATGGGTACCCCTTCGTATAGGTCTGGCTGTCCGCACATTGATGCTAACCTCCTTAAGCTCCCTAGTATTATGGCCCAGACTAAAAGTTTGTTTTACACCAATTTTAGTTCCATCAGCTCCCCTTGTAGGGCTTGGGATAAGTCGGTGAAAGATTTCCAACTCCTGTTCACTCAATGCAAGAAGCATGCTAGAGACCTGAGAGCCAAAAGAAGAGAAGCCCTTATGAATAAGTTGAAAACTCTTGATGTTACTTCTCAAGATTTCCACGACATCAACTTGAGACTCAGTAAGGAAAGATACCTTGAAGCTAGCTACTCTCTTGCCTCCTCAAAGGAGTTTTGGAGTGAGAAAATTGACAGAAATAATAAGCATATGTTTTCTCCGTTGAAAAAAAGTAAATTTAGGGATTTTATCCCCATGATTCAGAAGAAAGAAGGTGGGCATACTATAAATATTGAGGAGACTCTACAGGAGGCTAAAAGCTTCTTTATGGATCTTTTCTCTGGTTCTCCCAAGTGGGGGAGGATATCCAAAGGGCCTGAGCTACTATTGCCATGAAGAGGAAGAAAATCACTCTTGGAAGCTTGGTTCCTATCTTGGACCTACCCCTCACTGCCGATGAGATCAAAGAAACCATCAATAAATTGAAACCTTGTAAGTCTCCTGAATATGACGATCTTCCCAATGCGTTCTACATGATGTTGAAGGATTTTCTCACTCCTTATATTCTTTTGGTGTGGGAAGAGGCTACTATTAAAGGGTTCCTTCCTTGCCATATCAACACGGGAGTTATTAGACTCATTCACAAAAGACGCAACAAAGATGACCTTAACAACTAGAGACCTATCACTTGTCTTAACTCCATCTACAAGATTCTTGCTTCCACCATAGCCAGAAGACTTAGTCCTTTGATGAACTTCCTCATTCTTCCTGAGCAAAAAGGTTTTATAAAAGGCACGTATATTCTTGATGCCATTATCTCCCTCTGGGAAGGTATGGACTATGCTGAGGAAAGTGGTCAAGACTACTACTTCTTCAAGATTGATTTTGACAAAGCCTATGACAGCATTGAGTGGGATTTTATCCTTCAATCTCTCCATGATTTGGGTGCTGGCCGTAGACTTATTAAGTTTGTTAGTACTCTTTTGGCAATGCCTATTCTAGAGTGGCCATTAATGGTCATATTTTTGAACCCCTAGACTTAGTAGATCCATTAGGTAGGGTTGCCCCTTAGCCCCCCCTCTTGTTTGCTATAGCTAGTGATGCTTTGGGGTGGCTTGTCAAAGATGTTATGAATTGTGGATTGATTAAAGTCATAAACATTCCTAACTCCCCTTCACCTCTTGGATTGCAAATGTTTGCTGATGATACTAATATTGTTCTTAATGCTGATGAAAATTCTGTTTCCAATTTTTTGGACTGCCTGAACACCTTTTGTCTTGCCAGTGGATCCTTGGTAAATAACAAGAAAAGGAGTTTTAAAGCTTATGATAATTTAAATCCTGAATGTGTTTCCAGTCTTGGTTGTAATATCTTAAAAGATGGTGAGATTTTCAGGTTACTTGGGATTCCTATGGGATTTCATGTCTCCTTAGATCAAAGATGGGACTGGGTGGTTGACAAGTTCAAAAGACACTTGCTCTACTGGTATGATGTCAATAGCTCCCTCCCTCACAGATCATTTATCCTCAATCACTTTATTCTCCCTAACTTGGTTTACTTCCTGTCATGTTGGTCTCCCTCTAACAAGCAATTTAAGCAGGTTATTGCTTTGGCCAGAAATTTTCTATGGGGTGGTAAGTGCAATCACAAAAAAAGTTGCTAAAGTAGCTTGGAACATTTGTTGCCTGCCTAAGTCTGAGGGTGGACTAGGGATCATTTTCCCTATGAAAATGGTTGATAACTTGGTTGCTAAATGGGTTTTAAGAAGTTTAAAGAGTACTGATATTCGGGCTTGCCTTATCAAGAGGAACACAAATAACTTTTTCTTGTCTGATTATAGGTCTTGGACCAACATCAAGCTTTGGGATATCATTGTGTCTCCTCATCCTATCTCCCCTGTTGGAAGTCCCCTAACTTGCAAGATTTGGAAAGCTTGGTTTAAGGCCGAAAGATCTTTCCAACCTCCTTCTACCATGTCTGTTGTTGTTGATTTTTACTTGTAGGAATCCCCATGCCTGGGGTGGCTTGCTTTCTGGAATAAATGTAGAATAGCCATTTTAGATCATAAATGTCATAAGGCTGGGTTTAGTGCTTGGAATGATTTGATGATTAATGATGAGACTGTGTCAGATCTACATCTCTCTTCTATTCCCAATTTATCTAGGTCTTGCTTGCAGGTGTTGTCCAATCACAGAGATTTACTGGAGGCCAAACTCGTGTGCTGCCAAAGGAAGAAGTTGTTCCTCCAGAATGTTGTTGAATATATTTTCAAAAGGTTTAAGAAAGATAGAGGATCTATTAATCAACTTTTGTCAAAGCTCAATTCCAGATGGCAGGTCAATTGCTCTACTCATCAGTGGTCCTACAGATTTAAATCTTTGTGGGCTTTCCCAGACTACAGTAAACACTCCTTCTTACAGTGGATGATGATTCACCAAGGTCTGTGGATTGGTCACAAAGTCAAGAAAGTTTTTAGTAATGAAGGCTTCTGTACTTTGCATGGCTCAGTGGAGGATGTTTCCCACTTGTTTTCTCACTGTGTTCATGCCAAAATGTTCTGAAAATCTGTGGAGAACTACCTGCAGGCTAAGAATCTCCCACAACTCAACAAATGGGATGTTCTCCTTGGGTGCTACAAAAATATGGACATTTTTCTTTGGAGCATTTGGAGAGGGCATATATTGTGGTACATTTGGTTGAGCAGAAATAATGCCCCTCTATATAATGGGCATAGGAATTTTCTCATTTCCCTCCCTAACAAGCTCAAAAGGGCCTCTTTTAATTGTACTCAAAAAATTATCTCTACCCCCATGAACAATGTAAATTTCTTTAGGCTGATGGCTATCAACAAATTCACAGCTTGGAGATATATTATCTCCTCTTTGTACTCCAGCAAAAGGCTTGATATGGCCATGAATTTGTAATCCTCTTGCTATAGTGGCTTTGCCCTCACCACATAGTGTATCTTCCTTTGTTAATTTAACTTTCATGTTTAAAAAAAAAAAACTTAAATTCCAAAAGAGAGAACGTGGATCACACCTCTATTCTTTGAACATATATCATGGAGATTTCAAAGAAATGGTAATGTTCAATAAATTAAACATAATAAAAATGTTTGCTTATAATTATATATTTTTATGGAAAAATAACCTTAAGGAAAACACAATTATGTGTATATAGAGAAATATTCAATTGTCTAACCACAAAAAGTGATATGCAAACATGTCAATGCTCTTAAAACTTTTATGGAGATTAATTTAAGATGACATAATTTCAACGACACTTCATAACCTTCTTTAAGATCCTTAAAACTCTATGAACTAAAACAAAAGATCGCTAGAAAAAAAAATAATGCTTTTGTTATTTAATTTTTATTAAAATAACAAGTTGAAGTGTATCCGAAAGTATGAAGATGTGCCCGAAAAGCGGAGTCTTAAAAGCGTTTGCGCCTAAACGTCTTTTGAAACGCAAGCGCAAAACAAAAAGCAAGCTACTCGTCTCAAAACAAAACAAAACAAAACGCAAAACGACTTCGGATTTGGGTTCTGAGACCAGAGTTCCGCCACACATCGAGCTTCTGTTTGTCGAAGGTAACGGAAACGACGAAGGTCGCGCAGTATGGATGAATTCCTAAGGACATTGTGGAAGCGAAGGTAACGGAAACGGATGAATTCCTAAGGACATTGTGGAAGCGATCTTCTTGCGCCTTTCGGTATTTGACATTGCTCGAGCTCGCGCGGTTTGTAAGTTTTGGATCGTGTGCTTTGCAATCGAGAGTTCTTGGTTAGACATGGAGAATCCAACAACGACGACTGCGTTGCACTGTTTAGTCACAATCTCACAGAAAGGAAGATAAAGATTTCTCTATATAGTGACGCATCGAGAAAAAGATTTCTCTATATAGAAAGGAAGAAAAAGATTTCTCTGTAATCCACTGATAAAAACCTATAAAATATTCCCGCAGATCGAGAATATTCCATATTCTCCTTCAGCAGCAATGGTGACGAAGAAGCACAAAATCGATGGGGAATGCTCATACAAAATCGCAATCCTTTTGCTGGATGCGGTAACTGTAATCTCTTCATCGACTTCTACTTGGGAGAAATTCAAGAGCGTGCTCCCTTCTTTTTGTAAGAGCCCTGTTATGTGTAACGGTGTCTTATACAGTCTGCAACAAATACTGTTGGGATAGATGGTTGGATGCACTCAAGAGATTGAGTTGAAGCTGCTAGACCTGCTTTGCTCCAGCCCTCCTTTGCTTCAGATATGCTTAGTACACAAGTTTAGCTTCCAAATGATACCAAGAAAGCATATATGTGCTTTGCAAATGATATGTGTAATGATCAAATCAAAACAGACTACTTGAGACTTCAAGAATCCAAGAAAACTTGCTGATTTGGTATTGACACCTGCTCAGTCTTTCACTCAGTATGACCAGCACACTTACAATTGATCAAATTCCTTCTGGACACATTTAATTAGCTTAACTAGCTACCATTTGCAAGTGGAGTGAGAAGAAATGACAAACTATACTCTGAGAAAGAAGTTTAGCAAAATTATATGTACCCCCGACTTTTTAAGAATTCTGCAGAAGAATACCAGAGATCACTTCGAGCGAGATTTCTCCGAGATGGCTGAACCACTGACCTTGAAATTTTCTAGATGTATAGTAGACTTTGAGCTGAATCCAATGTGATTTGAATCACTTGATTTGGTTGAGAAACCACTGAGATATGCCCTGTTGAAGTTGACAGACTTGGAGAGGATGACTCAGAGAAAATCAGAGATAATGAATGTAACTCTTTCTATTAATTCACATGAATGTACAATCTCATTGGCTTGATAGATGTAGCCTAATGAGTTGGAGATGTGTAGGCTATAGTGTAGCACTCACACACTCAATGATAGTGAAGAATGGAGCTCATAAGATCACTAACTATCCCGCGAGTTTTTACATTGACTTTTATAAGTGATGGAGATACATTTGAATTTCAAATTCAAACTAAGGCTCCCCAGAATCTCTCCTCTAAAAGTAGGGAGATATTCTCTCTACTAAACCATCCACTTTTCCACGAATCCAATCAAGTAGGTAAGTGATTAAAGTGATTACATGTAAATGCCAAGTCATATAGACTTTTACAATGAGTAAAATGTAATAACACATAGGCAAGTGTTCCTATGGTTCTTGCTACATGTGAGACATCCTTCAAGGATTCCAAGCCAAAGGTGAAGGCTTGATTTGCACCAACAGCTCCCCCTCAAGCCAAGCACTTTGGCTTAAGTCTTCATCTTTAGTCTTCAATCACATCCTCCAATCCAATCATGGATTTGAATCTGCATAGTTTGTTTCCATCCAATGCTTTAGTGAGTAAATCCGCACATTGCATATTAGTGGACACATAAGTCAACTGAATCTCTTTGCTTAGTAACTTCTCTCTCACATAGTGGTAATGAACCTCTATGTGTTTGGTTCTAGCATGATATATTGGATTAGCTGCAAGGTGAAGAGAGCTTGTGTTATCTCCAAAGATAATTGGAGGTCTAGTGTATAGACCTAACTCTGTATATAAAAGCTTTAACCAGATAGCTTCTTGAGTGGCATTGGCAAGCCCTCTATACTCTGCTTCAGTGGATGACAAGGCCACTGAAGGTTGCTTCTTGGCTGACCAAGAAATAGGTTTATCTCTTGCAAAACAAATGTAACCTGATGTGCTTCTCCTATCATCCTTGCATCCTGCCCAATCTGCATCTGAGTATACTTTAATATCAATATCTGATGTATAAGGAAAGTACAAACCATGGCTTTGAGTTCCTTTCAAATACTTCAAGATCTTCTTTGCTGCCTCTAGGTGAGGTACCCTTGGTTTGTGCATGAATTGGCTTAGCAAACTAACTCCATATGCTATGTCAATTCTTGTCAAGGTAGCATAATTCAAACTACCTACAATGCTTTGATATCCTGTAATGTCTTGTATTTCATCCCCTTCATGAGCACTTAGCTTTAGGTTGACCTCCATTGGAGTAGTTGAGACTTTAGCATCCTGCAAGCCAAACTTCTTGACCATATCCTGTACATACTTCTTTTGAGTAATATATATACCTGAGTTGGTGTAGACTAACTCAAGACCTAAGAAGTACTTCAATAATCCAAGATCATTAATCTTGAACTCTTTCATCATCTGTCCTTTGATGTGTCTAATCCCATTGACATCATTGCCTGTAATGATGATGTCATCAACATAAACACACAAGTAGATTACCTCGGTATTACTCCTCTTTATGAATAGAGAAGTGTTTGCTTTACTCATCACAAATCCTTGGTCTTGGAGGTATGTTGTCAACCTGTAATTCCATGCTCTAGGTGCCTGCTTCAAACCATATAGAGCCTTCTTCAATTTACAAACATAGTTTACCTTCTTGGGATCTTCATAGCCAGGTGGTTGTGACATGTAGACTTCTTCAGATATCCATCCATTCAAGAAAGCATTCTTGACATCTAATTGGTACATGTTCCAATTCTTGGATGCAGCTACACTCACCAATATTCTGATAGTTGGCATCTTAGCCACAGGAGAAAATGTCTCCTCATAATCAATGCCTTGAGTTTGTGCAAAACCCTTGGCTACCAACCTAGCTTTGTACCTGTTTATTGTTCCATCAGAATTCCTCTTTAGCTTGTAGATCCATCTGGATCCTATCACCTTCATAGAGTCCTTCTTGGGTACCAAGTCCCAAGTATCACTCTCCTTGAGAGCTTCCATTTCTTCATCCATAGCTCCTTTCCATTCTGGTTTGGTGATTGCTTCCTCATAGGTACCTGGTTCTTCATTCAACAAATCCTTTGCAAGATATACAGAATGCTTGGTTACAAGAGAAGTATCATACCCATATCTGATAGGCTTCTTACTTTCTCTCTGAGATCTCCTCATTGCTTGAGTTGAGGATTCTGGTATATCCTCTAGTTTCTTCATCTTCATCTTTCCTTTGGACTTCCATGCCTTGAATTCCTCAAGGTTAATTGTATCATCATCATCTGAGCTTGAGTCTTCTTTCTGGATTGGTTCCTCCTTGGTGAGCTTTGGGAAATCTTCTTCCATATCATAGGGTAGACTAACCTTCCTGCATTCATTCTCATACCATGAGTCATTCTCATCAAAGATGACATCTCTGCTTACCTTGAAGCCTTTGTTTGTTGGGTTGTAGAACCTGTATCCCTTTTGGTTCAAATCATAACCAATGAAGATACATTTTTCAGCTTTAGGGTCTAGCTTTCCCCTTACCTGTGAGGGAATATGCACATATGCTAAACAACCAAAGATTTTGCAATGATCCAGAGAAGGTCTCTTACCATGCCAAGCTTCATATGGTGTCATGCCATCAAGTGATTTGGATGGCAACCTATTTATGAGATAGGTGGCAGTAGATACACTTTCTACCCAAAGATAATTTGGCAATTTCTTTTCATTTAGCATAGACCTAGTTGTTTCTACAATGTGTCTATTTCTTCTTTCAGCTACCCCATTTTGTTCAGGTGAGTACCTTGTAGTTATCTCCCTTTTGATGCCTCTTTCCTGCAAGAAATCTTCAAACTCATTAGAGAAGTACTCTCCTCCTCCATCTGACCTTAGCCTCTTCAAGCTTCTTCCTGTTTGGTTTTCAACTAGTGCAAGATACCTCTTGAAACAATTAAACACTTCATCTTTATGTTTCATAAAGTATAAGATAGTCCACCTGCTATAGTCATCAATGAAGGACACATAATACCTTGATCCTGAAATGGAAGGGTCCTTGCTAGGTCCCCAAACATCTGTGTGTACCAAGTCTAGGTAGTCTTTATGCATGAAACCTTTCTTTGAATAGGGCAACCTGTGAGACTTACCAAACTGACATGCTCCACACTTATAAATCATGTGTTGCTTGGATACATTAGGTATCCCAAGTACACATTGATCCCTGCACATTTGCTTTAGGGTTCTTTCACCTATGTGACCTAACCTCTTGTGCCATATCTCTAATTCTGAAAGTGTTTGATCCTTGTAGTTGTATAAAGCAATATTTTTGGTATCTTCTAGCTCAAAAGTAAACAATCTACCTGATTTCTCCCCCTTGACAATTCTTTTGAAACCATGTCTTGGGTCCTCCACATATGCTCCATGTTGAGTGAACCTGACCTGCAAACCTTTCTCCACAATCTGACCAACACTCATTAGATTCTTGGTGATGGTTGGTACATAGAGTACCGTTCTCAATAGGTTCTGGTTACCATCACATGTCTTTACATTTCCAATCTTTACAAAAGAGTGTTTAGTATCATCACCTGTCTGTACCTGATGTTTGCCCTTGGGTTCTTCCAAATCAGAGAGTAGTGCCACATTGCCAGCTACATGGTTAGAACATCTTGAGTCAATATAAAATAAATGATCATCATTTGTACGTGCCTTGGAGGTCATATTCATGATCAATAGGGAGTCATCTTGCTCCTTTGTGTAGTTGTTGTAATCCCTTCTATTTCTGAATCCACCTTGGTAGTTACCATTGTGGTTGTGGTTGTAATTGTTGTTGTATTGATTGTTGTATCCATTGTAGCCTTGGTGTTGGTTGAACCTGCCTCTCCCTTGAGAGTATCCACCTCTTGAGTAGCCTCTTCCTCTCTGATTCTTGTAGTTCTTGTAGCATTCATCTGTGGTATGATTGGACAATCCACAAATGTTGCATGGTGATGAGTTGTAGGGTCTCCCCCTACCTGAGTTTCCTCCTCTGCCTCTTCCTCTTGAGGATCTACCTCTCCCTGCATAGTTTGCTTGGGAGGTAGAACCTTCTTCATCAACCTTCTTACTTTTACCTTTATCTTTAACCTTTTTATCAGTATATAGAGCAGAGGGGTTGTTACCTTTTGATTGATCTCCTGCCTTTGTAAACTTTGCTTCATGTGTGAATAGTTGGCCCATGAGTGTTGTGAGATCTGGGGTATGTATGTCCATGTAGAGGTCCATTGCAGTGGTGAAGCTTTCCCACTTATCATCTGCCTTGAGTCCATTTCTTACTTGCCTGACTATTTGCTCCTCTTCAATCTCCTCTCCAATGCTTGCTAATTGGTCTGCCACATCTTTAATCTTAGTCACATACTCTGAGACTGATTTCTTAGGCTGCTTCCTAAGGGTTGTGAATTCAATCCATAGTTGATTCTTCATGGCCCTTGTGTTGGAAGAGAAATATGTTGACAAGGTTTCCCAAGTCTCTTGGGAAGTCTTACAATTCCTTATATGAGGTAAAAGGAAATCAGATATAGAGTTAAGAAGGTAAGACCTTGCCAAAGCATCTTTTGCACACCATTGATTGAGTCTCTCTTGTTCATCCTTGGTGGGTAGTCCTCTAGCTTTGAATGAGGGCAGTTCCTCATCTCCTGATATGAATCCAAATAAGCTTCTTCCTTGTAGATAGGTCTTCATTCTCAGAGACCAAGCTTGGTAATTGTTCCTGTCCAATTTGTCAATGAATGAAGGAAAACCATCTCCCATGTTTACCTTATTTGCTCAGATACCACTGTTGGGATAGATGGTTGGATGCACTCAAGAGATTGAGTTGAAGCTGCTAGACCTGCTTTGCTCCAGCCCTCCTTTGCTTCAGATATGCTTAGTACACAAGTTTAACTTCCAAATGATACCAAGAAAGCATATATGTGCTTTGCAAATGATATGTGTAATGATCAAATCAAAACAGACTACTTGAGACTTCAAGAATCCAAGAAAACTTGCTAATTTGGTATTAACACCTGCTCAGTCTTTCACTCAGTATGACCAGCACACTTACAATTGATCAAATTCCTTCTGGACACATTAAATTAGCTTAACTAGCTACCATTTGCAAGTGAAGTGAGAAGAAATGACAAACTATACTCTGAGAAAGAAGTTTAGCAAAATTATATGTACCCCCGACTTTTTAGGAATTCTGCAGAAGAATACCAGAGATCATTTCGAGCAAGATTTCTCCGAGATGGCTGAACCACTGACCTTGAAATTTTGTAGATGTATAGTAGACTTTGAGCTGAACCCAATGTGATTTGAATCACTTGATTTGGTTGAGAAACCACTGAGATATGCCCTGTTGAAGTTGACAGACTTGGAGAGGATGACTTAGAGAAAATCAGAGATAATGAATGTAACTCTTTCTATTAATTCACATGAATGTACAATCTCATTGGCTTGATAGATGTAGCCTAATGAGTTGGAGATGTGTAGGCTATAGTGTAGCACTCACACACTCAATGATAGTGAAGAATGGAGCTTATATCACTAACTATCCCGCGAATTTTTACATTGACTTTTATAAGTGATGGAGATACATTTGAATTTCAAATTCAAACTAAGGCTCCCTAGAATCTCTCCTCTAAAAGTAGGGAGATATTCTCTCTACTAAACCATCCACTTTTCCACGAATCCAATCAAGTAGGTAAGTGATTAAAGTGATTACATGTAAATGCCAAGTCATATAGACTTTTACAATGAGTAAAATGTAATAACACATAGGCAAGTGTTCCTATGGTTCTTGCTACATGTGAGACATCCTTCAAGGATTCCAAGCCAAAGGTGAAGGCTTGATTTGCACCAACAAATACGTTCACCATGGAGATCAAATTGGCGGCTCGTATATACAAAGCTTGATAATCCCTGCTGCAGAGAGGCTTGGTGTGAGCTTAACCATCGCAATGGGGGTGGGCTTATTAACATTTTGCTTCAGCCATGCTTATTCGAGTCAAGGGGTTGTCTTCTTCTGGTTGTTGGTCATCGTGATTCAAGGACAACCGATTTACGCGTGGCACAGATCATCCTAAAACTTGATCTTACGACCTTGGAATGGCGCGAGGCTGCTAGGATGCCCGATGAGCTTTACAGACAGTTTGATGCCAATGAGGATCTCAGCATATGTAGCCACAATGGCAACGTGTATTCCTTGAATAAAGCTACCTCTGCGCTAGTTGTCTGCAAATTTTTGAATTGGGAAGATGGCGGAGTTTGGCAATGGATAGAGGACTGCCCCTTGCGGAGCAGTTCTAATATACCTTTTCGTAGCAAAGCTTTCGCATTGAAGTTGAGTCGTGATTGGATTTCTTGATTGGATCTCCTTGAAATCATATATACTATCTGAGCCCGCGTAGCATAGTGGTTGACACATTGAAGTTGTAGGAGGAAGTCTTGAGTTTAAGCCTTGACTGAACATGTCCATAAGTCTCTCATGATGGGTGCCTCTACCTTATACGGTTGAATGTATGAGTGTGTATTTCAAATTGACTGTACTCTCAAAAAAAAAAAACCATATATACTACCATTCTTCAATGTAGCACAAATCAGTCTCATACCTAATCAGTTTCATCTGCTTCTTCGGAAATGCATGTCATCCAATAGTTTTTGGCACACAGATAAATGCTGACCGATGTGGATGCCAGAGAAGATTTAATTTTGTTATTCCATGTAGTCTGAATTTTGACATTGTTGTTTAACGTTTGCTCCTCCGTGTAATCAACGACTTCTATTATATGATCTCCATTTCCTTCGTTTCTCTTAGGCAATGGCGATTTGTGGGATGAGTTGTGGTAAGAGGTGTATGAGACATTCTTCCTCGGAACTCAAAAGATAGTTCGCAATGTAAGAGCATCCTTCTTTCTCAATGTGTACCATTATAACCACTTTCTCTATGTCCTCCTTGTTACTATAGCTCTCATATTTTTTTTGTGCTTGATTTGGCTTTTGAGGCAATGATTTTACATCCTCAAGTTGATTGTTCTTGACTTTTTAAAGATTCTAAATTGTTGCATTATAGCTAGGAACACTAGTTTGTCTATTCTTAATGTCTTTTTCATGGACCCAGAAAATAGCACATGTAGGTTCATCTAAGATAAAAGGATTCTTTATTGCAATGATGTTTCAATGTTTGTTTGTTCACTACAATTTTGATGTAACGTCGAATAAGTTTGTGATTGAAAACGATTGAATTTATCCTTGTTTAGGTGAGATTCTGGGATATTTTTAGGATCTAAAGAATAACTTTCAACTAGCTCGCTTTGTCGTGATTGTTACACAACCAAAGACTCGTGTCCTACTACATCGAAGGTAGTTAACTTGAACCCAAGCTCTTTATAAATGTATTGTTCTCATCATTGTGATTTGCACAGCAATGGGAGGTGTCATATCCGTGTAGGAATGAATCGTTGTGCAAACTGATCCTTACAATTACGTTGTTATGTTGTATATAATTCGCACTTCCTACCTAGTCTTGAACCACCTACATCTACCTTAAGAATGATTGGCCTAAGAGAAGTTCATAGTTTCTTGCTTTGCTAGATTCAAAAATGGCAATGGTGTGGACAAACATAAAACCCCATCTGGCCAAGATAATTTTATCAAGGAAAGCTAATTAATGCTTCATCTTGCTCGTTGCTAATCGTGAATGCGTTCAAGTGGTTGTAAGGTTAGCTTACCCCATTTTTCCCATATCTTTTGGGTAATAATGGTGAATCCCATGCTGATTCTTCTACAATAGACTTGGTATTCACATCATTGTAAGTAATTGGCAATTACATGTTACCCCTCTTTCCCTAACTATAACTATTCTTCTACAATAGACTTGATATTCTCTTCATTGTAAGTAATTGGCAATTACATGTTACCCCTCTTTCCCTCACTATAACTGCCAAGTTTATCGATGCTAATTTCTTGGATTTGTGACTCCATGTCTTTGTTTTATGATTTGGGGTAGAGACCTAGCTTCAAGAATTTAGACTTCTTACACTCAAATGCAAGTTCTTCATCTTCAACGTATGAAGGTAGAGATTTGAACTGTCTCCATTTCAGCCCATGAATGCAAACATATTTGCTCCTTGAAAAGTAAGTCGCATCTCATTGCTCCGTCACATGTTTTGAACTCTTTAAAAGGGTTATTGTGTGGTACCTTCCCCTATAGAGGGGATCAAATCTTCACCATAAGATCAGCTCAAGAATGATAGCCTCTCATGCCACACTTCCTATCTCCAAGGGAAGAGAGGCACTACCTTCCTATTGCACTTATGTTTCTCCTCCTCTAGTTCTCTCTCTCTCTCTCTCTCTCTCTCTCTCTCTCTCTCTCTCTCTCTCTCTCTCTCTCTCTCTCTCTCTCTCTCTCTCTCTCTATTCTTGTTCATTTCAATCAAGAAACATTCACTACAACATATCGAGGGAATACCGATGGTCAGTATACCGACGGTTAGCTGTTGGCGTCGGTATGACCCTCGCACAATTTGGGAAAGCCGCTTAGCCTCGGAAAGATTACGTCGATATAAGCGTCGGTAATTTACTGGAGTTACCGACGCTTATACGGACGCCCTCTTTTTAACCGGGCCCGAAACCAAAATTCTTCATTCTGAGTGTTTTGAATCTAGATCTTCTCCTGTCAGGTTTGCGCGTGTCAATAGCAGATCTCTGTTTGTCACCCTTTCTCTCTCTCTCTCTCCCTCCCTCTCTCTCTCTCTCCCTCCCTCTCTCTCACTCTCTCTCCCTCTCTCTCCCTCCCTCTCTCTCCCTCCTAGATCTAAAGTTTTGGTAAGCAGATCGCACATATTGTAGCACTCTTTTTTCTTTCTTTATGTTTTTGCTTTACTAATATGTTCTGTGTTTGGTTTTGCAAGATATTTTGGGATCAAATCTTTGGAAATTCGACGAAAGAGAACTTCAAGTGGATTTTGACAACCTTGATTCAAACAATTCTCTCTCTCTCTCTCTCTCTCTCTCTCTCTCTCTCTCTCTCTCTCTCTCCCTCTCTTTCCCTCTCTCTCTCTAAACACACCTCTATTTTTATAGATCTGACGCTTTGATAAGTAGATCGCACATATTGTAGCACTCTTTTGTCTTTCTTTATGTTTTTGCTTTTCTAATACCTTCTCTCTTTAGTTTTGCAAGAGATTTTTGGGATGAAATCTTTGAAAATTCAAGGAAGGAGAACTTCAAGTGGATTTTGACAACCTTGATCCAAACAATTACAACGATGTAAGTGATAGATATATCATTCTTTCTTCTTCCTTTATGTTTTTGCTTTTCTAATATCTTCTCTCTTTAGTTTTGTTTTCAATTAAGAGAGAGAGAGAGAGGAAGAGATATATACATATACATCCACACTCACATATGTATAAACACACACATGCATATGCATACACACATGCATATGAATACAAACATGCATATGCATATATGCATGCATATGCATACAATTATGCATATGCCTACACACATGCATATGCATACACACATGCACATGCATACACACATGCATATGCATACACATACACACA
This sequence comes from Ceratopteris richardii, assembly GCA_020310875.1. Taxonomy (NCBI): domain Eukaryota; kingdom Viridiplantae; phylum Streptophyta; class Polypodiopsida; order Polypodiales; family Pteridaceae; genus Ceratopteris; species Ceratopteris richardii. The sequence goes on from CM035423.1 coordinate 67,627,426, forward strand.
TACACAATGCATATGCATACACACATACAAAATGCATATGCATACACACATACATAATACATATGCATACACATACATGCATATGCATACACATACATGCATGCATATATATGTATACACATACATGCATATGCATACATACATGCATATGCATACATGAATGCATATGCATACAAGCATCCATATGCATGCAAGCATGCATATGCATACATGCATGCATATGCATACATGCATGCATATGCATACATGCATGCATATGCATACATGCATGCATATGCATACATGAATGCATATGCACACATGCATGCATATGCAGACAACCATGCATATGCATACATGAATGCATATGCATACATGAATGCATATGCATACATGAATGCATATGCATACATGAATGCATATGCATACATGAATGCATATGCATACAAGCATGCATATGCATACATGGATGCATATGCATACATGGATGCATATGCATACAAGCATGCATATGCATACATGCATGCATATGCATACATGCATGCATATGCATACATGAATGCATATGCATACATGCATGCATATGCATACATGCATGCATATGCATACATGCATGCATATGCATACAAGCATGCATATGCATACATACATGCATATGCATACAAGCATGCATATGCACACATGCAGGCATATGCACACATGCATGAATATGCAAACAACCATGCATATGCATACATGAATGCATATGCATACATGAATGCATATGCATACATGAATGCATGTGCATATACATGAATGCATACACACATGCACATGCATACACACATGCATATGCATACACATACACACATACACAATGCATATGCATACACACATACACAATACATATGCATACACATACATGCATATGCATACACATACATGCATATGTATACATGAATGCATATGTATAAATGAATGCATATGTATACATGAATGCATATGTATACATGAATGCATATGTATAAAAGCATGAATTCATATTTATACAAGCATGAGTATGCATATACATGACTAAATACGTGTACAAGCATGCATACAAACATACATATGCATACATGCATGCATACATGAATACATACATGAATGTATATGCATACATGAATGCATATGTATACAAGCATGAATGCATATGTATACAAGCATGAATGCATATGTATACAAGCATGTATACATATGCATACATGAATGCATATGCACACATGAATGCATATGCATACATGAATGCATATGCATACATGAATGCATATGCATACATGAATGCATATGGATGTAAGAATGCATATGCATACATGAATGCATATGCATACAAGAATGCATATGCATACAAGCATTCATACATGAATGCATATGCATACATGCATACAAGCATGCATATGTATACATGAATGCATATGTATACATGAATGCATATGCATACAAGCATGAATGCATATGTATACAAGCATGCATATGCATATACATGAATGCATATGTATACAAGCATGCATACATACATACATATGCATACATGCATGCATACATGCATACATACATGAATGCATATGTATACAAGCATGTATACATATGTATACATGAATGCATATGCATACTTGAATGCATATGCATATAAGAATGCATATGCATACATGAATGCATATGCATACACGAATGCATATGCATACAAGAATGCATATGCATACATGAGTGCATATGCATACAAGCATGCCTATGCATACAAGCATGCATATGGATACAAGCATATGCATACATGAATGCATGTATACATATGCATACATGCATGCATATGCATACAAGCATGCATATGCATACATGAATGCATATGCATACAAGCATGCATATGCATACATGCATGCTTGTATGCATACAAGAATGAATATGCATACATGAATGCATATGCATTCATGTATGCATATGCATTCATGTATGCATATTCATTCTTGTATGCATACAAGCATGCATGTATGCATATTCATTCTTGTATGCATACAAGCATGCATATGCATACATGCATGCTTGTATGCATACAAGAATGAATATGCATACATGAATGCATATGCATACATGAATGCATATGCATACATGAATGCATATGCATACAAGCATGCATATGCATACAAGCATGCATATGCATACAAGCATGCAGTTGCATACAAGCATATGCATACATGAATGCATGTATACATATGCATACATGCATGCATATGCATACAAGCATGCATATGCATACATGAATGCATCTGCATACAAGCATGCAAAGGCATACATGAATGCATATGCATACAAGCATATGCATAAATGAATGCATGTATACATATGCATACATGCATGCATATGCATACATGCATCATATGCATACAAGCATGCATATGCATACAAGCATGCATATGCATACATGAATGCATATGCATACAAGCATGCATATGCATACATGCATGCATATGCATACAAGCATGCATATGCATACAGGCATGCATATGCATACAGGCATGCATATGCATCCAAGCATGCATATGCATACATGCATGCATATGCATACAAGCATGCATATGTATACATGAATGCATATGTATACAAGAATGCATATGCATACATGAATGCATATGTAAACATGAATGCATATGCATAGAAGCATGCATATGTATACATGAACACATATGTATACATGAATGCATATGTATACAAGCATGCATATGCATATACATGAATGCATATGTATACAAGCATGCATATGCATATACATGAATGCATATGTATACAAGCATGCATTCATACATACATATGCATACATGCATGCATACATGCATACATACATGAATTCATATGCATACATGCATGCATATGCATACATGCATGCATTTGCATACATGCATGCATTTGCATACATGCATGCACATTCATATAAGCATGCATATGCATACAAGAATGCATATGCATACATGAATGCATATGCATACATGAATGCATATGCATACATGCATGCATATGCATATAACCATGCATATGCATACAAGAATGCATATGCATACAAGAATGCATATGTATACATGAATGCATATGTATACAAGCATGAATGCATATGTATACAAGCATGCATATGTATACAAGCATGCAAATATATATGCATTGGATGAGATGCGATCTTGACATTGCATCAGATGGGATCTCCACGTACACCTTGGGGTGCGCATGATCATGACGACTCTAAGATATATCATATCCGTAATGGAGCTTCAGTTATGGATGTAGTGGGAAAGTCAATGCGTCAATGCATTCGACAACTGTGCTCCATCGAATTCGGTCGTTCAGTAATGTTAAAATGGACCAAACAAGATAGGGACTCTAAAAATCATGTCACACAATACATATATGAAGAGTACCAGCCATCACGTGGGAATCCTTTTATGAGTTCCGAATGGATTCAGCATACGACACGCGAGGTGATGTCTCATCAACGATCGGAAGCTCGCGGTGCGTTTAGAGGAGGCTTACCGAAGCTTGTATGGCTAGAGGTCGAAGAATGGGAATCGATTCAGGATGAGGAGCAACATACTCGTGATCCATATTGTCAGCAGAGAGATGCGGCGGCCACACGTTTAGATACAGTTGGAACGTCGCATTTAGGTAGCGATGGATACGACAGTAAGTGCTACCAATTTGTAAGTATCATGTTAATTATTGAATTTGTTTGTGTTAAGCACATTATGTATGTTCATCTAACATTTTGCATATTTATTACAGGTGTTCGCAGTGGGTCGTCCTTCGACGTGAACTGAAAAATCATATGGATATCAACATGGACTCACTGCACTGTTACAAGACTTAGAGGGATGCGGTGCAATCGTCTCATGGGAGAATATTCTTGATTAGGTAAAGTTATATCTTGGTTTCGTGTTTTTAGTTGTTGTTTATAAATGTCATGTTAATTGGTCTTATTTTATACATATGTTTTGTTGCAGGATTGTAGGTGTAAATATTTTGATCAATGCCACAATTTTGTATCACACTCGCATACGGCAATGATGTAACATAATTTTGTATTCGATTCCTATATGGAAGTGTTTTTTCACATTGCCACAATTTTGTATTACACTCCTATGTGGCAATGATGTACCATAATTTTGTATTCGATTCCTATATGGAAGTGCTTTGTGACATTTTGTATTCGATTCCTATATAGAAGTGCTTTGCCACACTTTTGTACATTTTTCATTTATGGAATATACAACTTTTTGTACACGATTCATTGTTCATTGTTCATATAAGTTTATGTTTTGGTTGCCATTAGAGTACATAACACATGTACTCAGTTGGGCAGAGTGTATTTTCTTTTGCTAAACAGCATCATGCTGTAGCAAAAGACAACACACTCTGCCCAAAAAAATTGTGCGGATAGGGTCGTCGATATACGCTTTTGTAGCTCTAGTATGGACGTCGGTATAGGCATCGGTACACCCAGTGCGGGAGTCGGTATGGATGTCGGTATAAGTGTTGGTAATACCGGCGTATATACCGACGCACATATTGACGTCCATACCGACGCCCATATCGGCACCCACACCGGCGCGCATACCGATGCTTTCTTTTCGACGCATATACCGACTCTAAGACCGATGTCGCAAAGAAATCACGCCCGTTCATTTGCCTCGATAGCAGCCTCGGTATACCTTGGATATGTTGTAGTGATTACACAACTCCCCATTCTCTCTCTCTCTCTGTCTCTCTCTCTCTCTCTTTAACAATGGCACATTCAAGATAATGAGAATGATTCCCTTCATCTCCAACTCAGGGTGTTGCCATCATTCCAAGTCTAGCCCCCATGCCTCTCATATCTCTTCAAGTTCAAGGTGTGAGGAAGCATGTGAACATCACAAGGAAAAAGAAGAAGCTTGGAGCACAACACACAATACTGAATGTATTACCACTAAAATGTGCAAAGATATATGACCCAACAGAGCCAATGGATGTCTCCTTAGTACATGAAAGTAATGGTTGAATAGCATCTTCCACTGAAACAACATCAAGGCTAACCAGAATGCATTTAATATGTGGATGATAGAGACGATATCCTTTGCTTTCAGAATTGTACCTAATAAAAATACATTTTTGTGCTTTATCATCCAATTTCCTGCATTGTTGTTCAGGCACTAATGCATATGACAGACAATAAAAAACACACAGGTGAGCAACACATGGCTTGCGACCATGCCAAGCCTCATACGGAGTGATAGATTGCAATGCTTTAGTGGGACACTTGGCAGGACATATGTTAACACATGACAGCCTCAAGCTAGAAACTATGTGGTAAAGCCTGAGTCTTGACCACATGCCTTGCTATGTCCATGAGTGACCTCTTCTTTCATTCAGCAACTCCATTTTGTTGAGATGTATACAACACTGTACACTGATATTTTATCCCACGTTTAGCCAAAAATGCATTCAAATCAGAGGACATATATTCCCCCCCTCCATTAGAATGGAGGGTGCCCATTTTACAGGTTGATAGATTTTTAGCCAAAACTAGAAACTATTTAAAGCACGTAAATACTTCAGACTTTGCTTTCAATGGATGAATATCACACGTTGCCCAAAATACAGCCTTCATAAACATTTTTACCAGGTGCCTCAAGTTTGGGCAAAGAGTATACCATTTCAAAATTATGCAAGCATAGCAAACTAGCAAAATTCATATGACCAAAGTGTGCATGCCAAAGCTTTGCATCTGATATAGCGTGAGAATCATGTACTGTAGATGCCAAATCATTCATAGATTTTTCATAGTCTATGAGCTTATACAACCCATGACATAAAATGGCAAAAGCAATAGTCACATAGCCATTCCATAGATCATGAACTATACATCTATCATCAACAAATTTGACAACCTAGCCAATCTTGGCTAAAGCTGAAACTCATAACAAATTCTTCTTGATATGTGGCACAAATAAAGCATTTGATAATGTAAAAGAACTATCATCAAGAGTAGTCAGAATGATCTTACCAACTCCCACGATAGGATAAGAGGAGTTGTTTGCGCATGTGATAGTATTCCCTGTAGGGGCAGGCTTGAGTGAAGTGAAGAAACTATGCTACAAGGTAATATGTTTGGTTGTCCCACTAAAAAGTAGCAAACATCTGAGAAGATGGGTCAAAACAACAAACAATAGTAAATACCCGTTCTTCATTCAACACAAGATTAAGAGACTCTATTTTTGGTGTAGAGACTTGTGCAACAACCATTCCAGCCTCTTTTTTTCTTTGCCTCTTTTTATGAAACGATCACTTGCTTTACAATACTTGGAAAACAATTTTTGCTTTTCTGTTTTCTTATCGTCTTTGTCATCCTTCTTAGATTATGAAAAATTAGCAGATTTTTGCTTACTAGTAGAAGAGCTCCATTTACCTTTGCCCTTCTGACTAGTAAGGAAATCTTGATCTTCAGCACACATAATGGATGTGTTCTACCTAGACTGATCTTCCTGCAAAAAAAACAAAGACTAACTCCTCAAATCTTAAGGCATTTGGGTTGCCTTTCATAGTCAAACGAAGAGTAGAGGTAAAACTCTAGTATGAATTGGGAAGAACATTCAAAAGATTCTACACAAGGAAACTCTCAGGCAATACTTCATGAGCAAAAATTAAGTGTTCCTTCAAATATTTGATCTTTGCTAGAGAAATTTCCATAGAATCACCTTCATTTATATGCTCACTCTACAATTGTTTTCAGAGGTAAGCAACACAAGCCTCACTCCTAGCCTGATACAATGTGGTAAGTGTATCCCAAGCATCCTTGGCTTTTCTGCAAGAGAAAATATGAAGAATAATGGTACGTTTGACAGAAAATTCTATCAATGCATGTGCATGACCATCTCTACGCACTCCAATGAATTTGCTCTACAGTAGGTGTAGCAGAAACCGTATCATGAATAGGAATCTGTAGAATATCACCATCTTTGATGCCATCTGCATCAACTTGAGTACCTGTATTTGCAGGTGTAATAGGGTGTTTTTCAACACCCTACACAATATTCCATAGTCCTTTTGCAACCAATACATGATACATCATATAAGCCCACAATGGGTAATTCCTACCATCCAACTTATCCTCAACAGCCAACATACAAAATACCTCCCTACTTTTAGACATGCCCACTGACTAAAATACCTTTATGCAAAAAAAAAGATTGTGCCTGAAAACATCGAACATAACTACCCTGATGAGTTTTGCTAAACTTGTAGTAGACTTCAAGATTCTTATATTGGTGAATGTCCAACACCTGTATATATCTTTGGCACATAAAGATGAAATAGCTTGCACAAGTGTTGTGATAGTGTGGTCGAAGGCCAAAACAAGTCAGATCGCAATTCTAGCACCACATAGCAAACCTTTTTTGATCTCCTAATCACCGTGAGTATGTTCACCAAATTTCATATCATTCTAAGAGTGTGATTGGAGGGGTGATGACTACACCCTAAATGAAGGAGTGACCTCCTCTGATACCAATTTTTGGAGTTCTAGGTCTATGGAAGCACGCGAATAGCACAAGGAAGAAGAAGAAGCTTGAAGCATAACACACAATATTGAATGTATTAGGACTAACATGTACAAAGATATATGACCTATTAGGGCAATAGATGTATATACAAGCCGGGGGAAAAACCCCCCTAAAGAGGGAAAAAGTGCCCTAGTGCTCCTAGTGTGTTCATACACATCAGTACCTTAATATATCAACATTATATTCTTCTTTTTCTTTAGTTTAATTGCTTGCCTCCATAGTGATGCAACAATAGCCCTTTCAAGTTTTTGTTTCATACTACCCACTACTTTATAGCTTACAAATGGAATCAATACCTCAACATCACAGGCAGCCAAGTAATGAGGAGTCACCCATGTTGAAATGAAAGATTTTTGCTTCCACCTGAGTAATGTTCTTCATAGAATGCTCTATGTGAGTAGGCAAAATGATGCTCTACTACTTTCACAGCAAATGGCTTTTTCTTGGACTGCCAGTATCTTCGTCTTGATAGATTCCTCCCGAGCATTTGATGCCCTCTCCACGTTCCTCTCATCTCTCTACTTCTTTCAGCCAAATATGCATCATGCTCTTCGAGGGTGATGAGATCCTGGTTGATATGAGGCTGCCACTTAAGTCAATGATGTCTGCTTTACATAAGTGTCTATCTCTTTGTAATCAAACTCATACGACAAAAGAGGGCAGATATCTGTTGCCTCCTTGCCATGATGTGCAACTTCTTCAGACTTTCATAGTGCCAATCTTCATGATGGATGTGGATTATAGTGCTAATAAACACTTGATATTTCAAATAGAAGTGCTAAAAAGCACTTTATTGGGTCGAGCAAAATACTAGAAGAGAAATGGCTAGTGGAAGATATGAGATGCAAGGGAAGGATGGAGGCATCAAGAAAAAAATAGATTGAATTTATGGTGAAGAAGGAGAAGATAAAAACACTAATAGTGCTTAAGAGCACTCTTATTGAGATAAGGGAGGGAGGGAGGGAGGGAGGGAGGGAGGGATTGGAAATGAAAAATATGCTAATGAGGAAAATGGAAAATGAAAACATAAACTCAAAAGGCAAAAAAAATTAACCTATGCTCTGATACCATGTTGAAATGAAAGAAGCTACTCCTACTCTATAATTAATCAGAAAATAAATTAACTATGGAGGAAGGAACAAAAGATATGAAAACATGATGAATAGATTAAAATGGAAATGAACTTACAAAGATTGCTCTCTGAGCATGGTGACTCCATGAGGAGAGGAAGCACACTCTTGGCAATACGCTAGAGTGGAATAGCTTGTGTGGAGTGAAGGGAGGCCTTGCTTATATGGATTTTGGGAGAATTCCCTTGCATGTGGAATAAGTGAACTTGCATGAGAATGAAACTAGCTTTGGACAAAAGGGTGGAGCATGGAACTCTCAACAACCCAAAGTCATCACACCACACTTTTCTCCTAAATGTAAGTTCTCAAATGCTAGGGTTTCTTGTTATTAGCAAAACACAATCTTAGTGTTAGAACCCTTCAATTCTTCCCCATTCTTTCAGTTTCTAATGTTCCTCTCAATTAGCTACAATTCCTCTAAGCACCACTTATGTTGTTCTCCTAGTTTAATAAAGTGAAAGCATATAATAGAATCAAATCGTACACGTAGTAGTGTTTTGAATGACGTGTAGGCTTCCCTAGAAAAAGTACATAGAGCATGTTTGATGTCTTTTCTGTTTTGTATCATGAAATTCTTTGATGAAAATTATAATATCGACTTCTATTTCTTGTCTATGATCTAATAAAAGAAGTTTTCAGCACTCCAACATAAAAAGAAAAACATTTCAAATACCCACAAGGGATTAGAATGAATAGACATTGCAAAGAATAATGAGGAACAAGATGACAATCCTATATCTTTAAGGAAAATATTTAAAAAGAAAGTAAAACCGTAGCCCTAAAGTTGATTTTTTAGCTGTTTCTAGCTATCTAAGAATCTAACTAATAATCTAATGACAAAAAATTATGAAATTCACTCAAATCATGAGCCAAATTGCACAAAAAGAACATACCTCGTACAAAAACATACTATCATGCCTAGCGTTTGACAAAACTGGCCCGTGTTGTAGACCCGCGTGTACAATAGATGTATCATCATCAAGAAGGACTATGTAGATACTATATTTTCAATACTCCAAGTGACCAGGCAATACTACAAAGACCGCATGCTACAAGATGGAAGTACATGCACCTACAACAAGATAGAGAGAGAGGAAAACAAACCCATAGGCTCATACATGCATGCATGAACTCACTCACAAGCAGAGAAGAGGCACTATGATCTTCTATGCATTTTAGGAGAGCTCTATCCACACTACAATGTTCAACCTTAGTTGAATGTTAATGCCAAAAGGCGATTTGGAGTCAAAAAGAACTAAAAAATTTAGAAAAAAATGTGGAGATGCTACTCATACCATGAAGCTCTAGTACTAAGATTTTACAATGAGGGCTTGATTACTACTACAATTAGTGATGTAAGCCAAAAATATGCATGTCTAAAAGTAAATAGGGTATAATTTGGAGACAAAAACCTATGGAAAGGAGGGATTTGAGTTGGAAAAAAATTGAGCGGCGAGTTCCTCGTTCACATCCATGCTTATAAATACCTTTCATCATAGTCTTTACCCTTTGATTGAGCTTTTATCACTTTGGGAACGTTTTGAGCTTCCTCCAATAATCTTCTTATGCTCCATGGATTTTTCCAAGTTCTCTTTTGTTTTAGTCCACTTATTTTTCAAAACAAGAGTAAATTTCTTTCAAGTGCAATTGCTATGTTCCTCTTCTTCTTCTACAAATAGCCAAACACCCATCTCCAAAGTTAAACACCCATCTCCAAAGCACCAACAAAATTCATAATGTATAGTGCCGCATTTGATACATCATCCCAATAATATTGAGGGACATTCATTTTATTTAACATCTCCCAAGTTACTGCTGCTATATAGCCAATCTTTCTCTTTTTCACGCAATTCGTTTGAGACATTCAAGGAAACCTCGTCTTGATGTGATGCTCGAGAGAAACCCAAGAAAACAAATCACCTAAAACAATATTCTCTATCAGTCTCATGTGAGTCTCTTGATATACTTTTAGTTTTTCTTCTCAACTCACGTTTTTAATCTTATGGTGATAAATCATCTCTATCTTCTCTTTCCTAAAATGGAGGAAAAAAGTTCTTAAATACGCATTTACACATGTGATAGAGTACATGGTTCATCCATTGGTAAACTCCCATGTAAGACCCCATACATTTATATGTATATGAGACATAATAATTTCATTTTTAACAAAAGGAAGTTCGGACGTGACCTAGTCTCTCGGACTTTAATTAAATAAAAAGAAGGAACATGTTACAAGTCAATGGGACTAGTGCCCTTGGGCTCCCCTGAATCCCACAAGGTAGGGGTAGAATATGCAGGTCTAGAGAGACTTACAAAGGAGGTTAATGACCCTCCCGCCCCCTTATGTGGGATCCACTTGGATTAAAGCTTGTTGTTCTTGATAAGAAACACTTTATGATGCCTAAAAGGTGGGGACCTCTTACGGTTGGATATTCTTTTGCCAAGTAGGAAGAGAGACTTCTTGATCGACCACTTTTTAGGGGGGTTCCTAAAATTCCTAGCATATGGCTGCCTCAAAATCTTCCAGAGGTTTTCCCCTCTTACAACATTCCAAAGTGCCATTGCGAAGCCCATTGCTTCACCAAGCAGTGCTTGTTTCCAGGCGGCTTGTGTTTGCATTCTCAAAAGAATCCCAAGGATCTACCAAAACAGGTGAGACTTGGGGCAAGCGAAGAAGATGTGACCCAAATCCTCGATGTTGTGGTTGCAATGCTTGCACCACAGTGGAGCCCCACAAATTTTGTTAGCCTTTAGGTTGTTCTAGATACCGTGATGGAGAATTTTCCACATGAGAACCAATTTATTGATCTCAATGAGGGGGTGCCTAATAGACATAGAGTTCAAATCCCAACACAGCTTTGTCCAGGTCAAGGACCACTTCTTATTAAGTATGATATGAAAGTCCATGTTCACCTTGATTCTAGGAACTTTGGACAGGCGAATGCCATTGTGCCACATACAACCCTCATGGAATGGTGGATCCTACTCAAAGAGGAGTCAAGTTTTTGAATGTTCCGAGGCGTTGCACCTCCTCTCGAGGAGAGTCCATTCTTCATAGCTTACTCTTATTTTAAGGTCTATCTCTGCGAATCTGATCCACTAGATAGTTTCTTGTTTCCAGAGGTGCTTCCACTATCTAAAACCCTTGTTCCAGAGTCTCTTAGCATCAAGGAGGCTCTAGGGAGCCACCCCCGTGGTGCCCAAGATCAAAACCATATTGAATCATTTTTTTTGATACAGACTGCCTTGTTCCAATCTTCTCTGACCCTAACAAATTGTTTGAACTTATTCCAAATCTTTCACAGGGAGCGCACAGGATTCCAGCCTTTCGAGGAAATTAGGATTGGGGAGAATAAAAGGGTAAGGAGTTCCAAGTCCTTCCATTCATAGAGGCCCACCAACGTAATACTACTCTTGTTCCTAAAGATGAGCATGGCCCAAGAGGTCTCACAGTTGCACCAAGCCCTGATGATCCATTTTGTGGCAAACTTTTCAGCCATGCCCTCAATATCCATAATGCCTAGCCCTCCACAATCCTTATCTCTAATGCATGTAGACTATTTAATCTTTGGAATCTCTCTTTTGTTGTGGTCTCCAGTCCAAAGAAAGTTTTTGCAGATTCTTTCATATTTGCTAAGCTCTTGATCTTTCGGTCTCCAACAAGAGAGGAAGTAAATGGTCGAGGAGATGAGGAAGGTATTGATAGCCATGGCATGGCCCGTGAGCTTGATTTACATGCCCTTCCAATATGCTAATTTGTTTTCAAGTTTGGAAAGGACCCAATTCCATCGTTGCTGCATCGAGACCCCAAAGCCCAATGGAATACCAAGAAGGTGGAAGACCTACCCCTTACGATAATTTGTCAACCCGCCTCAACAAGCAGTTGGGGGTGGGGGTCCAATGATGGCCTGAAAAGCGGTTTTGGAGTGATTGATTTTGGAACCAGATGCGTCACAAAAAGTGTCAAGGCATCCCCAAAAGGTTTTAATGCAGGTCAAATCATTATGCACAAATGCATTCATGTCATCCACAAAGAGTCTCATAATCATCTGACCCTGGTTGAGGGGTAGCAAAGGGCCTTTGATATGTACCATTTCCATGTGATGTTGCAGGAGACGGCTGAGACCCTCTGTGGAAATTGCGAATAGCAAAGGGGCAAAAGGGCATCCTTGCCTAATGGATCGTTTTAATCTGATAGCCTTTGATAACTGCCCATTCATATTTATTTGCACCGAAGAGTCCTTAAAATTGACTTTGATGAAGCATACGATAGGTTTGAATGGGACTTTGTTCTCCAATCCCTAAAAGACCTCGTTTGTAGTAGAAAATTCACTAAGATGATCGCTACTTTGTTGGGTATGCATGAGAAATAATAATTCCTTGCTTATGTTGACACCCTTCTTGAATAGTAGATTGTTTAATGTTACCTTTATCATCTATGTGGAAAGCCAAATGGTCACTAAACACTTTTTATATGTTAGTTGTAAGAAAATTTATAGTGGCCTATGTGGAAAGCCAAATGGTCACTAAACACTTTTTATATGTTAGTTGTAAGAAAAGTTATCCACAAACTATACTGAGACTACTTATTGGCGAAATGTACATGCAGCCAAACTATGCTCTCAGGTTCTATAGTTTTTATGATTTTTCGAATTCTACATAGACAGGAACAAAGAGCATTTTATAGTATCAACAAAAAATAAAAATCATACTTACGGATATTTGAAGCTTCTCTTCATTGTTATAAAAACCATTTTTCATGCAGTTCTATAGTTCATCGAGTTTCAGCACACTACAACCAAAACTGAAACCTTGCGCAACACCTCGATAAATCAAAGGACTACAACAAAGTTGGAATAACGCATAAAACTTGCATGCTTTATCATTTCCTTGTCATCCTTATCACCAAAGTCATTTTTGGCATCATTGGTGCACCAAAGTCATTTTTGCATGCTTTATCATTTCCTTGTCATCCTTATCACCAAAGTCATTTTTGGCATCATTTGTGCACCAAAGTCATTTTTGGCATCATTGGTGTCATAGACTACACATGAAGGAGGATTTTATCAATCAATACTTATGAAGGAAAGATTTTCCAGAACGTCGCCCATCCTAGTACTATCTATCTTGTAGATCAATAGAGATTACTTAATAAATTTGTCACTAAGGTAAACACACTTGGTAAGGAGACGAACAACTGCTTCACTGTGTGATAGAACCATAAAAGTTTTCAAAACTTTCCAACTCTTTGCTATACAATTTGTATATAAAAGAGTTGTATAAATATACAAAATTTGTGGCTCGTAAGTTTGTAGCATAGGGAAGAGTCTTCCCGCACGAAATCTACAAACGAAGAGAAATTTCGAGTAGCTATTTTTTCATTTTTAGAGTTTTCAGAATAAAAATGGAATGGTTGTGAGGAAGCTACTACATAAGATCAAAGTTCTCATTTGTAGAGACTTTTTTGTGCAGAATCTTTCATGGCTTCTTGGTGATTTGTTTTTGCTTTTTTTCTTTTAATTTGGACCATATATATATATACTCTATCATTAGTAAAAATGGTTTTTCATATTTCCTCATGATTACAAGTTGCCTTGTGCTAACGTTTTGTGTCCATTAATGGGACACAACTACCTTTGGCTCTCTAAAGGCATGTAGATGAAATTTTTTGTAATTATCCCTGGTCGAACTTTTAGATCGTCTTGCTAATTTTGAAACAAGCCATCATACACTCACAGAAAGTAATGAGCTCATATTTGAAGATGAAGAGGACGATGACTCATTGCCTCCTTTTGATAGTCTATTTGAGCTCATATTTGAAGATGAAGAGGATGATGACGATGAAATCTTTATTGTCTGATTAAAACTTCGATTCTTGTGATCAAAGATACTTATCATGATTTCCTAGATTAAAGATTCATGATCATCCTGATAAAAAAAAAAGTTTTCATCTTGATTGAAACCTTTTATCACCTTGATGAAATATTTTTATTCTCCTAACCTAAAAAAAAATTATTCTATCACGGTGATCATTTTCCACATAAGTATGGATGATTAGGGAGGTTGATAGTTGAACACAAGAATATTTTTGAGAAATCTATCCATCTTATTTGCTTACTGCCTTTTGAGTGTAACTAGATAAAGATCTACTCTTGGTAGATTTGACAAAGTAAATATGTATGACCATGACATGCACTGCATGTAAACACCTTTTTCTAACTTTTGTTATATTCCAGAGATGTACACGCTTGGAGGAATGAGAAGTTCCTTGCTCGGGGGATAGCCAAGGCCAAAAGCCAGAGAGTTCATACGAGGTGCCTACTCATGATGGCTAGATGAGTAGAGGGAGCTTAGAGAGATCTGTAGATGGTGACTAGGCAAGGGCTATAAATACGCTGGGAGGTGAGTCCCAGGCATGTCATTCTCGACTTCTCACATTTGGTATCAGCACGTCAGGGAGAGAGGAGAGCACAAAGAGAGAGAGATCTTGGGAAGAGCTTGAGGGAGCTTCATCATCATCTTTATGGTGGTCGTATCTTCCTCTTGGAAGCGGAAAAGAAATTCAAAGAGGAGATGGAAAGGAAAAAGGAGGGGACTATGCTCAATTTGGAGATGGAGAAGAACATGATTACTCCACGCTGTTCAGACTTGCAGTCGATGGGTCTCGAACCGATAACCTATTACTTGGAGATGTGACGACTTAGCCAACAAGCTGCACCGCTTTAGCATGTCATTTATTACGCTACATAAATATAATTTTTTACGTTCTTCTGTAGAACGTTGCACAGCAGGTAGATGAACAAAGCATATGAAAGAAAGATAAAGAGAATGAAAGACAAAGAAAAGAAAGAGAAAGGCTAAGAGAAGAATTAGAGATAGAAAGAATGAGAAAGAAAAGAACGAGAGGGAGAGAGAGAAAGAAAGAGAAGGAGAAAGAGACATAGAAAGAGAATGAAGAAAAGAGAAAGAGAAGGAGATAATGGAAGAGAGAAATATCAAGAGAGATAGAGAGAAAGAGACAAAGAAATAGAGAGGAACTAGAAAGAGAGAGAAGAGAAAGAGAAAGAGATAGAGAGAAAGGATGAACGAAAAAAATTAGGAGAGAGAGATAGTGGGAAATAGATGAAAGCCAATGAAGGAAGAAGATCTCGAGAGGATGAAAGAAGAGAAAGAGAGAAGAAGAAAGAGATCTTGAGTAAGATAAAATGAAGGTGAGAGAGAGAAGGAAAATAATAGCAAGAGAGAGAAGAGTAAAGAAGGAGAAAAAAAAAGAAAGAAAGATTGGAAGTAAGAGAAAAAGCAAGATTAGTATACCTACCTCCACTTAAATGGCCGTAACTCTCTCATACCATATCCAAATTGGATGATTCTAGTTGGTATAGGAAGTAGACTTGAAGGGCTTTCCAGTGAGTGGCTGAAAGCTACCATTGCATAATCATAAACCACCTGTAGAGAGAATGTAATTCTCTACATATCTCTTCAAAGATGCATGCTGCCCACTTACCTAGCTTCATTGTTTTGATGGCCATAACTTCCTCATAGAATATCCAAATCAAGAAATTCAACTTGGTATAGATTCTACACTTAAAGAACTTTCTTTTTACTTGGTCATAATCCATATTTAGACCATTGGAAGCCATCTTTGAACAAGTTGTTAGAGAGTTGTTGACTATCCAGAAACTCTTTTTGAGTGAATTGAGTGTCCAATTGTGATAATTATGAGTCTCTAATAATATTTTGAACCATTTTAGATAAGAATGAAGTAAGTTTCAATTTTCATCATAGTTTTTCTCTGAAATATATTCATTTGAATAACTCTCGCATCAAAGTTTATAATTTTGCATTGTATTTTCTTCTCACATTATGAAAATAACATGGGAATGTGCATGAAAGTTAGTTTTTAGAGGAAGTTATCTATGCACATGAAGTTACACTAACTTATGTTGATTCATAAAAGCATGCACAGATCTTGTTTGTGTGTTTTAGAATCTTTTGCAGGTATTGAAGGTAGAAAAAAAGACATGGTTATGAGGGTGTGTAGTGCCCAACAACACATTTTGGCAAAGTTTCTTATTTGCATGTTTCTGGAGTAAAGAGACTGGTTTGCAAACCACTAGGTTGATGCCGATCATTGTAAAGACTATTTTTTTTTTTTTCAGGCTTCATTTTCTTGACAAAATGCTGCCAGAAATTTTGTAGCCACATGGCGTTCTATGCCATGTGAGAACTAGAGTGATGTTGTGTTGTGTGAGAGAGGAAGTCTTACGTCTGCATAGCTAAAAGTGTTGGAGTTAGACGTCTGTGGAAGCATGCGAACAGCACAAGGAAGAAGAAGAAGCTTGGAGCACAACACACAATACTGAATGTATTACTAGAGAATATACAAAGATAAGTAGCCCATTAGGGCAATAGGCGTATATACAAGCCGAGGGAAAAAACCTCCTAAAGAGGGAAAAAAGTGCCCCGACGGTCCTACTGTGTTCACACACATCACTACCTAAATATATCAACAAATCCCCCCTGGGAGTGATGCGGTGAACAAGGAGCTGGCACTCATGTATAAGGAAGTGCCAAGCTATGTGGAAATCACTCCACAAAAGGAAGTAAACCCAAAAGCTTTGCACAAAGATTCAAACTTCTCCCTAGGCAGAGCCTTTGTGAAAAGGTCTACAATGTTCTCCTACTTGGGCACATATGCCAAGCTGATCTCCCCAGCAGAGAACCTCTCCCTGACATAGTGATAATGCACCTCAATGTGCTTAGTGTGAGCATGGAACACACGATTCCTCGCAACTGCCAATGCGCTCTGACTGTGAGTGAAGATGGTGGTGGCAGAAGTCTGACCAACACCCAAATCAGCCATAAGGCCTTTGAGCCACACACACTCAATAGTCGTTGTGAAAGCTGCCCTATACGCAGCCTCATAAGTGGAAGTGGCCACAGTAGGCTACTTCTTGCTCAACCAAGATATACATGAACTACCAAGCATGAAGCAAAGGCCACTAGTGGTCACACGAGTGTCATAGCAACCAGCCCAATCAGAGTCAGAAAAAGCATGCAAATCTGGCGGTAGTGATCCTCCTTTGGGATAAAACAACCCAAGTAATCGAGTACCACTCAAATAGTGAACGCTGTGCTTAACTGCTTGCCAATGCTTGACACCTCGCCAATGCATAAACCTGGTCATCTGTGAGAAAGCAAACTGAATATCTGGCCGAGTAATGCATAAGTAAATCAAGCATCCAACAGCCTCCTGATAGAGAACAACATCAAGTGCACCTCCAGCATCATGAAGACTCAAACGTAAACCTATCTCCATATGAGTGGCAATAGGCTAATAGCCTTCAAGGTCAAAATGCTACAATAATGTGTCAATATATTTCTTTTGACACAAAGTCATTCCACCATCAACTTGCATAAACTGAATGCCCAAATAGTGATGCAAATGCCCCAAATCAGACATCTCAAATGAGGCATGGAAATCAGCGTTAAAATCTGCAATATGCTTCTCAATAGGACCAATGAGCAGCATGTCATCAACATAGACAACAATGATCCGAAGCACATCATTAGCACGCTTAACATATAAGGTGCTTTTAGTTGGACTTCTCTCAAAACCATGTGCAATCAGATAGGCATGTATCTTCTCATACCAAGCACATGGTGCTTGCTTTAAACCATATAATGCCTTCTTTAACCTCCACACCTGGTTTGCCTTCTTTAACCTCCACATCTGGTTTTCATGCCCTTTCTGCACAAAGCCACGGGGCTTAAAACATACACTTCTTCATGCAAGTCACCATTCAAAAATGCAGTTTTAATGTCCAATTGATGTACATTCCAACCATGATGGGCCACAAGTGCACAAATGCTCCGAATAGTAACCATACGGCATGTAGGTGCAAAGGTCTCATCAAAATCAATGCCTCTTTCGTGTGCATAACCCTTTGCAACAAGCCTAGCCTTATACTTGTCAAATGTACCATCAGGTTTACACTTCAGCTTGTATACCCACTTAGTGCCAATGGCCTTCTTGCTAGGAGGTAAGTCACAAAAAGACTAAGTACCATTCTTCATTTTTGCATCATATTCAGATTGCATAGCAGCCATCCAATTTTATGAATTTTGTGCTTCATCAAACGAAACAGGCTCATTTTCATGACAAAGACTAGATGCAGCCATAGCATAGCAATCTGATGCAAAAGAGGCACTATGAGAGCCTAAACGAGTACGATATGACAAAGGTGCATCTAATTTGGTGTCATGCAAAGTCTGCACCAACCATTTTGGCATAGTTTTTGCCTCCTCAATATCAGCTCTCTCATCAACTAGTAAATCATGTAAATCTGCGTCAGAAATGGAATGATCTGCATCATGACATGAAACCTACAAAGGTTGAGAAGTTGCCTCATTGGGACCAGCACTAGACTGTCCACCTGTAAAAAGAGGCAGCAAAGTATCATACATGTCTTTGGAGCTAACAGATGTCTCCTTAGTACATGAAAGCAATGGCTGAATAGCATCTTCCACAAAAACAACATCACGGCTAACCAGAATGCATTTAGTGTATGGATGATACAGACGATAGCCTTTTACTTTCAGAATTGTATCCAACAAAAATACATTTTACTACTTTATCATCCAACTTTCTACGATGTTGTTCAGACACTAATGCATATGGCAAACAACCAAAAACACACAGATGAGCAACTAATGGCTTGCGGTCATGCCAAGCCTCATATGGAGTGATAGACTGTAGCGCTTTAGTGGGACACCTATTCAATACATATGCTGCACACATGACATCCTCAAGCCAGAAACTATGTGGTAAAGCCTGACTCTTGACCATACACCTCGCCATCTCCATGAGTGACCTCTTCTTTCCTTAAGCAAATCCATTCTGTTGAGGTGTATACGGCACTGTAAATTGGTGTTTTATCCCACGTCTAGGTAGAAATGCATTAAAATCAGAAGACATATATTCCCCCCCTCGATTAGAACGGAGGGTGCCCATTTTAGATGCTGACAGATTTTCAACCAAAACCAAAAACTGTTTGAAGCACATGAACACTTTGAACTTTGCCTTCAATGGATATACCCATGCATGCCTGGAAAAATCATCGATGAAATTCACAAATTAAAGATAATTCCCAAAAGAAGGTGTCTGCATAGGACCACAGACATCAATATGTACAAGCTGCAATTTCTGCGTAGCCCGAACTGAACCATCTTCTGGAAAGGATGAACGCTGAATTTTGCCCAAAATACAGCCCTCACAAACATGTTTCCCAAGTGCCTCAAGTTTGGGCAAGGAGGATACCATTTCAGATTTTTGCAGCGTAGCAAACTAGCAAAATTCAGATGGCTAAAGCGTGCATGCCAAAGCTTTGCATCTGACATAGCCTGAGAATCATTTACTGCACATGCCAAATCATTTACATATCTATCATAGTCTATGAGCTTATACAACCCACGACACAAAATTCTAGAAGCAATAATCACATCGCCATTTGACAGATCATGAACTGTTCATCAATAAATTTCACAACCAAACCAATCTTGGCTAATGTAGAAACTAATAACAGGTTCTTCTTGATCCCTAGCACAAATAAAGCATCTGACAAAGTGAAAGAACTACCATGAGCAGGAGTCAAAATGATCTTACGAACTCCCATTAGGGGATAAGAGGAGTTGTTGGCGCATGTAACAGTATTTCTTGTAGGGGCAGGCTCGAGTGAAGAGAAGAAACTGCGCTGCGAGGTAATATGTTTGGTCACCCTATTGTCAAAATACCAAACATCTGAGTCTATTACAGACATGCACTGCTCATGAGAAGATGGGTCAAAACTATAGACAGTATTAAATGCCCATTCTTCTTCCTGCATAAGATTAGCAGACTCTGTTTTTGCTGTAGAGGCTTCTACAACAACCATTCAAGCCTCTTTCTTCTTTGCCTCTTTAGCAGCTAGTTTTGGACACTTCTTTATGATATGATCATTCCTTTTACAGTACTTACAAAACAATTTCTACTTTTCTAATTTCTTCTCATCTTTATCTTCCTTCTTCGAATATGCAGAATTAGCAGATTTCTGGTTACTAGTTGAAGAGCTCCATTTTCCTTTGCCCTTCTGACTAGCCAGGAAAGCTTGATCTCCAACTCGCATAATGGACTTGTTCTGCCTAGACTGATCTTCCTGCAACAGAACAAAGACTACTCCTCAAATGATAAGGCATTTGGATTGCTTTTCATCATCAACCAAAGAGTAGAAGCAAAACTCTGATATGAATCAGGAAGACCATTCAGAACGGTCTGCACAAGTGAGCTATCTGGTATAACCTCATCAGGAGAAATCAATTATTCCTTCAAGTCTTTAATCTTCGTTAGGAAACTCTCCATAGAATCACCTTCATTCATGTGATCACTCTCCAACTGTTTTTGGAGGTAAGCAACATGAGCCTCATTCCTAGCTTGGTACAGTGTGGTAAGTCTATCCCAAGCATCCTTAGTTGTTCTGCAAGAGTGATTGTGAGGAATAATGGCACGTTTGACAGATAAAGCTATCAATGCATGTGACTGGGCATCTCTGTTATCCGACCAAATCTACTTTGCAGTAGATGCAGCAAAAATCGCAGCACGAATAGGAATATGTAGAATATCATAATCTTCGACACCTTTTGCATAAGTTTCAGTACCTTCAATTGTAACAATTGCAGGTGTGATAGGACGTTTTTTGACACCCTGTACAATGTTCCACATTCCTTTTGCAACCAACACATGTCGCACCATATAAGCCCATAACAGGTAGTTGGTACCATCCAACTTATCCTCAACAACCAACATACGGAATACATTACTGCTTTCAGCCATGGTCGGTGACTAAAATACCCTGATGTAGAAAATTGACTGTATCTCAAAAAGTTGAACAGAACTGCCCAGAGAATTCCGCTAGACCTGTAGCAGACTTTGAGACGCTTATACTGGCAAACAGAAACTGGTATATACCTTTGGCACAAAAAGATGAAATAGCCTGCACAAGCGTTGTGATAGTGCGTTCGGAGGCCGAAACGAGCTCAGATCGTGATTTCGGCACCACATAGCAAAGTTGTTTTGATCTCGGAAACACGTTGAGTATGCTCACCAAAATTCTTGCGATTCTGAGACTGCAAATGGAGGACTGTCAATGGTGCCCTAGATGAAGCGATGACCTGCTCTGATACCAATTGTTGAAGTTAGATGTCTGCAGAAGCATGCGAACAGCACAAGGAAGAAGAAGAAGCTTGTATCACAACACACAATACTAAATGTATTACTAGAGAATGTACAAAGATAAGTAGCCCATTAGGGCAATAGGCGTATATACAAGCCGGGGAAAAAAACCTCCTAAAGAGGGGAAAAAGTGCCCTGTCGGTCCTAGTGTGTTCAAGCACATCACTACCTAAATATATCAACAAAAAGCATATAATTTTATTGAAGTAGAGAATAATATGCATGAGTGAATGCATGCATACATAGACAATATGATTGCTAGAAAGTTGAAGTGCATGATGCATTTTCTGTTGATAGAAGATCACTTTTATGTATCACCATGACTGGTTAGGGTGAGCATGAGGTATGTGATCGACGTACCTGGCATAGGCTAATTATGCCTTTAAAAAGTAAAAGATAACTTATATACATCAAGAGCAACTAAGATGTGTTTTCAACTAGTAACGCATGATCACATAAACTATTTTTCATGCGAGTATATGTACTTGATAAAGACGCTTATTTTGAGTCTGCACAACAGTGCTATGTATATGATCATCAATACAAGTATTAAGTGCTTGTATATCATTAGTTGTAATGAGATTAATGAATGTGCAAGAAGCACAATGAATAGAATGACATACCTAGATGTTCACTTTTACAAAAGGGTGGATAGCATGTAAAGAGTTGATTTTTTCAACGAGACGATTTGGATGAGTATTTGGTTTGCATTGATCTAGATGATCATTATATGCATGGATATATCTCCATGACATAATCCATCCAAGATAATGAGTTAGTTTGTTTAATCATAAGGATTAACATGTCTCGTCATTTTTAAGTTTGGAAAAAATGATCGAGCAAATAGTTAGTGAGGTAGTAGCCACATAGAGTTTTGGATGCTTCTCTTTGAGGGAATGCCCAAATTTATTGAAATTTGGAGGGAAAATAGAGATTAGGCGTTTTTTTAAGCTGACCAAGTTGCAAGTAATTTCGAGACTTCTAGATAGATCAAATGACCTCTGCACTAAAAGTGCTGCTAGTAGAGGTAGAGGCCTGAAACAAGTGACATAGGCCTGTTACAAAGGGGCTTTCTCTTGATTGGTAGATTCAAAGGGAATGATTTTTATTGTAAATGAAAGCTTCATAGATGCACTTTATGCATGCTATTTTTCATTATTTTTAGAGATCATTTGAAAGTTCAAATAGTCTCTGCACATGAAAGTGTAGCCTCTAGAATTTGTGAAATGAACAAAGACCATGTCACCTAGAGGTGATTGGTTCTCTTAGCTCATTTACTCACATTAAATGATTTTTGTTTCTAACATTAGCTAAACACCTCCCAATGGTGTATATCAAATTTCAAGATGAAATAATTCTCCATTTAGGAGATACAAAAAAAAATGAAAGTTAGCCTCTGCAAATTTTTAAACTTTTGCAGGTATAGAGGCTTAGTATTTTGGCCATTGTGGACGATCCTGTTGGAGTTAGACGTCTGCAGAAGCACGCGAACAGCACAAGGAAGAAGAAGAAGAAGCTTGGAGCACAAACACACAATATTGAATGTATTACTAGAGAATGTACAAAGATAAGTAGCCCATTAGGGCAATAGGCGTATATACACACATCACTACCTAAATATATCAACAAATCCCCCCTGGGAGTGATGCGGTGAACAAGGAGCTGGCACTCATGTATAAGAAAGTGCCAAGCTATGTGGAAATCACTCCACAAAAGGAAGTAAGCCTAAAGCTTTGCGGAAAGCTTCAAACTTCTCCCTAGGCAGAGCCTTCGTGAAAAGGTCTGCAATGTTCTCCTGCGTGGACATATATGCCAAGCTGATCTCCCCAGCAGAGAACCTCTCCCTGACATAGTGATAATGCACCTCCATGTGCTTAGTGCGAGCATGGAACATAGGGTTCCTCGCAACTGCTAATGTGCTTTAACTATCAGTGAAGATGGTGGTGGTAGAAGACTCGCCAACACCCAAATTAGCCATAAGGCGTCTGAGCCACACACACTCAACAGTCGCTGTGAAAGCTTCCCTATACTCAGCCTCACAACTGGAAGTGGCCACAATAGGCTGCTTCTTGCTCAACCAAGATATACATGAGCTACCAAGCATGAAGCAAAAACCACTGGTGGACACACGAGTGTCATAGCAACCAGCCCAATCTGAGTCAGAAAAAGCATGCAAATCTGGCGGTAGTGATCCCCCCTTGGGATAAAACAACCCAAGTAGCCGAGTACCACTCAAGTAGCGAAAGATGCACTTAACCGCCTTCCAATGCGTGACTTTTGGGCAATGCATAAGCGTGCTCATCTATGAGACAGCAAACTGAATATCTGGTCGAGTAATGCATAAGTAAATCAAGCATCCAACAACCTGCTGATAGAGAACAGCATCAAATGCATCTCCAGCATCATGAAGACTCAATCATAAACCTGTCTCCATAGGAGTGGCAATAGGCTTACCGTCTTCAAGGCCAAAACGCTGCAATAATGTGTCAATATATTTCGTTTGACACAAAGCCATTCCACCATCAACTTGCATAAACTGAATGCCCAAATAGTGATGCAAATGCCCCAAATCAGACATCTCAAATGAGGCATGCAAATCAGCCTTAAAATCAGCAATATGCTTCTCAATAGGACCAGTGAGCAGCATGTCGTCAACATAGACAACAATGATCAGAAGCACATCATTAGCACGCTTAATATATAAGGTGCTTTCAGTTGGACTGTTCTCAAAACCATCTGCAATCAGATAGGCATGTATCTTCTCATACCAAGCACGTGGTGCTTGCTTTAAACCATATAATGCCTTCTTTAACCTGCACACCTGGTTTTCATGCCCTTTCTACACAAAGCCACAGGGCTGAAAAACATACACTTCTTCATGAAAGTCACCATTCAGAAATGCTGTTTTAATGTCCAATTGATGTACATTCCAACCATGATGGGCGGAAAGTGCACAAATACTCCGAAAAGTAGTCATATGGCATGTAGGTGCAAAGGTCTCATCAAAATCAATGCCTCTTTCCTGCGCATAACCCTTTGCAAGAAGCCTAGCCTTATACCTGTCAACTGTACCATCAGGTTTACGCTTCAGCTTGTATACCCACTTAGTGCGAATGGCCTTCTGATCGGGAGGCAAGTCACATAAAGACCATGTACCATTCTTCATTATAGCATCATATTCAGATTGCATAGCAGCCATCCAATTTTCTGAATTCTGTGCTTCATCAAAAGAAACAGCCTCATTCTCATCACAGAGACTAGATGCAGCCATAGCATAGCAATCTGATGCAAAGGAGGCACTATGAGAGCCTGAACAAGTACGATATGACAAAGGTGCATCTAATTTACTGTCACGCAAAGTGTGCACAAGCCGTTTTGGCATAGTTTTTGCCTGCTCAATATCAGCTCTCTCATCAACAAGTGCATCATGTAAATCTGCATTAGAAATGGAATGATCTGCATCATCATATGAAACCTGCAAAGGTTGAGAAGTTTCCTCATTAGGACCAACACTAGGTTGTCCACCTGTAAAAAGAGGCATCAAAGTATCATACATGTCTTTGGAGCTAACATATGTCTCCTTAGTACAAGAAAGCAATGGCTGAATAGCATCTTCCACAAAGACAACATCACAGCTAACTAGAATGCGTTTAGTCTGTGGATGATATAGACGAGAGCCTTTACTTTCAGAACTATACCCAACAAAAATACATTTTACTGCCTTATCATCCAATTTTATGCGATGTGTTCAGGCACTAGTGCATATGCCAAACAACCAAAAACATGCAGATGAGCAACAGATGGCTTGCGGTCATGCCAAGCCTCATATGGAGTGATAGACTGCAGTGCTTTAGTGGGACACCTATTCAGTACATATGCTGCACACATGACAGCCTCAAGCCAGAAACTATGAAGTAAAGCCTGACTCTTGACCATACACCTCGCCATCTCCATGAGAGACCTGTTCTTCCGTTCAGCAACTCCATTTTGTTGAGGTGTATACGGCACTGTACACTGGTGTTTTATCCCACGTTCAGCCAGAAATGCATTAAAATCAGAAGACATATATTCCCCTCCTCGATCAGAACGGAGGGTGCCCATTTTACATGCTGACAGATTTTCAGCCAAAACCAAAAACTGTTTGAAGCACATGAACACTTCGGACTTTGCTTTGAGTGGATATACCCATGCATGCCTGAAAAAATCATCAATGAAAGTCACGAAGTAAAGGTAATTTCCAAAAGAGGGTGTCTGCATAGGACCACAGACATCACTATGTACAAGCTGCAATTTCTGCGTAGCCCGAACTGAACCATCTTTTGGAAAGGAGGAACGCTGCATTTTGCCCAAAATACAACCTTCACATACATGTTTTCCAGGTGTCTCAAGCTTGGGCAAAGAAGACACCATATCAGATTTCTGCAGGCGTAGCAAACTAGAAAAATTCAGATGACCAAAGCGTGCATGCCAAAGCTTTGCATTTGAGATAGCCTGAGAATCATGAACTGCACATGCCGAATCATTCACAGATCTTTCATATTCTATGAGCTTATACAGACCACAACATAAAATGCCAGAAGCAATAATAACATCGCCATTTGACAGATCATGAACTGTACATCTCTCATCAACAAATTTCACAACCAAGCCAATCTTGGCTAATGCAGAAACTGATAACAAATTCTTCTTCATCGTGGAAGATCACCCTTCTTGACCTGTTTGATAACCATAACACATTCACGGTGAATGCACCGGAAATAAAAAGATGCAAAATTGATAGGCTCACGAGAAGCCATGTCAATCATCGAGTAAAAGGGATGCGAAATCCCGTAGGTACGTTTTTGCAAATTCAAGATAGCAACTAAAAATTGCAATGCGGTACGTTTCGGATCAGGGCGACACAGAATGGCATACTCATTAGATGAGTGTCGTTGGAATAACGTGGTCATGGTAGCTACAGGAAGGAGAGGACCATTTTCCAATCCTTCCATGGGAAGACGAAACGCTTCAGGAAACGAAGCCAAAGTAATGACGACGCAGGATGGTAAACAGGTTATTGGCCAACATTGCTCTGTAGCAGATGTAGTGGCAATGGTAGAAATGATATGCGTGTAGAAGGATTGACACTCGAGTGAATGCCAAGGCAATTCAGCAAAGTTCAAGAGGCCATGAATACGCAAATACTCACTCACTTCAAGAGTGAGTCCTTCACAGAAGGTAGCGACATTGGCTAGTGCTTCCATGACGTGCACGCGAAAGCTCAAAAACACAAAGAACATAGAAACACACAGACACAATAGCGATTAACAGTGAAAGGAATAAGATTAAGTAGATCCACCGAAACGTGAGGCAATCAAAAACCCTAATCATCGTGCGATATTGAAATTACCATTAGACTCCGGATTATAAGCAGTAATGAGAGATAAACAAATCCCATGCTGGTCAAAGAATTCCCTAGCCTCTCGAGCATCTAACTCGCCCCTATCTGCTACTATCTTTTCTACATAGCCAAATCTAGAAATAACTTCCCCTAACAAAAATTTGCATATGTTATAAGTATTTTTAGTACGAAGAGCTCTACCCTCAACATGATTAGTCAAGTCTTCCCTAGCTAAAACTATATACCTCATCCTATCTAAAGCCTTAGGCATGGTCACTAAATCAACTACCCACTTGTAATGAATACAAGGAGGATAGGGAGGGTGCAGAGGTTCTCTATGTCTAACTGATGAATGTACCTGACAAGTAGTAGGAGAACTTACAAAGTCACGTATATTCACATACATACCTGGCCACCAATAAGCTTCTCTAATTTTATCATACGTCGCATAAAAGCCTTTAAGTCCTGCCCAAAGAGTTTCATGCATATCTATCTATCATAACTCTATTTTGAAGGTTTTTATTTCCTAAAACTCGCTGCGGATATCTAATTTTCCCTTTTGCATGACACCAAATAAAACCATCTTTTAGAAAGAAATTAAATGAACATTTCCTAATGTCTCTAAATCTATTAGCTGACCAAATAGGTAATTGCTTCAAAGTGCTAAGATAATATCCTATATCATACCAAATTCTCTCATATTCATTTTCATTAAATTTTCCATACACATAAACATTAGAAATATAATTAATCACATTTAATTCAGTTTCAGTCATGTCATCATCTTCAAACTTAGCCCTAGAAAGCATATCTGCAACAGAGTTAGTTTTTCCAGAAATATGATTTAAAACAGGATTAATAAACTTAATATAAGATATCCATCTTAACATAGCTATTTCTGGAGAAGAACAATTAGTAATCATTCCTATTAATGGTAAACAATCTGTTTCTATTACTACATTAGCTCCTATAAATTATTCCTTGTCAGTCTTTAACGTAGTAGCTAAATCCCATAATTCACATTTTATTTGTGGATAATTTTTTTGAGTTGGGACTAGTATCTACAGTTAAAATAATCGGTTTATTATTAGAGTAATTTACACGTTTTAAAACAGGTGCATTAGAAAGTAAACTTCTTAATTTCTTCATTGCTTTAACATGAGTTTCAGTCCATTTAAATTTTCCATTTTTCCTAAGTAAATCATACAACGGATTAGCTACATAGGCGTAATGCGGAATCCAAATAGCATAAAATACACATGCTCCTAAGAAACGTCTAACCTCACTAATGTTCCTACAAGTTTCAGATAATTTATTTATAGTGTCTACTTTTGGAGGATATAACTTCGTTAACTCCAAAAACTGATTTTTCTATGGAAAAAGTTAATCCTACTTCTTCAAATCTTTTAAGTATTTTCTCACAATCTAAAATATGATTAGATACAAACTTCCTACAACCTAAAGAATCTAATGTTTCATCTTTTTCTTTTTCTTCACAGCCTTTAATTGGAATATCATCTATAAAGGGCATGGTCACATTAGGAATAAAATCATGAAGAACCATATTCATTGCGTTCATCGTTACAGAATTTGTAGCTCCTTGAGGAAGATTACACATATGAACTAATCCTAAAGGAGTCTTCATCCTAGTAATATCTCTACTCTCAGTAGCAAGTTGGAACTGGTCATAACCTGAATATAAACCACCCATAGAATAGATAGAATGCCCAGCAAAAGCTTCGGCAAATTCTCCTACAATAGGGCCGGTTCCTACATTCCTAATTGTAACTTTATTTACGGGTTGTAAGTCTTGGATAAATCTATGCTTACCATTTTTTTAGGAACAGTAAACCATCTATTAGAATAAGGTGCGGAGGAAGGTTCTAAAATTTTCATATGCATCTTCTCCTTAAGAGTCTCATTAGCTCAGGTAAATGAGCCTTAGGAACTGGTATAAGGTGAAGATTCCAAGGGATATGGGCTACAGTAAATATTATCATCGGAGATACTATTCTAGGATCAACACATCCTATTTCATGAGGATAAAGAGAAAAAGCTTTTCCATGTTTTCTTATCATTTCACGAAATAATTCACGTTTAGTAGGTAGTAAAAAAGAATCTTCATTTCCTATTTTTATCAATTTAATAGTTTCATTAGTAAAATTATGACCTATTTTTGAAACATCACGTAAGATGCGATCATTAGCTACTTGTTTTATTTTTTGGTCACTCCCTTCAGGTAAAGCTTGAGCTACAGGTTTCACTTTTTTATCAACTGTTTTATACTTTGTATTAATTTTAGCTTTATTATGAGAATCAGAAACAAATTTTAAAATTAATTCATATTCATTTAATGATTCCAAAAGTATAACTTCTAATAATTTTTCATCATGTAAGGTTTCATTAATTTCTTCAAGTAAAGTAGAAGAAAAAGAAGTTTCAATTACATTTTCAATATTTTCATTTATAGATATATATCCTTTATCTTTAAAATATTTTTCATGTTTTTTCATTATTTTCCTAGGAATATCTTTACTATTTAAAATTTGTAATTTTGAAGATGTAAAATAAACAGAAAATATTTCTAATTTATGAACACATTTTTGCGAGATTTCAAATGAGTTACCATTGTTGTCCCGATCAACAATGGTGTCTAGTAAAAATTCTGATCAAAGTATGTTCCAGAATCACTAAGAGGTAGATGACTCTCGTGCATCTTCTCTTGTGATCGGATAGGTGTTTTCCTAATTTGTTCTCTATTTCTAATATGGTTTGGATTAACAGTCATTACTTGTAAGGATTGTAAATCATCTTTTGACCTAAATCTAGCATATTCAGAGCCGTCTTCCATTATTTTTGTTTCCATTCGTGTTTCACAAATAAAGGGTTGTCCTAAGATGATTTCATAAGAACAATTATCTTGTATAAAAAAGTGAAATGTTTCACTTATTCCTCCTATTGAAATTGGAATGTTTGCACAAGCTCCTAGAAGTGCACCACATCCATTGTCTGATGTTCTCATAATTGTTGGCAGTTAAGGAACTGAAGGACTCACAAGACAAGGAAGTCAACGAAGGGAGTCAGAGCGAAGAGAAGGTACAAGCAGACAGAGTAGTCAAAGCAGATCTGGCAAGTAGGCCATCTAAATTTTTCATGCATCAAAGAGGTGGGCACACAAGAAGAAGGAGCAAGTAGGGAGCTCCTGGAAATGTATGTCAAAATGTTAGAAGAAGGTGATATGTCAAAATTTTTAACCAAGGAAGCGCAAACACAGAAACTGATTGCAGATCAAAGACACGAAAAAGAGTCATATACAAGAACAATGAATTTTCAAGTTCAGGAGATCGAGCGACGCAAAAACCAACTGGCCAACCAAAAAGAACGAGTACAGAAGATGGAGCATCAGCTGGATGATATGAAGACCTCCAGAGACGCAGCGCTGGCCAACGACTTTTACCTGCAAGAGGCTTTTTTGCAGAATCAAGCCGAAATTTTGCTAACTGAAGCCATAGCCATGAGTTCTGTTAGAGTAGATGCGCAGTTACTAGAACCAGATACATTAAAACAGTTATTAGAAACCCTTAAGAAAAAGATCGCCCGTACATTTCGATTAGCCCGAAACATGTACTTAGAAGGAATAGTCGATGAACAATAATTTTGCAACATGCGGGTTCGAGTCCACCGTGCGTGCCAGAGTGTTAGTCGGCCACCGGATTGGGACAGGTATAACGGGCGATCTTTTTCTTAAGGGTTTCTAATAACTGTTTTAATGTATCTGGTTCTAGTAACTGCGCATCTACTCTAACAGAACTCATGGCTATGGCTTCGGTTAGCAAAATTTCGGCTTGATTCTGCAAAAAAGCCTCTTGCAAGTAAAAGTCGTTGGCCAGCGATGCGTCTCTGGAGATCTTCATATCGTCCAGCTGCTGCTCCATCTTCTGTACTCGTTCTTTTTGGTTGGCCAGTTGGTTTTCGCGTCGCTCGATCTCCTGAACTTGAAAATTCACTATTCTTGTATATGACTCTTTTTCATGTCTGAGATCTGCAATCAGTTTCTGTGTCTGCGCTTCCTTGGTTAAAAATTTTGACATATCAGTTTTTGATCATATCACCTTCTCCCATCCATTTCCCTCATTCCACTTGTGAGAGAGAGAGCAAGAGAGCGATTTGTGTGCATTGTTGTTGCATGTTTTTGAGCTTCCTTGCAGGATTTGGTTGTTTCATCACCACCAGCACGCTACGCAGGTACGGAAACGCTCGGTCCTGTCTCTATGTCAGAGACATCTGTCGATCGCGATCGACAGAAAATTTCACCTTTTGGTAAAACAAAGTGCACCATCTTAATACACATGAAGAGCACATTCCAAATCACTAAAAAAAACTAAAAAATTCTGTGTTTCTCTATCAATCACGACCGACAGACCCCGTCAATCGTGACCGACAGACCTGTCGATCGCGATCGATAGACCCCTCGATCGACTGACTCTGTCAATCGCGACCGACATCGTCGATCGCGATCGACAGCCACAGCCGACACCTCTGTCAGTCGTGATTGACACCGTCGATCGCGACCGACTCAAACTTGACGATTGACAGAAAGATTCGCGCATGCACGTGTCCCTCGCGATGGATAGGACCCCGATCGACTGAAATTACGGCAAAAATCCCAAAAATCACGATTGACAGAACTCACGACCGACTCTGTCCGTCACGATTGACACTGTCGATCGCGAGTGACGTGTCGATCGCGACCGACAGGCCCCGACGGACACCTCTATTAATCGCGATTGACAGACCTTTGAAAGGCTTTTTTGGCCAAATTTCTAGGGTTTATATTACTTGATGTTGGGGTAAATTCTAGGCATACTTATCAAGCAAATAATGATTTGTGAGGTTCCGATACTTGTAAATTGAGAAAAAACCTTGTTTTCCTGATGACCTATTTTTACCCTGTTTTAACCCTAGATCCCTGAACTGCCATATCTTCCTCATACGAAATCCGATTGCTGTGATTCTTCTTTTGTTGGAAAGCTCGTGGGGAGTACAACCAAAAGCCATAGTATTTTTAAGTGGACTATATCCAGGGGGAAGAAAAGATAAGGGGTCTTCATGATTGTTTTCCATAAAGCCAAAAGAATAGTTGATCTTTGAATTACATGAATGAAAGTGATTTTTTGTGTCCTTTGAATTTGAGTCTTGAGCTAACTTTGGGACTTTTACAGGTCCACCGAGAGCACTAGAAGGCATCCAAAGCAAGGGTAATCTGCAAGCTTGAGAACCGGGTTCTTGAGCACCAAAGAGCAAGGGGATCTGCAAGTGAGGTTGGAATACTCTCAACTCTCTCTGTCAATTCCTAGCTTAGGCTAAGTACAAATAATGCTAGAAGTAAGTCAGGGCAATGATAGGCACGAGACAAGTCAAGACTATCTAAGAAATCAAGTTCAAGTCAAGAGATAACCTGTGTGTGACTGACAACTTTAAAGGAAAAGAACCTAACGTGAGACGATCAACTTTAAAGTGCGGAAATTAACTCAATTATTCATGGTGACGTGATATCAAACAAGATCATAAACACGATAATCAACTTAAAAAAGAATCAAGTGACTGATACAAAAGAACTCAGCAACGAGGTTGTACCTTGGGTAAAAATTGGGATTGCTGAGCTAAGCATATGAACCTTAGATCAGGACGACACCTAGGGAGAGATAGACAAAGTCGTAGGTCTTCAGAGGCTAGTGTTAATCATACTGCTAGGTCTTGGGCCCAGCAGTTGAGCCATTATTCACACTACCCTAGCTCTGAAACTAGTGAGTCAGAGATGTCCCACGGTATGGAGAGACCCACACGAAGTTCAGGTGTGCCCTACTTACATAGGGTAGAAGGCCCCTACAAGACGCAGCTGGAATACCTTAGGACCAACCGATTAGGTGCTTGCATCTATGAGGACAGCCTAGGAAGATCTGTGGTACAGATCAAAAACACAGATCAATCCATTGGGCTAGAACACCTAGTTGTCAAATTTGAAAATGGAGCATATCTGGACAAAGAGGGAACCATATATGTAGTCACCACTCACCCAGATAGGACAGACGAGTTCGGAAATGTGATCCTTGAGACGGACATAGGTGACCTAGAGCAAGGAAACATGGGTGTAGAACCTAGAAGCCCCCGAGGCAAATCTGTTCTCACTAGGATTATGACACCAGAGTGGATTCCCCAAGACAATAAGAGCATAGATCTGCTCCTGAACCAAGAGACTGATGAAGCCTTTTGGAGGTATAACTCTGAGCAGCCAAATGAGGTAGGAACAATCATGATATATGAGTTCAAAGACCCTGATAGCCCAGGCAGAGTGACCTACTTAGATCACGCCTCAGAGAGGATCTTTGTGGTTACAGAAATTGATAGGCATGCTTACACTTGGAAAGGTGAATTTATTTTCCCCCGACCAATATCTAATGTGTCCTATGGTCACCCCAGAGTTGGAACATCCCAAGCTCATGGAGCTCAAAAAGACAGACATAGATATAGACCTGAGGTAAGCTTTGCCAACCCAGTGGGAAGAGAAAGAATGAGAATGGAAACAAATAGAGCAGAACCGGAGGGACTTAGAGCCCCAAGGAACCAAATGAATGCGGATGAATTCCCTCTACCAAGACCTAGAGAGCACACGAGGACTTTGAGACCGACCCAACTAGTTAAGTCCATGAAGAACTACTTCGATGGCACAGGAGATCCATATGACCATGTGGCCAAGTTTAGGCAAGTCTTGAGAGCTGAACAAGTTGAGGACTTATTCACGCAGTATAATGCCTTTGGTCTAATCCTTAGGAACAAAACCCTTACATGGTTTCAACCATTGAATGAGAGACAGTTCAGGAGCATAGACCAACTCTTAGAGGCTTTCATCACTGAATTCTCTAAAAGTGGCATAAGGCATAATACTTCCTCATTGATACATAGCTTCAAGTAGACCCCTCAAGAGACCGTGAGACTTGCAGGAAGAAGATTTAGGCAATATCTTGAGAGATGCCTTGTTCCTGAGTTACCCACACCAGCCAAACAAGTGGCTTTATTCTTGGATGGATTGCTAAGTACCAAATTGAGGTCATATGTGTACTTGAAGGACCCTAGAACGATAGAAGAGTGTGTACGCATGTGCATCGACATCGAGGATAACCTAGGGGAGGAGTTAGAGCTTTCCAAAATCTACAAAGATTCAGATAGTGCCTCTAGCCTCTCTTCCTCGCAATCCACATCAATTGAGGAACTCACGGAGAAAGTAGCTCAAAAACTAGGTGTCACTAGCAAACAAATGCCAAGGTTTACCCCAGTAAAGAGGTGCTATACTTGCGGTGGTGACCATATGGCAAACGTATGTCCCATCATGGCTCAACCCCAAGTGAACCCTAGTAGTCATATTGCACCATAGAACGGAGATACACAAATCACACAGCACAAGATTGCCCATACAATAAGCAAGCAGTTAGGCAAACCTATGCCGAACCCTATCCACAACAGGGAAGATACCAGAACCAGTACCCTCCACAGCAATATGGTAGGCCACAACAACCTTATCAACAACCCTACCAAAACCAACAAAGGCCTCAACCTGTGTTAGCTCAACAACCTCCAACCCCAGCTAACATGATTCCTTTAAAGTATGTAGCTACTGAGGAAAATTTGAATAGAGCCATAGTCCCAGTGACCCCATTGCTTTTAGAAAGTGACTCGAGTGATCATAGCTTTGATTCCACTCACATAGATAGTCCATAGACTTACTACATGCAGTCTCCTGAACATGGTGAGTCCTACTATAGTGAAGAACCGAGTGAACCTAGTTGGAAGCCAGATTACACAAATGTCATGTACGCAAACCCCAAATCTAGACCTCAACCTAGACAGGTAAGACCCCCATTCCCTAGAGGGCCATGCTGCAGATGTCAGGAAGATCACCTCATTCGTGATTGCCCCATGCCGGAACCCACACAACCCCAGTCAGTAACAATCCAAGGCTTTTGTCAAGATTGCGGCAAAGAGCATCTCTTACGAGATTGCCCAAAGTATCCCAATAATATGCCAAAAATCACTCCTATTAATGTTATTGGATTAGTTGTAGACTCCACAGGGAGTGTGACTTCCACTGCACCAATACAGGTAGTCACTAGAGCTCAAGCCTTGCAGCAGAACCAAAGTTTAGGCCAGGAGAAAAGTGCTGAGGCTAGTGAAGCTGAGAGCTTAACCAAGAAAAGGACTAGATCCTGGAGAGATAGTAGAGAAAGAATGAAGAGGCAATGGGCTAAGAAGATGAGTGAACTCGAGGAAAGCCTAAGAGAAACAAAAGCTAGGATGGTTGAACTCACATCTCAAACTCCCTTTCACACTACTCCACCCCAACCATTCGCATCACCATCCAATCCAACACCTTCCAACCCACCTCACACAAATCCACCACCCCCTAGAGTAGGATCCGTTTTAGCATATCCCACTCCTGAGGACCTAAATATGATGTTGAAGGCATATCAAGCCAGAATCCAAGAAGGGCCAAATGTGACAGATCATGAAAAGTGTTACTCGAGAGCGGAACTAGAGCTTGAGCGAACCAAGATTTGTGCTAAGATGGTGGAATTGGCTCAAACCATGTTTGAAGCCAGTCGCCTCTTTAACATCTCTAGTTCAGCTAAGATGCAGTTGCATTTTGATGGACTGATAGAAAGATTGGAGAGGCTAATTGCATAATCAAAAGAGGAATCCACCCCTCCAAATAAGGGAAAGGCAAATGATATAGTAAGCATTCCCCCCCAGGAAGCTTATGTGCCTAACTCCACGGAGCCAGACACATCTTCTTCTATGAATCAGTTCACACCAGAATTCCTACGAGAGATTCAAGAAGACAAATGGGCTAAAGAGAGTGAAGTCCCTCCTCCCATTGAACTTGTGGATGATG
This sequence comes from Ceratopteris richardii, assembly GCA_020310875.1. Taxonomy (NCBI): domain Eukaryota; kingdom Viridiplantae; phylum Streptophyta; class Polypodiopsida; order Polypodiales; family Pteridaceae; genus Ceratopteris; species Ceratopteris richardii. The sequence continues at coordinate 67,663,724 of CM035423.1, forward strand.
CACATGACCGATTCCCACAAGATATCCCATCCATTTATGAAGAGCAGGAGAGCACTCAGTCTCAAGAGAGATTAGACTTCGAATCTAATTCCATACAAGAACTACCCGATTTTACAGGCCCATGGGAGGCAAAGTCCACGTGTATGAGAGCCCCCACAGTCATGGTAAGAAACAAAGACTCAGTCATACCTAGGACCACAGAGGTAGTGAAAAACACTAAAGTGCAGTGTAACCTCACTTTAGAAGAGCTAATCAAAGTAAGGCCAGAGCTATGCAAACATGTAGCCAAATAAGTACCAGAGATAGCAGAACCTCGTTCCCAGGTAGGATCCCATAGAATAGTGCCAGAGATACCTTTGGACAAGATAGGAGACATGAGTGAAGGGGAAGAAGGAAACACCTATCTTCCCATCACCCATCAAGGATACACAACCAAGGCAATTTTGGACTCTGGTGCAGGAGTTGCAATTGCTACCACTTCTCTATGGAAGCGTTGGGGCAAACCAGCACTCAGGCCCACGAGGATGAAATTGTAGATGGCTGATGGTCACGTAGAGAGGCCTTTAGGACTACTTGAAGGAATAACTCTCACCACTTGTGGTGTAGAGTTTGAGCATACATTTGCTATCTGCGACTTTAGCAAGAACCATGCATATGAGATGATCTTGGGAAGACCATTTATGCGACAGTTGCAAGTAGTAGAGGATTGGGGAACCAATTCCTTGTACTTGCAACACTTAGGTGTTACGACCAAAGTGAATCTCAAAGATTACTCTCATAGAGATGTCCCTCCTATCCAATGGAATCCCATCCATAGAGCCAACGATGACACGGAGTCTTTGCATTCTATAGGATCAGGATCCTCGTGGATGCATGAAGACACCCACTTATGGATGTGCAAAGTAGCAGTAGAAGAAGAGAGGAGAGAAAAAGCCAGAGAGGTAGGTGCGAAGGAAACACATAGACCAATTCAAGACCCAGCCTATGCACCGGTAGTATTTCCGAACGAAGAATTTGAACCTCACTACTGGGCAAAAATTTTAGCAACAATGGATGTAGCCCTGATGCATTTGAGGATGCAAGTGACTCCGATCTAGAGTCAATCATTATGGAACCACCTTTTGCATCAGATGAAGAATACTTCTATGAAGTAGAATTTCAACCCCAGAGGCACGGAGAGCTTACAAATGATGTAAGGTTAGCCACACAAGTGACCCCTAAGGATGAAGGAAAGAAAAGAAAGAAGAGAGAAGTCACACCAGAAGAGGAAGAATCTTTGTTTGAGGTCCCAGAAAATTTTAAAAAGTATGAGATAGACGACAGGAGAGTCATGATAAGAATGCCTAAACGAGAGGCACAATCAGGAGAGGCCTATGATAACAAAGAAACCACCAAGAAAATAGTGGTAGCCCTAGAAGAAGGAGAGGAGAGATGCACTTATATAGGACATGACCTGACGAAAGAAGAAGAGGGCGAATTGATAGCCTTGCTAAGAGAATACAGAGATGTATTCCCTTGGAGCTACAAAGACCTGAAAGGTGTAGACCCTTACCTATGCTCACACACCATTCCCATGACCGTAGATGCCAAACCATCCAAGCAGAACCCATACACTTATAACGATAACTACGCTGCTAAGATCAAAGAGGAGATAGATAGACTCGTAGAAGCTGGATTCATCTATGAAATAGAGCACACTGAGTGGGTATCCCCCATCGTAGTGGTGCCCAAGAAGAATGGAAAGTTACGGGTGTGCATTAACTTGAAAAAGGTTAATGCAGCCACCATTAGAGATAATTATCCGCTTCCTATCACTGAGCATCTACTAGAAAGGGTGGCAGGCAAGGAAGTGTACAGCTTCCTTGATGGATTTTCTGGCTACAATCAGGTAGCCATTGCTCCCGAGGACCAGCATACGACTGCTTTTTCCACAGAATGGGGCATATTCGCCTTTAGGGTAATGCCATTTGGGCTTACCAATGCTCCTGCAACCTTCCAAATATTGATGTGTCACGTGTTTAAAGAGTTCCTGAGGAAGAATTTAGAACTCTATGTTGATGACCTCTGTGCTCATTCCAACATTAGACAGACCCATATACCTGAACACAGACAAATCTTTGATAAATGTAGGGAGTATCAAGTCTGCCTGAACCTAGAAAAGTGTGTTTTCATGGTCAGGCAAGGCAAGATTCTAGGACATAGTGTGTCTAAGAACGGCATATCCACTGATGAAGAGAAAGTAAGAGCCATCGCAGAGCTACCAAGGCCAAAGAATGGCAAGGAAGTACAAGCTTTCATGGGGCATTGCGGTTATTACCGACGATTTATACACGTGTATGCTATCATAGCAAAGCCTCTGTATGGACTTTTAACCAATTTTGAGTGGACTGAAGAGTGTGAAAACTCCTTCAATGAGCTTAAACGGCGATTATGTTCAGCACCAATCTTGACCACACCAGATTGGAATAAAACCTTTCATGTTCATGTGGATGCATCCAATTATGCTATTGGGTGTGTACTCGCACAACCTACTGGTGAAGGTAATATGGATCTTCCCAGTGCCTATGCTAGTAGACAACTAAATGCAGTTGAATGAAACTACATACCACTCAACGAGAGGGATTAGGCATGGTATATGCAGTTAAAAAGTTTAGACACTATTTGCTTCCAAATAAGTTTAAATTTTTTACCGATCATCAGGCATTATTATACTTGGTAAACAAACCATGCAATACAGGCCGATTAGTAAGATGGTTCCTCTTGCTAATGGAATATGACTTTGAGGTCGTCGTGAGGAAAGGGAAGACTCACTTGAGAGCAGATCACCTCTCTAACATCTGGAGAAGCCCCACAAGGAGTGTCGATGACCTTCCTGATGCTTACTTGTTTAATTTGGAAGTTGTACCCCAGTGGGCTAAGCCATTAGTGCCAGTGCTGACATACGGGCCTAATCACCCAGTCATAAGCACTAAAGATAGGGAGGTAGTAAAGGCCCAAAAGTACCACATCATGGCAGGAAGTATGTACAAGCATACAGATCAAGGGATCTTGGCTTGTTGTGTGGAAGAGGACGAGTACACCAAATGGTTGCAATTAGCACATGTAGGTGCATTAGAGCAACACTACACAAAGCGACGAACCCTACAGACACTAAGGAGACTCCGAGTGCATTGGCCGACTATGGAAGCTGATGTCCAAAAGTTGTGCAAGGAATGCCCAATCTGCTTCACTAAACCACCTGTGGAACATGCCACTCTTTATCAAGTGTCCATAGTGCCAGATTCGAGTGAACCACTAGTAGCCTTCCTGAGGACGAGCACATTCCCTCCAGATATGACCCTGACAAGGCAAAAGAGTTTAGAACAAGAAGCCCTAGACTACTCACTTATTGGTGATAATTTATACAAGCGTGGTAAAGATGGGTACCTGAGGCTATGTGTCCATGAGAGCGAGTATCTTAAGATCTTGGAAACTGCTCACCAAGGTGTAGCAGGAGGACATTTTGGACCAGATCGAGTGATCAAGGCTATACTATTTGCAGGTCTTTGGTGGCCTACCCTTCACATGGATGCACATACCTATGTGAAGAGATGTGATGTTTGTCAACGAACTAAGTATCCTATACACAAAGATGAGATGCCTCTAAAACCTATGATGGGTGGACGTGCATTCTCTAAATGGGGAATAGACTTTGTAGGTCCTATTAATCCCCCAGCTAAGGGTTCCCACGCTGAGTATATCATTGTAGCCACAAACTATCTAACCAAGTGGGTAGAAGTAAGAGCTACGACAAAGAATGATGCTCAGACGACCGCTAAGTTCTTATTTGAGAATGTGTTCACTAGATACGGGCTACCCATCGAGCTACTAAGTGATAGAGGCACCCATTTCTTGAATGAAGTTATTGAAAGGCTTCTCCAAGAATTCTTGATAGTACACAAGAAGTCTGCTCCCTATCACCCACAAGCTAATGGGCAAGCCGAAAGCACAAACAAGATTCTATGCAATGTGCTTACCAAATTAGTGAATAATAAACGCTCTGATTGGGACAAACAGCTACACCATGCTGTTTGAGCATACCGAGTTTCCTATAAAATGGTACTCCAAGCCACTCCCTTTCAGATGGTATTCGGTCAAAATGGAGTGCTACCATTGGACTTCTTGATACCTACACTGAAAGTAGCACAGGAGCATGAATGGACGGGTCATGAAATCTCTTCGAGGATTCTTGATCTGGAACGACTAGGTGAAACAAGACTAAGAGCGGCAGCGGGAATATATGCAGCTAAGAAAAGACAGAAGGCATACTTTGATGCCCACATTAAGGATAAAGGATTGAAAGCAGGGGACCTAGTGTTAGTCTACACTTTGAAACAACATGCGAGAAAGCTAGAAAAGCGTGGTTATGGACCTATGATCATCAATAGGATTTCAACTAGTGGAGCAGTACAACTAGACACTTTAGAAGGCGATATTCTCCCTAACTACATAAGCGGATGTAGAGTCAAGTTATATCAAGAACCCCTGACTGAAGAGATGCCAAATCGACTTAACACTGCCAAGAAATGCAAGGAAGAAGAACAGCGAATTCGAGAAGAGGTGCAAGCAGAAGCTTTAGAACGCATCCGAAGGATGAAGTTGAGAAGGTAGGGTAGAGATCAGCCTAGGACAGATGACTATGCAGCTCAAGGATATCATGTGGCTATGTGCGAAGTTTCAAGCAATAATTCTCATAGAATAATTGATCGACGTCCTTTTGTAACCTTAGAGATAGGACAAGGGAAGAGTGCAAGGACTGTAAGGGCCTTGATTGACTCAGGTGCAGCCACTAGTGCTGTTAAACTTTCTTATTGTCAAAAGTTGAAATTAAATGTCAATCCTATAGAAGCCTATCTTATAGGATTGGGAGGTGTGGAAACCCCTTGCATGGGCGAGGTGAAACTTCCCCTCTATATTCATGATGTTTTACTGACAATTAAAGTACTAGTGTGTCAAGACGAGGATCTCACCAAACCTCTTGTCTTGGGTCAAGACTGGATCTATGATCATGCAGTCAACCTAAACCTAAGAAGTGGACTTCTTCACGTATGGGTAAATCAGAGTCGAATTACAGTTGAGTTAGATAATGGAGCACTCAAGGAACTAGGGAAGGCACAAACTCCTGGTCCTTCTAGGGGTACACATGAAGCTGACAATGCTATTCTTGTCCAAAACTATGTGATGCAGAAGGATGGTTGTCTCAACAAGCATAAATCAAACTACAAGCATAAGGGTACAACAGAACTCCCTTCTTTTCCAAAAGCCACAGGGATGCAGCAACCAAAGGCGGATCAAATGCAAAAGAAGCAGCCAACTTATGCTCGAGGCACAAAGAAAGTACGAAGCACGGTGTCTCAACCACCAAAACAAGTGTGCGAACGGAAAGGCGAGCATGTTATTGCGGTCAAGCCACCACAACTGGCTCAACTTCCTATTAGTGCTCGACAACACGACACTAATAAGAAGTCGTCCAAAAATCCTTCTGTGAAAGTGAGGTTTATCTGGGTACCCAAGAAGTCGATGAGGGCGAGCCCACAATCACAACAAATTTGAGTGCCTAAGGCTTGCTTGCGGGCTCAAATAGCTACCTTGAAACCACACCCTCCACAACTTGGTTCACTCACTCGAACATCAGATAACCATTCTTATACATCATGCACGAACACATACTCTCCCATGAGCACAAGTAGAATCACTTGTAAATGGGTCCCTAAAAAGCCTCAATTCCAAACAGACGCTCTTATAAAGCCCTCCACAGTCTCCACAAAATCAAGACCAACAACCATTCTGTTTGTTTGGCAGCCCAAAGCATGTAACAAACCCCCCGACCCCATTTGTAAATTCACCACCACCTACTAACTGCATCATTCTCACACTGCATCTTTCCATTTAGCTCTTAGGACAATCCATCCACTGACCACACCCACAATCACCGAGCACTCACTGCCTAACTAACCTATCACTAACACCTAATGTTAATGTTGTAATGGGCATGTGTGACCACTTGGTGTCCATTTGCAATGTTAACATTCATTTGTATATTCTCACAGAACCAGTGAACAGTCCCTTCAATATGGCCGAGGTGGCAGGAACTAGCTCCCAGGCAGGCACCAACCCTCAGATCATGGACATTGAAAGTCTTCCCATTGAGGAGGAATTGAAGGAACGTCCAGTGGCATTGAGAGCCTTACATGCCATACCGGTGCAGAATCCTCCACAGGGGCACACAATGCCAGTCAGCAAAAACTCACATTGGTTCAGGGACATGGCAGGACCTCTGGGAGAAGGCACTTACCTATGGGAGGCAGAGATAGAGTTCAACGGGCGCTCGGGCAGGTATCACTTCTTCACCAGGGAATTTGAGAGACTGCAAAATAATAAAGGGTTGAAACCGATGTGGAAGAAGGCGGGATTGTACGATTACTTCAAAGCCCAATTGCCAAAGCCCGACTTTCTAAGGTGCTTGTATTTGATTAGCACCCTCACTACGAGCAAAGAGAAAAAGGCATACAACACCTTTGTCCTCCCATCTCTCACAAGGGGCAATGAGCTGAAACGGTTCAGATTGACAAACAATTTGGTGAGGGAAGCTCTCGACATGAAAGGTATGCATATTCCCACCGAGAAAGAGACTATGGTCCCCGACAACATGAAGAACAAGAATCTGACGAAACTAAAGGACATGGTGGCAATGACATCTACTATTGCCGTTCATCTTCGGATGTGCATGCAGCATTTCACATTCCCCGCGCAAGAGAGGTTCACAATGCCACCCAAGAAGATATGGTTCAGTCTATATTTAGCAGATGCCTTCGATTTGACAATCAACATGCCTCACTGGATTATTGACCAAATCCACTTGGCTCATCAACGGTGGTATAAGAAGCAAAATTTGGTACTGTATGGATGTTGTGCTCTCACAAGGATTGTTTACAGATGCTTGGCATATGATGTGCCAGTTCAAAGGGCACTTATTTGGACGAGGGTGCAAGAATTCCAACGTAGATTATCCACTGCAGGGCCTCCATCCAAGAAAATGAGAGGCGCAGTTCAGATGCCCTGTGCACAGGCCCGCGGTGCGACACTGACACCAGAGACAACTCCATGGCTTCCAAGGCATGTGCAACCCTTCACTATCAGATTACCAAGACATAGCACAGACGGACCGAATCTAGTGTTTCCTCCTATACCAACCGACTTAGAGTTTCCTCATGGCTTTACATTGGAAGATCTAACTAATGAAGAGGTAGCCAGAATAATCAATGCTACAAATTTAGAAGTGGAGGCAGAGCAGGCAAGCAGGCAGTAGATAGTCACAGACCAACCCCACCCAGTCCAACCAGACGTAGTCGAAGTGTAGGATGATGAAGAAGACGAACAAGAGGACGAACAAGAGGGACTGTCCGACGAAGAAGAGCAGGAATATGAGCAAGAAGTTCTACAGGAACTTGAGGGTGCCCCGGCTTATACAAAGCAATTAAAAAAGCTATATGATACTATCAACCGAGTTCAAGAACAGCACAAACTATCCCTGGCAGCAGGAAAAGCCCTCATGAACCAAATCCTTGAGGAGGAAGGTGTGGATGAGCAATACCGAGCAACCCTTGACATGATCTCTGATGTGTTGGGGGTACTGGAGATGGTGCATACCGCTCTTGCATATTCATGACGATCGGAACGACGATACGGCAGACGCCCCCTTCGATCAGGAAAACAAATGAATGTATTAGTATCAGAACCACAGGGCACCACATCCACAACCACGGGCACAGCTCATACCATTCATGAAACTGAGGAAGCCCATACATCCAGTGCACCCCTGTCACCCCCCTTACCCCCTCTCCCTCCAACTCCACCACCTTCACCTCCCACTACCAGTGTAACCACTACTGTCACCGCCCCAGGGTTCACTTCCCATCTTGAAGCACAGACTGTTAGTCAACCCACACAACCTACACAACCGATCACCACCTCTCTTGTGTACACTACTACTGACTCTGTAATTCTAACTATAGCCACGGAAAACCCCGTTCCCCGGATCACACTTCCTGGCGGATCATATTCACAACTACACACCCCAATTTACACCTTCACCACCATCACCGCCCCGACAATTCCCATGTTCACAATCACTCCCACGACCGCATCCACCTTTGATCTCATGGACATATCACCCACCTCCGCACCTCTCCCTCCCCCCATAGGTCCACAATCTCCCATTCCCCCACCACCAACTTCACCCTTTTCAAGCACAACATACACGCTCCCATTCCCTTTTCCCTTCCCTTGTGCATTCAACACCTTTCCCACATCCACTCCCATTAATAATGTATTTAATAACATGTACCAATGTATGTCTCAGCTACAACAGCATTATCAGCACCTAGATGCTCAGCATACAAGTCTGTTTAGAAGCCATGAAACATTACAAGGAAGATTCATTGACTTAGAGAGGGAAAAGCGGCTACTACAACAACAGTATGCCACTTTGCAGGAACAACATGAGTAGTTAGTAGCCAATCCACCCCAATCAGATATTCAAGAAAAACAACAACTCGATGACATGTTACATGCGCAGATCACAGACAATCTCAAACTTCGATGCAACCTCGCCTTACTACGAAAGCACATGTCCGCAGCACTCGAAGAGAATAGAGGACTGCAGAAACAGAACGAAGAGAACCAGGAAGCAGCAATGGAAGGTTCCCCGCATGAAATCGACCCAGAGAATTTCAAGGCTATTCCATCAGAAAGTATGCAAATCATCTTGGAAACCCATGCCGACCTCCTAGAAGCCCACACAACATTAGAAAGAGAAAGAGATGATCTACTAAAGCAACTGGCAACTCAGCAGAAGTCACCAAGCAAAGTCACAACCATAGTCGACACATCAAAAGAAGTCGCAAAACTCAGAGCAGAACTAGAAGAACTACGAAGTAAAGTTCTTCAATACGAGCGTCAGCCCTCTCCCTTGGTGGAGCCGGAACCTGAAGACTTAGTGCCAATTGAAGTGGAAGAGACTTTTGAAGACCCATATGTTCCCATGCCAGCACCCGGAGGTAAGAAAACAGAAGAAGGAATGTACACGATTGAGATGGAAGCTCCTGAATGGATGCAAAGGTTAGAGAAGGTTGCTACAACCCCTGACGAGCGAGTTGCAGTTCAAATAGCTTCTATGTCATGATTGGAAGAAGTCGTCATAAAATCGGATTACTTTAGAAACCTCTCCCATCATAGGTGGATTGGCACATCCGATGATTTGTATGTTCCATTTTGTGTATTAATGGCGGATTACAATGCTGAAATCAAGCAACACACATCAAAAGAACCAACCTCGGCGACACAGTTTGCACCGGATGATATCCCTGCAAGTGCCAAGCAGGGGAATATACATCAACCTACTTGGAGGATCCATCTGCTTGAAACCTACCCTGGGATGGTACACATGTGGAATAACATGCCTCTGTATATCAAGTATAATCCCTGCTACTGCCCTGTCTTTGGAAGAAGGTCTTGGTCGGAGTACACCAAAACAGTTTTGACTGTTAAAGGATGTGAAAAGTGGTCAAATTATGTGTACCTAGCACCTCCTCATGGCCAACCCACAGTCAACTACATGATTTCAACCATCCGACACTCGGTAGTCAGGTTCAAGAATGTCCCAGATGTCATGGCACAGATGTGCCTAAAAATGCTGGTTACATTTAGGACATTTAAGAACATCAAAGAACCTCATCTTTCGGCTATTGGATTTAATGAAGGGAATCAGGGCCTTGTCTACGATATGAGCACCACACCATCCATTAACGTCGTATACGTGTGGCATGCTCGTATAAAGTATCTACCTGCCTACTTCAAACAGACGTTTGAAGAAATGTTCATCACCGGGTTCTGGGAATATCATTCCGAGATATTCATTCCTAGACCATCTCATCTATTACAGTTATTTGTGATGGAACAAGCCCTACATTTAGAAAAGCTACGTATGCCACATCCAGAAGTTCCAGGGCCAGTAGACTGGGATGCCCTACTCACTGATTTGGCCAAAGGGTTGAGAATAGCAGAACATCATTTAGCCACCGACGTTGTGGAGTACTTCATCCAACGACCCACTCAACAAGGGTCTGTCAGAGACGACAGATGCGAGAGAGGGGGGGTGTTGGCAGTCAAGGAACTGAAGGACTCACAAGACAAGGAAGTCAACGAAGGGAGTCGGAGCGAAGAGAAGGTACAAGCAGACAGAGTAGTCAAAGAAGATCTGGCAAGTAGCCCATCTAAATTTTTCATGCATCAAAGAGGTGGGCACACAAGAAGAAGGAGCAAGTAGGGAGCTCCAGGAAATGTATGTCAAAATGTTAGAAGAAATCCCTATAAAAATAGTGATTTTCATCACTAAAAACCATTGTAAATACCATTTCATATTTTCGTAGCTCCATTTTGTGCAATCCAAGGAGTCCTTGAGCTTGAAGAGCTTTAGAAGTACCTACCTATCAGTTTTCACATTTTTTAGACTCCGTTTGAACCTCCAAATAGGCCAGAGAACCTAATTTTTAACTAGGCCGGACATTAGGTCTGGACAAGGCCAAAAACTAGTCAAAAAGTATAAATAGAGCTAGAGAGCTCATTTTTGGGGTAGCTTGTAATAGAGTTGAACTTGTATGAGCATTTTGAAAGTAATCTAAAAGAAGTCCATTGTCCTCCTCTTTGTTCTTGCTGTGTGTGCGCGTGTGTGTGTATGTGTGTGCATGTTTGTGTGCTTCTAACTCACGCACTTGTGCCTTCACTTGCTCGAGGTCATCATACCATCCTCACGTCTTCCCAGATTGACATTAAAGGAGGTGCTACTCATCACTGAGCTACAATAATCCATCCATGTTGTTTATCTATCGGCCACCTAAATTTATCATATAATTCTTTTGATATTACATTCATTTCTGAACCTAAATCTAGTAAAGCTAAAGCTGTACATGAATTTTTCCTATCTCCTAAATTTTCTTTGATCTCAGGTGTTCCCCTGGCCCAAAAACTCTTTTTGTAATTGCTTTCATATTTTTCCTATATATTATCTGGAAGAATTGGTCCTATAAAATTTTTATTAACGTATCCTTCACTTTCTTCCTCATCATCAGAGTCAGAAGAAAAGGAATCTGTAGAAATATGAGTTACATCTACATTGTCATGCATTTCAATATCAGTATTTAATGGAAATCTTTTTCTTTTAATCATTTTAATAAAGTTATCTTTAGATTCTAATTTAGCTATCGTAAATAATTGTTCAAGTGACATAGTCAGTTGACTTTTTAAAAGTATATCATACAGTATTTCTTTTGTGTCATTTTTTTATTCTAGTTATGAAGTTAAACTAGCTTTTGGAATTCTTTTGGGTTTCTTTGTTTTTCCCTCATTTTTATCTGTTTCTTCACTAATCTTTGAATCTAAAGGTTTGTTTGATGTCTCAGGTTATTTGCCCTCCCTTATATCTCTTCTCTTTTGCTCATTTGAATCTAAATTTGTATTTTCATTAAATTGTACATTTTTAGGTTCTTTTCTTAATTGTTTTCTAGTTACTCTTTGATTAGTTTCATCTAAATCTTGAGTTTCATCCTTTTTTCTCTTTTCTTCCCATTGTGCTATATGTGAAAAAATAGAGAAATGATCTATAGGTGAGTTCCATGTTGTTTTGTTCATTATATCATCTCTAGCTTTTATTAATGATTCTATTAAATAATTTTTGGTTTCATTTGATGTTTCATCATCTAGATCACTCTCATCGCATTCTAATCTAACCCTAGATGAGCTTCTTTGTGCTTTAGATATATTTTCATATAGTTTTTGCATTCCACCTTTTCCCCAATTTACAGCTAGTGGGAGGTGGGTGCGGTAATCACATAGTTTTTAATCAATATCAATTACTAGATTTCTTTCTTTTGCCTCTTTTAAAGATTCACAGGCATAAGACATATGTTCTGTAGATTTGCACCAAACACATCGTTGTCGTCGAGATTTTCTCTCCTCTCTCACTTGTGAAGGCCTACAAAAAACATATTTGGTGAAGGTAGCCGGAATTCCCCGAGAAGTCCAGGATGCATCAAGGATGTCAAAGGAAGCTCACATACAAAGTTTCAAAGAAATCAAGAAAGTCCATGGTAGCAGTCAAAGCTGGTCAAAGTTGGGAAATTAGGGCAAAAATTTCATTGTCACCAAATTAGATGAAAATTCATATACTTGTAAAGATTGTCAAAGGCAGTCTATAGCCCAAATTTCAGTAGAAAATGGATTTTGTAGCACATTGATATGCTATGTTCATTTTGTAAAAATGTAATTTTTCTAGTTTGACCCTACAAATTCTTGTATAGAAATTTATGTTAGCCATATGGTTTGGCATGTATAAAGATCATATATGGCTACATATTTGTACAAATTTTCAAGGCTATCAGAGCTTCCTAGAGACCTTAATGCCACCTTGCAAGCTTCCAAATGTAGTCAAACTTGTACAAGGGAGATTCAGATGGGAGTTTTTTCTGCATATTCCTGAAGGAGATCTTTGGAAACATAGTCCTACAAAGCTTCATCTTCATCAAAGCCTATTTGGAGGGTCAAAGAGTACAAAGTCCAGTTTTCAGGATCACCGCAGTTTTCTAGTTTAAGCAAATTGAAGGGTTGAAGGGCCACCACATGGCGAAAGCTGATTGAGCCATGTTGTACGATCAAGATGAGCTCATATTCAAGGGTGGAGATGCACTTATGCTTAAAGCAAGGAGGATCCACGAGTTTTTCCATAAAAGAAGACTTTTTTTATAATCAAAGATCAATAATGCAGTGTTTCTCCAAAAATAGTGGCTTATCTTATCTGAATTGATGTCAGCACTGATCCGACGGTCCAGATCATCCCCAGATCCAATGGTGGAGAATGAGAGCACTTAAATTTCACTCCTTTATACTATATTTGATAGAAAGAACAATTTCCAAGCCATTGATCTGATTAATCAAATGGTTGTAATCGAAAGTAGTGATCCTAGAGTTGAGAGTTGATTTCTCTATATCCAAGGGCCCAAATTCATTCAAAAAACTATATAAACCCCCCTCCAAACTCCTAGAGCATCATTGTTAGGCATCCATAGGGCTCATGCTAGCTTACGGTTTCCTTGAGACGATCACCCTCGGTTGAGCGAGTGAGGATCCAAGGTGAGCTAGTATGAGTATAGTACCTAGTTTCAAATTTAAGTTAGAACTCCAATCTAGGATAGGCTCTTGAAACCAAAATCTCTATCTCGACTCACCCTCGTTGGAGCGTGTGAGTGAGTTAGAGCTGATTTTAATGAGTCTTAGACTTCTTTAGTTAGACGTTACGAGCCTAGACATACATAGGGTCACTGGAGTGGAACTCGCCTTCTTACGTGTGACATTCGGTTGAACTGTCATGGTTTGAGGGTCGGAACCACCTTTGATCAGTAGACTGCCTAGCTTGACGTACCACGACGATCTTATACATGTATCTTAATTCAAATCCTTTTAATTCATGTCACTTGTCACTTGTCTCTTGTCTCCTCTCTCAGTTTCTTAAGTATTTTTACATGTCTTCTATTTCTTCTATGTGTGAGAAGGCTCCGCAGAATTGCGTTGAACCAGTGAGGATGTTTCTTTGAGCTTGTGAGTAATCCCTATCATCATAATTCACTTGCATGCATATAATCCATACATACCCATACATATTGATTAGTTTCTGAAAGTGTATAAGAAGCTCCAATATTATTGGACCATTCTTCCTTTCAAAACTGGTTTATGTGTAAGGGTTCCATCTATTCACGTCATGCATACATATCATCCAAAGAAGACTATGCATAGGGATTGGAATTAGGAAGTGTTTAAGAAGCTCCTTCAATGGACCATTCTTCCTTCCAAATTTCATTCGTATGTATGGTTCTCTTTCATTCTTAGCATTCATGTTCATAAATCTAACTTGCACTCCTACATTCCTATTCCCATAATCATTTCAACATCTCTCTCTTCTCCATACTCAACATTAATTTCACTTTCATGTCCTTAAAGCTTCCAACATTCATTAGCTTCATACACCCTGTGTGTGCCACGACCGGACCCGATCCACCCGGATTGCGATCACCTCCACATTTTACTAAGAAAAAAAAATAAAAGTTGCTACATGTTACTAAGAAGTTTACACTTTCTTCCATCCCAAAAAAAGTGATCCTAACCATAAAGTTGCCGAATCATCATCATCATCAAAAAAAAAAAAAAGAGCAAGCCAAAGGAGGATAAAGAGGCATAGTAGAATAAATCACGGGCTATATAGGCAGATTTATGCATTAGTGGAGTTTAGTTAGATTTCCTTGCATGTTATTAGAGAAAGAGCATATTCATATTTATGTAGGAAAGGAGTTGATCTAAAATAAGCTAAAGATGAAAGATGTCTCTTGAAAATCCTAAATCTTTGTTTATAATCATATTTAAGGTAGATTGCTTTATGAAAAAGGTACTAAATTTTCTTCAAGATGAGAGGAACTGATGCTTAAAACGACTCAATACATCCACTTCCACTTCATATTGATGCTTGTTTTTTTCCTTTCTTGTTGCCAATGTTGCTTGTTCATTTGGATATATGTTGCCTATTTGTTCATGCATATTCATGTTGCCTGTTTCAATTCTTTCTTTCATGCAAATTTTGCTTCATGTCACGTTACCTACTTATTCATGCATATAATCAATTTTCCTTCCATGTTTCTTATGTTGCCTATAAAAGAATTTGATGCCTGGAACATTTTGTTTTTCACAGATGCTAGAGTGGCGCTTCCGGAGGAATCGCAGGTTTAGTGGGGGCGAATGTCGTCGAGATTTTCTCTCCTCTCTCACTTGTGAAGGCCTACAGAAAACATATTTGGTGAAGGTAGCCGGAATTCCCCGAGAAGCCCAGGATGCATCAAGGATGTCAAAGGAAGCTCACATACAAAGTTTCAAAGAAATCAAGAAAGTCCATGGTAGCGGTCAAAGCTGGTCAAAGTTGGGAAATTAGGGCAAAAATTTCATTGTCACCAAATTAGATGAAAATTCATATACTTGTAAAGATTGTCAAGGGCAGTCTATAGCCCAAATGTCAGCAGAAAATGGATTTTGTAGCACATTGATATGCTATGTTCATTTTGTAAAAATGTAATTTTTCTAGTTTGACCCTACAAATTCTTGTATAGAAATTTATGTTAGCCATATTGTTTGGCATGTATAAAGATCATATATGGCTACATATTTGTACAAATTTTCAAGGCTATCAGAGCTTCCTAGAGACCTTAATGCCACCTTGCAAGCTTCCAAATGTAGTCAAACTTGTACAAGGGAGATTCAGATGGGAGTTTTTGTTTGCATATTCCTGAAGGAGATCTTTGGAAACATAGTCCTACAAAGTTTCATCTTCATCAAAGCCTATTTGGAGGGTCAAAGAGTACAAAGTCCAGTTTTCAGGATCACCGCAGTTTTCTAGCTTAAGCAAATTGAAGGGTTGAAGGGCCACCACATGGCAAAAGCTGATTGAGCCATGTTGTACGATGAAGATGAGCTCATATTCAAGGGTGGAAATGCACTTATGCTTAAAGCAAGGAGGATCCACGAGTTTTAACATAAAAGAAGACTTTTTTTACAATCAAAGATCAATAATGCAGTGTTTCTCCAAAAATAGTGGCTTATCTTATCCGAATTGATGTCAGCACTGATCCGACGGTCCAGATCATCCCCAGATCCAATGGTGGAGAATGAGAGCGCCTAAATTTCACTCCTTTACACTAGATTTGATAGAAAGAACAATTCCAAGCCATTGATTTGATTAATCAAATGGTTGTAATCGAAAGTAGTGATCCTAGAGTTGAGAGTTGATTTCTCTAGATCCAAGGGCCCAAATTCATTCAAAAAACTATTTAAACCCCCCTCCAAACTCCTAGAGCATCATTGTTAGGCATCCATAGGGCTCATGCTAGCTTACGGTTTCCTTGAGACGATCACCCTCGGTTGAGCGAGTGAGGATCCAAGGTGAGCTAGTATGAGTATAGTACCTAGTTTCAAATTTAAGTTAGAACTCCAATCTAGGATAGGCTCTTGAAACCAGAATCTCTATCTCGACTCACCCTCGGTGGAGCAAGTGAGTGAGTTAGAGCTGATTTTAATGAGTCTTAGACTTCTTTAGTTAGACGTTACGAGCCTAGACATACATAGGGTCACTGGAGTGGAACTCACCTTCTTACGTGTGACATTCAGTTGAACTGTCATGGTTTGAGGGTCGGAACCACCTTTGATCAGTAGACTGCCTAGCTTGACGTACCACGACGATCTTATACATGTATCTTAATTCAAATCCTTTTAATTCATGTCACTTGTCACTTGTCTCTTGTCTCCTCTCTCAGTTTCTTAAGTATTTTTACATGTCTTCTATGTCTTCTATGTGTGAGAAGGCTCCGCAGAATTGCGTTGAACCAGTGAGGATGTTTCTTTGAGCTTGTGAGTAATCTCTATCATCATAATTCACTTGCATGCATATAATCCATACATACCCATACATATTGATTAGTTTCTGAAAGTGTATAAGAAGCTCCAATATTATTGGACCATTCTTTCTTTCAAAACTGGTTTATGTGTAAGGGTTCCATCTATTCACGTCATGCATACATATCATCCAAATAAGACTATGCATAGGGATTGGAATTAGGAAGTGTTTAAGAAGCTCCTTCAATGGACCATTCTTCCTTCCAAATTTCATTCGTATGTATGGTTCTCTTTCATTCTTATCATTCATGTTCATAAATCTAACTTGCACTCCTACATTCCTATTCCCATAATCATTTCAACATCTCTCTCTTCTCCATACTCAGCATTAATTTCACTTTCATGTCCTTAAAGCTTCCAACATTCATTAGCTTCATACACCCTGTGTGTGCCACGACCGGACCCGATCCACCCGGATTGCGATCACCTCCACATTTGAACCCGACGTGAAACGCTTCATGGCATTTGCTTCTGATCTTGTTGGGAGGTTGTGATCCATATCCTTTGTTTCATATTTTTCATCCTCATCATATCATCATCATCAGTCTTGAGTGTTGCACATCTTTGTCGTGAAGTAAACGCATTTGTGAGAGATCTAGAGCATCGTGCATCACTTGCTTATTCACATAAGATGGAGGAAGGATTCAAATCCCTTATTGTTGAGAAACAAGGCCAAAGAATAGTCTCTTCTATGTTGAGAGAGAAGGGAAAATTCAATGGCATCAACATCACAAGCTACTTAGATTTGTTTGAAGAGCAAGCTATGATTTTTGGTCTTCCCGAAGATCTTTTGATATCATTCTTTGAACGAATTGTTGATAGCTCTATCATAAACCGTGTCACTCAATATGATAGTCTTCCTTGGAGTGATTTTAGAAAGGAGATGCTCAAAGAATTCTATCTTGAAGATTATAGCCAACATAATCGGGATGGATTCTTACGATGGGTCAATTCTCCAAAGCCTAGTAGCTCTATTACTCACTTACAAAATGAGTATATTAGACGCTATGAACAACTTCCTGATGAGGATAAGATAACTTTGGAACCTAATCTTGTGATCAATTTTCTTAAGCTTCTTCATCCTGAAACTCGTAGGGAAGTTGAACGGCGATTAGAAGAACCAGATAAGCGCTATGGTCTTACTGACAATTGGCAAAAAGTGCGTAAAGTAGTAGAGGCTGTAGCCCATAGATATCAAAGACAATCCATGCTTTATGAGCAAACTAGTCTTCCTCAAGCTAGCCTTCCACAAACTAAGGAGCAAGTTAGAGAACAATCCCATGCTATGCTTTTTGACTCTACTCCTATTCCTCAAATGATGGAGCCTAATCAAGGTTTTAAAGTAGAGCCAAATAAAAGTGTAGTTGAACAATCTCAAGTGGATATTCTCACTAAGCAAATGGAAAGTCTTATTGCTACACAATCCAATTTGGCCAAGACTATAGATGCTTTACAATCTATTACACCAAAACTTTCCAAAATCAAATGAACGCAATGACTTTTCAAGAGCCTAATCAACATGTTATAGCTACCAATCAAAATCCACAAGTAGCTCCTACTCAAGCATATCAAGTTCCTCCAATGCATAATCCTTCAATGCAAAATCCTCATCCTCATGTGCAAAATCCTCAAATGTATCAAAACCTGTATCCTCAAGCTTCTCAAATAGCTTTTCAAAATCCTCAAAATCAAAATTTTCAAAATCATCAACCGTATAATATGGAAGCTCCTCTTGCACCTCAAGTACCACATGTTGCTCCCCAAGCTCCTCAAATACATCAATTGCATTTTCAAAATCCTAATTATCCTGTTCAAGCAATACCTTATCAACAAAATCCTCAATTTCAAAATTTCCCACCACAAGTTAATCAAAATCCTCAAAATCAAAATGGTTTTGTGCGTGGCCCTCGTAGGTGTCCTTGGTGTGATTCGTTAGAGCACTTTTTGAGAGATTGTGAATTATTGAAGGCTGCTAAGGAGCAACGACTAGTAATAGACATAGACAAGAAAATCTGTGACTATCGATCTAGGCTACCTTTGCAAGGAAATTATGGTAAGGGAGGAATGAAAAAACATTATGAAAATATAACCATAATGGACGTAGGAACTAGAGGAGTGAAACTAGAAGCTCTTGATGAACAACAAGTAGAATCAAGTAAACCCACAAAGGAAGGTGATTTTTCCATAGAGGCTTTAGTAAGAGCACGGGATGAGATTAGGAGAATAACGGCTTGGGAGTCACCGATAGAAGATCAATCTCTTATTTCTCACATATCCAATGTAGAAGAAAAACGAAAAAGAGATGAAGCTGGGCCTAGTGAAAGAAGAGTGACTCGAAAACAAACCTCAGCGGGAATAGAAACAATCATAGAGCAAGGAGAAACATCACAATCTAAAGATAAAAAACAAGAATCAGAACCCAATGAACAAAAACAAGAGGAGAAACCAAAATGGAAGAAGACAAAGCAAAGAAAAACAAAACCAAAGCCTTTAGATAAACCAGAACAATCAAAACAAACTGAAGACCAAACACGAGAACATGAACAAAAACAAGATCCCGAGCAAAAACAAAAGAAACCAAAGAGAAAACCTAAAGCCATCTTGATTTCAGAAATTGAGAGAAAAATAGATCCTATGGAGATTTTAGATGACATTTTGCTTAAGAGTCAAGTGACTATGTCTTTAGAACAAGTTTTCTCTATTGCAAAGCCTGTTTTTAAAGATAACTTTATCGGCCTAATTAAAAGGAAGAGGTTTCCACTTAATCTAGATACTGAGATGCAAGATTCTCTAGATCAAGATCAAGCTATGAATGAAGCCTTAAACTTTGATGAATCTGATGAAGAGGACTTTGATGATGATGAAGTAAATGTTAATAAAAATGTCTTAGGACCTATTCAACCTGACCATGAAAATCATGAAAACAATCCTGAAAGTCACTTTAAAAGAACATTTTGGTCTAGAGGTACATCAGAGATGCATGTTAAAATAGGAAATGATAAGAACACTATCACTGTAAATGCATTAGTAGATTCCGGCTCTGAAATCAATGTGATTTCAAGAGAAGTCTATGATAAGTTTCGATGGCCCATAGATAAAGATTGTGGATGGCGTATGAGAACTGCAGATAATGGTGTAGGTACCCTGTATGGAGCTTGTGCTAGTGTGCCCATATCCATAGGAGGAATCACAGAAGAGTTTCACTTTTTTATTCAAGATAATTGCTCCTATGAAGTTCTCTTAGGTCAACCCTTTATTTGTGAGAGTCGTATGGAAACTAAAGCCATGGATGATGGGTCTACCTATGCTAGATTCAAGTCTAAGGATGGAATGCAATCACTTCAAGTCATGACAGTAGGAGTGAATCATCCTAGGAATCGATTGTCAATTAGAAAGAAACCTATTGTTACTCAAGGTCATGAGCATGCTTGTAGTGATTGTGCACCTCGATTCATGTTTGGAGCTACATATGATCAAAATTTCGGATAGAATCTATTGTTGAGCGGGACAACAGTGGATATTGGTTTGACATCTCGCAGCCAACCAACCTGTACAATAGTTTGTCACTTTGTTTTCCACATTATAGATTAGATTTTCTTCATAAGAGTCAATTGTCCAAGTCTTTTATCCAAAAAACCCAAAAAATTTATAAAAACAACAAAATCATGGAACATGATGAGAACATTGAGCATGTGATTGAGACATCTCATTGTTTCTCTACTCTTGAGGAGTTAGAGTTATGTCTTCAAGAAAATTCTAATTCCCATATTATTCTTCTTTCTTCCCTTGATGAGTATGCTCTAATCCAAGAGTATGCTCTCAATGTTGACAAGTGCTCAAAATTTAACCAAACACATGATGCCTTAGTTGAAACAAAGTACAAAACTGTAGACAAAAAAATCAAACCCATAGCTCAACCATTACCTCAAGGAAGTAATGAAAAAATTATTGATGTGACAAATGATCCAATTCTTTGGGATAAGAAAAACATAGGACATACATTCACGGATGAGACAATCAAACAGGTGAAAATTGGTAGAGATGATGACTTTCTTTTGCCAGCAGAGAGAGATAAATTTGAGAGAGTCATACGTAGCCATGGAAAAGCCTTTACTATGTATCCTCATGAGATTGGTTGTGTAGATCCTAAGCTAGTTGCACCCATGATAATCTTTACTATTCCACATATTCCATGGAATCTTCGTCCTATACCTGTTCCAAAGGCTCACTTACCTGAGCTAATGAAACTACTTAAGGAGAAGATAAACATGAGAATTTTAGAGCCATCTTTTGCACCTTACTCAAACAGATGGTTCACTGTGCCTAAGAAGAATGGGAAACTACGTTTTATTCAAGATCTCCAACCCGTCAATAAAGTCACCATAAGGAATGTAGGAACAGGACCCATTGTAGATGAGTTTGCTGAATCATTTTCAGGACATTCTATCTATTCAATGGGTGATCTATATTCTGGATATGACCAATTCCAATTAGCAATTGATAGTCGTGACATAACCACAATGAAAACTCCTTTAGGCTTAGTGCGAATGTGTACTTTACCTCAAGGAGCGACTAATTCTGTGGCTCATATGATGAGTGCTATGAATATGGTCTTACATGACTTTATCCCTCATATAACTATGAAATTCATTGATGATATTCCAATTAAAGGGAGTGAGGAACGTGTAAAGGACATTACTTTAGATTCATTGGGATGTCGTAAATTTGTTCTTAACCATATCTCTGATTGTGAAAGAATATTTCAATGATTTGAAGAGGTAGGTCTCACATTTTCCATAAGGAAATCTGTTTTTGGTGTCAACGAGGTACTTATTGTTGGACATTTATGTGGCCATTATGGTCGAAAGCCATACCCACAAAAAGTTGATGCCATTAGCAAGATTTCTGAAACATGTAACAACGTGAGTGAGGTACGTAGATTTGTTGGTGCTTGCATCTTTTATGTTATTTGGATCCCTCACTTTGCTCATGTTGCTGATTGTCTTTATGACTTGTTGAGGAAGAAACAAAAATTTATTTGGACTGACAAACACACCTAAGCTATGCGTAAATTGAAAAAATTATTGCTTAAAGCTCCCATCCTTAAGCGTGTAGACTATTCTGCTAACAAACCTATTATATTGACTGTTGATACTAGTCCTATTGGTATAGTTTGGGTCATAAGTCAAGATGATAGTGAAGGGAATAGATATGCAATTAGGTTTGGTGCCAAAATTCTACATGAAACACAACGAAAATATCCACAAATCAAACGAGAACTATGGGGTATGGTAACAGCTTTGAAAACAGACAAAGAATATTTCATTGGTGAAAATGTCAAATTTGAGACTGATTGTTTGCCTCTCATTGGAATGATAGCCAATTGTTCATCTCCTGATATAGCCATGCTTAGATGGATCTCATATATTAAGTTCATAAATCCTGAGTTAGTTCATATTTCAGGTAAGTCAAACTCAGTTGCTGATATGTTATCGAGAGCTAGATTTGATGATGATCTTGAAAGTGATCTAATAAAGAATGTGAATTTAGTTGACTATGTTCCTGTAAGACAATAGTTACGCAATATAACACAGGAGCAATAGCAGAGAAGATAACAGATATAGGAGAATCTCAACAATTTTCTACTAGCAGCAAGTACAAAGATGATGGCGTTGTCCACCCGTGCGCTCTCAAGGTAGAGCTTAAATGGTGATCTAGACAACTCTAGATAGGGAGATACAAGGTAGAGGTATGCTGGCTCAACTCAGTGTCTTAGGTAGTACAGAAGTCATGTATATATAGGATCATGGGTGGCCTGCCATGGACGGCAATACATGGGCGGTAGAGCGTGGGCGGCCACCGCCCGCGTAATTGCCATACACGTCTTTGACTGGTTGAACCGACCTAACAAATATAAATGATTTCTGACTCCGACAGGGAATATTCCATGGAATATTCCCTTTACCGTCGCGCCGGGGGCGCTGCCCCCGGACCCCCACCAGGGGGCCCGCTGGCCCCCTGGGACCCCCCAGCCAGGGGGCCCGCTGGCCCCCTTGGACCCCCCAGCCGGGGCTGCTCACCGCTGCCCCGGACCCCACAATTGGGGACCCTGGTAACTCCCTTTCCTTATAATATCTTACATGGTCCAATATGACCTTCATCCAACATTCAAGTTGGGATTCCCATCAATTGGGTAATGCACGCTTGGCTTCTCCTCATAAAGGGGGCCTTACAAAATGTGCATACAATCATGAGGGGTAGACATTGATCATATACTAACACCCCCCCTCAATGTTTACCGATGATAAATCAAGTAGGTCTCGGTCCTATGCCCATCTGTTGAAGATGCTTGTTGAGCTGCTCTCTTCCAAGTGCTTTAGTGAATATGTCAGCACAATTTGCCTCTGTTGGGCAATATTCTAGCTCCACAATTTCATCTTCTATTAGCTCACGAATGTAATGGTACTGTACTTCTATGTGCTTGGTGCGAGCATGAAATACTGGGTTCTTTGCAATAGCCATACAACTTTGATTATCACACTTGAGTACAGTTGGCATATTTGATGGAAAGCCTAGATCTGCAAGAATTCTCCTTAACCAGACTGCCTCACAAGAAGCAAAACAAGCTGCTTTGTACTCTGCTTCAGTGGAGGAGAGTGCGAGAGTTGGTTGCTTCCTACTTACCCAAGAAAATATTCCTGAACCAAGTGAGAAACAATATCCAGAAACTGATTTTCTAGAATCACAATCTCCAGCCCAATCTGAATCACAATATCCTTGGAGTGTATCACCTGTGGTATACAAAATACCAAAATCCAAGGTTCCTGCAATGTACCTTAGAATTCGCATTCCAGCATTCCAGTGACTCTCCTTAGGTTTGTTGGAAAACCTGCTTAACACTCCAACAGCATAGCAAATGTCTGGTCTAGTGTTGCACAAAAAAATAAGACTTCCAACGAGCTTCCTATACTTCTTAGCATCTACATCAGGCATGTTATCATCCATAGATAGCTTATGATTTACCTCCATAGGTGTGCTAGTTGGTTTGCAATCCATCATTCCAAATGCCTTGAGAATTTCTTTGGAATATTTTTGTTGTGAGATGAAAATGCCATCCTTCCTTTGCCATACTTCAATTCCCAGACAAAAATGGAGTAGACCTAAGTCTGTCATTTCAAACTCAGTTCCCAAGCTGATCCGAGTTTGATTGATGAGTTCTAGATGATCTCCTGTAATGATCAAATCATCTACATATACAATGACAACAACTAGCTTGTTATCCCTTTTCGTTACATACAAGTTAGCATCAGAAGTACTTCTTTCAAAACCCATATTTTTGAAAAAATGATCTATTCGTTGGTACCAAGCCCGTGGAGCTTGCTTAAGTCCATACAAAGCTTTCTTCAACCTGCAAACTTTATTTTCTGAATTGGGCACCTCAAAACCTGGTGGTTGAGATACATATACCTCCTCCTTGAGGTGACCATTCAAAAATGCAGATTTGACATCCATCTGGAAAATAGGCCAAGACTTTTGTGCAGCTACTGCAAGTACCGTCCGAATAGTTGTCATGCGTGCTGTTGGTGCAAAAGTTTCTTGAACATCAAATCCTTCAATCTGTGAAAAACCCTGTGCAACTAATCGTGCCTTATACTTTTCTAATGTTCCATCAGCTTTATACTTAGCTTTCCAAATCCATTTAGTACCTATTACCTTCTTCTTTGGCGGCAAGTCGACTAGATCCCATGTATCATTTTTGAGTATACTATCATACTCAGACTGCATTGCCGCTCTCCAATCTGGATCATCAATGGCTTCTTCAATGGTGGTAGGTTCCTTTATCGAACCCATGATATCTGCCATTAGAGCCATGTTAACAATGTGTTCTGAGGCTCTTCTTTGCTCCTCTATTCTCTTTGATCTTCGTAATCCATCTGATGATGATTCTGGTACATCTACATGTGGATTGTGATCATCAAAGAGCTGTTGTGCCCACTTCGGTAGTGGCTTACGCAGTGCAGCTACAACTGGTTGGCTTTTTATTGAGGAAATTTCTCCATCAGATGTTTCCTCCTCCTCAACTTTAACCTGTCTTTTGATAGGCACAAGGTGAGATATTTCTCCGCTTGATGAGATAGTAGATTTACCTTTATCTTCTACTAAGTGTGGTCGTTCATCAAACACCACATCTCGGCTGACAAAAATCTTCCTTGCCTCAGGATCCCATAACCTGTATGCTTTAGACTCTTCACTATATCCTAGGAAGACACACTTTTTGCTTTTTGAATCCAACTTTGATCTTGTTGAATCAGGAATATGTGCATAACAGAAACAACCAAAAATTCTGAAATGCAAAACTGAAGGCTTTTTACCAGAATATGCTTCTTGAGGAGTCATCCCCTTCAGTGCTTTTGTGTAGCTTCGATTGAGGATGTAGACTGCTGTATTGACTGCTTCTGCCCAGAATGAATCAGGCATGTCTTGAGCCTTCAACATACAACGAGCCATTTCAACTACTGTCCTGTTCCTGCGCTCAACAACGCCATTTTGTTGGGGTGTATGAGCTGTGGTAAGTTGCCTTTTCACACCATGCTCCTTACAGTAATTGTTGAATTCTGTTGACAAGAATTCACCTCCTCTATCTGTTCTAAATTTCTTTAGTTTCCTTCCTGATTCATTTTCTACATACTTATGCCACGTTTTAAATTTTTCAAAAGCATCAGCCTTCTCTCGAATGAAATAAACCCACATCTTTCTACTATAATCGTCGACTAACAGCAAGAAGTAGAAAGATCCTCCTAAAGCAGGTGTAGACATTTTACCACAGAGATCAGCATGTACCAACTCTAGAGGAGCTTGAGATCGATTACTGGTCTCTCTTGGAAATGCCTTTCGATGTTGCTTGCCCATCATACAAGCTTCACAAGGTTCCTGCAACTCTGAAAATGCAGGCATATGAGCAACCATCCCTGTTCGTTGCATCTCCTTCAAAACTGCAAATCCGAGATGCCCAAATCGTTGATGCCATAACCTGCTTACATCTTTATCTTCTGTAGCAGTTAAAGCACTTAACTCATACAAGTTATCCCGTCGAATGCCTTTACCTACAACATTACCTGATGAATCCATGATTTCCGCACCACTCTTATTGAAGTGAACTTCAAGTCCACGATCTGTTATTGCAGAAACTGACAACAAATTTCTTTTGAGTGTAGGTACATAGAGAACATCGGATAACTTTTTCTCACCACCTGGAGAAGTGATAAAAGAGATGGTTCCAGTTCCTTCAGCTGGACACTTGGAGTCATTTCCCACCACTACATTGATGGATTCCCGCAGAGGCACTAGGGAACTATACCAATCCTTTTTACTAGTCATATGGCGAGAAGCTCCACTATCTAAAATCCATGGCTCATCAACACGAGCTTGAGCAGATGAACATACCTCTTCAATAGCTACCCAAAGTTCCAGCTCTGTGTTGTTTGCAGACTCTTTGTTCTTCCATGATGATTTTACAGTCCCATTCCGTTCATCAGCTTGCTTCTTTCTGCAATCCTTGATGGCATGGCCTTTCTTTTCACAATAGAAGCAACTTCCTGTGAACTTTTTCTTCTTTGGCTTCTTCTTTGATCCCTCTGAAGAGCCTTTACCTTTTGCATTTGCTGAGAATGCAGCATCAGTTGTACTTTGCCGATTCTTCAGCCGCATCTCTTCTTCTAAAAGCATGGCACAAAACTCTTCAAATGTAAGAGGAGTTGGCCTTACCTGAGTGTTAAGGGCTGTTACTAATCCATCATACTTTGCTGGAAGAACACGTATAGATCTTCGAGCCAGCTCTTCTGGTGTTATAACAACACCAACTGCAGCCAATTGATCTTGAAGATGCTTTATCCGTTTGATAAAATCTTCAGCCTTTTCAGAATCAGAATGCTTTTCATTTGCCAACTGATTTTCTAAATTCTGTATCCTAGTGTGGTTCTTGGTCTCATATTGTCGAGCCAATATGCCCCAAGCCTCATGTGCTTTAGTAGTATGTTGAACTAAAGTAAGCACAGAATCACTTACACTAGTGACAATCGCACATAATGCATCAGCATTCCGCCTCTTCCAAGCTCGTAGAAGATCTGGATCTGGCTGAATCATCAATCTTGAATTTGCTGGATCTTCAACTGGTATAGGCTCTGGATCCAATCCCATCGGTCCCATGACAGTGTCAAGTAATTCATAGGAGTCCAAAATTGCAGAAATTTTGAACTTCCAGAGTGTATAGTTGGTTCCATCCAGCTTCCCTTCAGTGAATGCAGGTGGACGAATTCGAATAGGTGCAGCATTAACATTAGCTAAAGCACCAAGACTACTGTTCGACGATGAAGCCATCATGTAATCACTCGAATAATCTATTGATATTCTAGTCTGCTAGTAGGCTAAAATAATGATACTTCTCAAGCTATTCGAACCTTACAGCTCTGATACCATGTAAGACAATAGTTACGCAATATAACACAGGAGCAATAGCAGAGAAGATAACAGATATAGGAGAATCTCAACAATTTTCTACTAGCAGCAAGTACAAAGATGATGGCGTTGTCCACCCGTGCGCTCTCAAGGTAGAGCTTAAATGGTGATCTAGACAACTCTAGATAGGGAGATACAAGGTAGAGGTATGCTGGCTCAACTCAGTGTCTTAGGTAGTACAGAAGTCATGTATATATAGGATCATGGGTGGCCTGCCATGGACGGCAATACATGGGCGGTAGAGCGTGGGCGGCCACCGCCCGCGTAATTGCCATACACGTCTTTGACTGGTTGAACCGACCTAACAAATATAAATGATTTCTGACTCCGACAGGGAATATTCCATGGAATATTCCCTTTACCGTCGCGCCGGGGGCGCTGCCCCCGGACCCCCACCAGGGGGCCCGCTGGCCCCCTGGGACCCCCCAGCCAGGGGGCCCGCTGGCCCCCTTGGACCCCCCAGCCGGGGCTGCTCACCGCTGCCCCGGACCCCACAATTGGGGACCCTGGTAACTCCCTTTCCTTATAATATCTTACATGGTCCAATATGACCTTCATCCAACATTCAAGTTGGGATTCCCATCAATTGGGTAATGCACGCTTGGCTTCTCCTCATAAAGGGGGCCTTACAAAATGTGCATACAATCATGAGGGGTAGACATTGATCATATACTAACAGTTCCACATATATATGAGTATGAGAAATTTCATGAGTCTGAGTACGAAGACGAATGGAGAGACATAGGAAAGTATCTCAGTACACTACAACCATTACCTAGCTGGACTACGAATAGATTCCGTAACATTAGGAAACGAGCTTATAACTTTTTCCTATGTAATGGTTATCTTTGGAGACATGCTAAGGGTAAGGTTAAGAATCCACAACAAGTCCTAGGAAAACGAGGTCTTCAATTGCAAGTAATGAAGGAAATGCATGAGACATTATGGGCCGGTCATAAAGGATTTTTTGGAACATATGAAAAAATTAGAAGTACCTATTATTGGCCTAGGATGTATGTTGACATTAGTAGCTATGTTTCTACATGTTCTACTTGTCAACTTCATTCATCAGTCAAACATAGAGATCCGTTGCATCCTACTTATCCACCTTGTATTCACTACAAGTGGGTAGTAGATCTTGTAACTATGCCTAAAGGTATTGACAAAATGCGTTACATTGTACTTGCAAGAGAAGATTTAACTAATCATGTAGAGGGAAGTGCATTACGATCTAAGACCACTTACAATTTTTGCAAATTTTTGCTTGAAGATGTCATAAGTCGCTTTGGGTACATAGAGAAAGTAGTTGCCGATCGTGGAGAGTTAAATGCGAGAGAAGCTAAAGAGTTCTTTGAGCGTCATGGTATTCGTTTGTCTCTCACTAATGCATATAATCCAGAGGCCAATGGTAAAATAGAGAGAGGGCATCCACCTATTGTGAAAGCCATATCTAAAGCATGTAACGGTGACATCAAACAATGGCCTAAATTCTTACCTTTTGCACTTTGGGCAGATAGAATGACATGCACACGTACTACTGGATATATGCCTGCTGAACTCATGTACTGTCAAAAACCATTGTTTCCAATTCAGTCTCATATTTCTGCATGGTCAAATTTGCCTTGGTCTGAAAACATGTCTACTGATGATTTTTTGAATTTGCGTATTAAACAGTTAGAACAAGGTAAGTTAAGACTTGATGATGCTGTTGAAAAATTAAGAGAATCTAGAATGAAGAACAAGCATTATTTTGATAAAACTCATCGATTGCGTCTTAAGCCAATTGAAGTAGGAGATTGGGTGCTCATTTATGATAGTACATTCGACTCTCAATATGATGCACGCAAAAAGCTCACTCAACGGTGGTTTGGGCCATACATTGTATCAAAAGTCAACAACAATGGTACGTATGCTCTTTGTGAATTAAATGGTGTTGCACTAAAAACTTTGATTGCAGGTAAAAGGATAAAGCTATTCAAGAAACGTGATAATGACGAGTACATTTTGGATGAGGACATTGAAGAAGATGACAACAATGAGGCCGATTCATAAACAAGAGTATCCATGTTATAAAAAATAAAAATATAAATAAAAAAGGAAAAAAAATAAAAAAAACATATAAAAATATCATTAATTTTTCAAGTTCATGTTGCTTTGTTTTTTTTCAAGTTCATTCTATTTTTCTTTTTCCATGCTTGTTTCATGCATGTTTTTTTTCAGTCTTTGCATTGCATTGCATATCCACATCACTTGAGTCAAAAAAGGCAAATGATGATTTCTCTACTTGTGTAAAATTTTATCTTAAGTAGTAACTTATCTACAAAGAAATTGTTTATAATCTAGGATTGTGGAAAGATAGGGCATGTAGATTTGGAGGTTTATTTTGGTGACAAGACTTTCATATATAAACATGCATATGTATCCTGTATCGAAAGCATAATTGTTGAAATCCTAGCTCCTGCTACTGCATGTTTCTACATCCTTAGTCCATCTCACAACATTTGTATCGGAGTTTAAACGACTGTTCTCCGTCATAAAAAATGGTTGTACCTTGTATCGGGGTTTCATTTTTCCCCGTCAAAAAAAAAAAAGTTGCTACATGTTACTAAGAAGTTTACACTTTCTTCCATCCCAAAAAAAGTGATTGTAACCATAAAGTTGCCGAATCATCATCATCATCAAAAAAAAAAAAAAAGAGCAAGCCAAAGGAGGATAAAGAGGCATAGTAGAATAAATCACGGGCTATATAGGCAGATTTATGCATTAGTGGAGTTTAGTTAGATTTCCTTGCATGTTATTAGAGAAAGAGCATATTCATATTTATGTAGGAAAGGAGTTGATCTAAAATAAGCTAAAGATGAAAGATGTCTCTTGAAAATCCTAAATCTTTGTTTATAATCATATTTAAGGTAGATTGCTTTATGAAAAAGGTACTAAATTTTCTTCAAGATGAGAGGAACTGATGCTTAAAACGACTCAATACATCCACTTCCACTTCATATTGATGCTTGTTTTTTTTCTTTCTTGTTGCCAATGTTGCTTGTTCATTTGCATATATGTTGCCTATTTGTTCATGCATATTCATGTTGCCTGTTTCAATTCTTTCTTTCATGCAAATTTTGCTTCATGTCACGTTACCTACTTATTCATGCATATAATCAATTTTCCTTCCATGTTTCTTATGTTGCCTATAAAAGAATTTGATGCCTGGAACATTTTGTTTTCACAGATGCTAGAGTGGCGCTTCCAGAGGAATCGCAGGTTTAGTGGGGGCGAATGTCGTCGAGATTTTCTCTCCTCTCTCACTTGTGAAGGCCTACAAAAAACATATTTGGTGAAGGTAGCCAGAATTCCCCGAGAAGTCCAGGATGCATCAAGGATGTCAAAGGAAGCTCACATACAAAGTTTCAAAGAAATCAAGAAAGTCCATGGTAGCGGTCAAAGCTGGTCAAAGTTGGGAAATTAGGGCAAAAATTTCATTGTCACCAATTTAGATGAAAATTCATATACTTGTAAAGATTGTCAAAGGCAGTCTATAGCCCAAATGTCAGCAGAAAATGGATTTTGTAGCACATTGATATGCTATGTTCATTTTGTAAAAATGTAATTTTTCTAGTTTGACCCTACAAATTCTTGTATAGAAATTTATGTTAGCCATATGGTTTGGCATGTATAAAGATCATATATGGCTACATATTTGTACAAATTTTCAAGGCTATCAGAGCTTCCTAGAGACCTTAATGCCACATTGCAAGCTTCCAAATGTAGTCAAACTTGTACAAGGGAGATTCAGATGGGAGTTTTTTCTGCATATTCCTGAAGGAGATCTTTGGAAACATAGTCCTACAAAGTTTCATCTTCATCAAAGCCTATTTGGAGGGTCAAAGAGTACAAAGTCCTGTTTTCAGGATCATCGCAGTTTTCTAGTTTAAGCAAATTGAAGGGTTGAAGGACCACCACATGGCGAAAGCTGATTGAGCCATGTTGTATGATCAAGATGAGCTCATATTCAAGGGTGGAGATGCACTTATGCTTAAAGCAAGGAGGATCCACGAGTTTTTCCATAAAAGAAGACTTTTTTTACAATGAAAGATCAATAATGCAGTGTTTCTCCAAAAATAGTGGCTTATCTTATCCGAATTGATGTCAACACTGATCCGACGGTCCAGATCATCCCCAGATCCAATGGTGGAGAATGAGAGCGCCTAAATTTCACTCCTTTACACTAGATTTGATAGAAAGAACAATTCCAAGCCATTGATTTGATTAATCAAATGGTTGTAATCGAAAGTAGTGATCCTAGAGTTGAGAGTTGATTTCTCTAGATCCAAGGGCCCAAATTCATTCAAAAAACTATATAAACCCCCCTCCAAACTCCTAGAGCATCATTGTTAGGCATCCATAGGGCTCATGCTAGCTTACGGTTTCCTTGAGACGATCACCCTCGGTTGAGCGAGTGAGGATCCAAGGTGAGCTAGTATGAGTATAGTACCTAGTTTCAAATTTAAGTTAGAACTCCAATCTAGGATAGGCTCTTGAAACCAGAATCTCTATCTCGACTCACCCTCGGTGGAGCGTGTGAGTGAGTTAGAGCTGATTTTAATGAGTCTTAGACTTCTTTAGTTAGACGTTACGAGCCTAGACATACATAGGGTCACTGGAGTGGAACTCACCTTCTTACGTGTGACATTCGGTTGAACTGTCATGGTTTGAGGGTCGGAACCACCTTTGATCAGTAGACTGCCTAGCTTGACGTACCACGACGATCTTATACATGTATCTTAATTCAAATCCTTTTAATTCATGTAACTTGTCACTTGTCTTTTGTCTCCTCTCTGAGTTTCTTAAGTATTTTTACATGTCTTCTATTTCTTCTATGTGTGAGAAGGCTCCGCAGAATTGCGTTGAACCAGTGAGGATGTTTCTTTGAGCTTGTGAGTAATCTCTATCATCATAATTCACTTGCATGCATATAATCCATACATACCCATACATATTGATTAGTTTCTGAAAGTGTATAAGAAGCTCCAATATTATTGGACCATTCTTCCTTTCAAAACTGGTTTATGTGTAAGGGTTCCATCTATTCACGTCATGCATACATATCATCCAAAGAAGACTATGCATAGGGATTGGAATTAGGAAGTATTTAAGAAGCTCCTTCAATGGACCATTCTTCCTTCCAAATTTCATTCGTATGTATGGTTCTCTTTCATTCTTATCATTCATGTTCATAAATCTAACTTGCACTCCTACATTCCTATTCCCATAATCATTTCAACATCTCTCTCTTCTCCATACTCAACATTAATTTCATTTTCATGTCCTTAAAGCTTCCAACATTCATTAGCTTCATACACCCTGTGTGTGCCACGACCGGACCCGATCCACCCGGATTGCGATCACCTCCACATTTTACTAAAAAAAAAAAAAAGTTGCTACATGTTACTAAGAAGTTTACACTTTCTTCCATCCCAAAAAAAGTGATCGTAACCATAAAGTTGCCGAATCATCATCATCATCAAAAAAAAAAAAAAGAGCAAGCCAAAGGAGGATAAAGAGGCATAGTAGAATAAATCACGGGCTATATAGGCAGATTTATGCATTAGTGGAGTTTAGTTAGATTTCCTTGCATGTTATTAGAGAAAGAGCATATTCATATTTATGTAGGAAAGGAGTTGATCTAAAATAAGCTAAAGATGAAAGATGTCTCTTGAAAATCCTAAATCTTTGTTTATAATCATATTTAAGGTAGATTGCTTTATGAAAAAGGTACTAAATTTTCTTCAAGATGAGAGGAACTGATGCTTAAAATGACTCAATACATCCACTTCCACTTCATATTGATGCTTGTTTTTTTTCTTTCTTGTTGCCAATGTTGCTTGTTCATTTGCATATATGTTGCCTATTTGTTCATGCATATTCATGTTGCCTGTTTCAATTCTTTCTTTCATGCAAATTTTGCTTCATGTCACGTTACCTACTTATTCATGCATATAATCAATTTTCCTTCCATGTTTCTTATGTTGCCTATAAAAGAATTTGATGCCTGGAACATTTTGTTTTTCACAGATGCTAGAGTGGCGCTTCCGGAGGAATCGCAGGTTTAGTGGGGGCGAATGTCGTCGAGATTTTCTCTCCTCTCTCACTTGTGAAGGCCTACAAAAAACATATTTGGTGAAGGTAGCCGGAATTCCCCAAGAAGTCCAGGATGCATCAAGGATGTCAAAGGAAGCTCACATACAAAGTTTCAAAGAAATCAAGAAAGTCCATGGTAGCGGTCAAAGCTGGTCAAAGTTGGGAAATTAGGGTAAAAATTTCATTGTCACCAAATTAGATGAAAATTCATATACTTGTAAAGATTGTCAAAGGCAGTCTATAGCCCAAATTTCAGGAGAAAATGGATTTTGTAGCACATTGATATGCTATGTTCATTTTGTAAAAATGAAATTTTTCTAGTTTGACCCTACAAATTCTTGTATAGAAATTTATGTTAGCCATATGGTTTGGCATGTATAAAGATCATATATGGCTACATATTTGTACAAATGTTCAAGGCTATCAGAGCTTCCTAGAGACCTTAATGCCACCTTGCAAGCTTCCAAATGTAGTCAAACTTGTACAAGGGAGATTCAGATGGGAGTTTTTTCTGCATATTCCTGAAGGAGATCTTTGGAAACATAGTCCTACAAAGTTTCATCTTCATCAAAGCCTATTTGGAGGGTCAAAGAGTACAAAGTCCAGTTTTCAGGATCATCGTAGTTTTCTAGTTTAAGCAAATTGAAGGGTTGAAGGACCACCACATGGCGAAAGCTGATTGAGCCATGTTGTACGATCAAGATGAGCTCATATTCAAGGGTGGAGATGCACTTATGCTTAAAGCAAGGAGGATCCACGAGTTTTTCCATAAAAGAAGACTTTTTTTACAATCAAAGATCAATAATGCAGTGTTTCTCCAAAAATAGTGGCTTATCTTATCGGAATTGATGTCAACACTGATCCGACGGTCGAGATCATCCCCAGATCCAATGGTGGAGAATGAGAGCGCCTAAATTTCACTCCTTTACACTAGATTTGATAGAAAGAACAATTCCAAGCCATTGATTTGATTAATCAAATGGTTGTAATCGAAAGTAGTGATCCTAGAGTTGAGAATTGATTTCTCTAGATCCAAGGGCCCAAATTCATTCAAAAAACTATATAAACCACCCTCCAAACTCCTAGAGCATCATTGTTAGGCATCCATAGGGCTCATGCTAGCTTACGGTTTCCTTGAGACGATCACCCTCGGTTGAGCGAGTGAGGATCCAAGTTGAGCTAGTATGAGTATAGTACCTAGTTTCAAATTTAAGTTAGAACTCCAATCTAGGATAGGCTCTTGAAACCAGAATCTCTATCTCGACTCACCCTCGGTGGAGCGTGTGAGTGAGTTAGAGCTGATTTTAATGAGTCTTAGACTTCTTTAGTTAAACGTTACGAGCCTAGACATACATAGGGTCACTGGAGTGGAACTCACCTTCTTACGTGTGACATTCGGTTGAACTGTCATGGTTTGAGGGTCGGAACCACCTTTGATCAGTAGACTGCCTAGCTTGACGTACCACGACGATCTTATACATGTATCTTAATTCAAATCCTTTTAATTCATGTCACTTGTCACTTGTCTCTTGTCTCCTCTCTCAGTTTCTTAAGTATTTTTACATGTCTTCTATTTCTTCTATGTGTGAGAAGGCTCCGCAGAATTGCGTTGAACCAGTGAGGATGTTTCTTTGAGCTTGTGAGTAATCTCTATCATCATAATTCACTTGCATGCATATAATCCATACATACCCATACATATTGATTAGTTTCTGAAAGTGTATAAGAAGCTCCAATATTATTGGACCATTCTTCCTTTCAAAACTGGTTTATGTGTAAGGGTTCCATCTATTCACGTCATGCATACATATCATCCAAAGAAGACTATGCATAGGGATTGGAATTAGGAAGTGTTTAAGAAGCTCCTTCAATGGGCCATTCTTCCTTCCAAATTTCATTCGTATATATGGTTCTCTTTCATTCTTATCATTCATGTTCATAAATCTAACTTGCACTCCTACATTCCTATTCCCATAATCATTTCAACATCTCTCTCTTCTCCATACTCAACATTAATTTCACTTTCATGTCCTTAAAGCTTCCAACATTCATTAGCTTCATACACCCTGTGTGTGCCACGACCGGACCCGATCCACCCGGATTGCGATCACCTCCACATTTTACTAAAAAAAAAAAAAAGTTGCTACATGTTACTACGAAGTTTACACTTTCTTCCATCCCAAAAAAAGTGATCGTACCCATAAAGTTGCTGAATCATCATCATCATCAAAAAAAAAAAAAAGAGCAAGCCAAAGGAGGATAAAGAGGCATAGTAGAATAAATCACGGGCTATATAGGCAGATTTATGCATTAGTGGAATTTAGTTAGATTTCCTTGCATGTTATTAGAGAAAGAGCATATTCATATTTATGTAGGAAAGGAGTTGATCTAAAATAAGCTAAAGATGAAAGATGTCTCTTGAAAATCCTAAATCTTTGTTTATAATCATATTTAAGGTAGATTGCTTTATGAAAAAGGTACTAAATTTTCTTCAAGATGAGAGGAACTGATGCTTAAAATGACTCAATACATCCACTTCCACTTCATATTGATGCTTGTTTTTTTTCTTTCTTGTTGCCAATGTTGCTTGTTCATTTGCATATATGTTGCCTATTTGTTCATGCATATTCATGTTGCCTGTTTCAATTCTTTCTTTCATGCAAATTTTGCTTCATGTCACGTTACCTACTTATTCATGCATATAATCAATTTTCCTTCCATGTTTCTTATGTTGCCTATAAAAGAATTTGATGCCTGGAACATTTTGTTTTTCACAGATGCTAGAGTGGCGCTTCCGGAGGAATCGCAGGTTTAGTGGGGGCGAATGTCGTCGAGATTTTCTCTCCTCTCTCACTTGTGAAGGCCTACAAAAAACATATTTGGTGAAGGTAGCCGGAATTCCCCAAGAAGTCCAGGATGCATCAAGGATGTCAAAGGAAGCTCACATACAAAGTTTCAAAGAAATCAAGAAAGTCCGTGGTAGCGGTCAAAGCTGGTCAAAGTTGGGAAATTAGGGCAAAAATTTCATTGTCACCAAATTAGATGAAAATTCATATACTTGTAAAGATTGTCAAAGGCAGTCTATAGCCCAAATTTCAGCAGAAAATGGATTTTGTAGCACATTGATATGCTATGTTCATTTTGTAAAAATGTAATTTTTCTAGTTTGACCCTACAAATTCTTGTATAGAAATTTATGTTAGCCATATGGTTTGGCATGTATAAAGATCATATATGGCTACATATTTGTACAAACTTTCAAGGCTATCAGAGCTTCCTAGAGACCTTAATGCCACCTTGCAAGCTTCCAAATGTAGTCAAACTTGTACAAGGGAGATTCAGATGGGAGTTTTTTCTCCATATTCCTGAAGGAGATCTTTGGAAACATAGTCCTACAAAGTTTCATCTTCATCAAAGCCTATTTGGAGGGTCAAAGAGTACAAAGTCCAGTTTTCAGGATCATCACAGTTTTCTAGTTTAAGCAAATTGAAGGGTTGAAGGACCACCACATGGCGAAAGCTGATTGAGCCATGTTGTACGATCAAGATGAGCTCATATTCAAGGGTGGAGATGCACTTATGCTTAAAGCAAGGAGGATCCACGAGTTTTTCCATAAAAGAAGACTTTTTTTACAATCAAAGATCAATAATGCAGTGTTTCTCCAAAAATAGTGGCTTATCTTATCGGAATTGATGTCAACACTGATCCGACGGTCGAGATCATCCCCAGATCCAATGGTGGAGAATGAGAGCGCCTAAATTTCACTCCTTTACACTAGATTTGATAGAAAGAACAATTCCAAGCCATTGATTTGATGAATCAAATGGTTGTAATCGAAAGTAGTGATCCTAGAGTTGAGAGTTGATTTCTCTAGATCCAAGGGCCCAAATTCATTCAAAAAACTATATTAACCCCCCTCCAAACTCCTAGAGCATCATTGTTAGGCATCCATAGGGCTCATGCTAGCTTACGGTTTCCTTGAGACGATCACCCTTGGTTGAGCGAGTGAGGATCCAAGGTGAGCTAGTATGAGTATAGTACCTAGTTTCAAATTTAAGTTAGAACTCCAATCTAGGATAGGCTCTTGAAACCAGAATCTCTATCTCGACTCACCCTCGGTGGAGCGTGTGAGTGAGTTAGAGCTGATTTTAATGAGTCTTAGACTTCTTTAGTTAGTTGTTACGAGCCTAGACATACATAGGGTCACTAGAGTGGAACTCACCTTCTTACGTGTGACATTCGGTTGAACTGTCATGGTTTGAGGGTCGGAACCACCTTTGATGAGTAGACTGCCTAGCTTGACGTACCACGACGATCTTATACATGTATCTTAATTCAAATCCTTTTAATTCATGTCACTTGTCACTTGTCTCTTGTCTCCTCTCTCAGTTTCTTAAGTATTTTTACGTCTTCTATTTCTTCTATGTGTGAGGAGGCTCCGCAGAATTGCGTTGAACCAGTGAGGATGTTTCTTTGAGCTTGTGAGTAATCTCTATCATCATAATTCACTTGCATGCATATAATCCATACATACCCATACATATTGATTAGTTTCTGAAAGTGTATAAGAAGCTCCAATATTATTGGACCATTCTTCCTTTCAAAACTGGTTTATGTGTAAGGGTTCCATCTATTCACGTCATGCATACATATCATCCAAAGAAGACTATGCATAGGGATTGGAATTAGGAAGTGTTTAAGAAGCTCCTTCAATGGACCATTCTTCCTTCCAAATTTCATTCGTATGTATGGTTCTCTTTCATTCTTATCATTCATGTTCATAAATCTAACTTGCACTCCTACATTCCTATTCCCATAATCATTTCAACATCTCTCTCTTCTCCATACTCAACATTAATTTCACTTTCATGTCCTTAAAGCTTCCAACATTCATTAGCTTCATACACCCTGTGTGTGCCACGACCGGACCCGATCCACCCGGATTGCGATCACCTCCACATTTTACTAAAAAAAAAACGAAAAGTTGCTACATGTTACTAAGAAGTTTACACTTTCTTCCATCCCAAAAAAAGTGATCGTAACCATAAAGTTGCCGAATCATCATCATCATCAAAAAAAAAAAAGAAAGAGCAAGCCAAAGGAGGATAAAGAGGCATAGTAGAATAAATCACGGGCTATATAGGCAGATTTATGCATTAGTGGAATTTAGTTAGATTTCCTTGCATGTTATTAGAGAAAGAGCATATTCATATTTATGTAGGAAAGGAGTTGATCTAAAATAAGCTAAAGATGAAAGATGTCTCTTGAAAATCCTAAATCTTTGTTTATAATCATATTTAAGGTAGATTGCTTTATGAAAAAGGTACTAAATTTTCTTCAAGATGAGAGGAACTGATGCTTAAAACTACTCAATACATCCACTTCCACTTCATATTGATGCTTGTTTTTTTTCTTTCTTATTGCCAATGTTGCTTGTTCATTTGCATATATGTGGCCTATTTGTTCATGCATATTCATGTTGCCTGTTTCAATTCTTTCTTTCATGCAAATTTTGCTTCATGTCACGCTACCTACTTATTCATGCATATAATCAATTTTCCTTCCATGTTTCTTATGTTGCCTATAAAAGAATTTGATGCCTGGAACATTTTGTTTTTCACAGATGCTAGAGTGGCGCTTCCGGAGGAATCGCAGGTTTAGTGGGGGCGAATGTCGTCGAGATTTTCTCTCCTCTCTCACTTGTGAAGGCCTACAAAAAACATATTTGGTGAAGGTAGCCGGAATTCCCCGAGAAGTCCAGGATGCATCAAGGATGTCAAAGGAAGCTCACATACAAAGTTTCAAAGAAATCAAGAAAGTCCATGGTAGCGGTCAAAGCTGTTCAAAGTTGGGAAATTAGGGCAAAAATTTCATTGTCACCAAATTAGATGAAAATTCATATACTTGTAAAGATTTTCAAAGGCAGTCTATAGCCCAAATTTCAGCAGAAAATGGATTTTGTAGCACATTGATATGCTATGTTCATTTTGTAAAAATGTAATTTTTCTAGTTTGACCCTACAAATTCTTGTATAGAAATTTATGTTAGCCATATTGTTTGGCATGTATAAAGATCATATATGGCTACATATTTGTACAAACTTTCAAGGCTATCAGAGCTTCCTAGAGACCTTAATGCCACCTTGCAAGCTTCCAAATGTAGTCAAACTTGTACAAGGGAGATTCAGATGGGAGTTTTTTCTGCATATTCCTGAAGGAGATCTTTGGAAACATAGTCCTACAAAGTTTCATCTTCATCAAAGCCTATTTGGAGGGTCAAAGAGTACAAAGTCCAGTTTTCAAGATCACCGCAGTTTTCTAGCTTAAGCAAATTGAAGGGTTGAAGGGCCACCACATGGCGAAAGCTGATTGAGCCATGTTGTACGATCAAGATGAGCTCATATTCAAGGGTGGAGATGCACTTATGCTTAAAGCAAGGAGGATCCACGAGTTTTTCCATAAAAGAAGACTTTTTTTACAATCAAAGATCAATAATGCAGTGTTTCTCCAAAAATAGTGGCTTATCTTATCCGAATTGATGTCAGCACTGATCCGACGGTCCAGATCATCCCCAGATCCAATGGTGGAGAATGAGAGCGCCTAAATTTCACTCCTTTACACTAGATTTGATAGAAAGAACAATTTCCAAGCCATTGATTTGATTAATCAAATGGTTGTAATCGAAAGTAGTGATCCTAGAGTTGAGAGTTGATTTCTCTAGATCCAAGGGCCCAAATTCATTCAAAAAACTATATAAACCCCCCTCCAAACTCCTAGAGCATCATTGTTAGGCATCCATAGGGCTCATGCTAGCTTACGGTTTCCTTGAGACGATCACCCTCAGTTGAGCGAGTGAGGATCCAAGGTGAGCTAGTATGAGTATAGTACCTAGTTTCAAATTTAAGTTAGAACTCCAATCTAGGATAGGCTCTTGATACCAGAATCTCTATCTCGACTCACCCTCGGTGGAGCGTGTGAGTGAGTTAGAGCTGATTTTAATGAGTCTTAGACTTCTTTAGTTAGACGTTACGAGCCTAGACATACATAGGGTCACTGGAGTGGAACTCACCTTCTTACGTGTGACATTCGGTTGAACTGTCATGGTTTGAGGGTCGGAACCACCTTTGATCAGTAGACTGCCTAGCTTGACGTACCACGACGATCTTATACATGTATCTTAATTCAAATCCTTTTAATTCATGTCACTTGTCACTTGTCTCTTGTCTCCTCTCTCAGTTTCTTAAGTATTTTTACATGTCTTCTATTTCTTCTATGTGTGAGAAGGCTCCGCAGAATTGCGTTGAACCAGTGAGGATGTTTCTTTGAGCTTGTGAGTAATCTCTATCATCATAATTCACTTGCATGCATATAATCCATACATACCCATACATATTGATTAGTTTCTGAAAGTGTATAAGAAGCTCCGATATTATTGGACCATTCTTCCTTTCAAAACTGGTTTATGTGTAAGGGTTCCATCTATTCACGTCATGCATACATATCATCCAAAGAAGACTATGCATAGGGATTGGAATTAGGAAGTGTTTAAGAAGCTCCTTCAATGGACCATTCTTCCTTCCAAATTTCATTCGTATGTATGGTTCTCTTTCATTCTTATCATTCATGTTCATAAATCTAACTTGCACTCCTACATTCCTAATCCCATAATCATTTCAACATCTCTCTCTTCTCCATACTCAACATTAATTTCACTTTCATGTCCTTAAAGCTTCCAACATTCATTAGCTTCATACACCCTGTGTGTGCCACGACCGGACCCGATCCACCCGGATTGCGATCACCCGCACATCGTCAGCTGGGTGCACCTCTTCGTTCATTATTCTGAGCCACTAATTGATTCATTAAAGGTGCTTAGGTATAGGATTTATTTGTGGGGCATGAGTAAACTGAGGTCCTAAAATTCTCCTATCTTGACTAGTTAAAGAATGAACTGTGTTTTGAAGTGTAGCGACTTCCTTAGATATATTCGTATGCATCTGCATCATATTATCTAATTTATTAAATAATATTTCAAACTATAACTCACTAGGAATTTTAAATGTAGAAGCTTGCTCAGTTGTACTAGAATTAATATTAATTTGAGGATTTTGAGTAGTTGGTCCTACTGTTGGAAAACTTAAATTCATATCATATAGTAATGATTGCCTTTTTTTCATTTGTGCTACTACTTCTACTACTTGATTTAGTACTCCCCAGTCCTCCGTTAAACCATATCTTTTCCCAAGTTTCTCTAGTCTCCTTTCTACTTCACTTCTAATGTCTGTAGGTAATACTTTTAGGAAATATAAAACTATATCTGGTGTGAGTGCAGTTCTATCTTGCTCTGGCAATTGTGAAAATCTCTCATAAATTCACCATGTAGTTCTGTAAGGGATATTTAGGACTTAGGAGTGCTAAGCCACTTCATAAACCCTTCCCTACTATGTTGACTATAATCTTCTAGGTAAAATTCTTTATGCATTTGTTTTTTAAATTCTTCCCATTCAAGCCCACTATGACATTCTATTACACTAATGGCTGAACCTATTGCAAGTCTTACTAAAAATGTTACCCATTTAGTTACAGGCAAACCATGGAACTTTGCTAGGTCTTCAAACCTGTCTAAATAATTAGTTGCGTTAACTCTAGTGAATTTCCCTTTTTCTTTTAACATTGCCTCAACTACTTTCTGTCCTTGGGTTTCCGACATCATATTTCTAAATAATTCATCCATTTTATTATGTATGTTAGAAATAGACTTAAGTTTTTTAATATAATCTTTAATTTCTTCTTGTACTTTAGTTTTTTGTTCTCTTACCAAACTAATTAAATTGCTTGGTTCCAGTTTTAATTAAGTTTAAAACCTTAATAGATACTAACTTTCAAATGAAAAATCTTTTTGAATTTTCAAACTAAAATCGTACTAATCAAACAATCCTTAATATTTTAATGAAAAATAGATACTAGCTTTCAAATGAAAAATTCTTTTTGAATTTTCAAACTAAAATTTTACTAATCAAACAATCCATAATATTTTAATGAAAAATAGATACCATCTTTCAAATGAAAATTCTTTTTGAACTTTCAAACTAAAGTCGTTCTAATCAAACAATTCCTAATATTTTAATGAAAATAGATTCTAATTTTAAACTAAACTTGTAATAATCTAACAATTCCTAATATTTTAAGTTCTTCTAAAGTCCTACTTAAATAGTAACAAGTAGATTCAAGTTTAGAAAATATACCTGACAGTTGATGCAGAAGCTAGAGTGCATGTGAAATTTTCAAATATACATTTGTTGAGCAATAAAATACCTAATACAAAGAGCTAAATGCTGTGTGTGCTATCGTAATTCTTCAAGTACTTGATGGTAAGGGTGAAGAGATGAGGTTTAGCTACTTGCCTATTCCTGTGGAGGCATACAGAGCATAAGCCCCGCCTTCAACACTGAGGGAATTACAAGGTTTGTGAATTCTATCTCTGCAAGATGACCACCTCAAGCTGTTGCAACCACGTAACCTAAACCAAACTATTGCATATGCAAGAAAAGAAAAAGAGTTTATACTTGTCCTGTTGTGACGTTGTTCACGTCGGGTTCAAATGTGGGAGCGATTCCTGACGACCGGTGGATCAATTCAATCGTCTCGCTAACCGCGCACAGAGAGTGACGATGCAGAACAAGTATTTATTTCGAAGGACCGTAAGGCAAAGCATTTCTATATCTTTGGATTATGCCTCTATAGGATGGTAAGATTAATTCCTCACTAATTACTTTATCTTTAATGATTTCTGTTATGTTTAAATCTTCTTGCGAATTATCAGTGTTTCTAGTTATGGATGGAGAAAAAAGATTTTCACTATTTTCAGTACTAGGTGGAACAATGGAAATTAATGGTAATGTTCTAGATAATCTACGATCAAACTCTCTTGAATGCAAAGTTTCTTCTACAATTTTATCATTAACTAGTTCTTCAATTTCTGTATTTTGATTATCATTAATATCAACTGGACTAGGAAATAGTACTTCAAATGTAGATGGAGGTAAAAACGTATTACTAGATGAAGCTTCTTTAGACATAAAAGATGAAATGCAAATAGATTAATATCATATAAACTATTTAAATGCAAGATTTCCTATACAAAAAGCTATAAGATATTGTTTATAAAAAAAATAATCCTATACAAACTAAACAATAGATTTTCAGCTAAGTAAATTCTTTCCATACTTCAAATCTTCAGTTCGTCTTCAATAGGGTTGCATATCATGTGAAAAATAACATGAAAAACATAAGTAGGCTTTCATAAAATACTAAACACTCATTAAACTTAACATATTAAAACTTAGGTTAATATAAGATAATTAACTTTTCTAATACATATTTATCATAAGTACATATATTTATTTTAA
The DNA here is from genome assembly GCA_020310875.1 of Ceratopteris richardii. Lineage (NCBI taxonomy): Eukaryota > Viridiplantae > Streptophyta > Polypodiopsida > Polypodiales > Pteridaceae > Ceratopteris > Ceratopteris richardii. The sequence goes on from CM035423.1 coordinate 67,707,365, forward strand.
TATACACATTATAATATACATAATTCATTTATACATACATGAACACTAATCATTCATGCATTAGTTAAGCATACATCTTATATTTCATATACATACATAGGCTTCATACACTTTAACATACATATACATACATACTACATATGCTAACATACATCACATGCATACTAACATACATTCATGACATAACATATACTAACATAAATAAACATGCATACATACATGACATGCATATATACATGACATGCATACATACATGCATGAACATGCAAACATAACATACATGCACTAACATACATATATGCATACATAAGCTTACATGAACTTACATGTACTAACATACATATATATAAACATGCATTTAACTAACATGCATAAACTTACATGCATTAACACTCATGCATGAACATACATGCACAAACACACATGCATGAACATACATGCACAGACATACATATATGCATACATAACATGCATACATGAACATGCAAACATAAATTACATGCATACATGCACATGCATAAATGAACATGCATACATGAACATGCAAACATAAATTACATGCATACATGCACATGCATAAATGAACATGCATACATAACATGCACTAACATAACTCACATGCATACATGCACATGCATAAATGAACATGCATACACTAACATACACACATGCATACATGCACATGCACTAGCACACATGCATGAACGTACATGCACAAACACACAACATGCAAGCACTAATATCTAATATACATGCACTAACTATGCATACATTTACTAACACCTAACATGCAATAACATATGCATGCACTAACATACATCTAACATTCATTAACGTACCTAACATTTGCATTCATATCGTAACATCTAACATGCACTACCTTGCTTCTAACATCTAACATTCACTACTTAACATCTAACATGCATACATTACCTAACATGCCTAACAATCACTAACATGGGTACATGCACTCACTAATCTAATGCATTTCTAATAAGTTTCTATCAAGCTGGCAAGAAAGGGTTGGAGAAGCTTGGCTAAAGGGTACGAAAAGGAAAGGATAAGTGATTGGATAAGGAGAAGTTTAGATAATATGATGATATCTTTAAGAAAGATAAGGGATAATGGCTAACTGGACCCTCCTTTTGGTAACCTGAAACTCATAAAAAAGGTTTAGGAATTCAAATCATATACATCTAAACAATTTAGATAAATAAACACACACATACATCCTTCATACTCTCCATTTCATACCAACATACATAACAAAATCATTAACCATTCATATAATTCATCTCAAACTAACATACTCAATGCATATGCATGTCATAATAACATTAAAATGTAATGATCCTAAGATAAAACACTTTCACACATACATACGGACACATACATACAGACACATACATAAATATATATACATTCTCATACATAAATACATATATACCTTTATACATATACACTCCATATTTTCATTTTTAGTATTTATTTAATACATATACTAATACATAAATATAACATAAAAGATGAAAATAAAACATAATATAATATTAAAATATATAAACATAAAAAAAGAAATAAATAAAACATTTCATATATATAAACTATAAAATAAAGATATATAAAGTAAACATAATATTAAAAAAAAAGAAAACAGTAATTAAAATATCTAATAAATATATAAATAAAAAAGAAAAGAAAAGAGATAATAAAAAAAACTCTCACATTCTCTCTCTCTCTCTATCTCTCTCTTTCTCTCTATTTGCATCCGTTGACTGCAGGGGAAAGGAAAAGAAGAAGACTAAAAAAGACAAAACAAATAATAAATTAATACAAAAGAAAAAAAAAAACTTTTTTCTACTCTCTCTCTCTCATCCTCTCTCTCTCTCTCTCTCTTTTTGTGGACATTTGCACCCGCCAGCTGGCTACAGGGAGGGAGGAAGGAGATATTTTTTTATAAAACAAAAAGAAGAGCAAAAATAAAATAAAATAATAAAAAAAACTTTCCTTACTCTTTCTTCTCTCTCTCTCTCTCTTTCTCTCTCTCTCTCTGTCTCTCTCTCTCTATCTCTCTCTCTCTCTCTCTCTGTCTCTCTCTCTCTCTTTCTCTCTCTCTCTCTCTCTCTCTCTCTCTCTCTCTCTCTCTCTCTCTCTCTCTCTCTCTCTCTCTCTCTCTCTCTCTCTCTCTCTCTCTCTCTCTCTCTCTCTCTCTCTCTCTCTCTCTCTCTCTCTCTGTGCTGCGTGTGCAGCGCAGCTGCGTCGTCGACAGACAAGAGAGGGAGAGAATTAAAGATGTATAATGGAATGAAAAAATGAAAATGAATAAGGAAATAAAAGATGGGAAAAGAAAGGGGAAAAAAAAGAAAACCTCTGCACATTGTAGAGCAAAAAGCAAAAAAAAAAAATTTGTTTTGAAATAAATGATTTGCAAAAAGCAAGAGAGATGGCCTTTTCTCTCCTCGTCCTAGATGGATAGTCATGGAAATGAGTGCCCAAAAAACCATAGCCTAGAGCATAGAGTAAATAGAGTGCGTGAAAAATAACATGAGCTTGTGAATACGACTCCCCTCTATATATAGATGAGAGTAGCCCACCATAGCCCACATTTTTCCTAAGATAACAGAAGCATGCTGCCTACATTTTCTCCACTTCACTCAACTTCTCTTCAACCAAAAATTAGGCGTGGGAAATTCTCCTATTTGTTTTTTGAGAAATACACAACTTTTACTAAAATAAATATTTGGTGGATCCATTCAATTGTCTCGCTAACGGCACACACAGGGTGACTATGCAGAACAAGTATTTATTTCTAAGGACCGTAAGGCAAAGCATTTCTATATCTTTGGATTGCATCTATATAGGATGTTAAGATTAATTCCTCACTAACTACTTTCTCTTTAATGATTTCTATTACGTTTAAATGTTCTTGAGAATTATCAGTGTTTCTAGCTATGGATGGAGGAAAAAGATTTTCACTATTTTCAGTACTAGGTGGAACAATGGAAATTAATGGTAAAGTTCTAGATAATCTACGATCAAACTCTCTTGAATGCAAGGTTTCTTCTACAATTTTATTTTTAACTAGTTCTTCAATTTCTGTATTTTAACTATGATTAATATCAACTGGACTAGGAAATAGTATTTCAAATGTAGATGGAGGTTAAAAAGTATTACTAGATGAAGCTTCTTTAGACATAAAAAATGAAATGCAAATAGATCAATATTATATAAACTGTTTAAATGAAAGATTTCCTATACAAAAAGCTATAAGATGTTGTTTATAAAAATGATATCATATATAAACTAAACAATAGATTTTCAGCTAAGTAAATTCTTTCCACACTTCAAATCTTCAGTTCGTCTTCAAGAAGGCTACATATCATTTGAAAAATAACATGAAAAACATAAGTATGCTTTCATAAAATACTAAACACTCATTAAACTTAACATATTAAAACTTAGGTTAATATAAGTTAATTAACTTTTCTAAAACATATTTATCATAATACATACATTTATTTTAACATACACATTATAATATGCATAATTCATTTACACATACATGAACGCTAATCATTCATGCATTACTTAAGCATACATCTTATATTTCATATACATACATAGGCTTCATACACTTTAACATACATATACATACATACTCCATATGCTAACATACATCACATGCATACTAACATACATGCATGATATAACATATACCAGCATAAATAAACATGCATACCAATATGACATGCATACATATATGCATGAACATGCAAACATAACATACATGCACTAACATACATATATGCATACATAAACTTACATGTACTAACATACATATATATAGATATGCATTTAACTAACATGCATAAACTTACATGCATTAACACTCATGCATGAACATACATGCACAAACAAACATGGATGAACATACATGCACAAACATACATATATGCATACATAACATGCATACGTGAACATGCGAACATAAATTACATGCATACATGCCCATGCATACATGAACATGCAAACATAAATTACATGCATACATGCACATGCATAAATCAACATGCATACATAGCATGCACTAACATAACTCACATCCATACATACATGACATGCATACATACATGCATGAACATGCAAACATAACATACATGCACTAACATACATATATGCATACATAAACTTACATGAGCTTACATGTACTAACATACACACACACACACACACACACACACACACATATATATATATATATATATATATATATATATATATATATATATATATATATATATATATATATATATATATATGCATTTAACTAACATGCATAAACTTACATGCATTAACACTCATGCATGAACATACATGCACAAACACACATGCATGAACATACATGCACGGACATACATATATGCATACATAACATGCATACATGAACATGCAAAAATAAATTACATGCATACATGCACATG
>CM035423.1:67716845-67726845 GCA_020310875.1 Ceratopteris richardii
GCCCACCATAGCCCACATTTTTCCTAAGAGAACTCAAGAATGTTGCCTACATTTTCTCCACTTCACTCAACTTCTCTTCAACCAAAAATTAGGGGTGGGAAATTCTCCTATTTGATTTTCAAGAAATACACAACTTTTACTAAAATAAATATTCTTTTGGCCATCCATTTAGAATTTAATAAATACAACCCTTCAATTCCTTTTTATTTATTTAATCACTGTAGAATAAATACAACCCTTTAGAATAAATTAAAATAAACCCATCAAATGTATCCATAACCTTAGTGTTAAAAATATCAATTCATATTCAATTAATCATCTAGAATTAAAATATTTTGCTTAAGGTTTTAATTAATATATTTATCCTATTTATTAACTCATTTAAAGACTAAAACCTACTTAATTAACCTTTTTAACCATATGTTTACCCTTAAGCTAACTTCAAATCATATTTTTATACCTCAAGTAACCCATAAACTAATCTTCTAACCTTCCATAACCTCTAGATTTAATAACTAACCCCTTAATTAACCTTGAAATAAAGCTTGAACCCTTAAATATATTTGACCCTTAAATACCCTTGAATTTACTTTCAAAACTTAGACAAACCCTTGAATAACCCTTAATTTTTAATCTTTACCCACAACTTCATTAGAAAACACCTTGATAGATACTTCACATCTTTGTATTAGTCATCAAACTTCTTGTCCTGCAAAAGATTAAAATCAAACGTTGGTTAAAATTTTCATAAATTATTCAAACTTATTTCAATCAATTAATCTTTTAATTTTTAATCATATTTTAAGAGAAACAAATCTTTCCGACATCAAAGTCATATAAATATCATGTTATATCTCTGAATCCACATTTAAACAAGCATTTATAGGAATAAATCATAAGTGGCATAGTCCTTCTGTTCATGTAACTTGCTTGGAATAAGTAACTTATCTTGCATAACAGCATATACCAAAACGTTTTTCATTAGTTAATAGAATTATATGCCTCCTACTTTTATTTCCTATGGTCTGACTCTCCATTCATTGCTTTTTTCAAATCATTTTTTTTTCTAGCTTTATTACTTCATCCCAACTCAGATCTTTCTTTATTTTTAACAAATCGGCCTATGCCGAAATTGGGTGCGACTCCTGGACTTGTCCACCCGGCCAAGTTTATTCCACTTGTCTGCCAACCGACATAGCACACGACAAAACTATGTCAGCCCTACATGAAATCGACGTCAGCTCGTGGCTCTGATCGCCCGAGCAGAGAAACTCCACCCACCTACCGACCCATGCAGGCGCATGACAACATAGCCTATGATGAAACTAACATCACCTCGTGGCCTTCATCTCCCCACCAAGGTTGTTCCAACTGCCTACTAGCCCAACATAGTGCACCAACTGCAAACACATACATATAGGCTAATTGGATATGATTTTTTTTTTAAATTCACTTAGAGGTTAGATCTCATAAGGAATAAATAGTAAGATACAAAAATCCCACTTACTAATGGATAAAATTTTCAGTAGGAGACGTTTAGATAATATGATGAAATCTTTCAGAAAGATAAGGGATAATGGCTAAATCGACCCTCTTTTTGGTAACCTTAAGCTCATAAACAAGGTTTAGGAATGCAAATCATATACATGTAAACAACTTAGATAAATAAACATACACATACATCCTTCATACCCTCCATTTCATACCAACATACATAATAAAATCATTAACCATTCACATCATTCATCTCAAACAAACATACTCAATGCATATGCATGCCATAATAACATTAAAATGTAATGATCCTAAGATAAAACACTTTCACACATACATACACACACATACATAAATACATATACATTATCATACATAAATACATATACATATACCTTTATACATATACACTCCATATTTTCATTTTTAGTATTTATTTAATAAATATACTTAAACATAAATATAACATAAAACATGAAAATAAAACATAATATAATATTAAAATATATAAACATAAAAAAACGAATAAAACATTTAATATATATAAACTAAAAAATAAAGATATATAAGTAAACATAATATTAAAAAAAAAAGAAAATAGTAATTAAAATATCTAATAAATATGTAAATAAAAAAGAAAAGAAAAGAAATAATAAAAAAACTCTCACATTCTCTCTATCTCTCTCTGCGTCCGTTGACTACAAGGGAAAGGAAAAGAAGAAGATTAAAAAAGAAAAAACAAATAATAAATTAATACAAAAGAAAAAAAACCTTTTTCCTACTCTCTCTCTTCCTCTCTCTCTCTCTGTCTCTCTTTCTCTCTCTTCTGCGGCCGTCTACGGCCATCGGCTGGCTGTAAGGAGGGAGGAAGGAGATACCTTTTTTTTTAAATAAAACAAATAAGAAAGAGCAAAAAGAAAATAAAATAATAAAAAAAACTTTCCTCACTCTCTTCTCTCTCTCTCTCTCTCTCTCTCTCTCTCTCTCTGTGCTACGTGCGCAGTGCTACAGTGCCACCGGTAGAGAAGAGAGGGAGAGGGAAAGAGAGGGAGAGAATTAAAGATGTATAAGGGAAAGAAAAAAAAAATGAATAAAGAAAGAAAAGAAGGGAAATGAAAGGGAAAAAAAAAAAGAAAATCTCTCCACATTCTGGAGCAAAAAGCAAAAAAAATTTGCTTTGAAATAAATGATTTGAAAAAAGCGAGAGATGGACTTCTCTCTCCTCCTACCAGAAGGAGAGTCATGGAAATGAGTGAACAAACAACCATAGCCTAGAATATAGAGTAAATAGAGTACCTGAAAAATAACATGAGCTTGTGAATACGACTCCCCTCTTTATATAGATGAGAGTAGCCCACCATAGCCCACATTTTTCCTAAGATAACTGAAAAATGTTGCCTACATTTTCTCCACTTCACTCAACTTCTCTTCAACCAAAATTTAGGCGTGGGAAATTCTCCTATTTGATTTTCCAGAAATACACAACTTTTACTAAAATAAATATTCTCTTGGCCATCCATTTAGAATTTAATAAATACAACCCTTCAATTCCTTTTTATTTATTTAGTCACTTTAGAATAAATACAACCCTTTAGAATAAATTAAATTAAACCCATCAACAAATTTAGATGTATCCATAACCTTAGTGTTAAAAATGTCAATTCATATTCAATTAATAATCTAAAATTAAAATATTTTACTAAGGTTTTAATTAATACATTTACCCTATTTATTAACTCATTTAAAGACTAAAACCTACTTAATTAACCTTTTTAACCATATGTTTACCCTTAAGCTAACTTCAAACCATGTTTTTATACCTCAATTAACCCATAAACTAATCTTCTAACCTTCCATAACCCTGTAGATTTAATAACTAACCCCTTATTAACCTTGAAATAAAGCTTGAACCCTATAAAACATGATCAAAACCTACATTTGACCCTTAAATACCCTTGAATTTACTTTCAAAACTTAGACAAACCCTTGACTAACCCTTAATTTTTAATCTATACCCACAACTTCATTAGAAAACACCTTGATAGATACTTTACATCTTTGTATTAGTCATCAAACTTCTTGTCCTGCAAAAAATTAAAATCAAACGTTGGTCAAAACTTTCATAAATTATTCAAATTTATTTCAATCAATTAATCTTTTATTCTTTAATCATATTTTAAGAGAAACAAATCTTTTTGACATCAAAGTCATATAAATATCATGTTAATATCTCTGAATCCACATTTAAACAAGCATATATAGGAATAAATCATAAGTTGCATAGTCCTTCTGTTCATGTAACTTGCTTGGAATAAGTAACTTATCCTGCATAACAGCATATACCAAAACGTTTTTCATTAGTTAATAGAATTATATGGCTCCTACTTTTATTTCCTATGGTCTCACTCTCCATTCATTGCTTTTTTCATATCATTTTTTTTTCTAGCTTTATTACTTCATCCCAACTCAGATCTTTCTTTATTTTTAACAAATCGGCCGATGCGAAAATTGGGTGCGACTCTTGGACTTGTCCACCCGGCCAAGTTTATTCCACTTGTCTGCCAACAAGCATAGCACACGACAAAACTATGTCAGCCCTACATGAAATCGACGTCAGCTCATGGCTCTGATCGCCCGAGCAGAGTAACTCCACCCACCTAGCGACCCATGCAGGCGCATGACAACATAAAGATTAGGCCTATGATGAAACTAGTGTCACCTCGTGGCCTTGATCTCCCGACCAAGGTTCTTCCAATTGCCTACTAGCCCAACATAGTGCACCAACTACAAACACATACATATAGGCTAATTGGGTATGATTTTTTTTTTAATTCATTTAGAGGTCAGATCTCATAAGGAATAAATAGTAAGATACAAAAATCCCACTTACTAATGGATAAAATTTTCAGTAGGAGACGTTTAGATAATATGATGAAATCTTTGAGAAAGATAAGGGATAATGGCTAAATGGACCCTCCTTTTGGTAACCTTAAACTCATAAAAAAGGTTTAGGAATGCAAATCATATACATGTAAACAACGTAGATAAATAAACACACACATACATCCTTTATACCCTCCATTTCATACCAACATACATAATAAAAACATTAACCATTCATATCACTCATCTCAAACAAACATACTCAATGCATATGCATGCCATAATAACATTAAAATGTAATGATCCTAAGATAAAACACTTTCACACATACATACACACACATACCTAAATACATATACATTCTCATATATAAATACATATACATATACCTTTATATATATACACTCCATATTTTCATTTTTAGTATTTATTTAATAAATATATATAAACATAAATATAACATAAAACATGAAAATAAAACATAATATAATATTAAAATATATAAACATAAAAAAAAGAAATAAAACATTTAATATATATAAACTAAAAAATAAAGATATATAAGTAAACATAATATTAAAAAAAAAAGAAAACAGTAATTAAAATATCTAATAAATATATAAATAAAAAAGAAAAGAAAAGAAATAATAAAGAAAACTCTCACATTCTCTCTCTCTCTCTCTCTCTCTCTCTCTCTCTCTCTCTCTCTCTCTTTCTCTCTGCATCCGTTGATGCAAGGGAAAGGAAAAGAAGAAGATTAAAAAAGAAAAAACAAATAATAAATTAATACAAAAGAAAAAAAACCTTTTTCCTACTCTCTCTCTTTCCTCTCTCTCTCTCTCTATCTCTCTTTCGCTCTCTTCTGCGGCCGTCTGCGCCCATCGGCTGGCTGTAGGGAGGGAGGAAGGAGATACCTTTTTTTTTAAATAAAACAAATAAGAAAGAGCAAAAGAAAAATAAAATAATAAAAAAAACTTTCCTCACTCTCTCTTCTCTCTCTCTCTCTCTCTGTGTGTGTTGTGCGTGCAGTGCTGCTGTGCCACCGGCAGAGAAGAGAGGGAGAGGGAAAGAGAGGGAGAGAATTAAAACTGTATAAGGGAAAGAAAAAATTAAAATGAATAAAGAAAGAAAAGAAGGGAAAAGAAAGGAAAAGAAAGAAAATCTCTCCACATTCTGGAGCAAAAAGCAAAAAGAGTTTGCTTTGAAATAAATGATTTGCAAAAAGCAAGAGAGATGGCCTTCTCTCTCCTCCTGCCAGAAGGACAGTCATGGAAATGAGTGTACAAACAACCATAGCCTAGAGCATAGAGTAAATAGAGTACCTGAAAAATAACATGAGCTTGTGAATACGACTCCCCTCTTTATATAGATGAGAGTAGCCCACCATAGCCCACATTTTTCCTAAGATAACTGAAGCATGCTGCCTATATTTTCTCTACGTCACTCAACTCTTCAACCAAAAATTAGGCGTGGGAAATTCTCCTATTTGTTTTTCTAGAAATACACAACTTTTACTAAAATAAAGTTTCTCTTGGGCATCCATTTAGAATTTAATAACTACAACCCTTCAATTCCTTTTTATTTATTTAATCACTTTAGAATAAATACAACCCTTTAGAATAGTTTAAATTAAACCCATCAACAAATTTAAATATATCCATAACCTTAGTGTCAAAAATGTCAATTGATATTTAATTAATCATTTCAAATTAAAATATTTTGCTAAGGTTTTAATTAATACATTTACCTTATTTATTATCTCATTTAAAGACTAAAACCTACTTAATTAACCTTTTTAACCATATGTTTACCCTTAAACTAACTTCGAACCATGTTTTTATCCCTCAACTGAGCCATAAACTAATCTTCTAACCTTCCATAACCCTCCAGATTTAATAACTGACCCCTTAATTAACCTTGAAATTAACCTTGAACCCTATAAAACATGATCAAAACCTACATTTGACCCTTTAATACCCTTGAATTTACTTTCAAAACTTAGATAAACCCTTCACTAACCCTTAATTTTTAATCTATACCCATAACTTCATTAGAAAACACCTTGATAAATACTTCACATCTTTGTATTAATCATCAAACTTCTTGTCGTGCAAAAGATTAAAATCAAACATTAGTCGAAATTTTCATAAATTATTCAAACTTATTTCAATCAATTAATCTTTTAATTTTTAATAATATTTTAAGAGAAATAAATCTTTCCGACAATGCATTGCTCATCTGACTTTTGCCAGCTTTCTTTGCCTGCAAAAATCTGAAATGGTATTCTCTCTTCCAAATTTTGAGTAACCTTCTATCATGAACACAAAAGAAACCATCCTCAACCTTAGATTCCATGGGACTTTCTTAATAGCATGATTCATTATAAAATTTGGATAAACTAATGCTTCTATGAAATCAAAAGCATGCCAAAACCCTAAGATTGACTGCCTACTTGCTTGATTCTGACATCTTAAGGTTTTATATTGGATTGATGACATCATTGATGAAATCACCACTTTTTAATTGCCCTTCAACAGTACCTATATAAGGAGAGCTGGGCCACACATGTTCTCAATCTTTCCAATGCCAATCTTGGGAGTTCAAGGTATCACAATCTTCAAGTAATTAGTTTCCAAGTTCTAGTTCTAGTTCTAGTTCTAGTCTTGTTCCTTGTTATATTCTTGTCTAGTCTAGTATTTTGGAGATCTGACCTTGTCCTCTTGTTATCTTGTAATAAAAGATCTCATCTAGTTCTTTCATATACCAATTCCGTCTCTTGTATCTTGTCTAGCCGAGTTATCCATACCTAGTAGTCCCACGTTGTGGGACTTCTTGTATCAATTGCATATTCTTCTATTGTTTTCCCTATGTGGATGATATTTTAATCAGAAGTATAATTTTTAAATCTTGTTTAGTCTAGTTAGAGGGCATAATCTAGTGCACCCTTGAAATTTTGGAAAGATTATCTTCTATTTATGATCAAGCACCATGGATTCCATATGCATTGGGATTGAATATACCATAAGGGATTTAATAGGATGAGTACAAGAGGTAAAACAATTTTTATGAGAAGGTGATTCATCACTCAAGCTATTCCTTAGATATCAAGATATTATTCTATGTAAGTAAATTTAAAGATGAAAACATGATTAATCAATTCTAAAGTGGCCTCAAACCTAAAGTGAACCATCTCTTGCTATCCATGCATCCAATAGATACCTTGGGGGATGTTATCAATCAAGAAATTCAATATGAGGATAAATTGCTTAAAGAAATCCATGTCTAGGAGCTTAAAGTGTTGATTAATAAAGATAATATTCTACAAGAGTCCAAATCAGTTATATTTTAAGCTCAACAGACCATTACAAATGATGTGGATCATACACACTATGAAGACAACAAGAATACAAAGGAGAAGACTTTCTATCTATACTGCATGTCTTTCATAGATGATGTTTCCATGTTTGCATGGGTTTATCCATTGAAAGAAAATTCCAAAGTATTTATGTGCTTCAAACAATTATTGCTTATGGCGAAAAATATATCATGTAAAATGGGCAGCCCCGTTGTGGGAATTGAACCCATGACCTACTAGCTAGGAGTATGATGGGCTAACCACTTGTCAAAAAGCCATGGTTGATGATTAAATCTTAATCTTGCCTCTTTGGGTGTTGTTTAACCATCTTTTACTTCTCATTTATTGATTCCAACACTCTCTTCCCCTTATAGAGATCATTGTCCTCAATGATCAGTCCTTGATCTCCCCTTGATTTGATGTCCTCACCCTTGCAAAGTCTCTTGAGCATTCTTGTTCTCAACCTTGGTCCCTTCAACCCTTGCTCTCAACCTTGGTCTCTTGAACCTTGCCTTTCCACTTCTTGCCCACTTGCCTACAAACTTGCCTTGCTTGCAACCTTGGTCTCTTGAGCCGCTTGTGCTCAACCTCAATATTGTGAACCTACTGCTCAGCCATGCTACATATCTTGGATCCTCAATCTAGTGGTGGCACTCAAAAGTTCATTCCAAGAGCTTTCTAATGGTACCATAAATATCTAAATCTGACCTATGGATGGGGAGATACACTCTAATAACTGTTGGGCTCATCTTTGAAAGCAACACGTGCACCTTCCATCGACTTTGTCCAAGCCTACTTCCTAAGCTCTGCTACCAATTGTGGGAATTGAACCCATGAACTCCTGCCATCTTCTTCTTCTCATATCTTAAGTCTAATAGAATACAAGTCTTTTGAGCTTATTGCATTTTTGGCTTAATGTGGATGAAAAATTATGTAAAATGTTGTATACACCTCAAATAATTTGATTTTGTTGAAAGATGCACTATATTCTATCACTCCAGATGAGGCTTGGCATGGCTGCAAGCCATCTATTGCTCATCTACATGTTTATTATTCTCTGGCATATTTATTAGTGTCTAAAAAACATCATAGAAAATTTATTGATAAAGCAATGAAATGTACTTTTGTTGGATACAACTCTGAACGCAAAGGTTATTATTGTATCATCCACTTACTAAACCAATTTAGATTAGCTATGATGTTTTTTCGTGGAAGATGCAATTTAACCCTTACTTTCATGTAACGAAAAGACATACGTTAGCTTGGAGGATGTGTATGGCACTTTGCTACCTCTTTTTAGAGGTGGACGGTCAAATATTTGTCGAAATGAGGCAGTTTCTCAACCTTTAGAGTTTTTAAATGAGGATGTAGATCATTTCATTTTTTATGCACATTTACATGATGTAGTTGTTGATGAAAGGGGTTCCTTAGAAGAGGCAGAAAAAAAATCCTAAATATTTAACATACACTTTTAGCGATAGGAAATTAGATGCACTTTTGTCATATCATACTCGTTGAAGCTTTCATAGTGCTTCCTTTGCATTATATTCTTATGCAATCGTTGTTTCTAGTCTTTTTTATGAAGATGAACCTATTTCCTTTTATGAATCAAAATGGTACTTGATCTTTATGTGATTTGGCTCCATGCAAAAGGTAGTTGGCATTAAATGGGTACACAAGTTGAAATATAAGATTTATGGAGAAGTTGATTAGTATAAGGTTAGGCTTGTTGCAAAAGGTTATGCTTTAGAGAGAGACGTATATTTTCATGAGATGTTTGCTGCCACATTTTGAATGATTGTTGTTCATAGCATTTGTGCACTTGCATCTCATTGTGGTTGGATGCTAAAATTTCATTTCAAAATGGTGATTTACATGAATAAGTGTATGTGTTTAAGATCGATGGTTTTGTGGAGAAGTTCATCAAAAAAAGTGTGGAGATTGAAAACCGTTGTGGGAGCGATCCGTGACGACTAGTGCATCAATTCAATCGTCTCGCTAACAGCGCACGCAGGGTGACTATGGCAGAACAAGTATTTTTTACTAAGGATCGTATGGCAAAGCATTTTATTATCTATTGACTATGTCTATATGGGATGGAAGGATCAATTCTTCACTAGTAACTTTATCTTTTATAATTTCTGTTACGTTTGAGTCTATTTGAGAATTATCAGTATTTTTAACTATGGAAGTAGGGAATAAATTTTCACTATTTTCAGAACTAGGTAGAACAATGGAAATTAAAGGTAATACTCTAGACAATCTACG
>CM035423.1:67731845-67914345 GCA_020310875.1 Ceratopteris richardii
AAGGTAATTTCCAAAAGAGGGTGTTTGCATAGGACCACAGACATCACTATGTACAAGCTGCAATTTCTGAATAGCCCGAATTGAACCATCGTTTGGAAATGAGGAATGCTGCATTTTGCCCAAAATAAAACCTTCACAAACATGTTTTCTAGGTGCCTTAAGCTTGGGCAAAGAGGACACCATTTCAGATTTCTGCAGGCGTAGCAAACTAGCAAAATTCAGATGACCAAAGCGTGCATGCCAAAGCTTTGCATCTGACATAGCCTGAGAATCATTTACTCCACATGCCAAATCATTTACAGATCTTTCATAGTCTATGAGCTTATATAGCCCACGACATAAAATTCCAGAAGCAATAATCACATCGCCATTTGACAGATCATGAATTGTAGACATGTCATCAACAAATTTCACAACCAAGCCAATCTTGGCTAATGCAGAAACTGATAATAGGTTCTTTTTTATCCCTCACACAACTAAAGCATCTGACAAAGTGAAAGAACTACCATCAGCAGTAGTCAAAATGATCTTACCAACTCCCATAACAGGATAAGAGGAGTTGTTGGCGCATGTAATAGTATTCCCTATAGAGGCAGGCTCGAGTGAAGAGAAGAAACTGCACCGTGAGGTAATATGTTTGGCTGCCCCACTACCAAAATACCAAACATCTGAGTCTACTGCAGTCATGCACTGCTCATGAGAAGATGGGTCAAAATTGCAGACAGTAGTAAACGCCCATTCTTCTTCCTACACAAGATTTGCAGACTCTGTTTTTGGTGTAGAGGCCTCTGCAACAACCATTCCAGCCTCTCTCTTCTTTGCCTCTTTAGCAGCCAGTTTTGGACAGTTCTTTATGATATGATCATTGCCTTTACAGTACTTACATAACAATTTCTGCTTTTTTGATTTTTTCTCATCTTTGTCTTGGTTCTTTGAATATGCAGCATTTGCAAATTTCCGCTTACTAGTAGAAGAGCTCCATTTTCCTTTGCCCTTCTGACTAGCCAAGAAAGCTTGATCTACAACTCGCATAATGGACCTATTCTGCCTAGACTGACCTTCCTGCAACAAAACAGAGACTAACTCCTCAAATGATAAGGCATTTGGATTGCCTTTCATCATCAACAGAAGAGTAGAAGCAAAACTCTAATATGAGTCAGGAAGACCATTCATAACGGTCTGCACAAGTGAGCTATTTGGTATAACCTCATCAGCAGAAATCAACTGTTCCTTCAAGTCTTTGATCTTCATTAGGAAATTGTCCATAGAATCACCTTCATTCATGTGCTCACTCTCCAACTATTTTCGGAGGTAAGCAACGCGAGCCTCATTCCTAGCTTGGTACAATGTGGTAATTGTATCCCAAGCATCCTTGGCTGTTTTGCAAGAGCAAATGTGAGGAATAATGGCACGTTTGACAGACAAAGCTATCAATGCATGTGCCTGGGCATCTTTGCTATCCCAACGAATCTGCTCTACAGTAGGTGCAGCAGAAACAGCAGCACGAACAGGAATCTACGGAATATCATCTTCGACACCATCTTCATCAGCTCGAGCACCTGTATTTGCAGTACCTGTAGTCAGAGGTGTAACAGGACGTCTTTCAACACCCTGCACAATGTTCCACAATCCTTTTGCAACCAATACATGTCGCATCATATACGCCCATAATAGGTAGTTGGTACCATCCAACTTATCCTCAACAGCCAACATACGGAATACATCACTACTTTCAGCCATGGCCGGTGACTAAAATACCTTGATGCAGAAAATTGACTGTATCTCAAAAAGTTGAACAGAATTGCCTAGATGAATTCTTGTAGACCTGTAGCAGACTTCAAGACGCTTAAACTAGCGAACAGAAACTGGTATATACCTTTGGCACAAAAAGATGAAATAGCCTGCACAAGCGCTGTAATAGTGCGTTCGGAGGTTGAAGCGAGCTCAGATCGCGATTTTGGCACCACAGAGCGAAGATGTTTTGATCTTGGAAACATGTTGAGTATGCTCACCAAAATTTGTGCCATTCTGAGACTGCAAACGGAGGAGTGTTGACGGCACCCTAGATGAAGCGACGACCTGCTCTGATACCAATTGTTGGAGATAGATGTCTGCGGAAGCACGTGAACAAACACAAGGAAGAAGAAGCAGCTTAGAGTACAAACACACAATACTAAATGTATTACTAGAGAATGTACAAAGATAAGTAGCCCATTAGGGTAATAGGCGTATATACAAGCCGGGGGAAAAAAACCTTCTAAAGAGGGAAAAAAGTACCCCGGCGGTCCTAGTGTGTTCACACACATCACTACCTAAATATATCAACACTGTGCCGCTGGCAGAGAAGAGAGGGAGAGGGAGAAAGAGGAAGAGGGAAGAGAGAAGGGGAGAAAAGAAGGAATGAAGAAATTAAAAAAAGACAAGAAAGGAAAAGGGAAAAAGAAGAAAAAAAGAGAAAAACTAATCCTCCTGACTCCTCTATCTGCATCGTCAGGAATAAAAAAAAGCAAAAAAATTTGCTTTGAATTGAATGAATTGCTATAAGCAAGAGACATGGTCTTCTCTCTCCTCCTACCAGAAGGACAACATGGAAATCAGTGCACAAAGAACCATAGCCTAGAGCATAGAGTAACTAGAGTACCTGAAAATTAACATGAGTTTGTGAATACGACTCCCCTCCTTATATACATGAGAGTAGTCCACCATAGCCCACATTTTCCCTAAGTTAACTGAATCATGCAGCCTACAATTACTTCACATTCACTCAACTTCTCTCAACCAAAATTAGGCGTGGGTTTTTTCTCCATTTATCTTCCCAAAAATACACTATAACCACTTAAAATAAATATCCACTTGACCTTAGACTCTTTTATCATCCATTTAGATTTAAATAAATACAACCCTTTAATTCTTTTTAATTATTTATTCACTTTATAATTAATTAAGTTTAACCTATCAATTAATAAATTTAAATATATTTTCATAAACTTAGTGTTATTTAAATAATGTCCATTACTAATTAACATATTTAATTAACCATTTATAGTTAAAATATTTTGCTAAGGTTTCATTTATTACATTTATCCTATTTATTAACTCATTTAGAGACTCAACCTACCTAATTAACTTCTTAACCATAGGTTTACCCTTAAACTAACCTCAAATCATGTTTTTAACCCCCAACTAACCCATAAACCAATCTTCTACCCTTCCAAAACCCTCTAGATTTATTAATTAAACCCTTAATTAACCTTAAAATTAAGCTTATACCCTACATTTGATCCTACATTTGAATTTACATTTCAAAACATGTTCAAACCCTACATTTGATCCTTGAATACTCTTGAATTTACTTTCAAAACCTAAATAAACCCTTAAATAACCCTTAGTTTTTAATCTATACCCACAATTACATTTGAAAACACCTTTTTAAATACTTCCCATCTTTGTACTGATCATCAAAACTTCTTATCCTGCAAAATTTAAAATCAAACATAAGTTAAAATTTTCATAAATTATTCAAACTTAATTTATTCAATTAATCTTTTAATTTTTAATATTATTTTAAGAGAAATAAATTCTTTTCGACAATGCATTATATGGTTTGAAGGAAGAAACACATGCTTTGTATGAGAAGATATATGCCTAGCTGCTAGGAGATGGTTTTGAGAATAGTCAAACCAAGAGCTTATATGTTAAGCATGTGGATGATGTAGTTTTGATTGTTTTTGTATACATTGATGGCATGTTTCTCAATGTTCCTATTGATAAGCATATTTCTAAATTTAAGGGTGAAATTTATGCCTCTTTTAAGATGTGAGATTTGGGGCATTTGCATCATTATTTGGGCATTCAATTTATGCAAGTTGATGGGGGAATAACTTTGTGCCAAACAAAATAGATTGACACATAATTGCAAAATTCTGGCCTTGAATATTGAGAACCTATTGCCACTCCCATGGAAATATTTTTGCAGTTGACTCTTCATGATGATGGTGATGCACTTGATGTTGTTCTCTATCAATAGTCTATTGGATGCTAGATTTACTTATGTATAACTAGCTTGATATTCAATTTTTTGTCTCTCATATAAGGAGGATTATAAATTACACAGGTCTCAAGTATTGGGAAGTGGTTAAGCATATTTTTTTCTACTTGAATGGTACCTCACTACTTGGGATCTTCTTATCCCAAGGGGAGATCATTACCAAAAACCTTATGGGATCTTTCAAACTCAAACTATGTTAGTTTTTATGACACTCATGTGTCCGCTAGTATACCTCTAGAGTCTCTCCATTAGCCAGCCCTTTTGCTGCTAGTTGACTCTCCAAGTTTTGAATCCATGTCTGATTATGAGTTTCATAATGATTCCTCATATGTTCCATGCTCGAGAGTCCTTGGTAATATGTTGAATGAGAGTCAATTGACTCAGTATACGTAGTACATGTAACTAGAGCACAGAGTGCATCTACATTTCTATCCTTCTAAGCATGTAGGAGATCTACATCACGAGGAAAACTTTGACTAGGTTTATTTGGACTGGTTGTTTCTTAAGACTCATGATCAATCCCAAGAATAGTCTCCTAAAAGCTCATATGAATCAAGGATAGAAGTGATCTTTAACTTCCATAGAGTGCAATTTGTACTATACTTACTTTCCATGAAGGCTACTAATCATATCCACAATGTTGAGATGACCAACACCATTGGTGCTCCTTTTTCTGCTCCACCTACTCCTATTGAGAAAGCACCTTGATTCGCAGTTCTAGATAATGAGGAATTTCTTGAAATCTTCTCTCTTTTGTAGTCAAAGGCTTTGCAACCTCTATGTTTCTATGTCTCCACCACTCAGAGGCTCTTGAGTTGTAGTATCATGTAAGAAATAATGCAATAGCATAATAGAGCAATAGATAGACTTGAGAAAAAATGTAGTCAAAGAGAGTGTAGTAAGAGATAGAGAACTCAAGTTCTCAAAATCCCAACAACAATGCAACTAGAAGGATGGAGTTTTCACCCATGAACTCCCAATATGGAGCTTAGATGGTTATCAAGATAGACTCTCGATGAGTGGTTTACTAGTGTGCAATGCTATGTAGAGCTACACATGTGCCATTCTTAGATAGATCTTACAATTGGAGTTGATATAGATAAATATAATAAGGAGAGAGAAATAGTCATAAAAATATATAATATAGCAATATCTCCATGAATAGAAGCCCTACTATCTTGGCTCTATTGGTCAGGGTGATTGGCCCTCGAGAACCTCCAAAAGGTGGCAAGCCACCCACTACGGTCCCCCCATTAACATTTTATGGGGGAAACCACAGGAAACCCCAAGGCCTTTATTTTTGCATTGAGTGACAATCCAATGGCCCAAAAGTTTATGATCTAGACATAACATAATAGTTTGGCTCACAAAGACCATCTATTACAATAAATGATTGCACATAGTGCTTATCTAGCTTACAAATTGGGGCTCCACACATGTTCACGTTTCTACAATGGATTCTCCTCATAAAGAGGGCCTTACAACTTAGAGCACAATGTTTCAGGAATTTATAGGGGAATTCACTAAGAGAGGGATTCAACACAAATCTTCTTCTTTAATCCATAGATTCAAACAAAACCCAAACGAAACTGTGAAAACAGCTACCCAAAGATTCAATCAATATGTTGATAGATGCCCAATAATAGAAAGACCCACACAGCAAAAAATGATATCATTATTCTTGGAGGGGCTGACGAACGGGACTCTAAGAACTTTAGTCTATGTGAAGAGGCTGCAGACATTGAGTGAGTGTCTTCAAGAGTGTATTGATCTAGAGGATAACCTAGCAGATGATCTCAAGAGTACACACTGTCCTACGAGATCAGAAGACACTAGAAGTACAGTGACATCAAACTCTAGTCATGTGGAGGAGCTAGCGGAGCTGGTAGCTAAGAAGTTAGGAGTTCACGGACAGCGGAACTACCAGCATCCACCAATGAGAATACCCATGTTACAAAGATGCGGCCTATGTGGAGGAGACCATTCTACTCACATGTGTGTAAGAGGAGGAGTGGGCTAGCCTCAAGCTTACCCTTACAATAGGCAGCCACATCAAGGAACCACCTGTATTGCCATATAGAACTTAAATATACCAATCATACCACTGAGAATTGTCCATTCAATAGGAAGGCACGACCTTTAAATCAACCTCACTATAGGCCATATGGATAGCCACCTAGAGAGCCAGGAAGGGAGATTCCCAGACACAATCCCTATTCAAGACCACAAGGAGCACCTAGGCCATATGAGCAAGGGCAGTACGCACAACCTCACCCAGTGTTAAGACAATAACTACCATTTTGACCGAATGTAGTACAAGTTAAATATGCTCAACTAGAGGAAAATTTGGAGAGATCCATAGTGCCAGCATTACCATTAACCGGTACAAAATCAATGAACCCAGGATACGAGCAAACCCAAGGAGATTACTATCCCTATGATGCCAGTATGATGGAGTACGAGCAAGCTTATGACCCGCAATACTATGGATATGAGGGATATGACAATGTTGTTACACTTATGTGTTCCTCGAGTAGCTTTGATGTGAACCTTTTCCCTATACATGGGCACTTTTTACTCTAGTGCTGGCTAGAGGTTTTTTCCCCATGTTACCACATACTTGATACTCTCCTATGTGGTGGTACTTAGTACTTAGGGATATTATTCAGCTCTTACTTCAGTTCAGTTCATCGATCAATAGAGAGAGCTATTCTAGCGATCGTCTTCTCTGTGTGTCTTGCTGTGTTTGTGCTCCTTGTGTGTGCTTCTTGTGTCTCTCTCGCACTTCTACACACACCCAACAGTGGTATCAGAGTAGGTTCAACTTCTTCTCATGTTTCGGTTTTTCGCGTCGCGGCGCGCGTGCACTTTAACAGTGCAAATCGACTTCGGAGCATAGAAGTGTGAATTTCAGCAGCCCGGAAACATTTCCAGTAGTTGTGCTGGGGTTTTACCCCCATTTCGAAGCCATTAGTGCAGTCAAAATTGCCATCAGAGTGACGGTTTGTGAGCTGAAATTTCAGCACTCATTTCAGTTTTCATCGAAGTGAAGATTTTGTCACATTCTTATTCCTTAGTGAAATGGCGGGCAGCAATGACTTGTTTGGCATGCTTCAAGCTGAAGATAAGCTTGATGGGACCAACTATCCGATGTGGTCTTACATGATGAAGCATGTTCTTGTTGCAAAACAACTTTGGAACATAGTGGCACATGTAGATCGAAGACAGGTAGGTGCTTCTACTTCACAGTCTACTGTCACAGATGGAGCTTCTTCTTCGAGTACAGTGGTTTCTCCTTCTCCACCTACACAGGAGCAGATTAGATGGGATGGAAAAGATGATCAAGCTCATGCTTTGATTGCGCTTTTAGTGAAGCGTCATATAGTTCCACACATACGGTCATGTTCTACATTGAGACAGGCATGGGACACTCTTGCTTCTTTGTATGCCGTGTGTAATGAAGCACGTGTTGTATACTTGAGGAAGCAACTTGAGGATGTATGTATGGCTGAAAATGAGTCAGTGGATGTGTCTGTGACACGCATCAAGGACTTGAAAGAGCAATTGGCAAACATAGATGAGATCATTCCGGATGCATCACTCATTTCTACATTGTTGAAAGGATTACCAGAATCTTTTCAAAGCTTTGCTACTACACTTCGTTTGGTTGCAAAAGGAAATCCTAATATGTATGCATTTGATGAGGTTGTGTCTCTTCTTTTGCAAGAAGATCAATCTAGAGTGAATAGGAGTGGTTTGATTGAGGGAACGCAAGCACTTGCTATCTCACAAAAGGGGAAAAGCAAGTATGGTTCAGCTTTGGGTTCATCAAAACCAAAGCCTCAAGCTTCCTCTTCCACTCATTCCTCTAATGATGGTGATTTGCAAAAGAAGAAGAGATGCAAATATTGTTGGAAGGCTGGTCATACTATTGATGAGTGTAGAAAGCTTGCTAAACGCAATGAAAAGAAGAAGGAATCCGGCATGTCTATTGCTGAAAATTCAGCAAATGCAAAGAATGATGAAGCTAACATGGCTCAATATTTTTGGGCATGTGTTTTTACATGTCATTATGATGCTTCTTTACATTCTAAATGTATGGTTGTGAGTGAGGATGATTCGGATTGGTTCTTTGATAGTGGTGCTTCAAAACACATAACATCATGCAAAAGATTTTTTGCCTCTTTGAAAGATGCACCTAAAGGAGGACATGTGATGTGTGCAAACAATGCCTCTTATCCTATCATTGGAGTAGGAGAAATTGAGCTTACGGCTGCAAATGGAGGTGTGATTCTCTTGAAAAATGCATTGTATGTGCCCGGTATCAAGAAGAACTTAATTTCAGTTCCGCTAATTGCCAAAGTTGGACTTCATGTACACTTTGTTGATGATAAGTGTATGGTTCATGATTTCAGCAATGGCGATGTTATCGTGATGTCCGGGACATTATGTAATGGTTTGTATCGCATGGATATATACAAGAGGGCTGCCTCGAATGCCTTAGTTGCTCATACTTCTTCCATGGCTGAAATGGAGCTTTGGCATGCTCGTTTTGGTCACTTGAACTTCAATAGTTTGCTCTACTTGCAAAAGAAGGACATGGTTATTGCTTGCCTACACTTGCCTCCATTGAAAAGCATGCATGTGAAGGTTGCATTCTTGGAAAAATGCATTATGCTTCTTTTCCAAAAGATAGTCATACACACACTCCAAGAAAATTGCAGCTTGTTCATAGTGATGTATGTGGTCCGGTTAAGACTCCATCTTTTGGGAAGCATGTATATTTTGTTACCTTCATTGATGATGCTACTCGCCATAGATGGGTGTATCCTATGAAAGCAAAGAATGAGGTATTTTCTTGCTTCAAAGCATTTTTAGCTATGGCTGAAAATTTTTCTTCACAAAAGCTTTTGACTCTACGCACGGATCGTGGTGGTGAGTACATGTCACATGAGTTTAATGCTTTTCTTCATGAAAAAGGTATTTCACACCAATGTACGGTGCCATATACACCTCAACAAAATGGTGTTGCCGAGCGTAAAAATAGAACTCTACTTGAAATGGCACGATGTATGGTTAAAGGAAAGCATCTTCCTCATAAGTTTTGGATGGAAGCGGTCATGTGTGCAAATTATGTGTTGAATCGCTACCCTACAAAAGCATTGAGATTCATCACTCCTTATGAGGCTTGGAATGGTCATAAGCCTATGGTTAGTCATATGCGTGTGTTTGGTTGTTTGGCATATGCTCTTGTGCCATCACAACAACGTCACAAACTTGATGACAAGGCAAACAAATGTATATTTGTTGGTTATAGTGCTGAAAGTAAGGGATATTGGTTGTACCATCCATTGACGAACACAATTATTGTGAGTCGAGATGTGGTATTTGATGAAAATTCAGTTTTCCCTCTACTTGAATGCAAAAAATTGCCAACAGTTAGCTCACAAGATGTGTTCGATACTCTCATGCCTTTGTTCCAAAATGGTGCGCTTGACTATGGCCATGTAGAGCAGCCAACTGAGGTTCAAAGGGCTGAAAAGTTCCAGCCAAATAGGGCTGAAAATGTAGATAATCTCTAGCGAAACATGGCTGAAAAATTTCAGCCAAAAATTATCAAAACTGTTGGAAATTTCCAGCCACATATGGCTGAACATTTGCGTCAGAATATGGCTAAAAATGAGCATGAAATTCAGCCCACGCATGATGTACATATTGAAGATGTTTTACATAATGATTGCATGTCTATCAAGAGTGCACAATCTATGCCAAAGTGGCTGAAACAAACTTTGCAGGATAGCAAATTGAGTGCACCTTTACTTGGTAGAACAAGATCAAGCTCTCACCATGCATCAAGTAATTTTGTGGATTATTCTCTTATTGCTACAGCATGTAATGAAGAGCCACTTTCTTTTGAAGATGCATGTGATGATCCACAATGGATGAGTGCTATGCAATTAGAAATGGATTCCATACATAGGAATGGTACTTGGGAGTTATGTGAATTTCCAAAAGGAAAGAATGCCATTGATACAAAGTGGGTTTATAAGATTAAGAGAAATCTGATGGTAGCATTGATCGCTACAAAGCTAGATTGATTGCCAAAGGGTATGCGCAACAATATGGCATTGACTATGAGCAAACTTTTGCACCTACTTCACGCATGACTACCATTCGTAACGTGGTTGCATTGGCTGCCCATCGAGGTTGGAAAGTGCATCAATTGGACATAAAAACAGCCTTCTTGAATGGAGATTTGCAAGAAGAGGTCTATGTGAAGCAACCTCCTGGATTTGCTATGAAAGGGAAAGAGCATATGGTTTGTCGCTTGCATAAAGCTTTGTATGGTCTCAAGCAAGCTCCACGTGCATGGTATGACAAAATACATAAGCACTTGATTGCTCTTGGCTTCACATGTAGTCCGATTGAAAGTACACTCTATGTATGCAAAAATGGGGCTGATCTTATAGTGCTTGTTCTTTATGTCGATGACATACTCTTGACTGGGTCATGTGATGCAAAACTTGACATTCTTATGGCTGATTTGCAGCATACTTTTAATGTCACTTATCTTGGTCTTTTGAGCTACTATCTTGGCATCCAGTTTGTATCTGTTGAGGGGGGAATTGTTATGCATCAAGCAAAGTAAGTTGAAAAACTACTTCAACGTTTTGATTTTGAGGATTGTAAGCCAGTTTCCACACCAGTTGAGACAGGATTCAGGTTCTCCGTTGAGGATTCCAGTGATGCATTTGACACTTCTCTTTATCAGCAAGCTTTGGGATGTTTTATATATGCATGCAACACAAGGCCGGATATACAGTATGCTGTTTCCCAGTTGAGTCGATTCATGCATAGCCCTAGCACTAAGCATTGTCAAGCGGTGAAACGTGTGTTTAGATATCTTCGAGGCACTTTGAGCTTAGGTCTCTTTTATGGTAGAGATGTTCAGCCATGCTTGCATGCTTTTACAGATAGTGATTGGGCTGGTTGTTATGATACTCGCGTGTCCACTAGTGGTAATTGCGTTTTCCTTGGAGACTCATGCATATCTTGGTTGAGTAAGAAGCAACCTACAGTGGGGACATCGAGTTGTGAAGTTGAGTACAGGGCAGTTTTCACAGCTAGAGTGGAGTGTATATGGCTGAGACGCCTATTGATGGATCTTTGCATGGAGATTGATGCTGCTACACATATTCTCACAGATAGTCAGAGTACTTTGGCTGTTGCACGAAACCCAGTGTTTCATGCATGGAACAAACATATTGAGGTGCATTATCACTATGTGAGAGAGCGCCTTCATGCAGGAGATATTGATTTGGTATATGTGCCTATACAAGATAATGTGGCAGACATATTCACCTAAGCTCTTCCACGGGAAAAGTTTGAAGCTTTTCGCAAAGCTTTAGGCTTGTTACCTTGTGGGGGCTGATCTCTCACTCCCTGTATGTGTTCACATCATTCGCTCCAGGGGGGTTTGTTACACTTATGTGTTCCTCGAGTAGCTTTGATGTGAACCTTTTCCCTATACATGGGCACTTTTTACTCTAGTGCTGCTAGAGGTTTTTTCCCCATGTTACCACATACTTGATACTCTCATATGTGGTGGTACTTAGTACTTAGGGATATTATTCAGCTCTTACTTCAATTCAGTTCATCGATCAATAGAGAGAGCTATTCTAGCCATCATCTTCTCCGTGTGCTTGCTGCGTTTGTGCTACTTGTGTGTGCTTCTTGTGTGTCTCTCGCACTTCTACACACACCCAACAAATGTCTATGGACCAGAGTTGGCAACACTAATGTACACTGCACCCAAAGCGCCAGCACCCATGAGACCACCCATTAGACTGCCCATGCCAAGGGAGGAAACACAGAGCCTTTCCACCCTACCAAACTACATGGGAGAATATGAGAAGGAATCCATGATCTCTCGTGCTCCCACAGTATGAGGAAAAGGAAAGGGGACCTCAAATAAGACCTCACAGAATCTAGCAAAACTCAAAAACACCAAATTACAATGTCAGTTGACTATGGAAGAATTACTTCATGTCAAACCACAATTATGGAAGCAATTAGCGGGACAATTGAAGTTAGAGCAGGAGAAGAATGAAAAGGAAAGCAAGGAAAATGAAAACCCTTCTACTGTACAAATTCCAGTGGATAAGGTTGGAGAATTTAGCAAAGGAGATGAGGGCAACACATGTTTACCTGTCACATACAATGGATACATGACCAAGGCTATACTAGACACGGGAGTAGGGGTAGGTATCGCCACCAAAGAAATTTGGGAGAAATGGGGAAAGCCAGCCCTACGACTGACTCGTATGAAGCTTCAATTAGCAGATGGTCATGTTGATGTCAATTTGGAAACGCAAATAATTATGAAATGATATTTTGATAACCTTTCATGAGACAACGTAGGGTAATACAAGACTAGGGAAGAGACCCATTATACCTTCAACATCAAGGAACCACTACCAAGATAAATTTTCATACATTTGCATATAGGGATGTAGCCCCATTACAATGGAACCCCGTACACAAGGAAGAGGATGATTTGTCTATCCATAGTGCCAGATCAAGTGATCAATCATGGATGCACGAGGATGAACAATTATGGATGTGTAAGGAAGCAAAGAAAGTGGATAAAAAATTGCAGTTATGGCCCATAGGACATCAGAATTATTGACCCGTAGCAGACCCAATGTACATGCCTTAAGTTTTTCCTAGCGAAGCATTCAAACTGCACCGTTGGATGGAAATCCTAGCAACCTTGGACGTATGTGTAAATGAGGAAGTATTGACCATGAATGTATGTGTCGACGAAGAAGACTACGACGTAAGATTTTACATGGTAGTCCTTCAGGAAGTAGAAGCAGGAGAAGTATTAGAAAAAGAATGGAAAAAAGAATATGAGAGCATAGCGATGGAACTAGAGCTCGATTCGGAGGCACACTATCTGGAAGCCATTCAAGCCAAAGACAAGTGTGCAACACCTAAAGTGATAGCAATCAAAGTAGCCCCTATAGTACCGAGCCATGAGGAAACCATGAGTAAGATCGAACCAACCAAGGATCTTTTTGAAGTTCCTGAACACTTCAAAAGATATGAAGTAGAGGAAAGAAAAATAGCCATTCAGATGCCTAAGAGAGCGGCGAGATAAGGAGAAGCGTATGACAACAAGGAACAAACAAAAAAAATCATAGTAACCGTAGAAAATGGAGAAGAAAGATGCACATACATAGGAAAGGACATGTCACCTGAGGAGGAAGAAGAATTGATAAGACTGATTCGAGAATATCGAGATGTGTTTGCATGGACCTATAAGGATCTCAAGGGTGTGGAACCCTCCATTTGTTCTCACCGAATACCAATGACACCTAATGCAAAACCATCAACGCAACACCCTTACATGTATAGTGATGTTTATGCTGCAAAAATAAAGGAAGAAATAGACAAATTACTAGGGACCGGACTCATTTATGCCCAAAAAGAATGGAAAACTAAGAGTGTGCATTAATCTAAATAAATTCAACGCAGCCACGATTCGTGACAGTTACCCATTACCTATCACTGATCACCTCTTGGAAAGAGTTGCGGGGAAGGAAGTCTATAGCTTCTTAGATGGATTCTCTGGATACAACCAAGTAGCTATTGCTACTGAGGATCAACATAAGACTGCATTTGCGACCGAATGGGGAGTGTATGCTTTCAGAATGACGCCTTTTGGACTCACTAATGTCCCTTCTACTTTCCAAAGATTGATGTGTCACGTTTTCAAAGAATTTCTAAGGAAGAGTATGGAAGTATATGTAGACGACCTATGTACATATACAAATCAGAGGCAAGAACATATTTCAGAATTGCGAAGAATATTTGAAAAATGTCGACAATATATAGTTTGTCTAAATCCTGAGAAGTGCGTTTTTTATGGTAAGGCAAGGAAAAATCCTAGGACACATCATATCTAGGAACGGAATACCTACTGATGAAGACAAGATCAAAGCAATTCTAGAACTGCCAAGACCAAAACATGCAAAAGAAGTGCAAGCATTTATGGGTCATTGTGGATACTATCGCTGATTTATCCACACGTACGCTATAATTGCCAAGCCTTTGTATGGATTTTTGACTCAATTCACATGGACGGGCGAATGCGAAAAGGCATTTGATGAGCTAAAAAAGCAACTTAGCATGGCTCCAATTTTGAAAACGCCCAATCGGAGCAAGCCTTTTCATATTCATGTGGATGCTTCCAATTACACAATAGGATGCATCTTAGCTCAACCGACAGATGAAGGAAAGTTAAAACATCCAATTTCCTATGCAAGTAGACAACTGAATCAAGCCGAAAGAAACTATAAGACTACGGAGCGAGAAGGTTTAGGGATGGTATATGCAATTAAGAAATTCAGACACTACTTGTTAGCTAATAAGTTCAAGTTCTTCATAGATCATCAAGCTTTATTGTACTTAGTCAATAAGCCTTGTAACATGGGAAGACTAGTGAGATGGTTTCTATTATTAATGGAGTTTGATTTTGAAGTGATTGTAAAGAAGGGTAACACCCATGTAAGGGTAGATCATCTGTCTAGATTAACCCATGGAGAACCACCAAGCAGAGTACCAGACGATTTGCAAGACACTTAACTGTTCAATTTGGAAGTGTGTCCTAAGTGGGCAAAAAAGCTAATTCCAATACTCACTCATGGACCAC
Source organism: Ceratopteris richardii (assembly GCA_020310875.1). Lineage (NCBI taxonomy): Eukaryota > Viridiplantae > Streptophyta > Polypodiopsida > Polypodiales > Pteridaceae > Ceratopteris > Ceratopteris richardii. The sequence goes on from CM035423.1 coordinate 67,746,611, forward strand.
AACACTCAATTAACAAGGAGAGTAGAAAGGAAATCCTACAAACATGTAACTTACACATTGTAGCAAGAAGTGTGTATCATAAAGAATCCAACAGTGTATTGTCTACATGCATGGAGGAAGACAAACAAAAGAACTTGATTGAACAAGCTCACATAAACAAATGGAGAAAGCATAAGGGAAGCCATGGAACTCTAAGAGAATTGAAACAATTAGGAGTATATTGGCCTCATATGCCTAAGGATCTCCATGAATATGTCAATAGTTGCATGGAATGTCAGGAAACCACTCCAGATGATCATACATCTTTACCTTTCTCCACAATCGCACCCAACTGGAGTAAGACGTTAATGAAATTCCTAAAGAGACGAGAGCATGAAGACGGAATCAATTTAGCAAGGAAACGATCCTTGGAAGAAATGAGTATGGACTATGTAATCATGGGAAGACAATTATTCAAGAGAGGGAAGGATAATCAACTATGACTATGTGTACATGAAGGAGAGTACCTACCTATCCTAGAACTGGCACATGCAAGTGCTGCAGGAGGACACTTCTCAGCTGAAAGAACTGTAAAAATGATCCTTACTGCAGGCTTGTGGTGGCCAACTCTACATATGGATGCAAACACCTATGTACGAAGTTGCGAGACATGCCAAAGAGCTAAATATCCGATTAAACAAGATGACATGCCATTTAGACCCATGGTTCGCACGCGAGCATTTTCCAAATGGGGTATTGATTTCATAGGAGCCATTAACCCACCCGCCAAAGGATCACATGCTGAATACATAATAGTAGCAACGGATTACCTCACTAAATGGGTAGAGGTGAAGGCACCTAGAAAAATTGATGCTTAGCCCACAGCTAAGCTTCTTTTTGAGCATATATCTTTACTCGCTTTGGACTACCTATAGAGACAGTAAGTGATCAAGGAACGCATTTCATTCATGAAGTAATACAGTCCTTAATGAATGAGTTCTTAGTGATCCATAAAAAATCAGCCCCTTATCATCCTCAAGCCAACGATCAAGCAAAAAGTTCCAATAAGGTGTTGTGTACCGTATTGACAAAGATAATCAATAGTGGAAGGTGAGATTGGGACAAAAAATTGCATCATGCAATTTGGGACTTCCGTGTGGCTTACAAGACTACCATTGGAACTACACCATTTAACCTTATGTATGGACAAAACACAATCTTGCCAATCGATTTTTTAGTGCCCACCTGGAGAGTAGCCCAACAGCATGAATGGACAGGGCATGAATTGTCCAAACAACTAGACCAAATTGAGAAGCTACATGAAACTAGAATACAAGATGTTGAAAGAATTTATGCGGCAAAGAGAAGACAGAAAGCATGTTATGATGCGCACATCAAAGATAAAGGATTAAAAGAAGGAGATTTAGTTCTGGTACATACTTTAAAGCAACACGCCAAGAAGTTACAAAAACGAGGCTATGGACCTCTAATAATCAATAGGATTTCAACCAGTGAGGCAGTTAACGTAGCTAATTTGGATGGAGATGTCCTTCCTACTTACATAAGCGGTTGTTGAGTAAAACACTACATGGAGCCATTGACGGACCAAATGTTAGCACCACTTGTAGGCATGCAAAATAGAAAAAAAGAGGAAGAGAGGATTAGAGAGGAGGCAAGGCAAGAAGCCCTGGAGCGTTTCAAGAAATAGAAAGAGTGGATAAAACAAAGGGATGAACGACATTTACAAGGAGAAGAGCCTATTCCCATGGCCAACTATCAAGTTCGCCAAGCCACCATGAACAATCTCAGCATATCCCAACCATACTTAAGTCTAGGAATGGGAACGATAGAGTACCATTTAATAGATGCCTTCATAGATTCGAGAGCAGCACTCAGTTGCATACATAGGACAGTCATCATGCATTTTTAGACAACCATAACACCAACTAAAGCTCACATGATAGGCATTGAGGGTCAAGTCATTGAATGCATTGGAAGCCATGATATCCCTCCACCTTGGAAATTCCAACATGGAGCAATGAGTCTTGGCGTGTAAAGACGAGGATCTAATAGAGCATCTAATCCTAGGACAAGACTGGATCATCAAAAATGAAGTAAGCATTCACCTAGCTCAAGGGAACATCTCAGCCAAAATAGAGCATAATGAAGTCTTTGGCCTGTTAGAAGAAAGAATCTCTCCTATACATGAAACCATCAAGTGCGAAAAAGAAAACCTAGAAGAGGAAGTAGCAAAAAAATCAATCGAAAGTGTACCAAAGGAGTATCCCAAAAAATAAGTGACTACCAATGCCAATGTCTTAGTTGTCGAAGTGGGTTCATCATACATGAACGGTGAATCAAAAAGAAACGATGAAGACAACGCTCCTAAAGTCACCTACAACAAAGGAAGATCATCAAGGTGGAAGTCCACTATCCTCTTATCGCAATCAGGAGGTGTCAATGTACACTAGTTTCGCAAGGATCGAATGAGGGAAATAGAGAAGTCTACACCGACAGAGGTCACTTATCTTATGGAGACAAAGAAAAACAATGAATTCTGTTCATTACAATCGGGACCGATAAGACTTCTGAGAGTATGGCTTCCAAAGTCATTAGTAGAAGCCCGGAAAACATGGCAACAAATATGGATTTCGAAAAGGATCAGACACATTTCAAGACAAGAGATAGACAAGCCAGAAGACATATTACACCAGCAAAATAGGACCATAACTCCAAACAAGGCTCACCAAAGGCACCGGAGGAACACGACATCAACTACTCAGACTACAAAAAAGAAAGAGGAAAACCGAGGGCACAAAAAAACAAAGAGAAGACGAGGCATCACACTTCACCTACAAAATGGATATGGATATCCAAGAGACAGCAAGGACCAGAACAACAGAACCAAAAGGATTCCGTTTTCACACATGAAGAATCGAATGCACCTAAAGTATGCATGATAAGGCCACATAACCTATTACGGAGGAAGAATTAACAAAAGCGATGGAAGCTACTCACCAGTATCTGGAAGGACAGGTAAACCTCTTGGTGCAAGGACATCACTATCAACAGACAGTGGGAGACAACAAACAAAGAAAAAGGTTGACCAAGGTTCAAAGATACAGAGAATTGGGACTAGTAAATTCTAGCTCATCATCCGACACAATCAAAGAACAAGAAACATCGGTACTAAATGTGGATATTAGAAGTGATTCAAGAGATGATGGTCAATGGGAAGAATTAAATCAAGTAAATGATGACTTTGGCATGGAAGACAAAAAAGAGAGATCAGACACCTGTTCACAATATCAAGGACACGACAAGGAAGGAAGCATCTCAAGAAGGATTTCATATCATCAAATTGAATGAAGCATGTAACATCCAAATCAAAGAGACTATTCTAGCAAGAGACCTCCGAAAAATGAAGATAACTAAGGAAGATAAGGTAGAAAACATAGTCGAAGAATCGGAACCCTTCAAACCAATAAGGGTCGTGGCAGAACCCTCTTCGATGGATGTCACATTTCAAGGAAGTGCCACCAAATCGATCAATAAGGAAGAGGAGAGAAGAGACCACAAAGTACAGCTCCAAATAAGACAACCGCATAACGAGATAATACATGTGGAGCAAGGAAAAGACGTACGAACCGGGGAAGAACCAAGCATCCCCAAAACTTGGTTCATCATGGATGTAGCTCAGCTCAAGCTAGTAGTACAACAGATGATACAAACTGCTATGGATACTCAACATCTAATACATGAGGCTAATGCAGATTATGACAAGGCAATGAGGGAGAAGAATCAATTCTAAGAAATAGGTGAGAATTTATCTGCCAGATTAATTCAAGCACAAAAGATAATATGAGAGAAAGAGACAGATGCCAAAGAAGCCAAGAATCAATGCAACACACTAGAAATGGAAAATCAGAAGCTGCAAGAACAACTAAAAGAACTACAAAGCAAATATGAGGCTCGGGAAGCAAACAAGGCATGATTGAATACTAGAAGCAAGATCCTTGAATCTCAAAACAAGGTATACATGGATGAAGCGGAAAATCCCAGGAAGAGGAACAAGGAGCTGATGACAACCCTTTTATGCAACCACCCAATAGAAGCTCCTTCCGTGCCAGAAAGCAACATCAAAGCATTGGAGGATCGGATAGCAAACTATGAAGATCAATTGAAATAGGAGCAAGCCATCATAGCAGATTGGGAGGCAAGATACATGAATGACACCATGAAGCTTAGAAAGAAATGGAAGGTAGCAAAAAGTCAATATATAGTACAATTCAATGAAGATGTTAATCAACTCACTGCCATAGGAGAGGAGCTCCTCAAGAACAAGGAAATGATTATGAGAGCTACTGAAGAAATCAAAACAAAGGATGAATTAATTGCAACATTGAAAGCTCAATTAGCATAGTAGGTACATGAGGGGACACCAGTAGTTCCACACTCCACAGTGGATACTGAGGAGACTGAGGTACGTCCTCTTTCTCCCCCCCTACATCATTCATTGCTAAGGGAGGAAGCGGAGAGCAACATTGAGAGACATACTCTCGCTATTGCAGAACTAAGCCGAAATGAGCAGGCACTACTGGTGTCCCAACTTATTGAAGATTTTGAAGAACAAGTAATCAAAGTCATAAAAGAAGCAAATATTGAAAGCAAAAATCTAGAACATGTAATGAAGCCTTTCAATGTACCGTATGGATTACTCAAAGAACAAACATGATAGTACATAAAGCCACAACAAATTAAGAGCCACATAGGAACCTACAATCTAGTATGCAAATATTGACCTATACACAAGAGGAATTTGACAAAGCCGATCCTATGTGGAGGAGAAAATTTTTGGAGAAGAATCCTACACTATGGGTACATTGGGAATCAGCACCATGTATACTTCAAGTCAATCCATCTTTTTGCCAAGTACCTAGAAGACGCTCTTGGATGCAATTTTGGGAAGGACAGCACAAGGGAAGCATAAATAGTCAATGGCTCAACTATCCATTACAACAAAGTCCATCCCATAATTATTTACCAACCAAAGACTACATGGTAAAAACAGTAGAATTTTGGATTGCCAGATACGTAGTTGTACCAGACTAAGCAATCAAGATGACTAACAAAATTTTGAGTATGTTACTGATAGTAATAAAGGTATTTCAGAATGCGTAGTATACATTTTTGAACTTCATCGGCATTAACTTGGGATCAGATGCCCTTGTTTTTTATTTATCAACCATACCTAGTGGATTAACACTCATGGCTATCTACTCCAGACTTATGTTTTTGCCAAGTCCGTATATGTAGACTTTTGAAGAAGCATTTTCTACAGGGTTTTTTGAAATGGGTTCCAAAATTTTTGCAAAAATTTCTTCGAACCTCAATGCAAGACTAGTGGCCTACGCAATTAAGTTTCTTTGCAGATCATAGACAGGCACCAGATGATGAGGTGAAGTCAACTCAATGGAAAGAATTGATGTTAGGTCAAGCCAATTTGATTAATCAAAGAGAGGAAAAGGTTATACAAACGTACTCACGTTGCCACAAAAAGCCTGCCGAGGATGACAAACTTCAAGAGGAGGGACGTGTAGAAGGGGAATCAAGCAAAAAAAGAAGAAGAAGAAGATCAAAGAATAAAACTGCTTAGTGAAGAACAAAAGCTCATAAAGAAAAGAACAACCATCTGCCCAAAGCCCCATAGGGGCACGCATCAGGCGACAACACCAAAGAACGAGGTCCTGAGGATTGGAAATAAAGAAAGATAACAACCAAGACATTTCTTGGGAGGTTGCACACAACTTCCTCATCCACCAAGTGAAGGCGGTGAAGTGAAACAAGCAAGGAAGGGAGATAATACACCAAGGATCCTTCATCGGATAAGATAACCAATTGTCTAAAGGTGTTAATTGTCTCCTCGTCTACTGAATGCGTGCAATGGAAAGACATTCACGTAGAAAAAAACTTCTCTCACAATCATCTTGGTTTTTGTCCTTGTTTATATCAATGACTGTGGCATCTTTAAATCCTCTCCCGCGTAGTAAAACCTTAGAATCAAAAATCTTAAAGAAAATAGTTAAAAACATTTGAGAAAAAAAACTTCAAAAACTAGGGAAGGCAATATACCATACGTACCTCCAATCTTTCTTCATGCACATCTTGAAAATAGTTAAAAACATTTGAGAAAAAAAACTTCAAAAACTAGGGAAGGAAATATACCAATACTTACCTCCAATCTTTCTTCATGCACATCTTGAACTATAAATATGATACAGAAAGAGTGTAAATATGAACACCAACCATAAAAACCACGTGGTCAATGAATTAACCTAAATTGTGTCACTCCATGGTAATATTTCTCTATAGTAAAACTATCATTCAACATTAACAAAAAGGAATCAATTCCCAGAGGATGACAAAGAAGATTTAAGAACAGGGCCTTTGAAACATAATGTTGACATTGAGGAGAGCAAAGGTCAGAAAAGTAAGGTGTGCAACAGGTCAGCAAAGACATATCAGAAGACCAAAAGTTAGAAAGGGGAGAGGTTGAGAAGTTGAAGAGAGTGACTAAGAATATCACATTCTTAGCCACTGATGGCGTGCGTGACAGCCCGACTTGATACAGCAACCCACACTTGTGATATAAGGAATACCAAGGGGCTTATAGAAGCAAAGAATTAGTCTCGGATAAAGTAAAAAATTGTCTAACAAACCTTATCACTTCTTAAACCACTGGGTGCGTGTACTAAGGAGCCACAAACAAGCTGTAGACAAAGGAAGAAAGCCTGTCAAGGGACGACAGAGACAAAGAGGGGGAGAGTGTTGCAGAGAAAAGAGGCACAAAAGAGGAACCCCAAATTTTTCAAATTAATGGGCATAAAATTCTTCTTCAAAATTCTAGGAAATTCCCTCGAAGCTATGTAAATGCACTAGAGGAGTCCTCTAGATCCATAAGCCTCAAATCATTGTAATATACTCCTTGTAAAATAGTAGAAAATTAGAGATTATCCAATAAAGTGCCGGTCATTTTTGTGAAAAGAGCATTTTTAGGGCACATGCATATAAGTCACTTTGTGACTCTTTGTAAAGACTTTTTGCCATTGTGAAGAAGGAGGACTGATATTTCGAATCTGCTTCTTTCCTACTTTCATCTTCTCTATGATCTTTTGTGTGTGTGTGAAAATTGGAATGAGTGTGTAGGACTGTTGTCTATCCCTCCCTAGCACTTTTGAATGATTGTAATGTGTGTGTGAACCAATATGAGTTGTGGAGTGAGTGTAGGTGTTTCCTACCATTCACTATTGTGGCCATAGCTTGAAGAGTGGTTGTCAAATTCAAGTGAAAGTACCACCAATATATGCGTCTCATCGAGATCTTTGAAAGGGACTTGTTTTTTGCCATATTTAGAGTTCGGAGCTGGGAGAAACATTTGAATTTGTATTTACTACTACAAGTGGTATCGCGGCATACATTTTCAGAGATTCAGTGAGTTGGAGAGGTAGGTTAGTCCTTTCTCATGCATTATAGCTGAACCACTTCACTTTCCATCGTGTATGCACACGTCCTCATACACTTGGTTCATGTGGTTCTTTGGATGGATAATTAAGCGTGTGTCAATCCACCATTATATGCACTGTGGGGCAAATGATATTTAGTCTCTTTGACACAAGTTCCTAAGACCTCGTGACTTAGGTACACACCTTGCTTTTGGTAAATGTATTCAACTAGATGAAGTTTCAATAATATGCTCTATATGCTCATTAGGTAAAATGTATCCTTTGTTTTTAAGTACTTCTCTTGGGTTTTAATGATTTATTAAAGGTATGTTTTTGTTATAATAGAAATGTAAGTTTGATGAAGAAAAACAAACAGAAAAAATTTAAAAAGTATATATACGGGTTTGCAAGACATCAATCCATTGTCCATTGTTGTCTGGCTCGACAACCGAGTTCAGGAAAAAGTTTGGTCAAAGTATGTTCCAAACTCACTTAGAGGTGATTAATCATCACACACCTTCTCTTGTGAGCATATAAGAGACTTTCGTATTTGTTTTGGGTTTCATAAATGGCTTGTGTTAATAATCATCTCTTGGATTAATTGCAAATCATCTTTAGATTGAATCCTAGCATATGCAGATCCATCATCCATACCTTTAGTTTCCATTCTAATCTCACATATGAAAGGTTGACCTAAGATAATCTCATAAGGAAAATTTTCCTAGATCAAGAAGTGGAATGCCTTAGTAATCTCACCTATCATCACAACAATATTTTCACAAGCTCCTAGTAAAGAACCACAAACCTTATCAACTATTTGTAAGAAAAAAAGGAAATAAATGAATAATGATTTGAGTGGTGGGCTAATGGTGTAACTCTAATGCCATGTAGAGGTTACCACAACACACATATAAGATCAAGGTTAGATAGAAAGAGAGATATCACTACTCATGGGAATAACACAAGAGATTTGGTTATAATGAAAAGTGGACTCAAGATGATATAGAAGATGAACTCAACTCAATTCAACTAAAACTCATAACTCTAATACAATGGAACTCAAACACTAAACAATATATAGATGGTTCTATCCACCCATGCACTCCCTATATGGAGCTTAGATGGTGATCTAGATAGAAGCTAGGTGAAGGGCTATAGGCCAACACAATGGGTACTAAGATGGACACCCTAATGGTTCCAAACACACAAACTGATGATCCTACATGGGATGGGGACCATCCTTATAAGGTCCTCCAAGCCTAAGTCGGCCTACCCATGTTCTAGGGTCGTGGTAGCTTGATCCATGCCCAAAATAATCTCCACCATTGATCTATGGGGTAAATCCAATGGTACAAAGGTAGGATCAACAACCATTTGTTTGTAACCCTTGATCTTGCTTAATCCACACTTAGGATCAAGTCTAGATCCAATGGCCCACATCAATTAGACCCTTCCCCAAGTTAAGAAAGCTACTTTTGTTTCTAGCCCTTGATTTAGGTTGATCCTCACATCGGATCAATCCCAAATCCAATGGCTTAGAAGTAACCTTCCTAACTATCCATCTATGGTCTACACTAGACCTCATCTGACCTCAAAGTCAGGAACCTACCAATGTCCAACACTCTCACATGGCTTCTCCTCATAATGGGGGCCTTACAAAATAGAGTGTTATGGAAAAATGGTGGTGTTACATAAGGGTGAGGCATTGAGCATATCTAACACCCCCCCCCAATGTCCACCCAAAGGTGAACTACCTTCTTGGCCCAATGCCAAGTCTTCCATGAGGGTGGAGCATTGACCATGTCTAACACCCCCCCTCAATGTCCACCCAAAGGTGAACTACCTTCTTGGCCCAATGCCAAGTCTTCGAAGATGTATCTGAAGTAGATCCTTTGTAGGCACCTTGGTGAGGGTACCTGTTGCATTCTTCATGGTTGCATAGTAGACTGTTTCCACCTTCCTTCTCAAGTGTACTTGCTTGCCAACTCTTGAATGTCCTTCATGAGTTCTATTCCCAAGCCTTCTCAAAAGTCTTACTAGAAAACTGATATCTTGTATGGTACTCCATAAGTAGATAAGACTACCAAAGACCTTCATGTAGCTCCCAATGTCTATCTGCTCATACAATGATCCTAGGGCTTGTTTCATCACATATGATGCCTTCTTCACCTTACATAGTATGTCCTTTGAATGTGGAACCTCAAACCTTGGTGGCTGCAACACATGTACCTCCTCTTTGAGGTCAACATTCAAATGTTCTGATCTGACATGTAACGTGAAAACTTCCCACTTCATATGAGCTATTAACATTAGTATGCTGCAAATAGTGATCATTAGAGCAAAAGAGTCTTGAAAACCAAAACCCTTCACTAGTGAAAGTCCTTGTGCTATCAATGTGTGGTGATAGCATTCCAAGATCCCTTGTATCATGTACTTCACCTGCCAGATCCACTTGGTGCTAGTGACCTCCCATGCTTCATTGTTCATTAAGCTATCATAGTTGGCTTGCACAACCTCCTTCCATGCCGGATCTACAAGTGCTTCATCTTCAATTAATGGCTTCATTACTTGCTTCATAATCACAACCATCATGGCTATATTGACTATGTGAGTAGAAGCCCACTTGTGCTCCTCTATTCTCTGTGATCTACTTGGTCCTTCTGCCTTCTCTTTGATAGTTGTTGGCATAGGATTACTCTGACCATAGAGCTTTTTCACCCATTGCAGTGACAACCAATTTGTTTGGGTGATTTTAGGTTGGTAGACTCTCTTCTCACCATCTGATGATGATGCTTCCTCCCGTTCATAGGTAGGGATGACTCTTGGGCTAGGTACATAGTGAACTACTCCTTCGCTTGATGATAAAATGGAAGATCTTTTCTTGTCCTCCACTGCATGTGGCTGCTCCATAGACACCACATCACGACTCCCTTGTATCTTCTTTGCCTCATGGTCATATAATATGAAAGCCCTTTGCTTTTCATTATGACCTAGGAAGATGCATCTCTTGCTTTTTGGTTCCAACTTGTTCTTTCTTTGACCTGGGACAAGAGCATAACATACACTCTCAAAAATTCTAAAGTGTGAGACTGATGGATTCTTACCAATGTAAACTTCATGATGACTCTTTGTGATTTGATAAGGAAAGCCCATGCCTTCTCTCATACACATTGTTATCTCAACAATGGTGTGACTCTTGTATTCCATAATGCCATCATGTTGTAATGTGTGAGGTGTCACTGATTGACACTTTATCCCTTTGCACTTGCAAAAGCCTTCCAACTCCTCTGAGTTGAGCTCACCACCACCTCCTATTCCAAGCTTCTTCACACTTTTCCCTGGTTCATTTTCAACAAGTTCTGGTTGTCGTTTAATCTTACCAAAAGCTTGAGCCTTATCACGAAGAAAGTACATCCACATCTTCCTGCTATAGTCGTCAACGATCACAATGTAGGAAGATCCTCCCAAGGCCTGTATAGACATCTTACCACACAAGTTAGCATATACCAACACTAGAGGAGCCTTTGACCTACTCTTGCTTTCTTGTGGGAATGTCTCTCTGTGCAGCTTGCCCATCATACAAGCTCTATAAGGTTCCTTCATTCCATTCACTGTAGGTAAGTGATGAAGAACAATACCTTGCTTTTGCATCTCCTTCCATATTGTTCCTGTCACCATGATGGGTTCTTGATGAGGCTGCATAGAACTAGATTGACCTATATCATTGGTCATTTGATGAGATGCACCATTGTCTAGTACCCATGAATCCACAATTGATTCTTCTTGTGTTGAGGAGCATACCACCTTTGCTTTGGCTCCATGTATTGTCTCCTCCTTCACTTCATCTATCCTCTTGACATGACAATGTGCAATTGTATGTCCCTTTCTTTTGCAATGGAAGCATTGTCCTTGAAACTTCTTCTTACTACTCCTCCTCCTCTTCTTTTCACTTTCACCTTTGGTTGAGGAACCACCTTTTTTTGATGCATTGTTGGAGAATGTAGCATCTCCATTGTTGCTTCTTCGTTGGGTTTTGAGCTCCAAATCCTCTTCCCTTGGTAGTGAATAGAACTCTTCAAATATCGAAGTTTGAGGTGTCACCTGAGTGTTGAGAGTAGTTACCCTTCCATCATAGTTTGGTGGAGAATCTTGGAGATGCCTTTGAGCTAGGTCCATGCCAGTCTTCTCTATCCCTTCACAAGCCATTCCATCACATGGCTTCTTGATCTGAGTAATGGATGCATTCCCCTTCTCTCCTTCTGCAAACATCTTTGCTTCCAATTGATTTTCTAAATTTTGAATGCATGTTTGGTTTCTTACCTCATAGTGACTCCTCAACATACTCCATGCGTCACTGGCCTTGGATGTATGTTGAATAAGAGGTAGAATAGACTCCACACAATTGTTCACTATATAATATAGTGCATTTGCATTCCTTATCTTCCAAGCTTGTAGAAGCTTTGCATTTGGGAGAATCACCTTACTCGGATCCAATGGGTCAAAGGTAGGTTGTGGCTCTTGCTCACTTCCCATCACCATCTCCAAAAGATCATAAGAATCAAGGATAACTGTAATCTTGAACTTCCAAAGAAAATAATTTTTACCATCTAACTTGCCTTCACTAAAGGTCGGTGGATGAACCCATAGTGTTTGTATTTCCAAATCCATTGCACCAACTCCACTTCCACTTCTAGATAATAACACCTCCATAGTGTTGAAGCCTTTGTGTCCCATGAACTTGAAGCCTTGAAGCCTTTGCCTCCCAAGAACTCTAGTATTGAAGCCTTTGCCTCCCACAAGCTATGGCATTGAGGCCTTTGCCTCCCAAGAACTCCAATGTTGAAGCCTTTACCTATCACAAACTTTCGAGTTGAAGCATTTACCTCTCACAAGCTTGATTATTGAAGCATTCCTTCCACAAATGCTAGAGTTGATTCCTTGGCCTCCACGATCTCTGCAATCTTCTATACCTTCCTGAGCTCTGATACCATGTAAGAAAAAAAGGAAATAAATGAATAATGATTTGAGTGGTGGGCTAATGGTGTAACTCTAATGCCATGTAGAGGTTACCACAACACACATATAAGATCAAGGTTAGATAGAAAGAGAGATATCACTACTCATGGGAATAACACAAGAGATTTGGTTATAATGAAAAGTGGACTCAAGATGATATAGAAGATGAACTCAACTCAATTCAACTAAAACTCATAACTCTAATACAATGGAACTCAAACACTAAACAATATATAGATGGTTCTATCCACCCATGCACTCCCTATATGGAGCTTAGATGGTGATCTAGATAGAAGCTAGGTGAAGGGCTATAGGCCAACACAATGGGTACTAAGATGGACACCCTAATGGTTCCAAACACACAAACTGATGATCCTACATGGGATGGGGACCATCCTTATAAGGTCCTCCAAGCCTAAGTCGGCCTACCCATGTTCTAGGGTCGTGGTAGCTTGATCCATGCCCAAAATAATCTCCACCATTGATCTATGGGGTAAATCCAATGGTACAAAGGTAGGATCAACAACCATTTGTTTGTAACCCTTGATCTTGCTTAATCCACACTTAGGATCAAGTCTAGATCCAATGGCCCACATCAATTAGACCCTTCCCCAAGTTAAGAAAGCTACTTTTGTTTCTAGCCCTTGATTTAGGTTGATCCTCACATCGGATCAATCCCAAATCCAATGGCTTAGAAGTAACCTTCCTAACTATCCATCTATGGTCTACACTAGACCTCATCTGACCTCAAAGTCAGGAACCTACCAATGTCCAACACTCTCACATGGCTTCTCCTCATAATGGGGGCCTTACAAAATAGAGTGTTATGGAAAAATGGTGGTGTTACATAAGGGTGAGGCATTGAGCATATCTAACACCCCCCCCCAATGTCCACCCAAAGGTGAACTACCTTCTTGGCCCAATGCCAAGTCTTCCATGAGGGTGGAGCATTGACCATGTCTAACACTATTCTCATTATCCACCCATGGTTTTTGTCAATTGAACATTTGAATTTATCATAAAGTTCTTTTGAAATCACATTGATATCTGACCCTGAATCAACGAGTGCTAGAGCTCAATATGAACTCTTTTTATCTCTTGATTGATTTTCATTTCAGGTGTTCCCCTAGCACATAAATGTTTGCTAAAATGGCTTTCAGTGTGTTTACTTTCTTCATCAAGCATGATTCGTTCTAAGAAATTCTTATTAACATTATAAGCCTCCTCTTCATTATCTTCGTCAAACTCATCAGAAGTAAGATATTTTTTCATGAAATGAGCCAAGTCTAGAATGTCTTGCATCTCAACTTCTTGAGAAAGTGGAAACCTATTCCTTTTGACAAGTCTCATTAGATTATCCTTAGACTCAAGTTTTGCAATCGAAAAGACTTATTCTAAGGACATTGTAACTTGGATTCTTAACAGGATCTCATATAATCTTTCCTAAGAATCATTTTTTTGTTCAATTTTAAAGATTAGAATTGCTTTAGGAATTCTCACATGGCAGTATAAGTTCTGAGACCTGTGGCACCCTCTCATTGAGAAAAAAATATGTTCTTATGTGGCAAAATCTTCAAGAGGCAATTTGGACCAATATCAAAGCTAAAAAAATGTGGAGGGTTCCCCAGTGGTGCAAGAAATGCCTTGCGGCTAGAGAAGACATTGGAAACCTTTATTTTTCTTGTCTTAAGAGCCATAGGATATGACAAGTTCTCACTAGAGTATTGAAAGTCAAAAACCAAATCAGTTGGAAACAAGCACTTTTGGGAGATGTGATTGGATGCTCTTCTTGTTTGTGGAAAATCATCAGACGGGAGGCTGTATGAAATAGGAAAGAGAGATGTGTGGACAAGTCTGGTAAAGCTCCAAAAGAATGGTTGATAGTGATGTTCCTTGTTGTGATCGACAAAAGAGTAGATAACTGTAAGAAATCCCCTCTTTTTAGAAACTATGGGATCTTCATCTTGGAGGATAAAAAGATGAAAAGCAAATGGAAGCCCATGAGGTTGATGAAAACATCATTAACCATCTCTCCAATGTGATATAAATCCTTGCTTGTCCCCGAGCTCTTTGTAGCTTAGAGTCTGTGTCCAATCCATCCCCTACTTTGTGGGATAAAGGGGTTCCCATGGGTGCATTGGCCCTTCACTATATTATTTTGTTCTTTTATTACTAAAACAAGGGGGAACTTAGCACTTTGGCTAAGATTCCAATTAAGAAAAAAATTCTCTAATAGATTATGGAAATCATCCCTCTTCTTTTTAGCTAACTAGGATCTTGATCTACGAAATCGGGGCATTTGGGGTCTACTTCATTTCACCAAACCTTCCTTTTTTTTTGAGTTCTACGTGTAAGACCGATTCCTATCATTTAGGGACATTGTTCCCTGCTAAATCCTTTTTTTTTTCTGGATCCTTGTGATTAGGAAGTCTCATTAGGGATGGTTTTAGGTCATATTATCTTAGAGATGAGATGTATCTTCTCTACCAAACTCATTGTTGCAACGATGTTTAAAGAACCAAAGTAAATCATCCCCCTCTCTTGAAATTTTCTTATAACGTTTCAATTTGGATTCAATGACTTTGAATATCGTTGCTTCTTTAACTACCATTGGGGCTCACGATTGTTTCAAAATCCCTTAGACATCTAACCACCATCCAATCTTTTGCGGATGATGTCCATGTATTTTAGGATTCTTGTTCAAATGATGTCCAACGAGGTAATGCCAAGCTAGACAAAGCATTGGGTGGATCCTAGAGGGCTTTGCAAATACTTAAAGATGGATTAATTCATGGGTACTTCTTTAGCTTTAGGTACAATTGTGTGCCACCACCATGTCTTACTCCTTCACTTTGAAACGACTTTTACCAATCTCTAATAAATCTCTAGGAATCTTTGGCTTGAAAAGTATGGATTACGTTGCAAGGAATGAAATTCAAAAATCCTAAAGGGAAGTTTTTTCACATGTAAATGCCAATTTTGCGATGGAATTTGGAAAATTCTGGTCGAACCCCATTGACCTTACCTTTGCTTTCATATGTGCACCATGCTTCATAGCTTTGTTTTGGCACAAGCTTGATCGGCTTCTCTCTCTCTCTCTGTCTTACTCTCTCTCTCCCCTTCTCTCTCTATCTCTCTCTCTCTCTCTTTCTCTCTCTTTCTCTCTCTTTCTCTCTCTATCTCCTTCTCTATCTCTCCCTTCTCTCTCTATCTCTCTTCTCTCTCTATCTCTCTCTATTTCTCTCTCTCTCTCTCTCTCTCTTTAAGCCATTGAAATCAATTGGTGATTTTCCACCACCAACACCATTTATAGGTCTTCCTATGTGTGTAGGAAATGAATCTCATCACTTGGTAGGTTTCTCTGTAGATTGGGGTTTGTACAATTCACTAAGATGATTGCCACTTTGCTAGGGAACGCATAGATGCAAATAAACATCAATGGTCAGCTATCGAAGGCTATCAGATTAAAAATGATCTATTAGGCAAGGTTTCCCTTTGGCCCCTCTGCTCTTCCCTATCTCCACAAAAGGATTCAGTCGTCTAGTTCAACATCACATGGAAATGGGCCATATTAAAGGTCTATCTCTACCTCTCAACCATGGACAAATGATCATGAGACTTTTTGCTGATGACATGAACCCATTTGTGCATAATGATGCATACAACATGAGGCCTTTTGGGGATGACTTACCACTTTTTGTGAGGCATCAAGTTCTAGAATCAACCACTCCAAAACTGCTTTTTGGGCCATCATCCGATCACCTCCTCAACAACTGGTTGACCATGGTTGCCAAATTATTCCTTGGGGATAGGTCTTTTGACTACTTGGTATTCCGATGGGATTTGGTGTATCGATGGGGCAGAGATGGGATTGGGTTCTTTCTAAACTTGATCACAAGTTAGTGTACTGGAAGGGCATGCAAATCAACCTCGTAGGTCGTGCCATGGTAATCAATACTTTCCTCTTCTCCTCAACCATTTACTTTCTCTCATGTTGGAGACCAAAAGATCAAGAGCTTAGTAAACTAGAAAGAATGTGTAGAAACTTCCTTTGGATGGGAGACTATAATAGGAGAGGGGTTCCCAAAATTAAATGGTCTACTTGCATCAGCCAAAAAGAGTGTGGGGGCATGAGCATTATGGATATTGAAGGCATGGCCGACAAGTTGGTGGCAAAATGGATCATTAGGGCTTGGTGTAACCGTGAGACCTCTTGGGCCAAGCTCATTTTTCAGGAGCAAGAACTTACCTATGCTGATGGGCCTCCCTAGTTGGAAGGACTTGGACCTCCTTACCATGTTATTCTCCCCAAGTACGGTCTCACCGAAAGGCTCGAAACTTGTTACTCCCTATGGAAGAGTTGCAATATGTTCAAACAATTTGTCAAAGTCAGTGAAGATTAGAAATGGGCGGCTGATATCAGACAAAATGACCCAATTTGGTTCCCGATCATGGGCATTAGCGGTGTGGCCTCCTTGAACCTCCAAATTGCTAAGAGGCTCTAGAACAAGGGTTTTAGACAGTGGAAACACCTCTCGAAACAAGAAATTAGCCAGTGGATCAGATTTGAGGACATAGACCTTGAATTAAGAGTTAACTATGAAGAATGCAATCTCCTAGAGAGTAGATGCATCACTTGGGAACATTCAAAAACCCATCTCCTTATTGGGCATGACCCAGCTAGCCATCACGGTCTTAGGTGGCACAACGGAAATTGTCTTCCCAAACTTCCTAGAAGCAAGGTGAACATGGACTTTCACCTCACACGTACCAAAAGTGGCGCCTAACTTGGATAATACTGCATTGGAATTTGAAGTGCATGTCCTTATTGCATCCACTCATCGAGATCAAAAAGTCAATCCTCATGTGGCAAATTTTCCACTGAGGTATCTGGACCAATCTAAAGGCCATCAAAATATATGGGGCTCTTCCATGGGGTAAGCGATGCCACCATAGCATCGAGGACATTGGTCACATCTTCTTTGCCTGCCCTAAGTCTCTACTTCTCTAGAAAACCCTCGAGAATATCTTGAGATTACAAGCAAGAATCACCTAGAAACAAGCATTTCTTGGTGAAGCGATTGGCTTCTCAATGACACTTTGGAATGCTATAAGAGGGGAAACCCTTTGGAATATTTGGAGGGAGCGGTGTGCCATGAATATCGGACACCCTCCTAAAGAGTGGTCGATCGAGAAGTCTCTATTCCTCCTCAGCAAAAGAATCTCCAATTGCAAGAGGTATCCACCTTTTAGGCATCATAAAGTGTTTCTTATCAAGAACAACAAGCTCAAATCCAAATGAATCCTACATGAGGGGGGACAAGAGAATTGTTAAATTCCTTTGTAAAACGCTATAGGCCAACAAGCTCCACCCCTCCTTTGTGGGATTCAGGGGGTCCCAAGGGCACTAGTCCCATTCACTTGTAACCTCTTTCTATTCTTTAATTAAAGTCCAAGAGAGTAGTTCATGGCCGAACTTCTTTTTTATTAAAAAAAAAAACTATTAACTTGAAAATTTTTTTCCTAGAAGTAAGGTTTTATAAAAAGAATAATGTATATATTATGACGTAGAGAAATTATGTCCTTCACTTCTTGAAGGATAAACTTATTCTACGTAATCCATTGGAAGTCCATATTTGTAAACCTATTGCAAATCCATTGGAATTCAATATGAAATTAAGGCATCATGAAGGTGAAGAAGTGTAGGATGTGACCATGTATAGCTCAAATGTAGAGTCACTTATCTAAAAACAAACTTGCAAGTCTAAATATAACACATGCCATTGCACTGCTATTAAAATTTATATAGACTCTAAGAACACCTCATCTGGTTGCAAATAAAAAAGTGCCACGTACCTCAAGGGATCAATGAGTGAAGGTCTTTACTATGCATTTGATGATGGTTTGTAGCTCCAATTCTATAGTCCTATTCATTGAGGTAGATATGCAAGTGAAACATGTACAAATCTATTGTGACATTTTGAGTAACATATGTTTGGAACAAGTCCTCGCGTTCCAATATGCAAGGCCCACACACATTGAGGTGCATTATCACTTTAATAGAGATGATGACATATAAAAGGTTGTAATGATGGAGCATGTGAGTACCAAGGAATAATATCAAAATATTTTTACCAAAGCTTTAGATGGATTAAAGCTTCAATGATTCACAAAATGCACGAGGATAAGGAATTGGTTTGAGTCTTGAGAACAAGTGTTCAAAATGAAGTGTCTGAATATGAAAATGATTTCATTATGAGCTCACCACTTCGAACAATCAAAGGAAGGGATTTTAGGTCATGAGGTGAGTTGGGAAAATCCACCAAACTAATAAAACCACTTCCCGCTACTAGAGATTGAGGTCTAGAATCTACAGAAGCACATAAACAAAAAAGGAAAAACAAGAAGTTTTGGAACAGAGCATAATATTGAATGTGTTAACAAGTTAATGTACAAAGAAAAATTACCCATTAGGGTTATAGACATATGTAGAAGCCAAGGAAGAACCCCCCTAAAGACGGAAAAAAAGTGCCTAAATAGTCCTCAACATGTTCATACATGTCACTACTACAATATATCAACAAATCCCACCTCGGAGTGATGTAGTGAATATGGAGCTTATGATCATGTATACAGAAGTTCCAAGATCTTGTGTGGAAAGAAATCAATCCCCAAAAGGTAGTAATCCCGAAGCTTTGCCAAAAGCTTCAAACTCCTCCCTAGATAGAGCATTTGTGAAAAGTTCTACACCATTATATGGTGTGATCACATATGATGAACAGATATGTCTAGTGTAGAACATCTATGTGAGATAATAATAATGAACCTCAATGTGCTTTTTCTAAGCATCGATCACATGGTCCATAGAAACTGCCAGTAAGCTTTGGTTTTTAGTGAAGATGGTGGTAGCAAATAAATCAACCAACACCCAAATCAACCAAAAGCTGTCTAAGCCACAAGGACTCAACAATCACTATGATAAGTACCCTATACTCAACCTCAAAAATAGAGGTGGCCACAGTACACCGCTTCTTTCTCAATTAAGATATGCATGAGCTATCAAGCATGAGCTATCAAGCATGAGGTCAAAACCACTAGCGGACACATGAGTGTCATAACAACCAACATAGTTTGAGTTTGAAAGATCCCATAAGTTTTTTGGCAATGATTCTCCCTTGGGATAAGACGATCCCAAGTAGTGAGGTACCATTCAAGTAGCAAAATATATGCTTAACCACTTGCCAATACTTGAGACGTGTGTATTTTATAATCCTGCTCATATGAGAGACAAAAAAAACTGAATATATAGCTAGTTATGCATAAGTAAATCCAGCATCCAATAGACTATTGATAGACAACAACATCAAGTGCATCACCATCATCATGAAGAGTCAATTGCAAAAACATTTCCATGGGAGTGGCAATAGGCTCTCAATATTCAAGGCCAAAATTTGGCAATAATGTGTCAATGTATTTTTCTGGCACAAAGTTATTCCCCCATCAACTTGCATAAATTGAATGCCCAAATAATGATGCAAATTCCCCAAGTCTCACATCTTAAAATAAGCTTAAAATTCACCCTTAAATTTAGCAATATGCTTATCAATAGGAACATTGAGAGACATGTCATCAATGTATACAAAAACAATCAAAAGTACATCATCCACATGCTTAACATATAATCTCTTAGTTTGACTATTCTCAAAACCATTTGCTAGCAACTAGGCATATATCTTCTCATACGAAGCATGTGTTTCTTCCTTCAAACCACAAAATGCGTTTTTCAATCTCCACACTTTTTTTTTCATGCACTTCTTCACAAAACCATCGATCTTAAACACATACACTTATTCATGTAAATCACCATCTAGAAATGCAATTTTAGCATCCATCTAATGTACATTCCAACCACAATGAGATGCAAGTGCACAAATGCTATGAACGACAATCATTCAAAATGTGGGAGCAAAGGTCTCATGAAATTATACGTCTCTCTCTAAAGCATAACCTTTTGCAACAAACCTAACCTTATACCAATGAACAATTTGATTCATAAAAGGAAAGAAGTTCATCTTCATCAAAAAGACTAGAGACAACCATTGCATAAGAATATAATGCAAAGGAAGCACTATGAGAGCTTCAAAGAGTATGATATGACAAAAGTGCATCTAATTTGCTATCTTTGAAAGTGTATGCTAACTATTTAGGATTGTTTTTTTGTCTCTTCTAAGGAACCCCTCTCATCAACAATTGCATCATGTAAATCTGCATAAAAAATGAAATGATCTACATCATCATTTGAAAACTCTAAAGGTTGAGAAACTGCCTCATTTGGACAAATATTTAACGATCCACCTCTAAAAAGAGGTAGCAAAGTACCATACACATCCTTCAAGCTAACATATGTCTTTTTGTTACATGAAAGTAAGGGTTAAATTGCATCTTCCACAAAAAAAACATCATAGCTAATCTAAATTGGTTTAGTAAGTGGATGATATAGATAATAACCTTTGCATTCAGAGATGTATCCAACAAAAGTACATTTCATTGCTTTATGAATCAATTTTCTATGATGTTTTTAAGACACTAATAAATATGCCAGACAATAAAAAACATGTAGATGAGAAGTAGATGGCTTGCGGTCATGCCAAGCCTCATATGGAGTGATAGAATACAATGCATCTTTCAAAAAATCAATTTATTTGAGGTGTATAGAACATTTTACATGATGTTTCATCCCACATTCAGCCAAAATTGCATTAAGATCAAAAGACTTGTCTTCTATTAGACTCAAGAAATGACAAGAAGAAGATGGTTGAGCCACACCATAAGAGGAAGGATTAGGAAGCAATCCTCAAACATGGTTTTTGGGGCAAGTGGTTAGCCCATCATACTCCTAGTTAGTAGTTCATGGGCTCAATTCCCACAATTGGTAGCAGAGCTTAGGAAGTAGGCTTGGACAAAGTGGATGGAAGGTGCACATGTTGCTTTCAAAGATGAGCCCAAAAAATATTAGAGTGTATCTCATAATCCGTAGGTCAGATTTAGATATTTATGGTAATGTTAGAAAGATCTTGGAATAAAATTTTGAGTGCAACCACTACATTGAGAATCCAAGATATATAGCATGGGTGAGCACTAAGTTCACAATACTGAGGTTGAGAACAAGCAGCTCAAGAGACCAAGGTTGCAAGCAAGGCAAGTTTGTAGGCAAGTGGCCAAGAAGTGGAAAGGCAAGGTTCAAGAGACCAAGGTTGAGAGCAAGGGTTGAAGGGACCAAGGTTGAGAAAAACAAGGCTCAAGAGACTTTGCAAGGGTGAGGACATCAAATCAAGGGGAGATCAAGGACTGATCATTGAGGACAATGATCTCTATAAGGGGAAGAGAGTGTTGGACTCAAAAATGAGAAGCAGAAGATGGTTAAACAACACCTAGAGAGGCAAGATTAGGAATTAATCATCAACCATGGCTTTTTGGGCAAGTGGTTAGCCCATCATACTCCTAGCTAGTAGGTCATGGGTTCAATTCCGACAATGGAGCTGCCCATTTTACATGTTGCTATATTTTTAGCCATACACAATAATCGTTTAAAGCACATAAACACTTTGGACTTTTCTTTGAATGGATAAACCCATGCAAACATGGAAACATCATCTATGAAAGACATGGAGTATAGATAGAAATTCTTCTCCTTCGTATTCTTGTTGTCTTCATAGTGTGTATGATCAATATCATTCGTAATGGTCTACTGAGCTTCAAATATAATTGATTTGGATTTTTGTAGAATATTATCTTTATTAATCAACACATTAAGATCCTGAAAATGGATTTCTTTAAGCAATTGATCCTCATATTGAATTTCTTCATTGATAACATCCCCGAAGGTATCTATTGGAGGCATGGATAGCAAGAGATGGTTCACTTTAGGTTTGAGGCCACTTTAGAATTGATTAATCATGTTGTCTTCTTTATATTTACTTACATAAAATAATATCTTGATATCTAAGGAATAGATTGAGTGATGAATCACCTTCTTATAACAGTTGTTTTACCTCATGTACCCATCCTATTAAATCCCTTATGGTATATTCAATGTCAATGCATATGGAATCCATGGTGCTTGATCATAAATGGAAGATAATCTTTCCAAAATTTTACGGGTGCACTAGATTATGCCCTCTAACTAGACTAAACAAGATTTAAAAATTATACTTTTGATTAAAATATCATCCACATAAGGAAAACAATAGAAGAATATACAATTGATATAAGTGTTAGATATGCTCAATCCTCCACCCTCATGTGACCACAAATGATCCATGGTGCTCTAAGTTGTAAGGCCCCCATTATGAGGAGAAGCCATTATGAGAGCCCGGACATTTGTGGAACCCTAACTTCCAAGTTAGATGAGGTCTATGTGTGACCGTTGATGGTTATAGATGATCTTTGTGAGCCTAGCCGTCAGGTTAGGTAGGGCATAAACTTCCAGGCCATTGGGTTATCGCTTAAGGTGAAAATAAAGGCCCTGTGGCGTCGCGCGGTTTCCCCATAGAACCTTAATGGGGGGAGTGCAGAGGAGGGCTTGCCCCCTTCTGCGGGGTCCGGGGGGCCTATCCCCCCGGCCCGTAGGGCCGAGACGGTAGGACTTCTGGTCGTGGAGATATTGTCGGATCATATATTTTACCGACTAATTTGTATCTCCCGACTACGTTTATCTATACCGAACCGCCTTGTAAAAGCTATATAAGCACAAGCCAGGTTGAGCTTTATATAGCATTGCGCACTAGTAAGCCCTTCATCTAGAGTGTGTCTAGATCGCCATCTAAGCTCCACAGTGGGAGCGCACGGGTGGACAGCACCATCATTGTAACTGCATTATGCTTTGCAATCTGAGAATTTGAGTTCTCTACCTCTCAGTCTGCGTCTATCTTTGTCTGCGTTTTTCTCTCAACTCTGTCTACAGGTCTATTCCGCTGTGCTGTTATTTTCTTACAATAAGAAGTCCCACAACCAGGGACTACTAGGTATGGATAACTAGGCTAGACAAGATACAAGAGATCCCACAAGCTTGGATCTAGGTATGAAATAATATATCTAGATTACAATCACTTTCTTAGAGGAGATGGAATTGGTATATAAAAGAGCTAGATGAGATCTTTTATTAAAAGATAACAAGAGGGAAAGGTCAGATCTCCAGAATACTAGACTAGACAAGAAGTTAGCAAGGAACAAAACTAGAACTAGAACTAGAACTTGAAAACTACTTACTTGAAGATTGTGATACCTTGAACTCCCAAGATTGGCATTGGAAAGATTGAGAACATATGTGGCCTAGCTCTCCTTATATAGGTGTTGAAGGGTAGTTAAAAAGTGATGATTTCATCAATGATGTCAACAATCCAATATAAAACCTTAAGATGTCAGAATCAAGCAAATAGGTAGTCAATCTTAGGGTTTTGGCATGCTTTTGATTTCATAGAAGCATTAGTTTATCGAAATTTTATTATGAATCATGTTATTAAGAAAGCCCCATGAAATCTAAGGTTCGGGATGGTTTGTTTTGTGTTCATGATAGATGGTTACTCGAAATTGGGAAGAGAGGATAGCATTTTAGATTTTTGCAGGCAAAGAAAGCTAGCAAAAGTCAGATGACCAAAGTGTGCATGCAAAAGCTTTGCATCTTAGATAGCTTAAGTATCATGAACTGGACATGTTTAATCATTCACAAATTTTTCATAATCTATAAGCTTATATAGCCCATGATGTAAATTACTAGAAGCAATAATAACGCCACAATTCAAGAGACCACGAAATGTACATCCATTATGAACCAATTGGATAGCCAAGTTAATCTTGGATAATTCTAAAGCTCTTAGTAGATTTTTCTTCACCCCTCAAACATATAAGACAGTTGATACTATGAAAGAACTACCAATTTTAACTGCTATTAAAGGATAAGAGGAGTATGGCAATATTCCACGTAGGGCATGCTAAAGTTAAGTGAAGAAACCACACTATGAGGTAATATCATGGGTTGCATCCTTTTGTTTATTTTGAACAAGATTACTATACTTTGTTTTAAGTGAAGAGGATTTTGCAACAACCATTCGAGCCTCTTTCTTCTTGCCTCCTTTGCAACTAGTTCAGGACATCTCTTTATGACATGATGATTTTCCTTGTAATAATTGCAAAATTGTTTTTGCTTTTCTATTTTCTTGTCATCTTTGTCATCTTTCTTTGACAATGCAACATTCTTAGAATTTTTCTTACTAGTAGATGAGCTCCATTTACTTTTTCCATTCTAGCTACCTAAGATATTTGGGTCTACAATACACACATTTCACTTGTTCTACTTGGATTGACCTTCCTATAACAAAACTGAGACTAAATCCTTAAATGTTAAGGCATTTGGATTTCCTTTCATCATCTATTGGAGAGTAGATTTAAAACTCTGATATGAATTAGTAAGCCATTAAGGACAATCTACAGAAAAGAACTGTTTGGAAGGATTTCATCAACAAAAATCAACAACTCTTTAAAACCTTTGATCTTTGTCAAACAATTGTCCATAGATTCATCTTCATTCACATGCTTACTCTACAACTATTCTAGGAGATAAGAAACATGAGCCTCATTTCTTGCCTGATATAATGCTATAATAATATCCCAAGCATCCTTTGTTTGTTGATATATCTCAGTAGTGATGTGTTTGGACACATATAGGATGGTCGGGATACTTTTTGCCCTCTTTATAAGGTTTCATCCCCATCTTGTATATATGCATATAACCCTAATGGGTTACTTATGCTTTTACATTCACATGGTAATTCATTACGAGTTTTGCTGTGCTCCAAGCTTCTTCTTCTTCTTCTTCCTTGTGTTGTTCACATGCTTTCATAGACCTAAAACTCCAACAATTGGTATCAAAGTAGGCCACGACTTCATCTAGGGCGTCAT
This sequence comes from Ceratopteris richardii, assembly GCA_020310875.1. NCBI lineage: Eukaryota > Viridiplantae > Streptophyta > Polypodiopsida > Polypodiales > Pteridaceae > Ceratopteris > Ceratopteris richardii. Next base: position 67,772,065 of record CM035423.1, read on the forward strand.
CAAAACCGCTCTTGTCACAATCTCAAAATCCAACAAAATTGGTGAGCATACTCAAGGTGATTAGGAGATCAAAAAAGCTTTGCTATGTAGCATCGAGATTTTTGTCTGATCTTATTTTGCTCCCCGAACACATTATCACAGTGCTTATGCAAGCAATTTAATCCTTTTGTGTCAAAAATATATATAGGTTCCCATTCCCGAGTACAAGTGGCTCAAAGTCTGCTATAGGTTTAGTAGAGCTCTATAGGGTGCATTTTTTCAATTTTTGAAGATACAATCATTCTTCTACATTAGGGTATTTAGTCAATGGCCATGGCTAAAAGCAATGATGTATTCTATATGTTGGTTGTTGAGGAATGGTTGGATGGTACCAATTAGCCATTGTGGGTATATATGATCAGGCATGTATTGGCAACAAAAGGACTATGGAATATTGTATAGGGTATTGAAAAATGTCCTACTACACTTGGAGATATAGTTATCAAAGATGATGTAGATGGCATTGAAGATGATGATCTTCAAATGTATGTTCATACTGCAATTCCTCTTGTACCTAATGTAGAGCAATTTTGTTGGGATGGAAAATATGCTCAGGCACATGCATTGATAGCTTTGTCTCTCAAATGTGCCATTATCCCTCACATTCCCTCCTAGAAGACAACAAAGAATGCATGGGATACATTTAGCACTTTATACCAGGCAAGAAATGAGTCTCGTGTTGATTAATTTTCAAAATAGTTGGAGAGTGAGCATATGAATGAAGGAGATCCTATGGATAGTTTTTTGACAAAGATCAAAGATTTTAGGTCTTAGTTGATTTATGTTGATGAAGTCTTGCTAGGTAGTTCATTTGTGCAAATTGTTCCTAATGGTCTTCTAGATTCGTATTAGATTTTTGCTTCTACTATTTGATTGGTGAGAAATGCCAATCCTAATGCCTTAACATTTGAGGATTTGGTCTCTGTTTATTGCAGGAAGATCAATCTAGATAGAACAATTCCATTATGCATGTTGTAGATCAAGCTTTCCTAGCTAGTTAGAAGGGCAAAGGTAAATGGAGCTCATCTACTAGTAAGAAGAAATATGCTAATGCCATACAATTGAAAAAGGAAGAAAATGATGAGAAGAAAATAGAAAAGGGGAAATCGTCTTATAAATATTGTAAGGGAAATGATCATGTCATAAAGACTTGCTTTGGCAGCAACAAAGGCAAAGAAGAAAGAGGCTAGAAGGTTCGTTGTAGAGGGCTCTATGCCTAAAACAAAGTCTACTAATCTGGTTTTGAATGAAGAATGGGTATTTAGTACTCATGAAACTATGACCCACCTTCGCATCAACAATATATGTCTACAGGAGACTCAAATGTTTGGTACTTTGATACTCGGGCAAGCAAACATATAACCTCATAGTATTTTCTTCAATTTAGTTGAGCTTGCCCCTATAGGGAATACTATCACATGCACTAACACTCCTCTTATCCTATAATGGGAGTTTGTAAGATCATTTTCTCTACTCTTGATGGTATGTACCAGGGATCAAGAAAAATATGTTGTCAATTTCAGCATTAGCAAAGATCCACATAGTTGTCAAATTTGTTGATGACAACTGTATAATTTTTGATATCTCAAATGGTGATGTTTGTTGATATATTTACGTAGTGACATGTGTGAACACTCTAGGATGGCCGGGACATTTTTTTCCCTCTTTAGGAGGTGTTTTTCACCTGGCTTGTATATACATCTATTGCCCTAACGGGCTACTTATCTTTTGTACATTCTAGTGGTAATACATTCAGTATTGTGTGTTGTGCTCGTAGCTTCTTCTTCTTCGTTTTGCTATTCACGTGCTTTTGTAGACGTCTAACTCCAACCATTGGTATCAGAGCAGGTCACTACATCATCTAGGGCATCATCGGCACTCCTTCGGTTGCAATCTCAAAATTGCACAATATTTGGTAAGCATACTCAGGGTTTCTTAGAGATCAAAACCACTTCATTTTGTGGTGTTGTAATTACGATTTGAGCTCATTTCGGCCTCCGAATGCAGTATCATAGTGCTTGTGCAGCCTATTTCATCTTTTTGAGCCAAAGGTATATACGAGTTTTGATTCGCCCATATAAGCATCTCAAAGTTTGCTACAGGTTTAACAGAATTCATCTAGGCAGTTCTGTTCAAATTTTTGAGATACAGTCAATTTTTCGCATCAAGGTATTTTAGTCACTGGCCATCGCTGAAAGCAGTGATGTATTTTGTATGTTGGCTATTAATGATAAGTTGGATGGTACCAACTACCCCTTGTGGGCTTTTACGATGCGACATGTATTGCTTGCAAAAGGAATGTGGAATATTGTGTAGGGTATTGAAAGACATCTTGTTACGCCTGCAACTACATGTACTACAAACATAGGTGCTAAAGCTGATGGAGATGGTGTCGAAGATGATGATATTCAATACATTCCTATTCGTGCTACTGTTTTTGTTGCACCTACTACAAAGCAAATTTGTTGGGATGGCAAAAATGCTCAAGCACATGCATTGATAGCTTTGTCTATCAAACGTGCCATTATTCCTCACATTTGCTCTTGGAAAATAGCTAAGGATGCTTGGGATACACTTACCACATTGTACTAGGCTAGGAATGAGGCTCGTGTTGCTTACCTCAAAAAATAGTTGCAGAGTGAGCATATGAATGAAGGTGATTCTATGGACAATTTTCTCACTTGTGTAGACCATTCTGAATGGTCTTCCTGACTCATATCAAAGTTTTGCTTCTACTCTTTGTTTGATGATGAAAAGAAATCCAAATGCCTTGTCATTTGAGGAGTTAGTCTCTGTTCTGTTGCACGAAGTCTACTCTAGGCATAATATGTCTATTATGCATGTTGTAGATCAAGCTTTCCTCGCTAGTCAGAAGGGCAAAGGTAAATGGAGCTCTTCTACTAGTAAGCAGAGATCTGTAAATGCTTCACATTCAAAGAAGGAAGACAAAGATGAGAAGAAATTAAAAAAGTAGAAATTGTTTTGCCAATACTGTCAAGCAAATGATCATGTTATCAAGAATTGTCCAACTCTGGCTGCTAAAGAGGCAAAGAAGAAAGAGTCCAGAATGGTTGTTGTAGAGGCCTCTACACCAAAAACAAAGTCTGCTAATCTTGTGCAGGAAGAAGAATGGGTGTTTACTACTGTTTGCAGTTTTGACCCACCTTCTCATGAGCAATGCATGTCTGTAGTAGAATCAGATGTTTGCTACTTTGATAGTGGGGCGACCAAACATATAGCCTCATAGCATAGTTTCTTCTCTTCACTCGAGCCTACCCCTACAGGTAATACTATCACATGCACCAACAACTCCTCCTATCCTATTATGGAAGTTGATAAGATCATTTTGACTACTGCTGATGGCAGTTCTTCCACTTTTTCAGATGCTTTGTTTGTGATAGGGATCAAGAAAATCTATTATTAGTTTTTGCATTAGCCAAGATTGGCTTGGTTGTGAAATTTGTTGATGAGAGATGTATAGTTCATGATCTTTGAAATGGCGATGTCATTATTGCTTCTCGCATTTTATGTTGTGGGATCTATAAGCTCATAGAATATAAAAGATCTATAAAGGATTTGGCATGTGTAGTACATGATTCTTAGGCTATGTCAGATGCAAAACTTTGGCATGCACGCTTTGGTCATCTGAATTTTGCTAGTTTGCTGTGCATGTAGAAATCTGAAGTCATATCCTCTTTGCCCAAACTTGAGGCACCCGGTAAACATGTATGTGAAGGCTGTATTTTGGGCAAAATGCATCGTTCTTCCTTTCTGAAAGATGGTTCAGTTTGGGCTACTCAGAAATTGCAGCTTGTACATAGTGATGTCTGTGATCCTATGCAGATACCTTCTTTTGGGAACTATCTTTACTTCGTGACTTTAATCGATGATTTTTGCAGGCATGCATGGGTATATCCATTTAAGGCAATGTCCAAAGTGTTTATGTGCTTCGAACACTTTCTAGTTTTGGCTAAAAATCTATCTACATGTAAAATGGGCACCCTGTGTTTTGATCGAGGGCAGGATATACGTCTTCTGACTTTAGTGCATTTCTGGTTGAACATGGGATAAAACATCATTGTAGAGTGCCGTATACACCTCAACAAAATGGAGTTGCTCAATGAAAGAACAGGTCACTCATGGAGATGGCGAGGTGTATGGTCAAGAGTTAGGCTTCACCTCATAGCTTCTAGCTTGAGGCTGTTATCTATGCAGCATATGTACTGAACAGGTGTCCTACTAAAACGTACAGTCTATCACTCCATATGAGGCTTGGCATGGGCGCAAGCCATTTGTTGCTCATCTACGTGTTTTCGGTTGTTTGGCATATGCATTAGTGCTTGAACAACATTGCAAAAAATTGGACGATAAAGCTATTGTCTGTATCATCCATACCCTAAACACATTTTGGTTAGCCATGATGTTGTTTTTGTGGAAGATGCTATAAGGCCATTCCTTTCATGCACTAAGGAGACATCTATTAGCTCCAAAGACATGTATGATACTTTGCTGCCTCTTTTTACAGGTGGACAGACTAGTGCTGGTCCTAATCAAGCAAATTCTCAACCTTTGCAAGTTTCATGTGATGATGCAGATCATTCCATTTCTGATGCAGATTTACATGATGCACTTCTTGATGATAGAGCTGATATTTAGCAGGCAAAAACTATGCCAAAATGACTGGTGTAGACTTTGTGTGATAGCAAATTAGATGCCCCTCTGTCATATCCTACTTGACCAGGCTCCCATAGTGCCTCTTTTGCTTTAGGTTTCTATGCTATGGCTGCATCTAGTCTCTGTGATGAGAATGATCCTGTTTCGTTTGATGAAGCACAAAATTCAGAAAATTGGATGGCTCTTATGCAATCTGATTATGATGCTATAATAAAGAATGGTACTTGGTCTTTATGTGACTTGCCTCGTGGCAAGAAGGCCATTGGCACAAAGTGGGTATAGAAGTTGAAGCCTAAGCCTAATGGAATAGTTGATAGGTATAAGGCTAGGCTTATTGCAAAGGGTTATGCACAGGAAAGAGGCATTGATTTTGATGAGACCTTTGCACCTACATGTCGTATGACTACTGTTCGAAGCATCTGTGCGCTTGTAGCTCATCATGATTGGAATGTCCATCAATTGGACATTAAGTCTTCATTTCTTAATGGTGACTTGCATGAAGAAGTGTATGTTTTTCAGCCCCGTGGCTTTGTGCAGAAAGAGCATCCAAACTAGGTGTGCAGGTTAAAGAAGGCATTATATGGTTTAAAGCAAGCACTACGTGCTTGGTATGAAGAGATACATACCTACCTCATTGCACATGGTTTTGAGAACAATCCAATTGAAAGCACCTTATATGTTAAACGTGCTAATGATGTGCTTCTGATCATTGTGGTATATGTTGATGACATGTTGCTCACTGGTCCTCATGACATGCATATTGCTGATTTTAAAACTAATTTGCATGCCTCATTTGAAATGTCTGATTTGGGGCATTTGCATCACTATTTGGGCATTTAGTTTATGCAAGTTGATGGTGGAATGGCTTTGTGTCAAAAAAAATATATTAACACATTATTTTAGCATTTTGGCCTTGAAGACTGTAAGCCTATTGCCACTCCTATGGAGACACGTTTAGGATTGAGTCTTCATGATGCTAGACATGCATCTGATGCTATTCGATATCAGTAGGTTGTTCGATGCTTGATTAACTTATGCATTACTCGGCCACATATTCACTTTGTTGTATCATAGATGAAACAGGTTTTTGGATGGCCCAGGATTCAAGCATTGGCACGTGGTTAAGCGCATATTTCGCTACTCAAGTGCTACCTAGCTACTTGGATTGTTTTATCCCAAGGGGGGATCACTTCCACCAGATTCACATGCTTTTTTTGACAGTTATTGGGTTGGTTGCTATGATAGTCATGTGTCCAGTAGTGTTTTTTTCTTCATGCTTGGTAGCTCATGCATATCTTGGTTGAGCAAGAAGCAACCTACTGTGGCCCCTTTCAATTATGAGGCTGAGTATATGGCAGCTTTCATAGCGACTATTGAGTGCTTGTGGCTTAGACTTCTTATGGCTGATTTGGGTGTTGGTGAGACTTCTTCGACCACCATCTTCACTTATAGCCAGAGCTCATTGGTAGTTGTGAGGAACCTTGTGTTCCATGCTTGCACTAAGGACATTGACGTGCATTATCATTATGTCAGGGAGAGGTTCTCTACTGGTGAGACTAGCTTGGCATATGTGCCCATGCACGACAACATTGCAGAGGTTTTCATTAAGGCTCTACCGAGGGAGAAGTTTGAAGCTTTCCATAAAGCTTTGGGATTACTTCCTTTTGTGGAGTGATTTCCACATAGCTTGGCACTTCCTTATACATGAGTGCCAGCTCCTTGTTCACCGCATCACTCCTAGGGGGGATTTTTTGATATATTTAGGTAGTGATGTGTGTGAACAGTCTAGAACTATCGGGGCATATTTTTCCCTCTTTAGGAGGTTTTTTCCCCTCACTTTTGTATATGTCTATTGCCCTAACGGCCTACTTATCTTTTTTACATTCTAGTGGTAATACATTCAGTATTGTGTGTTGTGCTCCAAGCTTCTTCTTCTTCCTTGTGTTGTTCACATGCTTCCACATATGTCTTACTCCAACAATGTTATTAATGCTTCTTTCATTTGATGTTATGGGTTGTATAAGCTCATAGACTATGCAAAATCTATGAATGATTCATCATGTGCTATTCAAATTCTCAAGCTATATAAGATGCAAAGCTTTGGCATGCATGCTTTGGTCATCTAGATTTTGCATCTAGAAATTTCAACTAGTGAGCTCTTTTCCAAAACTTGAGGAGCCTCGTTAACATGTTTATAAAGGCTTTATATTGGGCAAAATGTAGTGTTCATCCTTCACAAAAGGTGGTTCACTTTGAGAAGCTTATAAATTGCAACTTGATCATAGCGATGTCTATGTTCCTATATAGACACCTTATGTTGGAAACTACCTTTAGTTTGTGACTTGTATTGATGATATCTCCAAGTATGCGTGAGTGTATGCACTGAAAGCAAAGTCTAAAGTGTATATGTGCTTCAAACAATTTCTCGTTATAGCTGAAAATCTTTAAGCATGTAAATTGGGCATCTTTTGTTATGATTGTGGGGGGAATACATGTCTTCTGATTTTAATGCATTTTTGGCTAAGCATGGAATAAAACATCAGTCTAAAGTGCCATATACACCTCAAAAATTGGAGTTGCTAAAAGAAAGAATAGAACTCTCATGGAGGTGGCGAGGTGTATGATCAAAATACAAGCTTTACCACATACCTATTGGCTTGAAGTTGTTGTGTTTGTCGCATATGTACTTAATAGGCATCCCAACAAAGAACTAAAATCTATCACTCCATATAAGGCTTGGCATGGTCACAATGCATGTCTTTGGTTGTCTGGTATATGCATTAGTGCTTGAATAAGTTCTTAAGAGGAGAAAAAGTAACTTGGCATATTTCTCAACATCACTTCCAATGTATTGATCAACATTGAACATTGATGGTTCCTTTGATCTTTAAGATTCTATCATGGGGATTTTCAAGAAATATTCCAACTTTCTTAAGTTCAAAAAAATTTAATTTTATTACTTATGTATTTGTTTACAATTCCAAATGAGTAACTCTTATGGAGGTGATTTATCTTTATTAGACTCTAGAAATCAAAGGTAGGATATGGTTAACACTCTCATTAGAGGGAGGATTAAGAAGTAATTCTTAATCATGGCTTCTCATCCATGTGGTTAACCCGTTGGACTCGTAACCGACATCTCATGAGTTCAATTCCCCTATGGATACAACAATTGGTATTAGATCCTAGGTACTAGGCTTGGGAAAGAAGGATGGATTTCACAAAAGTTGTGGGCAGACAATGTGCTCTGGAAAAGCTTTCTTGACCACTTTGGTATCTAAAAAAGTATAAAAAAGAGGTGCATGATGCCAGTGTACCCCCTCCCCCCGCACTCGAGGTCGGGTTGAGATACATAAGGTATTGTTTGGAAGCTCTCAAAATGAGTTATCCTTGCGAAGCGCTTGATTGAGGGTTCAAGATAGCTAGCATAGTTCAAAACAGGGTCAAGATACAAAGGCTGAGAATAAGGGTTCAGGACACCAAGGTTACAAACAAGAAGATTCAAGAAACCAAGGTTAATAAAAAGGGTTCAAGTCACCAAAGTTGTGAACAAGAAGGTTCAAGAGACTATGGAAGGGTGACCACGTAAATTCAAGGAGTTTTGGAGTTGATCATCGAGGATAATGATCTCTAGAAGAGGAAGAGAGTGTTAGACTTATAAAAAAATAATAGGCAAAGGATGGTTGAACAACCCAAGAAGGAAGATTATGAAGTTATCTTCAACCATGCTTTTTGGGACACGTGGTTAACCCATTTGTCTCCTAGATGCTAGATCATGAGTACAATTCAGTTGTGGATATAATAATATGTTAATTGTTGTCGAAATTTTTACACAATAATTATCTTCAATGCTCAAATTCCAAAAGGGAGAACGTGGATCACACCTCTATTCTTTGAACATCTATCATGGAGATTTCAAAGAAATGGGTAATGTTCTATAAATTAAACATAATAAAAATATTTTAATTATAATTATATACTTTTATGGAAAAATAGCCTTAAGGAAACCACAATTATGTGTATATAGAAAAATATTCAATTGTCTAACCACAAAAAGTGATATGCAAACATGTCAATGCTCTTAAAACTTTTATGGAGATTAATTTAGAGGTGACATAATTTCAGCGACACTTCATAACCTTCCTAAAACGCTATCAACTAAAACAAAAGATCGAGAGAAAATAAAATAATGTTTTTTATTATATAATTTCTATTAAAATAACAAGTTGAAGTGTATCCGAAAGTATGACGTTGTGCCCGGAAAGCGGAGTCTTAAAAGCGTTGACGCCTAAACGTCTTTTGAAACGCAAAAGCAAAACAAAAAGCAAGCTACTCGTTTCAGTATATATGCGGAGTTCGGATTTGAGTCCGCAACACTTCGAGCTTCTGTTTGTCGAAGGTAACAGAAACGACGAAGGTCGCGCAGTATGGATATGCCTAGGGACATTGTGGAAGCGTTCTTCTTGCGCCTTTCGGTATTCGACATTGCTCGAGCTCGCGCAGTTTGTAAATTTTGGAATCGTGTGCTTTGCAATCGAGAGTTCTTGGTTAGACATGGAGAATCCAACAACGACGACTGCGTTGCACTGTTTAGTCACAATCTCACAGAAAGGAAGAAAAAGATTTCTCTATATAGTGACGCATCGTCTTCATGGCGTCCCGTTTCTCTCGATTTCGTGCCCTCAAAGTTTACAGATATGATAGCCGCAGATGGTGGCCTTCTGTGTATCGGAGGAAATTTTCACGGGGACTACATTGTCTGTGTCTGTAATCCACTGATTAAAACCTATAAAATATTGCCGCAGATCGAGGGTATTCCATATTTTCCTTCAGCAGCAATGGTGACGAAGAAGCACAAAATTGATGGGGAATGCACATATAAAATCGCAATCCTTTTGCTGGATGCGGTAGCTGTAATCTCTTCATCGAGTTCTACTTGGGTGAAATTCAAGAGCGTGCTCCCTTCTTTTCTTAAGAGCCCTGTTATGTGTAACGGTGTCTTATACAGTCTGCAACATATACGTTCACCATGGAGATCAAATTGGCGGCTTGTATATACAAAGCTTGATAATCCAGAGACTTGGTGTGAGCTTAACCATCGCAATGGGGGTGGGATTATTGACATTCTGCATCAGCCATGCTTACTCGAGTCAAGGGGTTGTCTTCTTTTGGTAGTTGGTCTTCGTCATTCAAGGACAACCGATTTACGCGTGGCGCTGATCATCCTGAAACTTGATCTTACGACCTTGGAATGGCGCGAGGCTGCTAGGATGCCCGATGAGCTTTACAGACAATTTGATTCGAATGAGGGTTTCAGCATATGTAGCCACAATGGCAACGTGTATTTCTTGAATAAAGGTTCTTCTGCGCTAGTTGTCTGCAAATTTTTGAATGGGGAAGATGGCGGAGTTTGGCAGTGGATAGAGGACTGCCCCTTGCGGAGCAGTTCTAATATACCTTTTCGCACCAAAGCTTTCGCATTGAAGTTGAGTCATGGTTGGATTTCTTGATTGGATCTCCTTGAAATCATATATACTGTCCGAGCCCCCCTTGAAGTTCGGAGCTCAAGTCTTGGTTGGACATGTCCATGAGTCTCTCATGATGGGTGCCTGTAAGGTTGTACCTTACGAGGTTAGGTGTGTGAGTGTGTATTTCCAATTCACTGTACTTTCAAAAGAAAAATCATATATATTACCATTCTTCAATGTAGCAAAAATCAGTCTCATACCTAATCAGTTCCATCTACTTCTTCGGAAATACATGTCATCCAATAGTTTTTCGCCAGAGAGGATTAAATTTTGTTATTCCATGTAATCTGAATTTTGACATTGTTGTAATCAACAACGTCTATTATATTATCTCCATTTGCTTCGTTTCTCTTGCAATGCCGATTTGTGGGATGAGTTGTAGGGATTGTGGCATTGTATATGTGGATAATTCAGAGGTTTCCATGAAACGAGTCAATTTTTGTTCTGGGAAAAATTCAATAACAAGAATATTTTTGTACAGGAAGTATTCAGAGGCATCTTAATTGGATGTGGAGAAAAAATCTGGGTATTACTAGTACAATCGGTTTCCAATGAAAACACTGGAAGGTCTTGATGGTGAAGAGATGCTCAGTTGCTGGAAATCTGAAAATGCAAGTTGTATAGCTATGACCTTTGGAAGAATAAAGGCATTATCAATCAAGGGGTAGATTTTATTTTTAGAGATTTACTTTTCCAAAAAATATCAGCATGTGGGTTCCATATTTATTTGCAAGGATGTACATATATGCTCATTCAACGGGAGTTTCTACACATATTATTTTTTGGTCAACATTGCACATGCTCTCTACGTCTATATGTGTATCCTTTTGCAATGAGTGATGCTTTAAAGTTTGGAGAAGCACTATGTTATGGGAATCTCAGCTTACATAACCATATTTCACGGCAAAGCTTCCTTTTCCTTTGGCAAAGGCATTGATTTCTCAGTACCATGCTTAGGAATAGAGTCAAGTTCACTCCAATTCTATTAGCATTAAAAAAATCCAAAGCTTGATTAAATCTATTAGGTGGATGCGAGACACGTGAATATTGTCTCAACGGTATTCCATCCTGCACACTAGCAAGTTCTTCCTCAACATTTCAATAAACAACATGTAGGGTTCCTTATTTTCATATTAGTTGGGGTACTAAAATCCCCAAGTATATTTCGTCACACATCAGTCTCGTTTATGCGTTATTGATGATCTCATAAATGAAGCCAACCGTAAGCAACTTATGAATATCTTCTTTGCTTTTAGAAGATTACGTCTCATTGTAGGTGTACAACCTCTGATTAGTTGTTCTAGCATTTGGTGACATTAGAATATTATCTTTCGAGATGGTTGGGTCAACTCGTATATGAGACATTCTTCCTCAGAACTCAAAAGATAGTTCGCAATGTAAGAGCATCGTTCTTTCTCAATGTCTACCATTATAACCACTTTCTATATGTCCTCGTTATTATAGCTCTCATATTTTTTCTCTACTTGATTTGGCATTTGAGGCAATGATTTTACATCCCGAAGTTGATTGTTCTTGACCTTTTAAAGTCTCTAAATTGTTGCATTATAGCTAGGGACACTAGTTTGTCTATTCTCAATGTCTTTTTCATGGACCCAAAAAATAGCACATGTAGATTCATCCCCACTTGAAAAGAAATCAAAGATAAAAGTTCATATTTTGGCACAATATTCTACTTCCAACTGCAACTATTACTCAAAACTGGATGAAGCATGAGGATATGTTGAATGCAAGTGCTATTGATCATTGTGAAAGTCTTTCAATAATATTTGATAACCACTTTAGTCATCCGATCTCTCATAGAGGACATTTTGAATGGCATTGAGTTTCTAGGACCCTCTCAATTCTACATGGGGATCAGTGCGTCTACTAATGGATCTCATCATTTCAATTAAAGGTCACTCTTTAGCCAAAGGCATGAAAATTAGTAAATATATTACGCATGGAGCTTTCATGGTTGGAGGTTATCAATGGATCAATGTATTAATGCAGCACGGGATACACGTGAATGTCCTTAGTCGAATGCTCTTGGAGCTCTAAAATTAGAGCATTCCATTTATAAAAAAAGACAAAGAGCGATGCATAAAGAGAGGATTCAATTGAACACCATCGAACGTACGCGGAAGAAAAAGATGATGAGACGCATGAGAGGAGAGAAGATGATGGTCAATACGGAGACATAACTTCTGGCAATTCATGAGCACATGAAGACGATGATTCCCACATGATCTGATGCCCTTTCAATCGTATCTGAGGACGGCTGCACTCTTCTCCGCAACCAAAATTCTCTGAAGCTGCACTGTGTAACATAATCCTAGTAGGAGATGGTTGAACTACACCCTAAGAGAGAGGATTAGGAAGTAATCCTCAACCATGGCTTTTGGGGCAAGTGGTTAGCCCATCACATTCCTAACCAAGAGGTTGTGAGTTCAATTCCTTACATTGGTATCAGAGCCTAGGAAGTAGGCTTGGGCAAGGTGGAATGATCCAATGGCCTCTAAAAAAGGCGCTTGGGCACTCTATCATGTGAAAGGGTAGAAATTGTGGAAGGCGCGCGCGTCGGTTTCAAGGATGGACCTTACAATGATTGGGGTGTATCTCTCAATCCGTAGGTCGGATTGAGGCGTGTAATATACCGTTGGAAAGCTCTCGGAACGAGCTTTCGAATGAGCTAGCTTGGAAGTGTGAAGTCCTTGTGAAACCTTGGGTGGCACTTGATTGAGTGTTCAAGATACCAAGCATGGGTGAGAACAAGGTTCAAGACTAAGGTTGAGAACAAGGGCTCGAGACACCAAGGTTGCGAACAAGAAGGTTCAAGACACCAAGGTTGAGAGCAAGGGTTCAAGAGACCAAGGTTGCGAACAAGGTTCAAGAAACTGTGCGAGGTTGAGGAACATCAATTCAAGGGCATCTAGGGAGTTCAAGGGACTGATCACCGAGGCTAGAGGGATACAAGAGTAGATCATTGAGGACAATGATCGACCAAGGGGGAAAGAATGTAACATAATCCTAGTAGGAGATGGTTGAACTACACCCTAAGAGAGAGGATTAGGAAGTAATCCTCAACCATGGCTTTTGGGGCAAGTGGTTAGCCCATCACATTCCTAACCAAGAGGTTGTGAGTTCAATTCCTTACACACTGAACCTTAACCGACAACGTGAAGGGGGAATAAAAAACATTCATCGAAAGAAGCATTGGGGCATCTGAAGACCTAGGTCAATTCTGATAATGAGATATTGTTTTTCTACAATTAACTCTTCAAATCAGTGTAGCCATGATTGCCCCATTGTGCTTCATCTGTTCTTTTTCTATTAGCTGATCCATCATTGTACAAACTTAGATCTAAACTTTTCGTGACTGTGAACTTGACGTGCATCCCTAATATTTACTGTTTAATTCATCCTTAAAGTTGGCGATCCACGGATTATGTTGCCAATTCATGACTTAATCAGTTTGAATGGTGACAGTAATTGGTTCAGTTGGCGGAATATGATTGAAATATTGCGATATCGTGCCATAATCAGAACCACGGTCAGTTCTCATGAAACATATTTAGCTCTGTATTGAATCACTTATATTATACTATTGAGTAAATAACACAAGGATTAGTCACAAGGATGGAGAGTTAGTACGTACGAACAATTAGTACATGCGACGTGTTTCAGTACTGTTATAAGTTAACACAAATAGAAAATCTGACTAGAACTAAACAGACCAAATTTGTTGACAGACATGAGATCTGAAATTGTTTTACTTCTGTTCTACTACAAAGTACGAGATTGACTACACGCAAGTTATTTGATTAAGGTGCCGTCATGCGAGCAAACCACTTTGTAACTAACAATTTTGATGTCATGAAATGAGATCGGGTCCAAAATCGTGATCTATTCTCCGTGCTTCTTCCGGGGCATCTATTTTCACTAAATATAATCTTCACTTTGGAGAGTTTATCTCGAAAACTATGCGCGTTGATAAACAATTGTATACAAAATGAGCTGATGCGCTTGAACTCGATTATTGAAGTTCCATGGTTATACACAATTCCAAAGTAAAAATCACTATGCTAAAAACCCTGTCATATAATTTGTTTGATCTGAATTGTTATATAAATTGCGTTATGAAATGAATTTTCATGACTTGGATACATCTATCGAGGATCAACTACACCATACACTTACTTGTTGGTCTGATCCTACTTGATCTTAGCTTGTAACTTGAACTTAGGAGTGCTATAACCGCGAGATGCCATAAACAAGGATTGAATGGATTTGAGAATCATGCATTTGAACTTGCATGAGCACACTTATGTGTTGATATTCATTTGAAAGAAGAACAATTTTGATGTGAATGAAACTATCTATGTGAGTCAAATTTGCGATAGTGTAACTAAATCATTATCTTGAGTTTGATTTCCTCTTTGAGTCTCCATCACACCTGAGATTGCTCCAAGCACCTGGGATGCACCGTGAGATTTGGCCGTTGACTTGATCCACCAACCAAGCGTCCACATCAACTCCGACAAATTGAACCCGACCTGAGGAAATGATAGTTCAACTCAAGTATACATTTCTATTTTGCTCTCCATATGCAAATACGTGAATCGACAATTGTAGTAGTTGCTTCTACATCCTTGGAAGTGATAGCATACTCATAAACCTTGCAATCTCTTTGGTATCGAGGGCTGATCATTTTGATCTGAGCGCCTTCAAAGGAGATTGTCAAGTGAGCTATTCTCATCATTTCACCCTGTCCATCAACATTTATTGAAGCTACATTTGCACACATTCAAGCCCTAGAACTCTAATGGATTAGGATTTTTGCACAATCACATTTACAAAGAACCTCTTCTACGAGCCTTTTCAATTATATTTCTCTAACTTCTATTTGCAAATTATCTTTTTACCATGGCATCCAAACGAGTGGAGGAAATAGACGTACTTCTACGTGAGTTACATACGTACATTTCACTTCTTTCAGTAACTTTCAATTTACATAATATGACTAATAAATTTGAAGAGCAAAGAATATGGAAAATAATTGATTCAATTTAAATGGATTGGGGAGAATTTAATGGGACTAATGATACTCCATATCTTAGATATTATGAGCATCTCACTGAGCAGTATGGTTTAATGCAGGATCATAAGAAGGATACATTTATCCGTATTTCACATGGGTTTACTAGAGAAAGGATTCAACTTAGGGTAGTTATACCTAATATTACCTGGGCTAATTTTAAAACTCAACTTCTTGTTGAGTTCTCACACAAGCACTATAGCAAGAATGATAGGGCCACATTCTTGGGATGGGTGGGAACTACTAAAGCCGATAAACATATAACCCAATGTCTAGCTGAATTTGATGTTAAATTTAACCAAATGCCTCAAACAAACCATACAGCCTTAGAGCCAAAGAAATTACATAGTTTTGTAAGCATGCTAGACATATCTCTCAGATGTGAGTTAGAACCCATGCTTGAGGATGGAACAACTGCTAGTGGATTAACTGAAAATTGGAACAATGTGCGAGCACTTATCCATAGGATAACTCAAAGGAACGAGCACAATCAAATGCAAACTCCTAGGCTAAATAAAAGGCATACGCTAGTTAAAGTAGACATTAATCATACTTCACAAGGACTTGGTAGGGATGACTGAGAAATTGCACAAAAACTACAGTGGAATCAATGGCTAAACATATTGAGACATTAGCAACCAAAATGGCATCCATGAAAAGTATGCAAGAAACTAGACTAAGAGAACAAGAGAGGCCAAGAGAGCTAGAGAAAAATACTAGGACTCAAATGCCAAATATGAGAACATTTAATCAATCCCGTAGATGCCTCTAGTGTGATGAGGTTGATCACCCACACTAGACATGTAATCTATTTAAGGAAGTTAAAGATAGAAATTGCGTCATTGAGATTGATCGAAAAATCTGTGATGATACGACCAAAAGACCTTTGGCAATGAACTATGGTAGAGGGGGTATAAAGAATTTCTTTGAGACCTCTACAAGTCAAAAAACATATGCATGTAGGCTTGAAAGTGATGATTCAAATTGTGAATTTTGGAACCATGTATATGATGTTGCTAGTAGAGGGAAAGTAATGGTTGAGTCTTTGTATGCCACAAGCTCTGGTATCCATGCAAAGACGTGTTGGAATGAACTAGTTGACATGTTCTCTATGTATGCTCATGAGATAAATATAGATGAAAAGAAAAAGCGCAATGAAGAGGGGCAATCCAAACATACTACTAGAGCTAGAAAGGAGAGTGGATCTAAGGAAACAATTAATGAGCCATCTAGATCAGAGCCTAGTCAAGAAACTAAAAATCAAGAGCAAGATAAGAAAACTCCAAAGAAAGAAAAAGTTAAGATAGTGGTAGAAAACCTTGAAAAGAAAGCAATAAATGAAGACACAAGTCAAAATAAAACCAATGAAAATAAACCTATACGAGAGGAAGCTGTTAAAGAAGAGAAAGCTAAAAAGAAACCACCTACTTTTCGATTGATATCCCAAATAGAAAAACAGATAGACATTCGAAAAGTAATGGATGAAAAATATATGAAAGCTAAAGTGACTATGACATTAGAGAAATGGTTAGCTTTTTCACGCACGGATGTTAAAGAAGACTTTATAAGTTAAATAAAAATATGGAGAGAACCAATTGAATATAAAATTGAGGATATCAAAATGGAAGAGATAAAAGAAAGGGATGAGGCTAAAATTAGTATCGTTCAAGTTAATGAATTTGAATATCATGATCCATTTGAGTATAAGAATTATTTGGGACTAGTGATTGGGCATGTAGAGGAAGGAAATGGATTCCCAAATAGTTATTTTACTCAAAAAAAATGGGCTAGAGATACTATCGAAACTATTGTTAAAATAAAAAATAATAATAAACCACAAATAGCCTTAATAGATTCAGGATTTGAAATAAATGTTGTCTAAACGGAGTTATACAATGAGGGGGAATGGCCTATAGATAGAGACCATGGTTGGAAAATGAAAGCAGATAATAATGCTTCTGGTTATTTTCTTGGTGCACATGCAAATGTTCTAATCAATATCGGAGATGTTAAAGAGGAGCATAAATTTTTTTTCATGATGATTGCTCATATCCAATTATTTTGGGAAAGCCATTCATCTATGAACAAAGAATGGAAACTAAAGTTCTTGACCATGTTAGGGCTTTCATTAGAATTCATTCTCGTGATCGCCTAAAATCTATTCAATTTATGACAATCTATATTAACCATCCTTGTAACCATACGTCCTTAAGAAAAACCCCTTTGATACATTTAGAACAGGATTTTGAGAAAAGGCCACTGTTGAGCGAGATGATGGTGGACTTTGGTTCGATATCTCACAAACTTTTGATGATAATTTAGATAATGTTTTTGTTTATTTTCCATCTTGTGCATTAAAAATGAAAAACCAATTCCTAAAAAATGCATAAACAAAATATGAAAAACACTTAAAAAAAACAAAGAGTATCTGTTCTTTGATGAGAACATTGAGCATAACGTCTCATTGTTCCTCAATGCTTGAAGAACTAGAAATATGTTGTCAAAATAATTCTAATTTCAAACAAATTCCTAAAAAATGCATAAACAAAATATGAAAAACACTTAAAAAAAACAAAGAGTATTTGTTCTTTGGTGAGAACATTGAGCATAACGTCTCATTGTTCCTCAATGCTTGAAGAACTAGAAATATGTTGTCAAAATAATTCTAATTTCCATATTCTCCTATCTTCACTTGATGAATATTCTCTAATCCAGGAATATGTTTCTAATATTTATAAAGAACTGTAAGGCAATAGTTACGCAATATAACACAGGAGCAATAGCAGAGAAGATAACAGATATAGGAGAATCTCAACAATACAAAGATGATGGCATTGTCCACCCGTGCGCTCTCAAGGTAGAGCTTAAATGGTGATCTAGACAACTCTAGATAGGGAGATGCAAGGTAGAGGTATGTTGGCTCAACTTCATGTCTCAGGTAGTGCAGAAGTCATGTATATATAGGATCATGGGTGGCCTTCCGTGGACGGCTATACATGGGCGGTAGAGCATGGGCAGCCACCGCCCGCGTAATTGCCATACACGGCTTAGACCGGTTGAACCGACCTAACAAATATAAATGATTTCTGACTCTGACAGGGAATATTCTATGGAATATTCCCTTTACCGTCGCGCCCGGGGCGCTGCCCTCGGACCCCCACCAGGGGGCCCGCTGGCCCCCTTGGACCCCCTAGCCGGGGCTGCTCCCTGCTGCCACGGACCCCCCAATTGAGGACCCTGGTAACTCCCTTTCCTTACAATACCTTACATGGTCCAATATGACCTTCATCCAACATGCAAGTTGGGATTCCCATCAATTGGGTAATGCACGCTTGGCTTCTCCTCATAACGGGGGCCTTATAAAATGTGCATACAATCATGAGGGGTAGACATTGATCATATACTAACACCCCCCCTCAATGTTTACTGATGAAAAATCAAGTAGGTTTCGGTCCTATGCCCATCTGTTGAAGATGTCTGTTGAGCTGCTCTCTTCCAAGTGCTTTAGTGAATATGTCAGCACAATTTGGCTCTGTTGGGCAATATTCTAGCTCCACAATTTCATCTTCAATTAGCTCCAAAATGTGATGGTACTGTACTTCTATGTGCTTGGTGCGAGCATGAAATACTGGGTTCTTTGCAATAGCCATACAACTTTGATTATCACACTTGAGCACAGTCAGCATATTTGATGGAAAGCTTAGATCTGCAAGAATTCTCCTTAACCAGACTGCCTCACAAGAAGCAAAACAAGCTGCTTTGTACTTTGCTTCAGTGGAGGAGAGAGCGAGAGTTGGTTGCTTTCTACTTACCCAAGAAAATATTCCTGAACCAAGTGAGAAACAATATCCAGAAACTGATTTTCTAGAATCACAATCTCCAGCCCAATCTGAATCACAATATCCTTGGAGTGTATCACCTGTGGTATAAAAAATACCAAAATCCAAGGTTCCTACAATGTACCTTAGAATTCGCATTCCAGCATTCCAGTGACTTTCCTTAGGTTTGTTGGAAAACCTGCTTAATACTCCAACAACATAGCTAATGTTTGGTCTAGTGTTGCACAGAAAAATAAGACTTCCAACGAGCTTCCTATACTTCTTAGCATCTACATCAGGCATGTTATCATCCATAGATAGCTTATGATTTACCTCCGTAGGTGTGCTAGTTGGCTTGCTGTCCATCATTTCAAATGCCTTGAGAATCTCTTTGGCATATTTTTGTTGTGAGATGAAAATGCCATCCTTCCTTTGCCATACTTCAATTTCAAGACAAAAATGGAGTAGACCTAAGTCCGTCATTTCAAACTCAGTTCCCAAGCTGATCCAAGTTTGATTGATGAGTTCCTGATGATCTCCTGTAATGATTAAATCATCTACATATACAATGACAACAACTATCTTGCTATCCCTTTTTGTTACATACAAGTTAGCATCAGAAGTACTTCTTTCAAAACCCAGATTTTTGAAAAAATGATCTATTCGTTGGTACCAAGCCAGTGGAGCTTGCTTAAGTCCATACAAAGCTTTCTTCAACCTGCAAACTTTATTTTCTGAATTGGAAACTTCAAAACCTAGTGGTTGAAATACAGATACCTCCTCCTTGAGGTGACCATTCAAAAATGCAGATTTGACATCCATCTCGAAAATAGGCCAGGCCTTTTGTGAAGCTACTACAAGTACCGTCCGAATAGTTGTCATGCGTGCTGTTGGTGCAAAAGTTTCTTGAACATCAAATCCTTGGATATGTGAAAAACCCTGTGCAACTAATCTTGCCTTATACTTTTCTAATGTTCCATCTGCTTTATACTTAGCTTTCCAAATCCATTTAGTACCTATTACCTTCTTCTTTGGCGGCAAGTCGACTAGATCCCATGTATCATTTTTGAGTATACTATCATACTCCGATTGCATTGCTGCTCTCCAACCTGGATCATCAAGGGCTTCTTCAATGGTGATAGGTTCCTTTATCGAGCCCATGATATCTTCCATTAGAGCCATATTAACAATGTTTTCTGAGGATCTTTTTTGCTCCTCTATTCTCTTTGATCTTCGTAATCCATCCGATGATGATTCTGGTACATCTACATGTGGATTTTGATCATCAAAGAGATGTTGTGCCCACTTTGGTAGTGGCTTACGCTGTGCAACTACAACTGGTTGGCTTTTTATTGAGGAAATTTCTCCATCAGATGTTTCCTCCTCCTCAACTTTAACCTGTCTTTTGATAGGCACAAGGTGAGATATTTCTCCGTTTGATGAGATAGTAGATTTACCTTTATCTTCTACTAAGTGTGGTCATTCATCAAACACCACATCTCGGCTGACAAAAATCTTCCTTGCCTCAGGATCCCACAACCTATATGCTTTAGACTCTTCACTATATCCTAGGAAGACACACTTTTTGCTTTTTGAATCCAACTTTGATCTTGTTGAATCAGGAATATGTGCATAACATAAACAACCAAAAATTCTGAAATGCAGAACTGAAGGCTTTTTACCAGAATATGCTTCTTGAGGAGTCATCCCCTTCAGAGCTTTTGTGTAGCTTCGATTGAGGATGTAGACTGTTGTATTGACTGCTTCTGCCCAGAATGAATCAGGCATGTCTTGAGCCTTTAACATACAACGAGCCATTTCAACTACTGTCCTGTTCCTGCGCTCAACAATGCCATTTTGTTGTGGTGTATGAGTTGTGGTAAGTTGCCTTTTCACACCATGCTCTTTACAGTAATTATTGAATTCTGTTGACAAGAATTCACCTCCTCTATCTGTTCTAAATTTCTTCAGTTTCCTTCCTGATTCATTTTCTACATACTTATGCCACACTTTAAATTTTTCAAAAGCATCAGCCTTCTCTCGAATGAAATAAACCCACATCTTTCTACTATAATCGTCGACTAACAGCAAGAAGTAGAAAGATCCTCCTAAAGCACGTGTAGACATTTTACCGCAGAGATCAGCATGTACCAACTCTAGAGGAGCTTGAGATCGATTGCTGGTCTCTCTTGGAAACGCCTTTCGTTGTTGCTTGCCAATCATACAAGCTTCAGAAGCTTCCTGCAACTCTGAAAATGTAGGCAAATGAGCAACCATCCGTGTTCGTTGCATCTCCTTCAAAACTGCAAATCCGAGATGCCCAAATCATTGGTGCCATAACCTGCTTACATCTTTATCTTCTGTAGCAGTTAAAGCACTTAACTCATACAAGTTATCCCGTCGCATGCCTTTACCTACAACATTACCTGATGAATCCATGATTTCTGCACCACTCTTATTGAAGTGAACTTTGAGTCCACGATCTGTTATTGCAGAAACTGACAACAAATCTCTTTTGAGTGTAGGTACATACAGAACATCGGATAACTTTTTCTCAACACCTGGAGAAGTGATAAAAGAGATGGTTTTAGTTCCTTCAGCTGGACACTTGGAGTCATTTCCCACTACTACATTGATCGATTCCCGCAGAGGCACTAGGGAACTATAGCAATTCTTTTTACTGGTCATATAGCGAGAAGCTCCACTATCTAAAATCCATGGCTCATCAACACGAACTTGAGCAGATGAACATACCTCTTCAATAGCTACCCAAAGTTCCAATTCTGTGTTGTTTGCAGACTCTTTGTTCTTCCATGATGATTTTACGGTCCCATTCCGTTCATCACCTTGCTTCTTTCTACAATCCTTGATGGCATGGCCTTTCTTTTCATAATAGAAGCAACTTCCTGTGAACTTTTTCTTCTTTGGCTTCTTCTTTGATCCTTCAGAAGAGCCTTTACCTTTTGCATTTTCTGAGAATGCAGCATCACTTGGACTTTGCCGATTCTTCAGTCGCATCTCTTCTTCTAAAAGCATCGCACAAAACTCTTCAAATGTAAGAGGAGTTGGTCTTACCGGAGTGTTAAGGGCTGTTACTAATCCATCATACTTTGCTAGAAGAACACGTACACATCTTCGAGCCATCTCTTCTGGTGTTATAACAACACCAACTGCAGCCAATTGATCTTGAAGATGCTTTATCCGTTTGATAAAATTTTCAGCCTTTTCAGAATCAGAATGCTTTTCATTTGCCAACTGATTTTCTAAATTCTGTATCCTAGTGTGGTTCTTGGTCTCATATTGACGAGCCAATATGCCCCAAGCCTCATGTGCTTTAGTAGTATGTTGAACTAAAGTAAGCATAGAATCACTTACACTAGTGACAATCGCACATAATGCATCAGCATTCCACCTCTTCCAAGCTCGTAGAAGATCTAGATCTAGTTGAATCATCAATCTTGAATTTTCTGGATCTTCAACTGGTATAGGCTCTGGATCCAATCCCATCGGTCCCATGACAGTGTCAAGTAATTCATAGGAGTCCAAAATTGTAGAAATTTTGAACTTCCAGAGTATATAGTTGGTTCCATCCAACTTCCCTTCAGTGAATGCAGGTGGACGAATTCTAATGGGTGCAACATTAACATTAGCTGAAGCACCAAGACTAGTGTTCGACGATGAAGCCATCAAGTAATCACTCGAATAATCTACTGATACTCTAGTCTGCTAGTAGGTTAAAATAGTGATACTTCTCAAGCTATTCGAACCTTACAACTCTGATACCATGTAAGACAATAGTTACGCAATATATCACAGGAGCAATAGCAGAGAAGATAACAGATATAGGAGAATCCCAACAATTTTCTACTAGCAGCAAGTAGAAAGATGATGGCGTTGTCCACCCGTGCGCTCTCAAGGTAGAGCTTAAATGGTGATCTAGACAACTCTAGATAGGGAGATACAAGGTAGAGGTATGCTGGCTCAACTTCATGTCTCAGGTAGTGCAGAAGTCATGTATATATAGGATCATGGGTGGCCTTCCGTGGACGGCTATACATGGGCGGTAGAGCGTGGGCGGCCACCACCCGCGTAATTGCCATACATGGCTTAGACTGGTTGAACCGACCTAACAAATATAAATGATTCCTGACTCCGACAGGGAATATTCGATGGACCCCCCAATTGGGGACCCTGGTAACTCCCTTTCCTTACAATACCTTACATGGTCCAATATGACCTTCATCCAACATGCAAGTTGGGATTCCCATCAATTGGGTAATGCACGCTTGGCTTCTCCTCATAACGGGGGCCTTACAAAATGTGCATACAATCATGAGGGGTAGACATTGATCATATACTAACAAGAACATGAAGCTTTAGTGGAAACAAAATATAAAACTATGAATAAGAAGGTAAAGCGAGTAGCACAACCACTTCTTGAATTTAGTGATGAAATTATAAAGAACTTTTGCATCACTTGGTCGTCTTATGCCTGTGCTTGCTCTCTCGAACAGCCAATCGCCTGCGAATATACACACAGAGATACCATTTCGTTGGTTCTCCACCCTGCTGCTGAGCTTTTCCTCATATCAGAGTCATAATAATCTTGTCCTCTTAATTCCTCTACCAAGTGTGGCCATCTAATGATGCCAAGTGGCATTCTCCTCATAAGAGGAGAATCACTCCATTAACTATTGTGACATTTCCTTCCCCTTAACAACATTTTTATCCTCGAAAATGTACATGAAATGTCCATAATGGTAGAAGAAAGTGCTCGGACTCCCCTGAACCCCATGTACTATATGTACATGGTCATCTCTGTGTATGTTGTTTCCCATATCCTTCCCCTTAAGAGATCTCATATGAGATCATCTCAAAGGTGGGAAACCGTCTGAGTGGTGCCTACTATCTCCCATGTACACTCCACTTCCATACTACCACTCCCATGACATACTACATCATCCAAATGACCTAAGTCCATATGATGTATCCTCTATGGAGTAATAATATGAAAAGAAAGTGTAAAGTGCCAAGCTTGACCATACTAAAATGGAGATAATAAACCATAGAAGCCTCTAAAGTATAGAACAAAGTCCCATAACTAGTGACTCTAAACCCATCTAAGACTAAATGATAGATTTCCCTCACACCACTCTAGGTCTCTCTAACCTTGAGTGTACTCACAAGTAATAGTTTACTCTAAACTACCTTGTGAACTATGCAAATCCACCATCTAGTTCATATATAAGAATTTCTTGGTAGTAAAATATAATCTATACATTTCACCCGCCAAGAACTCTATGGTTTGTCATCCATTACCTTTGGATTAAGTTCTATTGAAAGAGCATCTATAGGCACTTGTGCAAACTCTAATATTTCTCTTCCCTATAGTTTGCCATACGAATGGAGAAAGCATTCCCTTTGAGATTCAGATAATCCCTAAGTACCCATCCTCCTAACTGATGTGTACTCATCATACTCATGATGTAACACCAACTAAGAGTTTGGTACTCTAATAGGTTAGATATATCTCTATCTCCTATAAACTCTAAAGAGAAGAGTCATAACTCTACTCCCAGTCTAACTAATGTCAATAACTAGATCATCTCATCTAGTCAAAGACCATCACTCGGGTAACATAATTGCTCCTCTCTAGACTCTCCATGTGAGACTCAATCTAACCATCATGATTAACTAATCTCTCTCTTGTCTTTGATAGAAGAGTGCCACTTCTATCTGACAACACCTAAAAGTGAGAAAGTGAAACTCTCTCTCTCTCTCTATTCAATCTCTTCTAAGGAAAAGAGTTGTAGCAGTGGAACCTATTCCACTTTCCCTTTCCCTTTGAAAGAGATTCTATTGAATCCATTTTCTCTACTTGTCCATAGCTGAGAACATCCACATAAGTTCTCCATACTTTTCCTTCCAAAATAGTGGAGAATCATACTCCCATATGAAGGAAAATTACATTGAAAAGTAGAGGAAATGAATTCCTTCTGAAATATAGACTAAGAGATTTTTTCAAAACACCTCTTCTATCTAAAGGAAAACATAATCTATTCTTCTCCTATGAAGAAATCATGTTTTCTTTTCCTTCTTCCTCTCTCAAAGAGCAGGAGCTAAAGTGAGACCACTAAACTAAAGTGAGATCTATCGTGGATCTCTGAGCTGATTCCCACTTTCTTCTTTCCTTAAAAACGAAACTCATGAATTTATTTAGTCCTCTCTTCCATAACTAATGCATAATCCCTCATTAGACATATTCCTATGAAGATGGAGAACAGATCTCCCCTAACTAATGAAGGTGTATGAAGTGAAGAGTGGAGAAAAATAAATTCCTAATAAGGGTCCAAGCCCTCTGCTAAAATGGTCAGCAATGATATGCCATGATACCATAAAACGTGTATCCATAGTAAAGAGCTATCTTTGCAAACCATCCTTTATGCATGGATCTATAGGATCCAATCAAACTCATGGAATTATCCTTCGTAAAAACCTGAAAATGAGTATGTGATACCAATGGTGATAAAATCACCTATCAAATTCTCTACTGGAAGAATAAATATTCCCTAAACTATGAAGGATAACTCCCAATCCTAAGGAGATGTCTACTAGGAGCTTTCCTCTGATCTACTGAGACATGCCGCCATGAATGATGAGTCCTTCTCTTCCTGGCCATAGAAGAAGAGTGCTCAAAGGGAAGCCGTTTCCACCGTCCCATACCACTGAAAACTTATTCCAATTCACGATGTCATACCTACACTAAACGAAATATATATTCCATATTATAATGGAATATATAGGTGGACTCTAATGAATCCCATATCCTAAAATCATGTCAGTGGACTCTAGTGAGTCCCATGTCCTCGAACTAGTTAGTTTGGTTCTAGTCAGTGTGTGACAATGGATATCCCTTTCTGTTCCAAACCAACTTGTTCTTAGGTACAAAGACTAGGTCTAAGTACGTCTCTGTAGATCGCAATATACATATATATGTATTGGGTACCCCAACTATTCCTGACTAAGGGATCTATGCTCTATACCATAGAGCTAGTGCCATACATGTGGCCTTCCTAACCATCACTCCAATCACATAAGCACCTATCGATGGTGTCTCATGAAACCCATCTCTGTGATCCCATCTATTTGGTTTCCTTAGTAGTGTAGCAGAAACGCTTCACTACTCGCTCAAGTGAGGTGTATCAGTGAAACTACTAAGTCTTTGGGTCTTCCTGATAATACCCCATAGTCTCCTAATCATCATGTGAGACTCTTGTGAAGATAATTAAATCTTCATTGACTTTGGAGATTGTCATAAATGTATCTCCCATGGTTATATGCAACTTCCTATAACCTGTGGGATTGCTTGTGCACATTACTAATGGTGAAGGTGTAGCTCCTTCCTTTAGCAATCCTAAGGTCTAAATCCATAAGGATTATGTGTAGGGATCCTGTTACTACTGAAGTTGCCTTATGTATATTATTATGATGGTCCTAAGTCCATCAAATACATGATTACAAGCATGCCTAGATCTTATTGATGTTTGCAGATAGGAATGTTACTATGCCATAACATTCTTACCTTAAGGTAAGTGCGTATATAATGCCATGTGGTAGGAAAAATTTTGAAAGCATTTTCCGAGGAAATGGAATCCCAAAAAAATTTACCATAAGCTCAGTGGCACACAGGCCACCCAATAACATAGGGCTTGACAGGCCCATGGCATGCACGCCATAAACTCATATATGAATTCCATAACCTACAAAAACATAAGAGCGATTGCTAGCAACACTGCTCTATGTTGCATAGCCATATGGTTTCTGCAATCCTCTTTCCTGCAAACAATCAAAAGGTATACTTTTTGCTTGTCGATACATACTTTTAGAAATCAAATAATGATCAACATTTGATGTATGCAATCCAATCTATGCATGTACATACAGAACATGCCATAACATGAAGTAAAATGGTTGAAACATAAAGCATACGTCCCTGAATAGATTGATTTTGGAGTTGCATGCATCCAATCATTCTCGAAAATCTTTGAGACCTCTGCACCTTCCTTCTTAGATCCTAACATAAACTTCGAAGTGTCCGAAAACATCGGAGTATCAAATCGCCTTCCCGGTTTGAAAGATATGGCTCCCGGAAGGTAGTTGCCAAAAACTATTCAGACTTTGCAGAGCTGTACAGACTTGCAAAAATATCTATTTTCCAAAACAATATCTATAAACTGAAATTAGACCTTGTTCTCTTCGAAACGAGCCATAGAACATCCAATTTGGAGTTTTCTAGCCCAAGGTATGGCCATTCCAAGCGGGACATGGCAAACTAGTGGACTGTTGGAGGGGCTCGAAAAAGTGTGAAAATGTGATTTTTGGGGTGCCCAAAACCATTCTTCCATCAAGTAAATCCTAAAATTCTCTCCATAACCTCAGAGATAAATATATGAAGATGCTTAGGCCTATTTTCACCTTTCCAAATCCTCCCTTCTTGCATGCTACTTCACTCCTCAAAATAGGCCTAAAACAAGATTTTTACTTTTATGCAAAAACTTAAATGGGAGCTCTTAGCAAGATTCTAATCCACTCTAAATGTGGATTTCTCTTGGATTTTATAAAATAATCCATGGGAAGCCTCTTAAATGATCTTTATTCTTACTCCCAGAAGTGGAGTTTGGCAAAAATTAACATCTGAATTTTTTCCAAAAAGTGCGGGAAGGGGGTCTTTGAGGAACTTAAATTCCTCCTTAACTTATCATTTTGAGGAATCTAATGACTTGCCTATGAATTCCATACACCTTACTCTCAATATATATACTTTTTTCCATCCATTTGTAGCTACCGCACCTCTTTTTCCCTCTTCCAAAATGGGAATTTCTTAGATTCAGGTGCTGAAATTTTTTTCTCAAAAGTAATGGAAGGGGATTTTGTACAGCTTAACTCCCATCACATTGAGCTATATATTTTGGATTTCTTAATCCTATGTGGAATTCAATATACTAGACTATGGGCGTGCATGGTTTTTTCCATAAATCCATGAAAAATCCTGCTTCATTTCCCCTTCCCAAAATGGCTACTTATAAAAAATAGCCCCTTAAATTTTATGTTAAAATCATGAAAATTGACTATTCTATAATGCCCTAAACTTGTATCTTTTTGTATCTTGAGGGAATATTTGCCTCCAGATGAGAGTATAGACTTCGTACTCTCCATAAATGTGATTTCCCTCCAAGATTTTAGGCGTCAAATCCTTTATCGTCCTTCTCAAAGAGTCGGACCCTCGTCTTTGTCTTTTGATTCCTAAAACTAACAAAATGCTCATACCTGTTCTTAACATGAAGCTCCATATTCTTTCACTTGAAACCACGATGTGGGAGGATTGATGGAAAAGATTCTCTTTGTTGATGAACTCTTCATATGCACTCCATCTCTCTTATCAAGAAAAGATACTTGTCGAGCACCCACTTGTACGTATGCAAGTCCGAGTCCTTTTCCCCAACTTGCTTTCCATGTGCTTCCACATCCGTGGACCTTGAAGCATCTAGTCATCACATTTGGTTGCTCGCAGGAACCCTTATGAATGGAACTTCAGCCGCTTACGTATTTCCTCAATCATCTAGATATAGAGACATCACATGGGCGTGGTTCCTTGGCTGCAATGAATGCCTTCTATCCATGAGATCAGAATTCAATCCCCATCCTGAGTGCACGTGAAAACATCCATAATCCTCTGCTCTGATACCATATTTTGCATCACCTGGTCGCCTTATGCCTGTGCTTGCTCTCTTGAATAGCCGATCGCCCGCGAATATACACATAGAAATACCATTTCGTTGGTTCTCCACCCTACCGCCGAGCTTGTCCTCATATGAGAGTCATTATAATTTATCTCCTCTTAATTCCTCTACCAAGTGTGGCCATCTAATGATGCCAAGTGGCATTCTCCTCATAAGAGGAGAATCATTCCATTACCTCTTGTGACAAGAACGTAGGTCATAAGCCAATCCTTAGAGCCAATCATTAAAACAAAACAAGTTAGATGCTAGTGGTTTCCTTCTTCCAGTAGAAAAAGAATATTTCTTGAAGGTTATTGAACAACACGGAAAAGCATTTTCTCTAGAGCCTACAGAAATAGGATGGGTAGATCCTAGGATTGTTTCTCCAATGACTATCTTTACTATTCCTCATATTCCTTAGAATTTGCATCCTATTCTTGTAACTAAAGCTCATCTTCTAGAATTTATTAGATGGCTCAAAGAGAAAATCAACATGCATATTCTTGAATCTTCTTTAGCTCTCTATTCAAACCGTTGGTTCACTGTGCCAAAGAAAGAATGGAAAACTTCAGTTTATCCAAGATAAAAGCTACTACGTGAGCATAGAGCAGTGAGAAGTTGAGCATACAAGAGTTGATGATTCAGGTAGGACTAGAGAAGTTTTCTATGGTGTTGAAGAGTAAAACAATTAGGTAGGTGGTGATTGATGAGTGTTGATTTAAGGAAGCAAGGGCAAGCGAATCTGCACACTATGGAGTGGATAGTGCTAAGGAAGAGGGAGGACAACGGAGGCGAAAAGTGGAAAGGTTGGGAAGAAGGAGACAAATGCAAAATGTGGTCTCTCGAACCATGAAGAATGTTGGGAGTTGGAGCTTTGGGTGGTTTGTATGTTTTGCACCACTATGTTTTTAGGTAACTAAGGGAGGCTAGGGACTTGAAAAGTGGGGTTTTGAGGATAGGGTGAGCCTCAAAGACAATCGGTAGATGGTAGGCAAGGGGAGGTTTAATGGGCTTCCTCTTTTTGCTTCCCAATATTTGGCAGAAGATTCTTCCTTCTTGCCTAGAAATATGGGATGATGGATGTTGAAGGATCTTCTAGACTGGGAGGGTGACCAAAGCTATGACATCCCATCCATCTTAAGACACCAATACCTCTATTACTTTACTATAGTCTACTTAAACATCTATGTTACTTTACTACTTTCTAATTTGTTCTGCATCAAAGGGGTTTATGTAAAGTATAACAAGAATAGTCGTGAAGGGGTTATCTGCCTAGAATATTGTAAGAAGCACTCAATGGATGAAGCTTGGCAGATTGAATAGGCTGTAATTTTTGTATTTTTCAAAGTAATTTGGAGTTGTGGCAAGTGTGCTACCTCTCTGGTCTCTCATACAAAATTAGCAACGGAGCATAGCCTAGCTGTACAATTTTTGGGACGCTCTATGGGACTAGAGTTTGGTAACTTATTTTCTATTGAGGCTCACACTATCTTTGATGCCAACTCATTCACGACCTACATCACTTAGTGGGGAATGGAGCATTAGCATTTCAGGAAGGTTTCAAGACAAACCACGAAGTACAGATGATTTCGAGATGGCCCAAGAAGATCTTGCATTGCTTCTTTCAAGAATTAACATCAACTTTCCTATTTTTTAAAGGAGCTTCAGTTGAGGACCTAGATGACAATATTTGGCAATTTTTGGCATTATGTAAAAGTAGAGGGTTAGAAGGATGAAGGATGCCTTCATGGATCTATTCCTTGCAACCTTAGATGAAGTGGATGATAAATGGTTCAACCAATTTGAGGACAACCATTTCATATCATGGCATGAAATGAAGACTCAATTTCTTTTTGGTGTTCAAACCAAGGAACACCAACGAGCAAGTTTTGGATGAGCTTGAAAAGGTGAATCATTTCTTGAACAAATAGACTAGATGAAAGCATTAGTGGAAAAACTATGAGTGGTTCAAGGAGATTTCTAAATAAAGAAATGGCTAGAAAAGGAACTTTAAATTTACCAGGCACAAGCTTTGAGATTTGTTAGCACCAAGAACTTTGGTAGAAGATTTTATCACCATGTCCATAAGAAAACTCATTAACTTCATCACAATATATATTATGATCAATTTCATTTATTTCAACATTATTCAATGGAGAGAAAAGCAAGTTTACAGTTTCTTGCATTACATATAGATCAAGATTTTGGTTAACAACTTGATTTGAGCAAGCAAAAATTTTCTCTATACCAATATTTAAATGTTCATACCATGCATCAACATTTTTATCCTTTGTGTTTTGATCATCAAATCCCTCAATCAAAATTCAAGTAATCAAAATATGAAACTTTCTGCCACTCTGTATACTTGACATCAGAAGTTTTAAATTCTTCATTGGTCTTAATTTCATCCATTGATGTAGATTCATCCGTGACTTCATTAACATCATTGTCCTTCTCACTTCTGTAATCATATTGTTGTTCTTTAATATCAAAATTATGAATACATGTTTGTTCCCCTAATTCATATTCATTTTCTTCTAATCCATATTGTCCCTCATAATGTTCATCATATGCCAAAATATCTTCTCTAGATTGATTAGTTTCAGAGTGAGTATCTGTGCACTCTAATTTTACTATAGAAGACCCTTCCTTTGATTCAAAAAGATTCTCATAAAGTTTTTGCATTCCTCCTTTACCCCAAGTAACAACTAAAGAAAGATGTGTCCTATAATCACACAAATATTTGTCAATATCAATGACAATTCGTCATTCCTTAGCTTCCTTCAAAGAGTCACAAGAATAGTTAAGATAGTCAATGGAGTCAAACCAAACACATCTCCTATTGTTGGGAGTTTGACACTCATTAAAGTTCCTTTGATTGGTCAGTTGAGGAACAGGCTGAGGTACTATTGGAAGATTAGGAGTTGAGATAGGATAGGAAAATAGAGTAAGTTGAGTTTGTGTAGGTATTTATCTTGAAAATTTAGGGCATAGACTACATTCTATAAAGAAAAAACCTCATTTGATATATTTGCATGCATTTGCATCATATTATCCAACTTATTCAAAAAAAAAATCAAATTGTATATCACTTGGATCTTTTGATGTAGGTGGGGTTTGTTCAACCTTTGCATCTATATGAGTCTCTCTAGGTTCATGAGTAGAGGGGAAATTTGGAGATGGACTAGGCATTGAATCATAAAGAAGAGATTGACATTGCTTCATATATGCAACTGCCTCAACCACTATCTTCACAATAGCCCAATCAACTGTAAGTCCATCTCACTTACCCGGCTCCTCAAGTGTTCTCTTAGCCTCAATTCTTACATTCAGAGTCATAATTTTAAGGAACTATCAAACTATATCTAGTAAGGGTCACCCTTTTATTCTCTAGAGATGTGGAAAACATTTCATAAATTCTCCATGAATTTGGGTAGTTGAAACTTGAGGTTTTGGGTAACTAACCCACTTCATGAAACCTTCTCTACTATGCTCGCTATAGTCTTCCAAATAGAGCTTTTTATGTAGCTCCTTCCTAAATTCCTCCCATTCAAGTTCATTATGAGCATTAGGATAAAAGGTGAACCCTGCATGGGCCTTTTAGCTAAAGGAGTGATTAGGGATGGACCAATGAGAAGAGGGTGGTGGCCACAGTCTAGTCCCTTAATCAACTAGGCTAGGTGTAGGCTTCCCTTGGTTTGGGCCAGTCAAACCCACCAAAACATGTCAAATTTCGTGGTTTTGTCCTTCAAGTAGTTTTGGAAAGACAAGAGATTCAAATAGAACCCTTGGATCCCCTTCAAAATTCAATGGTCAAGATCATTTCTTGAGAAATGGATGACTTTAAATTATAACCCTTAGATTTTCTTACATCTAATGGTTATGATAGCTTCTTGAAGAGGAAAAGGCGCCTTAAATTTGGTCAATTGGATTTATAAATAATCTAATGGCTTAGATTTGATCCTTACATGGATCACTAGAGACTCAATCTACACCATTTAGCATCGACATCATCCAACGGTCGACGTTCTACGTGGGTCCCGAAGTTTTTTGCGTGAAAATCCAGAACTTTGTGTTTTAGTGACAGGGAGTGCAGCTATTTTGTCCTTTAGTGCCAAGCTTTTTGCTGTCAATCTCCACCATCCAAGCTTAGAGTGATCCAACAGTTGAAAATCCACGCGATTTCGATTTTTTATTCTCTCTCCTCCCATGACTGTTGGTATTTTGTTGTTTATTGACAAACAGTATCTTTTTTTTTAGTTTTTGTTCCCAAGATTTGCATTTGATCGTGGCCATCAAACAAAGAGATCTAAGGGCTAGAAAATCACACAAATCCCCTCTTTGATTTTATTCTTTATTTTAATGTACAATACCACTGGTGGTTTTTCCCAACCTCTTAATCCACCTGATTAGCCATTTTAACTCCTTAAAATTAGGAATCCTTACAAGGCCCATGCAGGGTTCACCTTTTTTCCTAATGGATTCAATTATGGCCACAACTCTTCCTATTGCAAGCCTGCGTAAGTACATTCTCCACTTAGATTTTGGTAATCCATGTAGCTTAGCTAATTGTGCAAATGTATCTAGATAGCTTGTAACATTTACCCATGTTAATTTTCCTTTATCCCTTAATAAAGTTTCCACAATCTTTTTTCCTTGGCTTTCATTCATCATGTTCTTAAATAATTCATCCATTTGTATTTCTTGAGATGATTCAAATTGAAAAAATTTAATACTGGTTGAACTTCTTTCTTAACCCTCTCTTTATGTTCAACTATCGAATCTTCAAGCCCATTGGTGTCCAGTTCTTTTACTTTATAATATCCAAAAGATATGCAATTAAACCAAAAAATTGGGAATATGAAGGAACCTTACCGATCACGGGTCGAAGAAGAGGTTCAATAAATGTGCACATGTGAATGTTTTATACAATATTTTTCAATTTTCAAAATCTTACATACAACATTTGCTAAAAGTATGATGTGTGTGCTATCATTGTTGCCTCAATAATTGATGGAATTGGTGGCATGATGAGGATTGTCCACTTACCAATCTCTGTGGAGGAACTTAGATCAAGATGATCAACCCTCTACACCTTGGAGATTACAAGGTTTAGGAAAAAGCTATTGCTCTCAAGGATGATGAAGCAACCATGACAATGAATTCACATGTATGCATATGCAAAAGAATAGAATTCATATGTAGCTAAGTTTTAGTGTTGGATCTTCACGTTAGGTTCACAAATGTTGGGAGGAAGGGAACGCTGAGTTGGTGGATCAAGTCAACTGCCAAATTCAATGGCTCACAGAAGATGACTTTGCAACTAGTTCATGACATCTCTTTATGACATGATGATTTTCCTTATAATACTTTCAAAATTTTTTTTGCTTGTCTATTTTCTTATCATCTTTTTCTTCTTTCTTTGACAATGCAACATCCTTACATTTCTGCTTACTAGTAGATGAGCTCCATTTAATTTTTCCATTCTAGCTACCTAAGAAATTTGGCACTACAATACACATATTTCACTTGTTCTACTTGGATTGACCTTCCTATAACAAAACAAAGAGTAAATCCTTAAATGTTAAGGCATTTGGATTTCCTTTCATCATCTATTGGAGAGTAGAATTAAAAATCTGATATGAATCACTAAGCCATTAAGGAAAATCTACACAAAATAATTGTTTGGAAAGATTTCATCAACAAAAATCAACAACTCTTGAAAACCTTTGATCTTTGTCAAAGAGTTATTCATAGATACTTCTTCATTCACATGCTTACTCTCCAATTATTCTAGGAGATAAGAAACATGAGCCTCATTTCTTGCCAGGTATAATGCTATAATAGTATCCCAAGCATCCTTTGTTTGTTGATATATCTCAGTAGTGATGTGTTTGGACACATATAGGACAGTCGGGGTACTTTTTTTCGCTCTTTGGAAGGTTTCATACCCATCTTGTATATATGCATATAACCCTAATGGGTTACTTATCTTTTTACATTCACAGGGTAATTCATTACGTGTTTTGTTGTGCTCCAAGCTTCTTCTTCTTCTTCTTCTTCTCTTTCTTCTTCTTCTTCATTGTGTTGTTCACATGCTTTGATGGACCTAAAACTCCAACAATTGGTATCAAAGCAGGTCAAGACTTCATCTAGGGCATCATCAATACCCCACTGGTCACAATCTCAAAATCCAACAAAATTGTTCAACATACTGAGGGCAATTAGGAGTTCAAAAAAATTTTGCTATGTAGCATCGAGATTTTCATCTGATATTATTTTGGCCCCCAAACAAACTATCACAATACCTATGCAGGCAATTTGATCCTTTTGTGTCAAAAATATGTACAGGTTCCCGTTCGCGAGTACAAGTGGCTCAAAGTCTGCTATAGTTTTAGTAGAACTCAATAGGGTGGGTTTTTTCAATTTTTGAAGATACAATCATTTTTCTACATTAGGTTATTTAGTCAATGACCATGGCTGAAAGCAATGATGTATTCCGTATGTTGGTTGTTGAGGAAAGGTTGGATGGTACCAATTACCCATTGTGGGTATATATGATGAGTCATGTATTAGCAACAAAAGGACCATGGAATATTGTATAGGGTATTGAAAAATGTCCTACTACACTTGAAAATATAGTTATCAAAGGTGATGTACATGGCATTGAAGATGATGGTCTTCAAATGTATGTTCATATTGCAATTCCTCCTGCACCTAATATAGAGCAACTTTGTTGGGATGGAAAATATGCTCAGGCACATGCATTGATATCTTTGTCTTTCAAATGTTCCATTATCCCTCACATTCCCTCCTAGAAGACAACAAAGGATACTTTGGATACACTTAGCACTTTCTACGAGGCAAGAAATGAGTCTCGTGTTGTTTACTTTTGAAAATAGCTAGAGAGTGAGCATATGAATGAAGGAGATTCTATGGATAGTTTTTTGACAACGATCCAAGATTTTATAGATTAGTTGATTTATGCTGATGAAATCTTGCTAGTGAGTTCATTTGTGCAGATTGTTCCTAATGGTCTATTAGATTCATATCAGATTTTTGCTTCTACTCTTTGATTGATGTTAAAAGACAATCCTAATGCCTTAACATTTGAGGAGTTGGTCTCTGTTTGTTGCAGGAAGATCAACCTAGATAGAAGAGGT
Organism: Ceratopteris richardii; assembly: GCA_020310875.1. Taxonomy (NCBI): domain Eukaryota; kingdom Viridiplantae; phylum Streptophyta; class Polypodiopsida; order Polypodiales; family Pteridaceae; genus Ceratopteris; species Ceratopteris richardii. The sequence goes on from CM035423.1 coordinate 67,808,161, forward strand.
CCATTATGCATGTTTTAGATCAAGCTTTCCTAGCTAGTTAGAAGGGCATAGGTAAATGGAGCTCATCTACTAGTAAGAAGAAATCTGCTAATGCCACACATGTCATAAAGAGTTGTTTTGGCAGCAAAAGAGGCAAAGAAGAAAGAGGCTAGAATGGTTGTTGTAGAGGCCTCTATGCCTAAAACAAAGTCTACTAATCTTGTGAATGAAGAATGGGTATTTAATACTCTACGCAACTATGACCCAGCTTCGCATCAACAATATATGTCTATAGGAGACTCAAATGTTTGGTACTTTGACGCTCGGGCGACCAAACATATTACCTCATAGTATTTTCTTCAATTTAGTTCAGCTTGTCCCTATAGGGAATACTATCACGTGCACTAACAACTCCTCTTATCCTATAATGGGAGTTTGTAAGATCATTTTCACTACTATCGATGGTAGTTATTTCACATTGTCAGATGTTTTGTATGTACCAGGGATCAATAAAAATATGTTGTCAATTTTCAACATTACCAAAGATGTATATAGTTGTCAAATTTGTTGAAGACAACTGTATAATTTATCATCTCTCAAATGGTGATGTTTGTTAATATATTTAGCTAGTGATGTGTGTGAACACTCTAGGATGGCAGGGGCACTTTTTTCCCTCTTTAGGAGGTTTTTTCCCCCGGCTTGTATATACATCTATTGCCCTAATGGGCTACTTATCTTTTCTACATTCTAGTGGTAATACATTCAGTATTGTGTGATGTGCTCCTAGCTTCTTCTTCTTCTTCTTCCTTGTGTTGTTCACGTGCTTCTGCAGACGTCTAACTCCAACAATTGGTATCAGAGCAAGTTGTTGCTTCATCTAGGGCATCATCGGCACTCCTCCGATTGCAGTCTCGAAATCGCACGATATTTGTTAGGCATACTCAGGGTGTTTCAGAGATAAAAAAACTTCATTTTGTGGTGTTGTAATCACGATTTGAGCTCATTTTGGCCTCTGAATGCACTATCGTAGTGCTTGTGCAAGCTATTTCATCTTTTTGAGCCAAAGGTATGTACCAGTTTTGGTTTGCCCGTATAAGCATCTCAAAGTTTGCTACAGGTTTAGTAGAATTCGTCTCGGTAGTTCTATTTAACTTTTTGAGATACAGTCAATTTTTTGCATCAAGGTATTTTAGTCACTCACCATAGCTGAAAGTAGTGATGTGTTCCGTATATTGGTTCTTGAGGATAAGTTGGATGGTAAAAACTACCCGTTATGGGCTTATATGATGCGAGGTGTGTAGGTTGGAAAAGGACTATGGAATATTATGCAAGGTGTTGAAAGACGTCCTATTACACCTGCAACTACATGTACTACAAATACAGGTGCTGGAGCTGATGGAGATGGTATCGGGAGCTGATGGAGATGGTATCGAAGATGATGATATTCTCTAGATTCTTGTTCGTGGTGTTGTTTCTATTGAAGCTACTATAAAGCAAATTTGTTGGGATGGCAGAGATTCTCACGCACATGCATTCATAGCTTTGTCTGTCAAACATGCCATTATTCCTCACATTCGCTCTTGCAAAATAGCTAAGGATGCTTCAGATGCACTTACCACATTATACTAGACTAGGAATGAGGCTCAAATTCTTACCTCCAAAAAAAATTGGAAAGTGAGCATATGAATGAAGGCGATTCTATGGACAATTTTCTCACACAGATCAAGGATTTGAAATAATAGTTGATTTTTGCTCATGAGTTTATACGAGATAGCTCACTTGTGCAGACCGTTCTAAATGGTCTCCCTGACTCATATCAGAGTTTTGCTTCTACTCTTCATTTGATGATGAAAGGAAATACAAATGCCTTATCATTTGAGGAGTTATTCTCTTTTCTGTTGCAGAAAGACCAATCTAGGATGAACAGGTCTATTATGTGTGTTCCAGATCAAGCTTTCATGGCTAGTCACAAGGCCAAAGGTAAATGGAGCTCTTCTACTAGTAAGCAAAAATCTACAAATGCTGCACATTCGAAGAAGGAAGACAAAGATGATAAGAAATCAAAAAAGCAGAAATTGTTTTACAAATACTGTAAAGCAAATGATCATGTTATCAAGAGTTGTCAAAAACTAGCTGCTAAATAGGCAAAGATGAAAGAGCCCGGAATCTTTATTGTAGAGGCCTCTACACCAAAAACAGAGTCTGCTAATCTTGTGCAGGGAGAAGAATGGGCATTTACTATTGTTTGCAGTTTCGATGCAGTGCATGTCTGTAGTAGACTCAGATGTTTGGTACTCTGATAGTGGGGTGACCAAACATATTACCTCGCAGCGTAGTTTCTTCTGTTCACTCAAGCCTACCCCTACAAGGAATATTGTTACATGCGCCAACAACTCCTCCTATCCTATTATGGGAGTTGGTAAGATCATTTTGACTACTATTGATGGTAGTTCTTTCACTTTTTCAGATGCTTTGCTTATGATAGGGATCAAGAAAAATCTGTTATCAGTTTTTGCATTAGCCAAGATTGTCTTGGTTCTGAAATTTGTTGATGATAGATGTACAATTCATGATCTGACAAATGGCGACATCATTATTGCTTCTGGCATTTTATGTTGTGGGCTATATAAGCTCATAGACTATAAAATATTTGTAAATGATTTGGCATATGCAATACATGATTCTCATGCTATGTCAGATGCAAAGCTTTGGCATGCATGCTTTGGTCATATGAATTTTGCTGGTTTGCTACGCCTGTAGAAATCTGAAATGATGTCCTCTTTGCCCAAAATTGAGGCACCCGGTAAACATGTATGTGAAGGCTGTATTTTGGACAAAATGTAGTGTTATTCCTTTCCAAAAGATGGTTAAGTTTGGGCTACTCAAAAATTGCAGCTTGTACATAGTGATGTATGTGATCCTATGCAGACATCTTCTTTTGGGAACTATCTTTACTTCGTGACTTTCATTGATGATTTTTGCAGGCATGCATGGGTATATACATTGAAGGAAATGTCTAAAGTGTTTATGTGCTTTAAACAGTTTCTGGTTTTGGTTGAAAATCTGTCAGCATGTAAAATGGGCACCCTCCATTTTGATCAAGGGGAGGAATATATGTCTTCTAACTTTAATGCATTTCTAGCTTAACATGGGATAAAACATCAGTGTAAAGTGTCGTATATACCTCAAAAGAATGGATTCCTTGAATGAAAGAACAAGTCACTACTGGAGATGGCGAGGTGCATGGTCAAGAGTGAGGCTTTGCCACATAGCTTCTAGCTTGAGGCTGTTATGTGTGTAGCATATGTATTGAACAGGTGTCCCACAAAAGTGCTATTGTCTATCACTCCATATGAGGCTTGGCATGATCGCAAGACATCTGTTACTCATCTGCATGTTTTTGGTTGTTTTGCATATGCATTACTGCCTAAACAACATCACAAAACATTAGATGATAAAGTAGTAAAATGCATTTTTGTTGATAAAGTAGTAAAATGCACTTTTGTTGGGTACAGTTCTGAAAGTAAAGGTTATCATCTGTATCATCCATAGGCCGAATGCATTTTGGTTAGACATGATTTTGTTTTTGTGGAAGATGCTATTCAGCCATTGCTTTCATGCACTATGGAGACATCTATTAGCTTCAAAAACATGTATGATACTTTGCTGCCTCTTTTTACAGGTGGACAATCTAATGTTGGTATTAATCAAGCAACTTCTCAACCTTTGCATTTTTCATGTGATGATGTAGATCATTCCATGCCTGATGCAAATTTACATGATGCACTTCTTCATGAGAGAGCTGATATTGAGCAGGCAAAAAGTATGCAAAAATGGTTGGTGTAGACTTTGCATGATCGAAAATTAGATGCACCTTTGTCATATCGTACTCGATCAGGCTCTACTAGTGCCTCTTTTGCTTTAGATTGCTATGCTATGGCTGCATCTAGTCTCTGTGATGAGAATGATCCTGTTTCGTTTGATGAAGCAAAAAATTCAGAAAATTCGATGGCTGTTATGCAATCTGAATATGATGCTATGATAAAGAATGGTACTTGTTCTTTATGTGACTTGCCTCTTGGCAAGAAGGCGATTGGCACAAAGTGGGTATACAAGTTGAAGCCTAAGCCTAATGGAATAGTTGATAGGCATAAGGCTAGGCTTGTTGCAAAGGATTATGCGCAGGAAAGAGGCATTGATTTTGATAAGGACTTTGCACCTACATGTCATATGACTATTCTTCATAGCATCTGTGCACTTTTAGCTCATCATGATTGGAATGTACATAAATTCGACATTAAAACTACATTTTTGAATGTTGAATTGCATGAAGAAGTCTACATTTTTCAGCCCCGTGGCTTTGTGTAGAAAGGGCTTGAAAACTAGGTGTGCAGGTTAAAGAAGGTATTATATGGTTTAAAGCAAGCACCACGTGCTTGGTATGAAAAGATACATGCCTACCTGAGTGCATACGGTTTTGAGAACAGTCCAATTGAAAGCACCTTATATGTTAAGCGTGCTAATGATGTGCTTCTGATCATTGTGGTATATGTTGATGACATGCTGCTCATTGGTCCTCATGACACGCATATTGCTGATTTTAAAACTGATTTGCATGCCTCATTTGAGATGTCTAATTTAGGGCATTTGCATCACTATTTGGGCATTCAGTTTATGCAAGTTGATGGTGGAATGGCTTCGTGTCAAACAAAATATATTAACACATTATTGTAGAGTTTTGGCCTTGAAGACTGAAAGCCTATTGCCACTCCTATGGAGACAGGTGTTCGATTGAGTCTTCATGATGCCGGGGATGCATTTGATGTCATTCTCTATCATTAGGATGTTGGATGCCCAAATTACTTATGCATTACTCAACCCGATATTCAGTTTGTTGTCTCAGAGATGAGCAGGTTTATGCATTGCTTAGGAGTCAAGCATTGGCAAGCGATTAAGTGCATCTTTCGCTATTTGAGTGGTACCTCGCTACTTGGATTGTTTTATCCCAAGGGGGGATCATTACCACCAGATTTTCATGCTTTTTCTGATAGTTATTGGGTTGGTTGCTATGACACTTGTGTGTCCACTAGTGGCTTTTGCTTCAACACATGCATATCTTGGCTGAGCAAGAAGCAGCTTATTGTAGGCACTTCCAATTGTGAGGCTGAGTATAAGGCAGCTTTCACAATGACTATTGAGTGTGTGTGGCTCAGATGCCTTATGGCTGATTTGAGTGTTGGTCAATCTTCTTCCACCACCATCTTCACTGATAGTTAGAGCGCATTGGCAGTTGCGAGGAACCCTGTGTTCCATGCTTGCACTAATCACATTGAGGTGCATTATCATTATCTCAGGGAGAGGTCTCTACAGGAGAGATCAGCTTAGCATATGTGCCCACACACTACAACATTGCAGAGCTTTTCAAGAAGGCTCTGCCTAGGGAGAAGTTTGAAGATTTTCGCAAAGCTTTGGGCCTAATTCCATTTGTGGAGTGATTTCCACATAGCTTGGCACTTCCTTATACATGAGTGTCAGATCCTTGTTCGCAGCATCACTCCTAAGGGGGATTTGTTGATATATTTAGGTAGTGATGTGTGTGAACACTCTAGAACCACTGGGGCATAGTTTTCTCTATTTAGGAGGTTTTTTTCCATGTCTTGTATATATGTCTATTTTCCCAATGGGCTACTTATCATTTTTACATTCTAGTGGTAATACATTTAGTATTGTGTGTTGTGCTCCAAGCTTCTTCTTCTTCCTTGTGTTGTTTGCATGTTTTCGTAGATGTCTTACTCCAATAATGTTATTAATGCTTCTTTCATTTGACGTTATGGGTTGTATAATCTCATAGACTATGCGAAATCTATGAATGATCCAACATGTGTTGTTCAAATTCTCAAGCTATATGAGATGCAACGCTTTGGCATGCATGCTTTGGTCATTTAGATTTTGCATCTAGAAATTTGAACTAGTGAGGTCCTTGCCAAAACTTGAGGAGCCTTGTAAACATGTCTATAAAGGCTTGATCTTGGACAAAATGTAGTGTTCATCCTTCACAAAAGATGGTTCACTTTGAGCAGCTGTAAATTACAACTTAGTTATAGTGATGTCTATGTTCCTATATAGACACCTTACGTTGGAAACTACCTTTATTTTGTGACTTTCATTGATGATATCAGCAAGCATGCATGAGTGTACCCACTGAAAGCAAATTCTAAAGTGTATATGTGCTTCAAACAATTTCTGGTTATAACTGAAAATCTTTAAGCATTTAAATTGGGCATCCTTTGTTATGATTGTGGGGGGAATACATGTCTTCTAATTTTAATGCATTTTTGGCTAAGCATGGAATAAAATGTCAGTCTAAAGTGCCATATACACCCCAACAAAATGGAGTTGCTAAAAGAAAGAATAGGTCTCTAATGGAGGTGGCAAGGTCTATGATCAAAATACCAGCTTTACCACATACCTATTGGCTTGAAGTTGTTATGTGTGTCGCATATGTACTTAACATGCATCCCACCAAAGCACTGAAATCTGTCACTCCATATGAGGATTGGCATGGTCACAAGAGATCTATTGCTCATTTGCATGTCTTTGGTTGTCTGGTATATGCATTAGTGCTTGAACAAGTTCTTAAGAGAAGAAAAAGTAATTTGGCAAATTTCTGAACATCACTTCCAATGTATTCATCAACATTGAACGTTGATGGTGCCTTTGTTCTTTAAGCTTCTATTAATCGGATTTTCAAGAAATATTCCAACTTTCTTAAGGTCAAAAAAATTTAATTGTATTACTTATGTATTTTTTTACAAAATGACCACCAGAGAAACATAATCATGTGTATGTCAAGAATTATACTTAGCTTAAACGTATTATCAATTCCAAATGAGTAACTCTTATGGAGGTAATTTATGTTTATTAGACTCTCCAAATGAAAGGTAGGATATGGTTAACACTCTAAGAGGGAGGATTAGGAAGTAATTCTCAATCATGGCTTTTGGTCCATGTGGTTAGCCCATTGGAATCCTAACGGACATGTCATGTGTTCAATTTCCCTATGGATACCACAACTGGTATTAGATCCTAGGGAGTAGGCTTGAAAAAGATAGATGGATTTCACAAGAGTTGCGGGCAGCCAATGTCTTCTAGAAAAGGTTTCTTGAGCACTTTAATATATAAAAAAATATAAAAAAGAGGTGCATTATGCTTTGAAAAATCTATTGAACAAAGATTAGAGTGTAGTGCTCGCATTGTAGGTCGGAATGAGATACATGAGGTATTTTTTGGAAGCTCTCAAAGTGAGCTATCTTTGTGTAGGACTTGATTGAGGGTTCAAGATAGCTAGCATAGCTCAAAACGAGGGTCAAGATACAAAGTTTGAGAATAAGGGTTCAAGATATCAAGGTAACAAACAAGAAGATTCAAGGAACCAAGGTTAATAAAAAGTGATCAAGTCATCAAAGTTGTGAACAAGAAGGTTCAAGAGACTATGGAAGGGTGACCACATAAATTCAAGGAGTTTTGGAGTTGATCATTGAGGATAATGATCTCTAAAAGAGGAAGAGAGTGTTAGACTTGAAATAGACAAAAGATGGTTGAACACCCCAAGAAGGAAGATTATGAAGTTATCACCAACCATGCCTTTTGGAGCACATGGTTAACCCATTGGTCTCCTAGCTGGTAGGTCATGAGTACAGTTCCCTTGTGGATATAATAATATTAATTGTTCTCAACATTTTTACACAATAATTATCTTCAATGCTTAAATTCCAAAAGAGAGAACGTGGATCACACCTCTATTCTTTGAAAATCTATCATGGAGATTTCAAATAAATGGGTAATGTTCTATAAATTAATCATAATAAAAATATTTTACTTATAATTATATATTTCTATGGAAAAATAACCTTAAGGAAAACACAATTATGTGTATATAGAAAAATATTCAATGGTCTAACCACAAAACGTGATATGCAAACATGTCCATGCTCTTAAAACTTTTATGAAGATTAATTTAGAGATGACATAATTTCAACGACACTTCATAACCTTCTTTAAGATCCTTAAAACGCTATCAACTAAAACAAAAGATCTCTAGAAAATAAAATAATATTTTTGTTATTTATTTTTTATGGTTAACAATCTAAGAGGGAGGATTAGGAAGTGATTCTCAATCATGGCTTCTGGTCCATGTGGTTAGCCCATTCGATTCCTAACCGACATGTCATGAGTTCAATTTTCCTATGGATACAATAATTGGTATTAGATCCTAGGAAATAGGTTTGGAAAAGGTAGATGGAAGTCACAAAAGTTGTGGGCAACCAATGTCCTCTAGAAAAGGTTTCTTGAGCACTTTGATATCTACATAAGTATAAAAAAAAAGGTGCATTATCCTTTGAGAAATCTATTCAACAAAGTTTAGAGTGTACCGCTCGCACCGTAGGTCGGATTGAGATACATGAGGTATTGTTTGGAAGCTCTCAAAATGCGCAATCCTTGTGAAGCACTTGATTGAGGGTTCAAGATAGCTAGCATAGCTCAAAAGGAGGGTCAAGATACAAATTTTGAGAATAAGGGTTCAAGACATCAAGGTTGAAAACAAGAAGATTCAAGAAACCAAGATTAATAAAAAGACTTCAAGTCACCAAAGTTGTGAAAAAGAAGGCTCAAGAGACTATGGAAGGCTGACCACATAAATTCAAGGAGTTTTGGAGTTGATAATTGAGGATAATGATCTCTAGAGGAGGAAGAGAGTGTTAGACTTGAAATAGACAAAAGATGGTTGAACACCCCAAGAAGGAAGATTATGAAGTTATCCTCAACCATGCCTCTCGGGGCACATGGTTAACCCATTGGTCTCCTAGCTGGTAGGTTATGAGTACAGTTCCCTTGTGGATATAATATTATTAATTGTTCTCAATATTTTTACACAATAATTATCTTCAATGCTTAAATTCCAAAAGAGAGAACGTGGATCACACCTCTATTCTTTGAACATCTATCATGGAGATTTCAAATAAATGGGTAACATTCTATAAATTTAACATAATAAAAATGTTTTACTTATAATTATCTATTTCTATGGAAAAATAACCTTAAGGAAAACACAATTATGTGTATATAGAAAAATATTCAATTGTCTAACTATAAAAAGTGATATGCAAACATGTCAATGCTCTTAAAACTCTTATGGAGATTAACTTAGAGATGACATAATTTCAACGACACTTCCTAACCTTCTTTAAGATCTTTAAAAGGCTATCAACTAAAACAAAAGATCGCTGTCCCAGTTCGTTGGCCTAGTGGTTGGGTCTCTTGCCTCTTGAGGCAGGGGTGAGAGTTCAATCCCTGGCAGCAACATGTAAGAGACATGTAATCTGGAAAGATGTTGCATTGTGGCTGAGTGCCACCGTTTGTCTATCCCTGCGGTAGTGTTGACCGCCGTTTAACCCAGCCTTGTAAACCCCTGGTCTTGTGGGATAAGAGGGGTCCCATGGGTACTATGCCCTTCCTTGTACAGTTGCAATTTCAAAGTTAAAGTCTAGGGGAGCAGGCCTCGGCTGAACCTCCATTTAAAAAAAGACAAAAAAAAAACAAAAGATCGCTAGAAAATAAAAGAATGTTTTTGTTATTTAATTTTTATTAAAATAACAAGTTGAAGTGTATCCGAAAGTATGACGATGTGCCCGGAAAGCGGAGTCTTAAAAGCGTTGACCCTAACTGTCTTTTGAAACGCAAAAACAAAACAAAAAGCAAGCTACTCGTTTCAGTATATATGCGGACTTCGGATTTGGGTTCTGAGGCCAGAGTTCCGCCACACTTCGAGCTTCTGTTTGTCGAAGGTAACGGAAACGACGAAGGTCGCGCAGTATGGATATGCCTAATGACATTGTGGAAGCGATCTTCTTGCGCCTTTCGGTATTTGACATTGCTCGAGCTCGCGCAGTTTGTAAGTTTTGGAATCGTGTGCTTTGCAATCGAGAGTTCTTGGTTAGACATGGAGAATCCAACAACGACGACTCCGTCGCACTGTTTAGTCACAATCTCACAGCAAGGAAGAAAAATATTTCTCTATATAGTGACGCATCGTCTTCGTGGCGTCCCGTTTCTCTCGATTTCGTGCCCTCAGAGTTTACAGATATGATAGCTGCAGATGGTGGCCTTCTGTGTATCGGAGGACATTTTCACGGGGACTACATTGTCTGTGTCTGTAATCCAGTGAGTAAAACCTATAAAATATTGCCGCGGATCGATAGTATTCCATACTTTCCTTCAGCAGCAATGGTGACGAAGAAGCACAAAATCGATGGGGAATGCTCATACAAAATCGCAATCCTTTTGCTGGATGCGGTAGCTGTAATCTCTTCATCGAGTTCTACTTGGGTGAAATTCAAGAGCGTGCGCCCTTCTTTTCGTAAGAGCCCTGTTATGTGTAACGGTGTCTTATACAGTCTGCACCATATACGTTCACCATGGAGATCAAATTGGCGGCTTGTATATACAAAGCTTGATAATCCCTTCTGCAGAGAGGCTTGGTGTGAGCTTAACCATCGCAATGGGGGTGGGATTATTGACATTCTGCATCAGCCATGCTTACTCGAGTCAAGGGGTTGTCTTCTTTTGGTAGGTGGTCTTCGTCATTTAAGGACAACCGATTTACGCGTGGCGCTGATCATCCTGAAACTTGATCTTACGACCTTGGAATGGTGCGAGGCTGCTAGGATGCCCGATGAGCTTTACAGACAGTTTGATTCCAAAGAGGATTTCAGCATATGTAGCCACAATGGCAATGTGTATTTCTTGAATAAATCTAGTTCTGCGCTAGTTGTCTGCAAATTTTTGAATGTGGAAGATGGCGGAGTTTGGCAATGGATAGAGGACTGCCCCTTGCGGAGCAGTTCTAATATACCTTTTCTCAGCAAAGCTTTCGCATTGAAGTTGAGTCATGGTTGGATTTCTTGATTGGATCTCCTTAGTGTCCGAGCCCGTGTAGCCTAGTGGCTGATGCCTTGAAATTGTAGGAGGAAGTCCTGAGTTCACATCTTGGCTGGACATGTCCATGAGTTGGGTGTGTCAATGTAGCACAAATAGTCTCCTACCTAATCAGTTTCATCTGCTTCTTCGGAAATGCATGTCATCCAATCGTTTTTGGCACATTGATAAATCCTGACCGATGTAGATGCAAGAGAGGATTTCATTTTGTTATTCCATGTAATCCGAATTTTGACATTGTTGTAGAACGTTTGCTCCTCCGTGTAATCAACGACTTCTATTATATTATCTCCATTTCCTTCGTTTCTCTTATGCAATGGCGATTTGTGGGATGAGTTGTAGGGATTGTGACATTGTATATGTGGATAATTTCGAGGTTTCCATGAAAAGAGTCAATTTTTTTTTGGGAAAAATTCAGCTGTTGTAACGGAAATCAATAACAGGAATATTTTTGTAGATGAAGTTTTTAGAGGCATCTTATTTGCCCACCTCTGAAGAACTTGGAGTGTTGGATGTGGATGTATAGTACGATGAGCTCCCAAAACATGGAGAAAACATCTGGGTATTACTCGTACAATTGGTTTCCAATTAAAACACTTGAAGGTCTTGATGGTTAAGAGATTCTCAGTTGCTGGAAATCTGAAGATGGAAGTTGTTTAGCACATGTGCCATCATCCAACATGGTACGAAAGATCCAATGCTATAGCTATGACCATGACCTTGAGGTTTCAGAATGGTTTGGGTTTATGATAAAGAGATGACCTTTGGAAGAATAAAGGCATTATCAATGAAGGGATAGATTTTATTTTTAGAGATTTACTTTAACAAAAAATATCAGCATGTGGGTTCCATATTTATTTGCAAGGATGTACATATATGCTCATTCAAGGGGAGTTTCTACACATATTACTTTACTTTTTGGTCAACATTGCTCATGCTCTCTACGTCTATATGTGTATATCCTTTTGCAATGAGTGATGCTTTAAAGTTTGGAGAAGCACTATGTAATGCGAATCTCAGCTTACATAACCATATTTCACGGTAGAACTTCCTTTTCCTTTGGCAAAGGCATTGATTTCTCAGTACCATGCTTATGAATAGAGTCAAGTTCACTCCTCATGCCATGATCCCGCTTCTGATAATCAAAATGATTATCTGTGTGTGCATAGCCTCTTTGCATTAAAAACGTTCACCAATATCTATTAGCATTAAAAAAATCCAAAGCTTGATTAAATCTACTAGGTGGATGCGAGACACGTGAATATTGTCTCAACGGTATTCGATCCTGCACACCAGCAAGTTCTTGCTCAACATTTCAATAAACAACTTGTAGGGTTCCTTTTTCTCATACTAGTTGGGGTACTGAAATCCCCAAGCATATTTCGTCACACATCAGTCTCCTTTATGCGTTGTTTATGATCTCATCAATGAATCCAACTGTAAGCAATTTATGAATATCTTCTTTGATTTTCGAAGATTAGGTCTCATTGTAGGTGTACAACCTCTGATTAGTTGTTCTAGAATTTGGTGCCATTAGAATGTTATCTATAGATATGGTTGGGTTAACTCGTAAGGGAAGACATTAGTTGTTCTAGCATTTGGTGACATTAGAATGTTATGATGGTTGGGTCAGCTCGTAAACGAAGACATCCCAATATTCTGGTAAAAGGTGTATGAGACATTCTTCCTCACAACTCAAAAGATAGTTCGCAATGTAAGAGCATCGTTCTTTCTCAATGTGTACCATTATAACCACTTTCTCTATGTCCTCCTTGTTATTATAGCTCTCATATTTTTTCTCTACTTCATTTGGCATTTGAGGCAATGACTTTACATCCTCAAGTTGATTGTTCTTGAATTTCTAAGGAGATTTAAAGTGTCTAAATTGTTGCTTTATAGCTAGGGTCACTAGTTTGTCTATTCTCAATGTCTTTTTCATGGACCTAGAAAATAGCACATGTAGGTTCATCTAAGGTAGAAGGATTCTTTATTGCAATGATGTTTCAATGTTTGTTTGTTCACTACAATTATGATGTCACATCGAATAAGTTTGTGATTGAAAACAATTGAATCTATCCTTGTTTAGGTGAGATTCTGGGATATATTTAGGATCTAAAGAATTACCATGTAGGAATGAATCCTTGTGCAAAGTTATCCTTACAATCAGGTTGTTATGTTTTATATAACTTGCACTTCCTACCTAGTCTTGGACCACCTACATCTACCTTAGGAATGATTGGCCTAAGGGAAGTTCATAGTTTCTTGCTTTGCTAGATTCAAAAATGACAATGGTGTGGATAAACACAAAACCCCATCTCATCAAGATAATTTTATCAAGGAAAGCTAATTAATGCTTCATCTTGCTCTTTGCTAATTGTAAATGCATTCAAGTGGGTTGTAGGTTTAGCTTATCCTACTTTTCCCATATATTTTGGATAATAATGGTGAATCCCGATTCTTCTACAATAGACTTGGTATTCACATCATTGTAAGTGATTGGTAATTACATGTTACCCCTACTTCCCTCACTATAATTGCCAATTTTATCGATGCTAATTTCTTGGATTTGTGACTCCATGTCTTTGTTTTATCATTTGGGGTAGAGACCTAGCTTCAAAGGGTAGAGATTTGAAGTGTCTCCATTTTAGGCCATGAATGCAAACTTATTGGCTCCTTGAAAAGCAAGTCATAGCTTATTGTTCTGTCACATGTTTGGAACTCTTTAAAAGGATTATTTTGTGGTATCTTCCCCTATAGAGGGCATCAAATCTTCTCAACACCACAAGATCAGCTCAACAATGATTGCCTCGCATCCCACACTTCCTATCTCCAAGGGAAGAGAGGCACTACATTCCTATTGCACTTATGTTCCTCGTCCTTTACTTCTCTCTCTCTCTCTCTATTCCTGTTCATTTCAATCAAGAAACATTACACAACTCCCCATTCTCTCTCTCTCTCTAACAATGGCACATTCAAGATAATGAGAATGATTCCCTTCATCTCCAACTCAGGGTGTTTCCATCATTCCAAGTCTAGCCCCCATGCCTCTCATATATGTTGGAGTTTGAGTTATGTGGAAGCACGTGAACAACACAAGGAAGAAGACGAAGCTTGGAGCACAACACACAATACTGAATGTATTAACACTAGAATGTACAAACATATATGACCCATTAGGGCAATGGTGTGTACACAAGCTTGGGGAAAAACCTCCTAAAGAGGGAAAAAAGTGCCCAGCTGTTCCTAGAGTTTACACACACATCACTACCTAAATATATAACTAAATCTGCCTTGGGAGTGATGTGGTGAACAAGGAGCTTGCACTCATGTATAAGGAATTTCCAAGCTATGTGGAATCAATCCACAAAAGGAAGTAAGCCAAAAGATTTGAGGAAAGCTTCAAACTTCTCCCTAGGCAGAGCCTTCGTGAAAAGATCTGCCATACTCCTATATGGGTACATATGCCAAGCTAATATCTCCAGCATAGAACCTCTCCCTGACATAATGATAATGCACCTCAATGTGCTTAGCCAAAGCATGGAACATAGGGTTACTCGCAACTTCCAATCGCTCTAACTATGAATGAAGATGGTGGTGGTAGAAGATTGACCAACACCCAAATCAGCCATAAGGATTTTGAGCCACACATTCTCAATAGTCATTGTGAAAGTTGCCCTATACTCAGCCTCACAATTGGAAGTGGCCATAGTAGGTTTCTTCTTTCTCAACCAAGATAGACATGAGCTACCAAGCATGAAGCAAAAGCTATTATTGGACACAAAAGTGTCATAGCGACTAGCTAAGTTAGAGTCAGAAAAAGCATGTAAATCTAGCGGTAGTGATCCCCCCTTGGGATAAAACAATCCATGTAGTGGGGTACCACTCAAGTAGCTAAAGATGTGGTTAACTTCCTGCCAATGCTTAGCACCTGGGCAATTCATAAATCTGCTCATGTGTGAGACAAAAAACTGAATATTTGGTTGAGTAATGCATAAGTAAATCAAGCATCCAACAACTTGCTGATAGAGAACAACATCAAATGCATCTCTTGCATCATAAAGACTCAATCGTAAACCTATGTCCATAGGAGTGGCAATATGTTTGGAGTCTTCAAGGACAAAGTGCTGCAATAATTGTCAAGATATTTCGTTTGACACAAAGCTATTCCACCATCAACGGGAATAAATTGAATGCCCAAATAATGATGCAAAAACCCCAAATTAGGCATCTCAAATGAGGCATGCAAATCAGCCTTGAAATCAGCAATATGATTCTCATGAGGACTACTAAGCAGCATGTCATCAACATACACAAGAATGATCAGAAGTGTATTATTTGCATGCTTACCATATAAGGTGCTCTCAATTGGATTGTTCTCAAAACCATGTGCAATCAGATAGGCATGTATCTTTTCATACCAAGCATGTGGTGCTTGCTTTAAACCATATAACGCCTTCTTCAACCTGCACGCCTGGTTTACATGCCCTGTTTGCACAACGCCATGGGGCTAAAAAATATACACTTCCTCATGCAAGTCAGCATTTAGAAATGCAATTTTAATGTCCAACTAATATACATTCCAGCCATGATGAGTTGCAAGCGCAGAGATGCTATGAACAGTAGTCATTTGGCATGTAGGTGCAAAGGTCTCATCAAAATCAATGCCTCTTTCATGTGCATAACCCTTTGCAATAAGCCTAGCCTTATATGTGTCAACTATTCCATTAGGCTTATGCTCCAGCTTGTATACCCACTTAGTGCCAATGGCCTTCTTGCGAGGATGCAAGTCACATAAAGACCAGGTACCATTTTTCATGATAGCATAATATCTAATTGCATAGAAGCCATCCAATTTTCAGAATTTTGTAATTCATCAAACGAAACATGCTCGTTCTCATCAAGAGACTAGAGGCATCCATAGCACAACAATCTGATGCAAACGAGGCACTATCAAAGCCTAAATGAGTACGATATGATAGAGGTGCACATAAGTTATTATCAAGCAAAGTCTACACCAACCATTTAGGCATAATTTTTGCCTCCTTAATATCAGCCCTCTCATCAATACGTGCATCATGTAAATCTACATCAGAAATGGAATGATCTGCATCATCACATGAAACCTGTAAAGGTTAAGAAGTTGCCTCATTAGGACCAATAATAGACTGTCCACCTGTAAAAAGAGGCAACAAAATATCATACATGTCTTTGGAGCTAACAGATGTCTCCTTAGTACATGCAAGTAATGGCTGAATAACATCTTCCACGGAACCACATCATGGCTAACCAAATGCATTTAGTATGTGGATGATACTGATGATAGTCTTTTCTTTCGTAATTGTACCTAATAAAAATACATTGCATTGCTTTATCATCCAATTTCTTGCATTGATGTTTAGGCACTAATGCATATGCCAGACAACCAAAAACACGTAGGTGAGTAACATATCGCTTGCAACCATGCCAAGCCTCATAAGGAGTGATACACTACAATGCTTTAGTGGGACACATGGTAAGTACATATGCTGCACAGATGATAGCCTCAAGCTAGAAACTATGTGGTAAAGCTTGACTCTTGACCATACACCTCACCATCTCCATGAGTGACATGTTCTTTCATTCAACAACTCCATTCCATTGAGGTGTATACAACATTGTACAGTGAGGTTTTATCCCATGTTGAGCGAGAAATGCATTAAAGTCAAAGGACATATATTCCCCCCCTCCATCAGAATGGAGGGTGTTCATTTTACATGCGAAAAGATTTTCAACCAAAACTAGAAGCTATTTGAAGCACGTAAATACTTCAGTATTTGCTTTCAATGGATGAACATCGCACTTTGCCCAAAATACAGCCTTCACAAACATTTTTACCAGGTGCCTTAGGTTTGGGGAAAGAGGACACCATTTCAAATTTCTGCAGGCATAGCAAACTAGCAAAACTTAGATGACCAAAGTGTGCATGCCAAAGCTTTGCATCTGATATAGCCTGAGAATCATTCACTGCACATGCTAAATCATTCATAGATTTTTCATAGTCTATGAGCTTATACAGCCCATGACATAAAATGCCAGAAGCAATAGTCACATGTCCATTCAATAGATCATGAACTGTAAATCTATTATCAACAAATTTCACAACCTAACCAATCTTGGCTAAAGCTAAAACTGGTAAAAGATTCTTCTTGATACGTAGCACAAATAAAGCATCCGGCAATGTAAAAGAACTATCATCAAGAGTAGTCAAAATGATCTTACCAACTCCCACAATAGGATAAGAGGAGTTGTTGGCGCATGTGACAGTATTCCCTGTAGGGGTAGGCTCGAGTGAAGTGAAGAAACTATACTATTTGGTTGTCCCACTAAAAAGTAGCAAACGTCTGAGTCTACTATAGACATACACTATTTAGGAGAAGATGGGTCAAAACTCCAAACAATAGTAAATAAATTAGCAGATTTCTGCTTACTAGTAGAAGAGTTGCATTTACCTTTGCCCTTTTGAGTAAGGAAAGCATGATCTTCAACATGCATAATGGATGTGTTCTACCTAGAGTGATCTTCTTGCAACAAAACAAAGACTAACTCCTCAAATGTTAAGGCATTTGGATTGCCTTTCATAATCAAACGAAGAGTAGAAGCAAAACGCTGGTATGAATTGGGAAGAACATTCAGAATAGTCTGCACAAGTGAACTCTTAGGCAAGACTTCATGAGCAAAAATTAAGTGTTCCTTCAAATCTTTGATCCTTGTTAGAAAAAATTCCATGGAGTGAGCTTCATTTATATGCTCTCTCTGCAATTGTTTTCAGAGGTAAGGAACACAAGCCTCATTCCTAGCCTGATACAATGTGTTAAGTGTATCCCAAGCATCCTTAGCTATTTTGGCAAGAGTGAATGTAAGGAATAATGGTATGTTTGACAGACAATTCTATCAATGCATGTGCATGAGCATCTCTACCATCCAAATGAATTTTCTCTACAGTAGGTGCAGTGGAAACGGTAGCATGAATAGGAATCTGTAGAATATCACCATCTTTGATGCCATCTACATCAGCTTGAGTACCTATATGTATAGGTGTAATAGGATTTTTTTCAACACCCTACACAATATTCCATAGTCCTTTTGCAACCAATACATGACACATCATATAAGCCCACAATGGGTGATTCCTACCATCCAACTTATCCTCAATAGCCAACATACAAAATACATCGCTACTTTTAGCCATGGCCACTGACTTAAATACCCTGATGCAAAAAAGTGGTTGTACCTGAAAAAGTTGAACATAACTACCTTGCCAAGTTTTGCTAAACGTATACCAAACTTTGAGATGCTTATATTTGCGAACGTCCAACACTTGTATATATCTTTGGCAAAAAAAGATAGTGCACTCGGAGGCCAAAAAGATGAAATAGCTTGCACAAGCATTGTGATAGTGCACTCGGAGGCCAAAATGAGTCGGATCATGATTTTGGCATCACATCGCAAACCTTTTTGGATCTCCTAATCATCCTGAGGATGCTCACCAAATTTCATGTGATTCTAAGAGTGTGATTGGAGGGGTGATGTTGACACCCTAAATGAAGCAGTGACCTGCTCTGATACCAATTGTTAGAGTTCGAGGTCTATGGAAGCACGCGAATAGCACAAGGAAGAAGAAGAAACTTGAAGCACAACACACAATACTGAATGTATTATGACTAGAATCTACAAAGATATATGACCCGTTAGGGCAATAGGCGTATATACAAGGAGAGGGAAAAAAACCTCCTAAAGAGGGAAAAAGTGCCTCAATGGTCCTAGAGTGTTCATACACATCAGTACCTAAATATATCAACAATATATTCTTCTTTTTTATACTCTAATTGCTTGCCTCCATAGTGATGCACCAATAGCCCTTTCGAGTTTTTGTTTCATACTACCCACTACTTTATAGCTTACAAATGGACTCAATACCTCACCATCACAGGCAACCAAGTAATGAGGAGTCATTCAAAGTCATCACACGACATTTTTCTCCTAAATGTAAGATATCAAATTCTAGGGCTTCTTGTTATTAGCAAAATACAATCTTAGTGTCAGAACCCTTCAATTCTTCCCCATTCTTTTAGTTTCTAATGTTTCTATCAATTAGCTACAATTCCTCTAAGCACCCCTTATGTTGTTCTCCTTGTTTAATAAATTGAAGGCATATAAGAGAATCAAATCCAACACGTAGTTAGTGTTTTGAATGACGTGTAGGCTTTAAGAGTCTAATAAAGCTCCTTTTTCCCTAGAAAAAGTACATGGAGGATGTTTGATGTCTTTTCTATTTTGTATCATGAAATTCTTTGAGCAAAATTATAATATCGACTTCTATTACTTGCCTATGATCTAATAAAAGAAGTTTCCAGCACTCCAACATAAAAAAAACATCTGAAATACCCACAAGGGATTAGAATGAATAGAAATTGCAAAGAATGATATGGAACAAGATGACAATCCTATATCTTTAAGGAAAATATTTAAAAAGAAAGTAAAAACGTAGCCCTAAAGTGGATTTTGTAGCTGTTGCTAGCTATCTAAGAATCTAACTAATAATGTGTTGACAAAAAATGATGAAATTCAGTCAAATCATGAGCCAAATTGCACAAAAAAGACATACCTCGTCCAAAAACATACCATCATGCCTAGCGTTTGACAAAATTGGCCTTCATAGAGCTTCCAAAATTGTTCATGTTGTAGACCCGCGTGTACAATAGATGTATCATCATCAATAGTCAAAGTGATGAGGCAATAGTACAAAGACCGCATGCTACAAGATGGAAGTACATGCACCTACAACAAGATAGAGAGAGAGAGAGGGAGAAAGAGGGAGGAAAACAAACCCATTCGCTCATACATGCATGCATGAACTCACTCACAAGCAAACAAAAGGTAGTGTGATCTTCTATGTATTTTAGGAGAGCTCTATCCAGACTATAATGTTCAACCTAAGTTAAATGTTAATGCGAAAAGGCAATTTGGAGTAAAAAAGAACTAAAAAAATAAGAAAAAAATATGGAGATGCTAATTATAGCATTAAGCTCTAGTACTAAGATTTTACAATGAAGGTTTGATTACTGTAACATAATCCTAGTAGGAGATGGTTGAACCATGCCCTAAGAGAGAGGATTAGCAAGTAATCCTCAACCATGGCTTTTGGGGCAAGTGGTTAGCCCATCGCAATCCTAGAATCTATAGAGAGGTACTTAGACTTAGTTTTGGTACCTAGGCACAAGTTGGTTTGGAACAGAAAGGGATATCCATTGTCACATATTGACTAGAAACAAAGTAACTAGTTCGAGAACATGCGACTCATTTGAGTCCATCGACATGATTCTAGGATATGGGATTCATTAGAGTCCACCTATATATTCCATTACATATATATGGAATATATATCTGGTTTAGTGTAGGTATGGTACCGTGAATTGGAAGAAGTTTTCACTGGTATGGGATGGTGGAAATGACTTCCCTTTGAGCACTCTTCTTCTATGGCCAGGAAGAAAAGGACTCATCATTCATGGCATCATGTCTCACTAGATCAGAGGAAAGCTCTTAGTAGACATCTCCTTAGGATTGGGAGTTATCCATCATAGTTTAGGGAAGACTTATTCTTCCAATAGAGAATGTGATGTGTGATTTTATCACCATTGGTATCACATACTCATTTTTAGGTTTTTAGGAAGGATAATTCCATGAGTTTGATTGGATCGATTAGATCCAAGCATAGAGGATGGTTGGCAGAGATAGCTCTTTAGTATGGATACACATGTGTTTATGGTATCATGTCATATCATTGCTGACCATTTTAGTAGAGGGCTTTGACCCTTATAAGGAATTTATTTCCTCCACTCTTCACTACATATACCTTCATTAGCCAGGGGAGATTTGTTCTCCATCTTTATAGGAATATGTGTAATGAGGGATTATGCGTTAGTTATGGAAGAGAGGACTAAATAAATTCATGAGTTTTTCTTTTAAGGAAAGGAGAAAGTGGAAATCAGCTCAGAGATCCATGAGAGATCTCACTTTAGTTCAGTGGTCTCACTTTATCTCCTACTCTCGGAGAGAGAAAGAAGGAAACATGATTTCTTAATAGGAGAAGAATAGAGTATGTTTTCCTTTAGACAGAAGAGGTGTTTGGGAAACATCTCTTAGTCTTTATTTTAGAAGGAATTCATTTACTCTACTTTTTAATGTATTTTTCCTTTGCATGGGAGTGCCTTTCTCCACTAGTTTTGAAGGACAACATGGAGAACTTATGTACATGTTCTCAGTTATGAGCAGAGTAAATGGATTCAATAGAATCTCTTTTAAAGGGAAAGGGAAAGTGGAATAGATTCCACTATCATAGCTCTTTTCCTTAGAAGAGATTACAGAGAGAGACAGGGAGAGAGTTTTACTTTCTCATTTTGGTTGTCCAGATAGAAGTGGCACTCTTTTATCAAAGAGAAGAGGGAGATCAATTAATCATGATGATTAGATTGAGTCTCACATGGACACTCTAGAGAGAAGCAGTTATGATATTCCAGTGATGGTCCTTGACTAGATGAGATGATCTAGTTATTGACATTTTTGTGACTGAGAGTTGAGTATGACTTTTCTCTTTAGGGTTTCTAGGAGATAGGGATGTATCTAACGTATTGGGGTACCAAACTCGTAGTTGATGCTTCATCATGAGGATGATGTGTGAGCATCAGTTAGGAGAATGGGTACTAAGGGATTATCAGAATCTCAAAGGGAATGATTTTTGCATTCATATGGAAAACTACAAGGAAGAGAAATATTAGAGTTTGCAAAAGTGCCAATAGATGCTCTTCCAATAGAACTTAGTCCACAGGTAATGGATGAAAAACCAGAGACTTCTTGGTTGGTGAAATGTAAAGATTGCATTTTACTACCATGAGTTAAATGATGGAATTGCATAGTCACAAGGTAGTTTAGAGGAAACTACTACTTGTGATTAGATTCAAGGTTGGGAAGACCTAGAGTGATATGAGGGCAATCTATCATTTAGTCTTAGATGGGTTTGGAGTCACTTGTTATGGGACTTTGTTCTATATTTTAGAGGATTATATGGTTTATTATCTCCATTATGGTATGGTCAAGCTTATAAGTTTGGCACTTTACAATTGCTTCCCATGCTATTACTCCATTCAAATTCAAACTTCTACCTGAAAGGTGAATGCTAACATCTAGGATAGATTCTGTCATTGCTCAAAAACCAAGTGATATGTGATCTAGAGCTTCTTAACTCCTCATTAGTGTAATCCACATTTACAAGGGTAAATGTGAAGTATTTTTACAAGAGGTTGATCATATGAGACCTTTTATGGGTTATGCCAATAGGTTGAGCATAAGTGAATTGATCAAGCATGTGGGCTTGAATATAATTGCATCAATAGCTCCCCCTCAAGCCTAACATGCTTGCTCTTACAACCCTCAATTTGAACATGTTCATCTTTGTTCCATCCAGTGCCTTTGTGAGTATATCTGCACAACACATCAGAAAGGTATTAGTATCTAGTCTACGTATGTACATTTTCATAGCATTTTGTTTAGTAGATTGGGAGAAATCTCAGTTTTTCTATCTTAGGGTCAATCTCTATGTATTCGTGAAAAATAGGAGGTACCATTATTGAATGTCTAATTCATTCCAAAAGATTTTTTTGCATATTTCTTGTACTCTTCTGCATTATGTACACTCAACCCTATGTGTATCACTCCCATAAAAGTATTTTTTCTAATTGTAATTACATTGATCACTATGAGCATTTAAAGTTCATCGTCTCATCCTAAGATAGTAAGTTTTTTTAGTTAATCGATGCACAAAACTATCTATTTTGTATCGACTCTTTCTGCTTGATGCTCCAAAGTACGTAGTGCATTTTGCAACTCACTTTTCTACCTCCTACAAGCTTCTTCAAGTTTCTTCAGTGGTATCAGAGCTAGATCAATATGGGTGATGCCTTTGCCTCAATGATTGAGAAGCTTGATTGCACAACTATGTGGCTTGGAAAATCAGAATGGAGGCCTATTTGCAATCTATAAATCTTTATGGAATTGTAGCACGTGATGAAGCTATTCCTATTGCAAGATCCAAAGGAAGACCTACACAAGAGGAGACAGATAAGCTCACACTTTGGTGCACAAGGAATGCTCAAGCAAGGTCATACATACTAAAATCTATCTGACTTTCTACTACTACATATTAGAGGATGCAAGACATCTCAAGAGACTTTGGATACCCTCAAGACTTTCTTTTCTGCTAGTAACAAAGCAACAAAGAATCATCTTTGGAACAGGTTCAACCAAATGAAGAAGACACCTAAACAAACCATCACACAATTTGTTACCAAGGTTCAGGAGGTTGCGGATTAGTTAGCATCCACTTGAGAGTTGATTGAAGAAGAGGCTATCATGAGGCAAATTGTCAATGGGATTCGAAGTGATAAGCAATGGCAATCCTTCATGACAGCTTATGATCTCATCATGGATGTGCAAAATACAGACTTCAACATCTTTCTTGGACAACTCTTCAATCAAGAGGCCAAGAATAGCATAAAGGAAGGTAACTCTTATCATTGTAATTCGACTAGTGCTCTATATGTAGATAAGAAGGACAAGAAGCTCAAAGGCAAGAAGAAGGAAGAAGATGAAGAGGAGACTTCCCAAGCCAACTTTGCAAGCAAGAGCAAGTGGAAGGGGAAGAAGAAAGGACCAAATCAAGACAAAGCCAGAGGTCAGAATGTTCACTCTTTTGCGGTTTGTGATAAGACCAACCGCACCACTCAGAATTGCTGGTTCAATGGGAAGACCCAGAAAGGAAGTGGAAGAGGAGGATATGGTACCAATAGAGGCAGAGGTGGACATAACTTCAACAATAAGAATAGTGGCTATAATAGAATGGACTTCAAAAACTATTCGGAAGATCAACCACATGGATACTCATTGCTTCTTATGAATCTAAGCCACAAAGAAGGTAAAGAAGATGATCATTTGTTCTATGTAGATTCCGGATGTTCAAGTCATGTTGTAGGCAACATTGCTCTTCTATTTGAGTTGGAAAATCCAAAGCATAGACATGAATTACAAATAGGGGATGATACAAAGCACAATGTGGAGAAGATTGGTAATGTCAAATATTCCAATGGCAGGACAAACGTTCTAAGTAAGGTTCTCTATGTACACACTATCACTAAAAACCTAATAAGTGTAGGCCAAATAGTCAAAAAAGGCTTGCAAGTTAGGTTCACCAACATGGAGGTCTTGTGGAAGATCCATATTAAGGCTTCACGAAGATAGCCAGAGGTGAGAAGCATGGTAGGCTCTTTAATTTTGAAGTAACAGAAACCATGAACATAGCTCTAGTCACTTTTGGGTTTCAAACCCTAAGTGAGCTTGAAGTGTGGCATAAGAGACTTTCTCATATGAATGAAAGAACCTTGAAGGATATATGCATGGATCAAAGTGTTCTTGGACTGCCAAACATATCAAACCAACACATGATCAACAGGTGGGATGCATGTTAGATTGAGAAGGCACAAAGACAACCATTCAACCACAAAGGCCACATCCACAAAAACATATTGGACTTAATACATATAGATGTATGGGGACCAAATCAAGAACCTTCATTGACTAGATCAAGGTATTATGTCTCATTTATTGATGATCATAGTAGATGGACTATTCTGTACTTCATCAAAAGTAAGAATGAAGTGCTTGATTGCTTCAAAAAGTATCTAGCACCTAGAGAATCATATAGGTGGATCACTCAAGAAGCTCATATTTGATGGAAGGGGAGAATACGTCTCCAAAGAGTTTGATGAGTTCTTGTAGGATAAAGGTATCAAAAGGGAAGCGACTAGCAGGTACTCTCCTCAATTGAATGGAATTGTACAGAGGAGAAACAAGACATTGGTTGGATCAGCCAGAACAATGATTGAAGAGAAGAAGTTGCCACATTTTCTATGGGTAGAGGCTATTTCAAGTTGTGTACCTTGTCAATAGATGACCATCAAAATCACTTCAAGGTATGAATCCTTATGAAGCATGGTATAGAAGAAAACCTAGTCTTGGACATTGCAAGTTTTTTGGTTGTTTAACTTATGTTCATGTACCATCACAAATAAGAGGTAAGCTAGATGAAAGGGAAACAAAAGTAGTGTTTATTAGCTATGACTCAACTCAGATGGGTTACATGTTCTATAATCCTTCAACCAAGCAATTCACTACAAGTAGAGATGTTGTGTTTGAAGAACATAGGTCTTGGTATGATGAAGCCAAACAGAAGGTAACTCTACCATATGATCTTGATTTTGATTCTCATCAAATAAGAAGTAAGCATGATTCAGAAAACTCAAGGACATAGCAGATGAGTTGGGAAGCACTGGAGAGGTAATAGACGAAGAGCAAATTGTAAGGAAGGTCATCAATGACTTAAAGGCAGATGAAAAGTGGGAAGCATTCACCACAGCTATGGATCTATACATGGATATGCATGTACCAGATTTCAATACACTCGTAGGATAACTGCTTACTCAAGAGGCCAAGCTTATCAAGAACAGAGAAGGCTCCAAAGGTAATCAATCTTCTACTTTGTATATTGATAAAATCAAGTCCAAAGAGAACAAAGGAAGACAAAAGAAAGTGGATGATGAAGGTACACATCAAGCTAACTATGCAGGTAGAGGAAGACATGGTAGAGGTAGAGGTAGAGGAGGAAGACAAGGCAGGGGGAGATCCCAAGACCCTAATCCCTATTCTATTTTTGGATTTATTAATCATAAAATTGAAATCAGAAACTTCAATGGCTACCACAACAACTACAACCATTCAAACTATCAAGGAAGCAATAGAGGAAGAAGAGACTTCAGTAACTACACAGAAGACTGAAATCAAGAGGACTCATTGCTAATCATGAAAATTGCAATGCCTCAAGGTAAATCTAATCAGCATGTTTTCTGCATAGATTCAAGTTGTTCCAATCATGTGGCAGGAAATGTGGCTCTCCTATCAGATTTAGAAGATCCAAGGAACAAGCATGAAGTGCAAACAAGTGATGATACAAGATATTTGGTGGAGTAGATAGGAAATGTAAAAGCACCTGATGGAAACATCAACCTACTTAGCAAGGTACTCTGTGTCCCTACCATCATAAAGAATTTAACAAGTGTAGGACAGATTGTGGAGAAGGGCCTACAAGTTGGGTTCACAAAAGCAGGAGCATTTGTTGAAGATCCAAGTCAAGGATTAAGGAGAATTGAAAAAGGTGAAAAAAATAGGTAGATTGTTCACATTTGAATTACAAGGCACTAGGAACATTGCTCTTTTTAATAATGGTAGTCACACACTGAGAGAATTGGAAGTATGGCACAAAAGGTTAGCACATATTGATGAAAGATCATTAGAGAAAATTTGCAGGGACCGAAGTGTACTTGGAATCCCTAATTTTTCAAAGCGGCACATGATTTATAAGTGTAGTGAATGTCAATTTGAAAAGTCTCACATGTTACGATTCATGAAGAAAGGATATATGCATGGACATCTCTTGGATTTGCTTCATACATATGTATGGGGACCTAGCAAGGATGCTTCAATATCTGGGATCAAGGTATTATGTCTCCTTCATTGATTATTGGAGTAGATGGACTATACTATACTTTATGAAACACAAGGGTGAAGTCTTTTCATGCTTCAAAAGATATTTAGCTCTTGTGGAGAATCAAATAAGTAAAACATTAAAAAGGCTAAGGTCAGATGGAGGGGGAGAGTACTTCTCCCATGAATTTGACTCTTTTCTTCAAGAGAGGGGAATTAAAAGAGAGATTACTACAAGGTACACTCTTCAGAAAAATGGAGTGGCAGAGAGAAAGAATAGGACAATTGTTGAAGCTGCAAGGTCTATGCTAAATGAAAAACACTTACCTAATTATTTATGGGCTCATCCTGTATCCATAGCCACTTATTTGATTACAGGTTACCTTCAAAATCACTTGATGGCATGACACTGTATGAGGCTTGGAATGGAAGAAGACCAAGCTTGGATCATTGTAAGATTTTCGGATGTATTGCTTATGCTCATGTTCCTTCACAGGCTAGAGGGAAGATGGATCCAAAAGCAGAAAGTTGTGTACTCATTGGATATGACAACAACCAAAAGGGCTATAGATTATAGAACCCAACAGCCAAAGGATTCTTGGTGAGTAGAGATGTAGTGTTTGATGAGAATAGTTCTCGATATGAAGATCCATGCAAAAAGATCAACTTACCTTATGATCTTGAAGAAGATTTTCCACAACTTTTCAAGGAAAAATTTCCTAAAATTGAAGAGAAGCATACCTCTGAAGATGATGAAGCAACTCATATTGAAAAACTCAAAATGTGGAAGTCTAAAGGTAAAGCTTAAATGCAGGAACATGGAGAAGGGGCAGAATCATCACATCATCGCCTAAGGAGTCCACAAGGGATAAAAGAAAACCACAGAGGTATGGATTTGATACTTACCTAGTTACTAAACATTCAATCTATCTAGCATAGGACATAAATAAGGAGGAACCCTCAACATTTGAGGAAGCAAAGAAGAAATCAGAATGGAGGCATGCAATGGATGAAGAAATTGAAGCTCTTGAGGAAAATAACACTTGGGAATTAGTTCCCATATCTTCATCAATGAAAGTGATAGGTTCAAGATGGATTTACAAATTGAAGAAGAACCCAGATGGCTCCATTTACAGGTATAAGGCAAGACTTGTGGCAAAAGGCGTTGCACAAACTCATGGAATTGACTATCAGGAGACTTTCTCTCCTATGGCAAAGATGCCTACAATTAGAGTCATGCCTAGCAATACTTCTTCCAAGAATTGGAAGATACTTCAATTGGATGTAGAAAATGCATTTCTCACTAGATGGATAACAGAAGAGGTGTATATGGCACAACCACTTGGTTTTGAGAATCAAGTACATCGTGATTATGTGTGTAAACTTAATAAAGCTCTATATGGACTCAAACAAGCCCTAAGGGCTTGGAATCACATGCTTGTTTCATTCTTACATGACAAAGGATTTCAACCTAGCAAAGAAGATCCATCAGTCTTTATCAAAAAGAGTAATTCTAAAGTCATCTATTTGTGTGTGTATGTGGATGCTATTACACTAACAAGAAATGATGCACATGGCATAAAGAAGGTCAAGGAGTAGATGAAACAAGATTTCATGACAAGTGACTTAGGATCACTTACATACTTCCTAGGATTGGAAGTAGTATACAAAGATCATGGTCTATTCCTTACTCAAAGGAAGTACATTAAAGACTTGTTGACAAAGTCCAAGATGCAAGATTGCAAGATTCCAGGTACTCTAATGGGGGTTAATCATAAATTGAGCTCACATGAAGGTGAACTCATAGAAGATGTCACACGTTATCAAAGTCTTGTGGGTAGTTTGAACTATGCCACATTGACAAGAGTAGATATATGTTATAGTGTGAGTGTGCGAAGTCAATTTATGCACACATCCAGGAAACCTCACATGGAAGCTGCCAAGAGGATACTCAAATATCGCAAAGGGACCATAAATAAAGGGTTATACTACCCTTATGTATCTGATTTAAGTCTAAAGTTGTTCTATGATGGAGATTGGGTTGGCTTTAAGGAAGATAGAAGGAGCACCTCAGGATATCTTACCTTTTGAGGATCAAAACTTGTCTCATGGTCATCCGAGAAGCAACCCACAGTTGCTCTCTCCTCTACTGAAGCTGAATATAGAGGTCTTGTCATAGCCACTCAAGAAGCAATGTGGATGAAGACACTATTTATAGATCTTGGATTGGAAATTGGGACTCGGAATATTTTTGGTGACAACATGAGTTCCATTCACTTGGCTGCCCATCCAATTTTCCATGCAAGAACTAAAAATATTGAACTACACCATCCAATTTGGAGCTTTGTAGAGAGAACAATAGCCTCTCCAAGCTTAGTATTGTTGAAGAAGATGATGCAAAAAAAATGAAGGAGCAAGAAAATGATGGTCACAAGTGTATGTATATTGTTTCTATATATTGTACAACTGTTTTGAAGTCTTCATATAGAATCTAGAACCCGAGACACATGAGAACAATAAAAAGGATCATAAGGAGGAAATTTCGAGGTAAAGGTATATTCATTAGTCATAAGGTTGAAGATTTGTTAGTATAGTTGAAGAAAGAATGGGAGATAGTCTCCAAGTTGAGAAACTGGAAAAACACGACTATCCAGCTTGGTCTATGAGGATGGAAGCTCATCTTATGAGAAAAGATCTGATGGGATACTTTACAAGAGAAGAAGAGAAGCCATAATTTAAAGATCCTAGTGTTCCAACTAGGGAGGATCTTGCAGACTTGAAGGTTTGGATGAACAAGGATGCTCAAACAAGGAGCATTATATATAAATATATATATATATATATATATATATATATATATATATATATATATATATATATATATATATATATATATATATATATATATATATATATATATATATATATATATATGGCAGTGAATGATTACTTGCTTCCTCACATTAGAGGACTTTTGGAAAGTGCAAGTCATACATGGAATGATTTGGAAGAGCATTTTTAGAATACAACCAAGTCAAGAAAGGCATCACTATGGGCTGAATTTAGCACATTCAAGCAGAAAGCCTCACAATCAATATCTGATTATGTGACAAAGATGAAAGACATTGTTGATTCTTAAGGTGCAGTTGATGAAGAAATTGAAGAAGATAAATTGTTACAACAAATTCTCACAGGTCTAAGAGGAGATGAGAAGTGGAAGCCTTTCATATTGTCAACTGAACTTTCATTAGATCAATTCACTCCTGATTTGAATCAATTGCTAGGACATGTGCTAACTTTTGAGCATGATATAAAAGGGGATACTAAAAAGAGTGCAGGTCAGACAATGTATTCCAAGGATAAGAAGAAGGCTAGCTAAGGAAAGCAGTAATCAATTGAAGATGAAGGTACTCCAAGTCAATCAAAACTTCCTAAGAGGAAGAGGAAGTTGCAAAAGTAGAGGAAGAGGTAGAAACAAGAAGGATAATTTCAAATCTCATTGGATATGTGGTAAGACTAATCATCTATCTCATGAATGTTGGCAATATAATCAAAGTCTAAGCAACTTTAATCAGAATTATAATCAAAGAGGCAGAGCTAGAAGAAATCAAAGAGGAGACTTAAGAGGTAGATGTAGTAGAGGCTTCTTTGGAAGGAATGGTGGAAGAAACTTTCATGGCCAATCTTACAACAATACCTACTACAATTATGCATTAGATCATAAGGAATATTCAAACCTAATCATGAATGCAACATGTGAAGTCCCAAGTGAAGATCAAAGAGTTTTTTATATTGATTCAGGATGTAGCAATCATCTGAGTGGTAACATTGCTTTAGTGACTGATTTGGAGAATAAAGTAATTAATCATATAGTTCAAATGGATGAAAATACAAAGCACAAGGTGAAGTCTATTGGATCAATGAAGGCCAATGATGGAAGTACTCTTTTGAGTAAGGATTTTTATGTTCTTAAAATTCCAAAGAATTTGATCATTGTAGGAAAAAATTATAGAAAAAGGATATGAGGTGAGGTTCACTAATAATGGAGTTTATGTTGAAGACCCTAACCAAGGGTATAAGCAAATTGTTACAAACAAAAAAATAAGGAAGGCTTTTCACATTGAAGGTACAAGGTAATGTTGGACATGCCTTGTTCACATATGGAGAGCAAAATATATTTGAGTTGGATCTTTGGCACAAAACGCTTGGACACCAATGAAAGAGGTATTAAAGAAATGATGAACAATGGTTTAGTACTTGGATTACCTAATGTTGCAGGTAAACACATGACATACAGATGTGAAGCATGTCAATTAGGTAAGGCTCATAAGCAATCATATAACAAACAAGGTTTCATGTATTCACATAGACTTGAATTGGTGCATACAGATGTGTGGGGTCCTTCAAAGGACTTTAGCATAAATGGTTCAAGATATTGTCATTTATGTTGATGATGCTACCATGTGGATCAGTATTTATGTGATCAAAGATACGTCAAAAGTGTTTAGCATATTTCAACACTATCATGTATATGTAGAAAGGGTTACATGACAAAAATTGAAGAGATTGAGGTCATATTGAGGGAGAGAGTATTTCTCAAATGAATTCAGTGATTATTTGTGGAATGTAGGTATCAAGAGAGAAGTTACTTGTAGGTAGTCTCCTCAACAAAATGGTGTACCAGAATGGAGAAATAGAGCTCTTATTGAATTTGCAAGGCCAATGTTGAAAGAGAAGAATTTCCCTAACTATTTGTGGATTGAGGCAATAAATACAGCCACATACTTGGTTAATAGGCTACCATGTAAACCTTTGCAAGGTATGACACCATATGAAGCTTGGTGGGGTAAGAGACCTACATTAGATCATTGCAAAGTATTTAGTTGTTTAGCATATTCTTATGTTCCTTCTCAATTAAGGCATAAATTGGAACCAAAGGCTGAAAAATATGTGTTCTTTGGTTATGATGACAAACAAATGGGATACATGTTGTGGAGTCCATCCACAAAGCAATTCCTTGTGTCAAAGGATTTTACATTTGATGAGCAACGTACTTGGTATACACGTACAAATAGTGCTTATGCATGAATTGAAGAATTATTGAGTAAAAAGAAGGGTAAACGAAAGGTTCAAATCTCTAATAAAGAAGAGAATGTTGAAGATCCAATTGTGGTGAAGAATCACCAAGGTTTGATCCTGAATATGATGAACTAGAAACTTCAAGGAGTGGAGAACAGAGAAGATCATCAAGAAACAAAAGGAAACCCATATGGTATAGCTATTATACTTCATTCTTGACTACTAAAGTTTATGTTTACATGATAAAAATAGATGAAGATCCTACTACGTATGATGAGGCAAAAGGAAAGGAGAATTGGGAGAAAGCTATGAAGGAAGAGTTTGATGCACTCATTGAGAATGAGACTTGAGACTTAGTACCCAAACCAAATTATCAAAAAGTGATAGGATGGAAATGGGTCTACAAAACAAAGAGGTATGTAGATGGAAGTGTGTATAGGTCCAAAACTAGACTTGTTGTAAAATGATATGCACAGACACATGGTGTGGACTATGATGAAACCTATAGTCCTATTGCAAAGATGACAACCATAAAAACTCTAATAGCTATCGCTGCATGCAAAGGTTGGAAATTGTCTCAATTAGATGTGAAGAATGCATTTTTAAATGGTTATATCTTAGATGAAGTTTACATGGAACAATAGATGGTTTTAAAGATCAATTTTATCCAGATCATGTGTGTAAGCTCAATAGAGGTTTATATGGTTTGAAGCAAGCCCCAAGGGCATGGAATTATATGCTTGTGAAGTTCTTGAAGGAACTTGGTTTCCAAGCATCAAAGGCAGATAGTAGCTTGCTATTCAAAGCAAGTGAAAATGGATTTATCTATGTTTGTATTTATGTTGATGACATAATACTTACAGGTACAAATGACAAAGGCATACAAATGCTTAAGAAACAGATGGAGAAAGAATTCAAGATTAGTGACTTGGGAGATTTGTCATATTTCTTGGGAATGGAGATTTCATAGACTCAACATGGAGTTTGAAGAATTTGCTAATCAAATTTAAAATGGAAGATTGCAGGATAGCATCAAATCCAATGGAAGTGAATCACAAACTGAGTAGATATGGAGGAGAAGAATTCAAAGACATGAAGATTTATTAGAGTTTGGTGGGTAGCTTGATTTATGTTACATTAAAAAGGACTGATTTGTCATATGTAGTCGGAGTTTTATCTTTACTCATGCATTGTCCTAGAAAGGAACATTGGATTGCAGTTCAAAGGGTGCTACGATATATCAAGGGCACACTTGAAGAAGGTTTGTATTATGGGTTCACTTTAGATACAAGAATCAAGATATATAGTGATGGAGATTGGGCAGGTAACTCTGATGATAGAAGATCAACACATGGTTATTTGTGTTATGTGGGAGATAAATTAATTTCATGGTGTTCTAAGAAGCAGCATATAGTTGGTTTGTCATCTACAGAAGCAAAGTACAAAGGTATGGTAGAAGCTGCAAAAGAATTCATATGGCTAAAAACTCTAATGAAGAGTTTTGATATCACTCAAAGTACTCCTATCATTTGTGGAGATAACATGAGTTCTTTGTATTTGGTAGCCAACCCTATTTTTCATGCCAGGACACGTTGAGATTCAATATTATTTTCTGAGAGAGAAGGTTATTGATAAAGAGATAGAAATCATGCATACTCCTACAAAAGATCAACTTGTAGATATGTCAACAAAGAGCTTGGTTGGACCTAAGTCAGAGAGATTTAAAGATATGGCACAGATAAAGAAGATGCAGGTAATCACAATTGATGATTGACAGGGAGTTGTTGGAGCAAGACAATCATTAATTAATGATCACATGAAGCTTAGGAGTGAAGAAATGAAGAAAAGGTTGAAGCTTGAAGTACGAGATGTGGAGGTTCAGGAAGAGATGATATTTATACACATGTACATTAATCTTGTAAATACTTCACATATACTTTGAAGTAGTGTCGAATCCACACTCATATGTATATATAGACTTGTATATGGACATGATATATATGAGAGATAAAGAATAGATGAAATATAGATATTAGATCACAAGTTGAGTATGTAATATCCATCAGATGTACTTCTTATTAGAATAGAAGAAGTTTTGAAGAAGTTGCACCTCGATGTTTCCTTCTCTCTCCTTCTATGCTTAATCGTTTGGAAAATCCTTTTGTGTGTTTCTAATTTCATAGTTAATGCATGTATCTTCAAGTTTTGAGAGTCCAATTGTAATCAAGTTGAGAGAATTTTGTGTAAGAACATTCATATGTGTAACAGGTGATGAGTGACTACTAAAAGAGGTGAAATCTTGATGATCAAAGATTTGATCAGATATCAGTCTATAGGGTTTTGCACAAATAAGCATTCAAATTTAAGTTGGAAGGTAAGCAACATATTTCTAAAAGCTTTTCATTAAATGGGATCTAGATTGTAAGAACCATGTCTTTAAAGTTGCATATGTAAAAGTCAGTTGTAGAGAAAACCTGTTTCAGACATAGGTTTACTTGTTGAAGTAAATCTGATGTTTTGCAAGTTCTTTTGAAGAAATTTCACTTGAAATAGTTGTGCAATCATTAGGAGAGTATTGTTTCAAACTTTCGAAACATTAACCATTTCTTAAGTTAATCAGTGAGTTTTGTGAAGCAGACTTTCTTTAGTATAGCCATAGTTTACAAAAGTGTTGATTGTTCATAATTTGGCTGAATTAAAGTATAGATTGTCTTTTGGAGATTAATCATCTCCATCAAGCAGGAAATGATTAGAACTTCAAGATTTCTATTAACTCCACCTCTATAAGAAATGCTTTTAAATTCCTTATTTTTTAAATTTTATTGAATGTTTTTATTTATTGTAATATTAGTTTTGGTATGAATTGGAATAGCTTCCATTTTGGTTGTTAGTTTCCCTTTTATCTTCAACTTGTATCTTTTGATGAAACCTTGAAGATGCTTTCTTTAAACTATAAAGGGTTATCTGACCTTGTTAGGGACAAAACTCTCTACTATTGCCTAATGACGTTTATTTGATCCCTGATCTCTTGTGCCTTCAAGAGATCAAGTGTGGAGATTTCAATTTGGTCAACAATCTAAGGGTTTTCTCTTCCGTATAGGGATTAATTACACTAATCATCTAGTTGGTAAAGGAGGTATAGCCATTGATTTTGTCGCTTGATTGTCCCACCTTATCAATAGAGTTAGCATTAGCCATTCTCTTCAATTCGTTGCCAGAAAGATGAAATGTCTCCTCCCTTATATGTTCATTAGTTTCTATGCAACCAACAATCATCATCTTGGGATGAGCTTAGTACGTTAGCTGGTATATCGTAAACCTTTAAAACTCACCTTGAATAAAAATTGTCCCTAGTATAAAGTTGTTTGGCCCCATTTGGATGCCTCACTATTTAATTTTTGGATTGTGAAGGAGAAAACCAAGAGAATCATCTCTTACCATTTCACTAGGTTTTGTTTCCCTTTTAGTGAGAGGGAAATTTATATTAAAGATAATCAAATGATTTTCACCCATTACAAGAAAGTTTCCAAGCAAATTAGAGAGAAAAAGAGTTTGTGGATTAGGAAAGAGCTTCATATCATTGCCTCTATTGAACCTAGGAGTTCTGATATTGAACATAGGGTTTTAGATCTCAAGGAAAGATTGGAATGTGAGGAGTATCTTATGGCTAGTGGTGATCTTACTTCTTCAAGAGATTTTTGGGTTGGAAGGACTAGCATAACTATTAAGATCATGTTTTCTCTAATGAAAAGAAAGAAAGGCAAAGATTACATACCCTTGTTGAGAAAGAAGGATGGTGGTGTTGGTATCAAATCTACAGAGCATTTGTAGGAGGTTGTTAGCTTCTTTGGGAATGTTTTCTAGCTCTAGCACTCCCAAGTGGGGGGGGGGGGATATTTAGAGACTAAAAGCTAGTATTGATCTTGAAGAAAACGACTCCTAAAAGCCTAGGTGATATTCTAAACATGTTCCTCAATATTTGTGAGGCTAAAGAGACTATTCCTAGATTGAAACCCTGCAAATCACCTAGTATTGATGGTATTGTTGAAGCAAGCAAACACAACTTTTATATGAATTAATGAGTTTAGACTAATCAACACAATGTTTATATGAATTAATGAGTTTAGACTAATGTTGGATGGTCTTGTATGTGGATCACTACTCTAGAAGCTTTAGAATTTGTGGCTTATATGTATTTCTCACTCAAAGTAGGAAAAGTTGTTCAAAGTAGGAAAAGTTGTTCAAAAGCTAAGGAGAGTTATTTTTAGGATGCATGTAAAGAGACAGTTAGAAATTCAAACATTTGAGGCTTTACATGTGTTTTATAAACATCCAAAGCATGGAATATGATGTAGAAGGCGTGGAGAAGCTTGCTCAACCTCTTTACATGAGTTTTGTACTCAATACAAGTCATTCTTGAAGAGTTTTGTATCTTCTACCTGTATCGTAGCTCTATATGTGAAACTCTGTCAGCTTGTTTTTCTTGGTTCTCCCTGTGTATCTATCCAAATTCAATTTCATAACTTGGTTTAGGTATTTTGGATAGTCTAATTCACATCTACTTGAAAGGAAGGTTATTTACTTTTGAAGTTCCAGGTGTTAATGAGTCAGCTCTTTTTGCTTATGGTTCTTAGATGCTCTCAGAGCTTGATCTATGGCACAAGAGCTTAGGACATGTTAATGAATGGATCTTGAAACATATGTCAAGGCGTCAATCTATGTTGGGAGTTCCAGAAATTTCAAAACAGCATATAATTTTCAAATGTGACGCTTCTTAGTTTGGAAAGTCACACAAACAACCTTTTTTGAAACAAGGATACATGTATGAAGATCTTTTGGAGCTTGTACATACTCATGTATGGGGACCTTCCAAGGAGCCATCACTTTCACGGTCAAGGTATTTTGTATCTTTTATTGATGATTGCTCAAGGTGGACTGTTTTATACTTTCTCAAGCATAGAAGTGAAGTTTTTCAAGTGTTCAAGAAGTATCATGCTTTTTTTGAGAAGCAAACAGGTAAAGTGTTGAAGCGGCTCAGATCAGATGGAGGAGGAGAGTATTTCTCTCAAGAGTTTGAAGAATATTTATAGGAACAAGGTATCAAAAGAGGAATTACTTGTAGGTACACACCAGAGCAGAATGGAGTAGTTGAAAGAAGGACCAGGACACTTGTTGAGTGTGCCAGGAGTATGTTGAATGAGAAAAGCCTTCCACTTTATCTTTGGGTAGAAGCAATTAGTACAGCTACATATTTAATAAACAGGTTACCATCGAGAGCTTTACATGGTGTAAGACCTTATGAAGTGTGGCATGGCAGGAGACCAAATTTGGATCATTGCAGAATCTTTGGTTGTCTTGCTTATATTTATATACCATCAGAGTTGAGAGGCAAATTAGAACCAAGGGCAGAGAAGTGTGTATTTATTGGATATGATCTGACTCAGAAAGGTTCTAGGTTTTACAATCCTTCATCAAAATTAGTCAGAGTGTCAAGAGATGTTACATTTGATGAACAACAATCATGGTATCAAGATAAAGGTAAAGTTCCTCTCTCATATGATTATGATGCTGAATTTCCTCTTTTGCCTAAAAGCAATGTGGAGATTCAAGAACAAGATAGTGATATTGAAGAAGAGCATGGTTCACCAATAAGCATGCAGATTGGTCCTCAATCAAAAGGTAAACAGAAAGCTCCTGAATATCAATTTGTTGAGTTTTCACCTCAAGCTTTAAGGAGATCTCAAAGAGAAAGAAAGAAGCCACATAGATATGGATATGATACATCACTTTCTGCTACTACAAGTAAGCATTATGCATACTTAGCAAAAGAAGAGGATGAACAAGTAGAGCCTCAATCTTATGATGAAGCTAAAGAAAAGCCTCAATGGTGTCATGAGGAAAGAGATAAGGAAGAGACTCACAGACACGGTCTCACTCTCAAGGAGAAGCACACACACACACACACACAGATTGAGGCAAGGAAGGATGATCTTCTTCTTCTTCTTCTTCTTCTTCTTCTATTACATAAAAAGGAATGTACAAGAATGACCTGAAAACAAGAATACAGCAAGTGCAATATATAAAGATCAGTACATAAGGAAGATTTATCACTCTCGGTAGATAAATCTAATAAAGCTCAATGAAGTATCCCTGACATATACCGGCGTGACCACTATATATATCAAAGAAATGAAAAACTGGTACGTGTCATCCTGGATCATCACATGATGAGCTTGATATCTCAACACTCCCCCTCAAGCTCAATGCCATATCTTGTAATCCAAGCATCTCCCGAAACTTCTTCAAC
The DNA here is from genome assembly GCA_020310875.1 of Ceratopteris richardii. Lineage (NCBI taxonomy): Eukaryota > Viridiplantae > Streptophyta > Polypodiopsida > Polypodiales > Pteridaceae > Ceratopteris > Ceratopteris richardii. The sequence continues at coordinate 67,846,148 of CM035423.1, forward strand.
TTCTGAGCTCCAAGTGCTTTGGTGAAAATATTAGCAGCCTGATCATCTGTTCTCACATAAACAAGATCAATATCACCTGTTAATACCTTCTCTCTGATGAAGTGATAATGTACCTCGATATGCTTTGTTGTAGCATGGAAAACACGGTTCCGTGCTAATTGTATGCTGCTAAGATTCTCACACTAAATGGTGATAGGCTTTTGCACTTCCACACCTAAATCTACAAGTAGCATCTCTAGCCATGATGCCTCACATGCTTCCATTGCAGCACCTCTATACTCAGCCTCTGTACTCGACAAAGCAACAGTGGGTTGCTTCTTGCTGCTCCATGTAACAGCTACACTTCCAAGTGAGAATAGAAAACCACTAGTAGATCTTCTATCTGGAATGCTACAAGCCCAATCGGCATCCGTGTATCCATAAACCCACAAATCTAAACCAGCCTCATAAAACAATGCATAATCCAAAGTAGCACTCACATAACGTAGAGTGCATGTGGGGGGTTCTACGGTTCAACACAACATCGAATAACTAGCAAAATCAGATTTACTAATCTTTCCCATTGTGCACTGATCTTTACTTCCCCAGATATTCCACCGAAAACGTCTCAAAAATCACTGAAATATCACCGGAACAGCACCAGAATATCACCGGAATATCACCGGAATATCACCGGAATATCACCAAAAACGTTCATTCAATTAATTTTTTCTGTTGATTCAGAAGTTACACAGTCTTGCTATACATTACACTTGTAAAAGGTTCACAGGTTTCTTTTTGCACTCGCATATATTTCAAGTCATTGCACTCTGACACAGTACAGTCTGAGTCACTCAAATAGACTTAACCGAAAGTAGAAGATTTTCAACACTATAACCTTGCCGCACAGTCATTGTTTGATCATTCATTGGTAAACGTAACACCACAAGTACAGATTGTTTTTTGTAAAGATTAGAACTTGATTATGAGAGTTTAATTACGCCGCAAAGATTTTCATTCAATCATTATCTGCATACTGGTTTCTCTATAGAACTTGGTCTTTTCTGATCGTGACAAGGGAACTCCTTCTTCTTTTACTTCTTCTCACGGTTGACGCACCTTCACTTCTTGCACCCTCGTCTCTCTTCTAATCATTGCGCCTTTTATTTCTCATACCTTTCCTCCTCTTCCCGTTGTCGTGTCTTCGCTCCTCGTCCACTTTCCCCTTTCTTACGGTTGTTGCTAACTCCTTTCTTCTTAACTTGCCCTTCTCTTGCGACATGTCCTTTTAAATCTCCACATAGCCGTCTTTTTCTTTTTATTCTTATTTTATTTCTCCAGATTCCCCTACCTTCAACACGTAGCACAGCCCGGTGGGTAATTTTGTCAAAAATTAAACTTGAATTTCACAATCCCTTGATCATATATCTCCCGTGATTGTTTGGAAATCTGCTCTTCTTGTACTTTTAGTTCTTCAACTTATCAATATCTTCCTCTACACCATCCTGCTTTTCTGGAACATTTGCATCAAATATCTCCTCCTTTTCTTCTAGTTTCTTTTTCAACAACTGTTCCCGCATTTCTGCAATTATCTGTGTCTGTTCTTCAATCTGCTTTTGTTGTTTTGAAATTATACATACTAAATCTTTTTCATGTTTTGAAACAAAACTTGTCTGCACCTGTTCATATTGCATCTTAATCATACCTAACCAACGACTTTGAAAAACACTCTAGATGTCCTGAACATATTTATGCAGATGCTGCTTCACTGCTCCTATGTCCATCTTCGTCATTAACACATCATCTAACTGCACACCTTCCTCTTTGAATATTTGCTCTTGTAATTCCTGCAAAACTTTTAGGGTCGACTCAAGAACTACCTGTTCTGCCTGCAATGTAGCATTTACCATTGAAAAATTCATCATTTCTTTTGAATCTGCGTTTGTACAGTCATCTCCCATTCTTCAAATTCCTGAATAGACTTCTTTGTACTAGCCAATTCTACCACCGATTGCTTCTTATCATGCTGCAACTCTTCCAACATACATTCCTTCTTATCCAATGCATCCTGAAGTTCTTTAGTCTTCTCCTGCAAAGACTGATAATCAGTCTTATTAATAAATACTTTATTCTGTTCATGCCGAAACAATCTTTCCTCCTGAAAAACTAAAAAATCCGACACTTTTTGCAACTTCTTCTTCATCCCTGACACATCATAATCTGAAATATTATCATCTTTCAACATTTTTTTCGCCTTCAGCCTGTAATTGCTCTTCCACTCTTCTTTTCCTAGACAACCTAAAAATAGTTCCGAATGCTTTTAGATCCTTAATACTATCTGGCACCGTCAGCAAAATATCTTCCTGTATCTTTGCTTCATATATATCAGGCTCAATGATTTGACTAACCTGTTTCCTTTCTTGTGCCATATCACCACAAAATTTGATCTGCTTTGGCCACATTATCTTCTGATCTTCAACAAACTGCACAAATTCGAATAAAGCAGCTAAACATGCTGATAATCGACTATTTGTTTGTGTCTTACGCCTATCCCCAACGAAGATCTCACTCTGTAGGTGATCATACATCCAATGAGCCCAACTCACCTTTTCTCCTGCCTCTGCATAGGCCAAAGGTGCAAAATTCTCCCTAGACATAGAATCATATTTAATGATAAAACATAATCTTTCCAAATACCATTTTAGTTGTTCCCTTCGAACATAGCTTACGTTCCTCATCATATAGTACTGCCGTCTTCCTTCTCGGGGTCCAAAGTCTTTCTTCAAAACCTCCTCCGAACATTTGGGGACTACAACATCATCGTATATAGGCAATTGAAATACTTCTGCAACTAATTCTGGTGAAAATTTTACCTGAAAGGAGAGCTGACCCTTCAGTTTCTGCATAATCTCCAGTTGACTCTTTACATCATAATTGCATCTCCAACATTCCCATGGCAACATAGCAAACTGTAATAATCCAATTCTTCTGAGCCACTTCTTCTGCAGATCAGACTGTGTGTCTACGTCTACTTTAAAATCTGTGAATGACCCCATAAACGTATGCACACCCTTAGTCTTTGTAGATGGTGTTGAAAGTGCATCTTCATCTTCCCCTTCTAATGAGCTATCACTCTCCTCCGATGTGGTTTCCTCCCTTCTCACTATCACTTCTCTCTTTCTCATACACCCTCTCATGACTCCTGATTCAAGCACTAATACAGAAAACGCTGAAAAAAATATTATCCTGGAAGCCTTTATGTAGAACCAAAAATATTCGTTCCACAAGTGTGAATGCTTGAACCGCCACTTTCTCCACGCACATAACACTTCATGCGACTCAATAATATTGTAGTGTGGGTTATCATAAAAATCCTCCACAATCGATTGCCCCACTTATCAATAACCCGCTGAATGAAACTTCCACGCGTGCCAGAAGAATCATGAAATAGAACACTCATTCGTACCTCAAGAAGATGAAATGGATATTTTATATTCTTAATACTGCATTGTAAAGTGCAAAAACTTTTAACCATACAGTTCTGACAAATTGTACTTTGCAAGATAATCATTGGTCGACTACTAACTTTGTTTTCATAGTCTCATCGATGCCTCTGCCTCTTATGGATCTGCTGACGATTTGCAGACCCAACATATTCCTTAGCTTGTCTACCCTGATTCGATAATACTTCATTATCCATATATCTGCAATAACTCCTGCACCTTTTGCAAACATGGTTGCATTCATTTTAGGAATCTTCACATTTAAGGTGAACACGCTACCCACTTTGTTTCCTTTGGCAACCAATCGTCCATCCTACTTGTACTCTTCTACATATAATCCATCAACATTGAACCTGACATGTAATCCCTGATCAACCATTTGTCCAATAGAAACCAGATTCTTTGTTATATTTGGAACATGCAACACATCAGCAATATGTTTTACCTTTCCATCCTCCATTGATAGTGCTATGTTTCTTGTATGCTCAATAGGATGTGATGTGTCATCACTTATTTCAACATATCCAAGACCTGGCAATTTTTGCAAAGTACTAAACCATTCCGCATGACTGGTCATGTGATTTGAAGCACCTGAATCAATATACTAGACATTATCATTCGATTTTGAAACCCCAGGAGACATTATATTCATCATGTGATGTTGAACCATGAACAGCTTCTCATAATCATCTGTGCTTGTGGATGCATAGTTGTTTTTCTGCATTCTGTTATTTTGATTCTTCAACCTACAATCACGTTCAAAGTGTCCAGCTTTACCACAATTCCAACATCCTTTACTATCATTACTTGAATCATTTCTTTTGAAATTTCTAAGACCTCTTTGGCTCCCCCTACCTCAAAATTGTCCTCTTCCTCCTGCATGATTTTCTTGTTGACCTTGGTCTTGATTATTATTTCCTCTTCCATTTCCAAAACCTCTACCTCTGCCTCTTCCTCTACCAGAGTAGAATACCTGCTCAGAACTGGGCTTTCCTTGGGAATTTGAATCCTCACCAAGATTCCTTTCTTTAATAATCATCATGGATACCAAATCAGCAAAATTCGAAATATTTTCCCTGGTCTGTATAGAAGTTCTGAATTGCTTATATGCAGCTCCTAAACCACGAAGGCACACTTCCACCTTATCATCATCATCTACATTCACACCAATAGATGCCAGTGACTCACATATGCTTTTGATTTTTAGATTGTAGTCACTTACCGACATGCTCTTTTTCTCCAATGTATGCAGCTCGTTCTTGAGTTTCAATTTCCGTGCCTTTGTATTAGTCTCCTACAATGTGACCAAACTGTTCCAAGCCTCTTTCGGAGTCTTGGCATCTTGTATGTGCCTAATCATGCTATCCTGTATGCTAAAAGATAGCCAGTACATTACCTTTTGTGCTCCTTTATTCCATTCCTCATATGCTCTTACCTGATCTACGATCCCATTCCTTTTTGGTAATTGCGGACCATTTTCATTCTCTCCTTTGATGTACTTCCAATAGACTTTTCCCATAAGGAAATTCGTCATTCTGAATCTCCAAGCATGTAAGTTGTTCTTGTCCAGCTTATCGCTCATAAGCTGACTCATTCCATCTGCATTTGCCATTTCTATAGCAATTCACAACACTGCAAAACACTACAAGCAGCACTTCTCCTTGAACACTATCGCACTATGACGTGACAGTTTGATCTCAGAAAAACACAGTTTTCGTGTATCAACAATACACAGAATCACTTGAAATTCTAGATCTGGAATATATGAGTGTTGCCAAACACAATGCAAGTTACAGTTTCTAAAATTGACCTGGTTTTTCTGTGGGCCCCACCTTGCAGGCTCGAAACACAGGTCGAGATGGCTTTGAAACTTGGATCTGACAAACGGAGGTCGTTTGTGAATCACGTTTTCTCCACACCTTACTGCGTACTCCTCACCATCGCCTTCTCCACGAGCTCTCTACAGCCACGCTGGCTCTGATACCATGTCACGAGGAAGGAGATAAGGAAGACAACTCACGCACACACTCTCACTCTCAAGCAAAAGCACACACACATAGATTGAGGCAAGGAAGGATGATCTTCTTCTTCTTCTTCTTCTTCTTCTTCTTGTTCTATTACATAAAAGGGAATGTACAAGAATGACCTAAAAACAAGAATACAATAAGTGCAATATATAAAGATGAGTACATAAGGAGAAACCTAATGTCCGTGAATGAGTGAGCTGGCAAGGAACAAATGCACCATCACTCTGCATAGATAAATCTAATAAAGCTCAATGAAGTATCCCCGACATATACTAGCGTGACCACTATATATGTCAGAGAAATGAAAAACTGGTACATGTCATCCTGGATCATCACATGTTGAGCTTGATATCTCAACAAATGGGAACAAGCCATGGTTGAAGAATTTGAAGCTTTGGAGGACAATCGTACATGGGAGCTAATACCAAGGATGGATACACATAACGTCATAGGAAACAAATGGGTGTACAGGATCAAAAGACATGCAGATGGATCGATTTCAAGATATAAAGCAAGGCTCGTCGTGAAAGGGTATGCTCAAACTTATGGACTTGATTATAATGAAACATTTAGTCTAGTACCGAAGATGTCAACCATAAGGACTCTACTTGCTATTGTTGTTTCAAAGAATTGGCCTTTGTATCATTTAGAGATCAAGAATGCTTTCTTTAATGGCTATATTAATGATGAGGTGTATATGGAGCAACCTGCAGGTTTCAAACATCTCAAATATCAAGATTATGTGTGTAAGCTAAGAAGAGCTTTATATGGACTTAAACAGGCACCAAGAGTTTGGAATTATAGGTTGATTCAATATCTTATTCATAAAGGCTTTGAAGTAACTAAAGCTAATCCTTCTTTGCTAATCAAGAATATAGATGAAGGATCCATTTATCTTTGCATATATGTGAATGATATCATTGTTACAAGTGATTGCTTTGAAGGCATAAAGAGAGTCAAAGATTTGTTAAAGCAAGAATTCAAAATTTCAGATCTTGGCAGATTCACTTATTCTCTTGGCATACAAATCCTTTATACAGAACATTGTTGAAGAAACTCACTAATTAGACATAAATACATGAAGACATACAAAGGAAGAAGGAAGACGAAGATAAGCAAAAACAAAGCGTTCAGAAAATCAAGCCTTAGTGAAGGGACAAATTCACAATTGTAATATAGTTCATAGAAACTTTGAGAATCACGAGTTTTGAATCTCGGAACAAACTTGTATATATATATGAGTTAGAAGATCATAATATTGAGATGAGAGGCCGTAATAGAGTTGAGAAAGAAAAGAGACAGAAAGTCTGAGATAGTCAGAGAGAGAGGCTTAGAGAGTGCAAGTATGTAGAGATGAATAATAGAACCTGAACAGTCCGGAAATTCATCTGAGAGAGATGGTAAGGAAGAACTACTCAGAATAGGAGAGTTTTCCATGGCTATGAGCAAAGTGAGGCCAAGCCATTTTTGTACGCATCTTCTCTAATAGAAAACATATTTTTATGTGGAAGGATTTGAGCGCATCCTCTTTGTGTGAAGAAATCTAAGTGATTTCATGTTACTGTGAAAGTTAGTTAATAGTTACAGTTTTGTGACTATAGATTTTACGGTATTTCTACAAGTTATATCTCATCGTATAGTGTAAAGTTTTTCATGAGAGATAGCTTATCTTGAAGCTAGTAGTCTCAACTACAAACTGATCAAAAGAGTCTTGTGAAACAGGACATGTACGCACGGTACTAAGTTGACCGTAAAGGCATACAGAACTGGTGAAGTTTTTCCTTCAAACTTGAGATAAAGTTCATTCACTAAAAGAAGCTCAGGTATTAATTCCTTACTTCAATTACAAACATTTGAAATAACTACAAACAAAATTGCAATTGATTCCGTTAAGATTCCGATAAGATTACGGTGACAATCCGGTAACAGTCTGGTAAAGTTCCGGTGATATTTCGGTAAGTTCAAAACACAGTTTTGGCACATCTAAATGACAGGAAGAATATCTAACAGTAAGCAAACAAAGAATTGTAAAGATTGAAGTAAATCAGATCAGAATTGAAGCCTATAGGAAGGCAAAGGTTTCTCTAAAGTGAATTTTTCAGAGTTCACTAAATACAGTTATAAAGGTCAATGCATTAGTGATTACGTCACTAAGATGGACTTAGCAGACAGTCTTGGATCTATTGATGAGGATATCGAAGATCACAGGTTAATAGCGCAAGTGCTTGCAGGACTAAGAGGAGATGAAAGGTGGAAACCTTTCATACTCTCAACTAAACTTTCATTAAATCATTTTGTACCAAATTTAAATTAGTTGCTTGCACTAATGCTAACATTTGAGCAAGATTTGAAGACAGATGGAGATAAAGGACATAGTTTTGCTATGTACGCAAAGAATAAGAAGAAAGGTGACAAAGGAAAAGAAAAAGATGAAGAAGAGATGACTACTCAAGCAAATTATGCAAGAGGAAGAGGTAATTTCAAAAGTAAAAATAGAGGTAATACAAAAGGAAGAGGTAATCAGAATAACAACAAGAAGTCTTGTTGGATCTATGGATTAAGCAATCATTTGGCTCATGATTGCTGGCATAATTCTCAAGGATCAAGTCAGAACCAGAATAACAATAGCAGAGACAGAAGCGGAAGATATCAAAGAGGAAGACAAATCCAAAGAGGTAGATATGGTAGAGGTGGATCAAGAAGTTGGGGACAGAATCAGTCTCACAACACTACCTACTACAACTATGCAAATGATACACAGAATGACAATCATACGACATTGATGATGAATTCGATAAGTGTGTCAGAAAATGGAGATCTCAAGGTATTCTATATTGACTCTGGTCGTTCAAATCATTTGTCAGGAAATATACATTTGTTATCAGAACTGGAAGGAGGTATTTCGAATCATACAGTACAAACAGGTGATAACACAAAACATAATGTGAGGTCAATTGGAAAAGTAAAGTGTAAGAATGGAGCTGACCTGCTAACAAAGGTTTTGTATGTTCCAACAATCCCAAAGAATCTGATCAGTGTGGGACAAATAGTAGAAAAAGGTTTTCAAGTCAGGTTTACAAACAAAGGAGTATTTGTTGAAGATCCAGAGAATGGATACAATCAAGCTGTCTATGGTAAAAAGGAAGGTAGACTTTTTACTCTTAAAGTACAAGGGAATGTTGATCAAGCTTTGATCAGACATGGTGATAAAGCATTTATAGAATTAGACCTCTGGCATAAGAGGTTAGGACCCTTTAATGAAAAAGGAACCAAAACTATGGTGGAAAAACAATCTGTACGAGGATTACCAAATATGAGAAGTTAGCATATGATTCACAAAATTGAAGCCTGTCAGATGGGAAAAGCACACAGGTTACCATTTCAGAAGAATGGTTACAAACACAATGGTTTGCTAGAACTCATACATATAGATGTATGGGGCCCGACAAAAGAAGGATCTATCAATGGTTCAAGGTATTATGTTCTTTTTATTGATGATGCAAAAAGATGGATAAGTCTTTATGTTTTGAAAGAGAAGTCAGAAGTGTTTGGAGCTTTCCAGCATTTTCATGCATACACTGAAAGACTTACAGGACAAAAACTCAAAAGACTAGGGTTTGATGGAGGAGGAGAATATTTTTCGTGAGAATTCAATGATTATCTATGGAATGTAGGTATCAAAAGAGAAATAACTTGCAGGTATACACCACAACAAAATGGAGTAGCAAAAAGGAGAAACGGAACTCTACTTGAGTTTGCAAGAGCAATGTTAAAGGAGAAGAATTGTCCAAATTATCTTTGGGCTGAGGTTGTAAATACAGCCACATATCTTGTAAACAGATTACCATGTGCAACTTTAAATGGAATGACCCCTTATGAAGCTTGGTGGGGTAAGAAACCAACACTTGATCATTGCAAAGTGTTTGGATCAGTAGCTTATGCTTATGTACCATCACAACTCAGACATAAGCTTGAACCAAAAGCTGAAAAATATGTGCTCATCGGATATGATGAAAAACAGATGGGTTATAGGTTATGGAGTCCTTTAACCAAACAGTTTATTGTTTCCAGAGATGTGACATTTGATGAAGAGAAGAGTTGGTATGCAAATAAAGAGCATAATGATGAAACAATTGAAGAAGAGATAAGAAGAAATGAAAAAGGTAAATCACATATGCAAGTGAATGGAGATGAAGATTATATGCAGGCAAGTACATCCAGATATGGATCAGCTATGAGAAATGAAGATGCACCAAGATTTGATGAAGAAATGCATTCAGATACACATGAAGAGTATGAACCAAGAAGGTCAAACAGAGTAAGGAAACAACCAACAAGGTATTCCTATGATACTTCTTATTTGACTCAGAAAAACTATGCTTACTTGGTAAAGGAGGATGAAGAACCTCATAATTACAGTGAAGCAAAAGGTAAGAAACAATGGGAAGAAGCAATGAAGGAAGAGTTTAATGCACTTGAGGAGAACAAGACTTGGGAACTTGTTCCAAAACCAAATGGTGAGAAAGTGATTGGAAATAAATGAGTTTACAAAGTTAAGAAGCTTGCAGATGGAAGAATAGCCAGATACAAAGCTAGACTGGTAAACAAAGGTTATGCTCAGACGCATGGCATAGATTATGATGAGACATTCAGTCCGGTGGCAAAGATGTCAACGATAAGGACATTGATTGCTATAGCAGCATCAAAAGGATGGAAGCTAAGTCAGTTGGATATAAAGAATGCATTTCTAAGTGGATATATATCAGATGAAGTCTACATGGAACAACCTGAAGGGTTTGTAAGTTCCAGTTACCCAAATCATGTTTGCAGATTAAGAAAAGCACTCTATGGATTGAAGCAAGCTCCAAGAGTTTGGAATTACCTTGTGAAGTATCTCAAGAACTACTCATTAAGAGAACAGAAGAAGGTATGATGTACATTTGCATTTATGTAGATGACATTATAATCATAGGTACCTCAAATGAAGGAATCAAGGAGTTAAAGAGATTGCTTGAAAAAGAGTTCAAGATTAGTGATCTAGTAAAGCTATCATACTTTCTTGGAATGGAAGTTACATATACAGATCATGGTGTATATGTTTCGAAAGAAAGGTATCTTCTAAACTTACTGAAGAACTTTAACATGGAGAATTGCAGAGAAGCCTCAACACCACTTGAGGCCAATCATAAACTCAGCATATATGATGGTGCACAGTTTAAAGATATGAGAAAGTATCAATCTTTAGTGGGAAGTTTGATTTATGCTACGCTAACAAGACCAAATCTTAGTTATGCAGTAGGAGTTCTCTCATAGTTTATGCATTGTCCGAAGGATCAACATTGGGTTGCATGACAAAGAGTTCTTAGATATATCAAAAGAACTATAAAGGAAGGATTATATTATCCTTTTTACATCGGATATAAAGCTGAGAGCATATAGTGACTCGGATTGGGCACGAAGTCAAGATGACAGAAGGTCAACACATGGGTATATGATATACCTAGGAGATAAGCTTGCCAGCTGGTGTTCAAAGAAGCAGCATATAGTGGCTTTATCGTCAACTGAAGCTGAGTATAAAGGACTTGTGGAAGTAGCTAAAGAAGTAATATGGATGTAGGCCTTGTTCAAAAGCTTGGGTATTGATCAAGGTATACCTATCATACATGGAGATAATATGAGCTCATTGTATCTTGCAACGAATCTTGTATTTCATGCAAGAACGAAGCACATAGAGATCCAATATCATTTCCTGAGGGAAAAGGTAATGGAGAAGGAGATTGAAATAGTATACACTCCTACGAAAGATCAAATTGTAGGTATTTTGACAAAGAGCTTGGATGGAGTAAAAACAAGCAGATTCAAAGGAATGGTAGGAATAAAAGAAAAGAAGAATATGTGAAGATCAGAGGATGCTAATTGGTGATTGAGGGGGAGATGTTGAAGAATCACTCACTAATTAGACATAAAGACATGAAGACATACAAAGGAAGAAGGAAGACGAAGAGAAGCAGAAACAAAGAATTCAGAAAATCAAGCCTTAGTGAAGGGACAAATTCAGGATTGTAATATAGTTCATAGAAACTTCCAGAATCACGAGTTTTGAATCTCGGAACAAACTTGTATATATATATATGAGTTAGAAGATCATAATATTGAGATGAGAGGCCGTAATAGAGCTGAGAAAGAAAGGAGACAAAAAGTCTGAGATAGCTGGAGAGAGAGGCTTAGAGAGTGTACGTATGTAGAGATGAATAATAGAACCTGATAGTCGGGAAATTCATCTGAGAGAGATGGTAAGGAAGAACTACTCAGAATAGGAGAGTTTTCCATGGTTATGAGTGAAGTGAGGCCAAGCCATTTTCGTACACATCTTCTCTAATAGAAAACACATTTTTATGTGGAAGGATTTGAGCGCATTCTCTTTGTGTGAAGAAATCTAAGTGATTTCATGTTACTGTGAAAGTTAGTTAACAGTTACAGTTTTCTCAGTACAGATTTTATGGTATTTCTACAAGCTAGATCTCACCGTATAGTGTAAAGTTTTTCATGAGAGATAGCTTATCTTGAAGCTAGTAGTCTCAACTACAAACTAATCAAAAGAGTCTTGTGAAATGGGACATGTACGCATAGTACTAAGTCTGACCGTAAAGGCATACAGAACTGGTGAAGTTTTTCCTTCAAACTTCAGATAAAGTTCATTCACTGAAAGAAGCTCAAGTATTACTTCCTTACTTCAATTACAAACATTTGAAGTAACTACAAACAGAATTGCAGTTGATTCCCGTAATATTCCGATAAGTTTACGGTGAAAATCCGGTAATAGTCCGGTAAAGTTCCGGTTATATTTTGGTAAGTTCAAAACATAGTTTTGGCACGTCTAAGTGACGGGAAGAATATCTAATAGTAAGCAAACAAAGAATTTTAAAGATTGAAGTAAATCAGATCAGAATTGAAGCCTGTAGGAAGGCAAAGGTTTCTGTAAAGCGAATTTTTCAGAGTTCACTAAATACAGTTATAAAGTTTTCACTTTTCAGAAGGTTGCTAAGCTATTGATGATTATAGAGGTGTTCTAATATCTCTGTAGCTTAGTTCTTGTGATGTGGCGAATTCCACAGCTTAGTTTTCAAGTTCTATTCATGTCAACAAACATGGTATGTATCTTACTCAGAGGACATACATAAAGGATCTGCTAAAGAAGTTTCAAATGGAGAATTGTTAAGGTTCAAGGACTCCTATGGAGTTGAATCATAAACATATCATCATGAAGATTAATTCTTTGATGATGTGAAGACATATCAAAGTCTTATTGGAAGTTTAATTTATGCTATTTTAACCAGACCAGATTTGAGTACTCGGTTGGATTTCTCTCGCAATATATGCAAGCACCTAGAGTACCACATTGGCATGTAGCCAAAAGAGTACTTAAAAATTTGAAGGAGACAGTGAATGAAGGACTTTATTACTCTTATTCTTCTGATTTGAGCTTAAGATTTTTTTCAGATGCTGATTGGGCAGGTAACAAGGATGATAGGTGATCAACATCAGGTTACATGTGTGTTGCAGGAGGAAGCCTACTTTCTTGGAGTAGTAAAAAGCAAGTTACAATAGCACTTTTCAATAGAGGCTCAATACAAAGGTTTAGTAGAAGCTGCAAAAGAGGTTTTATGGATGAAAACACTGTTTAGAAGCTTGGACATTTTTCAAAGAGTACCAATGATCTTTGGAGATAACATGAGCTCTCTATATGTTGCACCCAATCCGGTTTATCATGCAAGAACAAAGCACATTGAGATACATCATCATTTTATTAGGGAGAAAGTCTTGGATAAAGAGATTGAAATTTCTTTTACTCCAACGGATCATCAAGTTACAGATCTAATGAATAAACTGATTGATAGAGTTAAGCTCAGCAAACTCAAGGATATCACTGGAGTTAAACTACTACCTCAAGATGCATAGGAAGTTGAGTTTGAGGGGGAGATGTTGAAGCAAGCAAATACAACTTTTATATGAATTAATGAGTTTAGTCTAATGTTGGATGGTCTTGTACATGGATCACTACTTTAGAAGCTTTAGAATTTGTGGCTTATATGTATTACTCACTTAAATTAAGAAAAGTTGTTCAAAGTAGGAAAAGTTGTTCAAAAGCTAAGGAGAGTTATTTTTTAGGATGCATGTAAAGAGACAGCTAGAGATTCACGAATTTGAGGCTTTACATGTGTTTTATAAACACCCAAAGCATGGAATATGATGTAGAAGGCATGCAAAAGCTTGCTCAACCTCTGTACATGAGTTTTGTACTCAATACAAGTCATTCTTAAAGACTTTTGTATCTTCTACCTGTGCCGGAGCTCTATATGTGAAAATCTGTCAACTTGTTTTGCTTGGTTCTCCCTCTTTATTTATCCAACTTCTATTTCGTAACTTTGCGTAGGTAGCTTGGACAGTCTACTTCAGATCTCTCAAGTTTCATTGCATTTGGTGCAGTCGTTTGCGTGCTATGATCAAAATACTACATGCTGCTATAAACTATCAAATTAGAGTATGTAGACTTTGTGCTCTCTTTGCATCTATGTTTCTCCTTGACTACTGAACCAAATATTAGTTCTTACACTCATTGAAAATCCCTATGTGTCTACTATGAATGATGTAAATTTCATGATCATTGGAGGTATAGTTTCAGATTTATGATCTCTGCAACAAAGCATGCTTTCTCTGCAACACCTGTTAGAAATGTCCCTCATACCTGTATCTTCTAAGAGCTATATCTAAGTGCACAAATGTCCATTTAGAATTATCTATAGCTCATTGGAAAGCTTTTTGTTTCTAGTATCTCCAAAATAGTTTTGAAATATGCTTTCTATTTTTTATGTTATGGCTTCTGCAAGCTAGAGAGGTTCTCTATTTGTCTCACCAAATTTTCAAAGAATAACCTATGAGGTTCATCTAGCTTTCTGCTGCACTTGGAGTTGTTTCAAACTCCTTCAGGTATTCCTAACGAATTCTTTCTCAAGCCAAAAGACTTCTTGACTCTTACATTCTCTTGATTTGAAAAGAAGCCATTAGACAATGTTCGCTTAGTATTTCTATCAACATTAGGGTGATAAAACACATCCACAAAAGAGGTCCCAAGGATGATCTACATAATTGGGGTCGATCTCTTGCTTGAAATCCATCTACCAAATCGTTTCTTCCTCTTTATCTATAAAACTTAGTTATGTCATGGGTAGAAACATCCTCTTAAGCAACAAGGTTTCATTAAAGGTAGATATATGTTGGATGTCATCATCTCTATATGGTAGGGAATGGAGTTTGTCAAGGATCTTAATCAACATTTTTTCTCTTCAAAGTTGATTTTGATAAAGCTTGTGATAGGGTTGAATGGGATTTTATCCTTCAATTTCTTCATGACATTTAAGTTGTTAAATGATTCATTACGTTTGATAGTACGCTCTTTGGTACTACCCATTTTAGATTTGCTATGATTGGTTCTATCTTCTAGCCTTCAAGCTACTTAGGTATATTAGAAAAGGGTGTCCTCTTGTCCCCCTTCTTTTTGTTATTGCAAGTGATGCCATTGGGCAGATTGTCAGATGTTATGCTTCAAGGTAGCATGAAAGGTATTCACATTCCTAATGCTCCTTCGCCTCTTCCTATTCGGACGTTTTTTAATGATACTAATGTGCTGATCAATGTTAGTGAGGTTTTTCCTTCTACCTTTTTAGATTACCTAGATAATTTTTGTTTAGCTAATGGGGTTTAGGTCAATCATAAGAAAATATATTTTAAAGATTCTAATGATTGTATGCTTGGTTGTGTTATAGACATTGGTTGCAAAATCATTAAAGACAAAGAGTTTTTTAGATTACTTGCTATCCCAATGAGTTTTAATGCTATCCTAAATCAACGAGGGGATTGGGCGTAAATAGATTTTGGGACAAAATCTTAAGTGGTATGGTTTCATTACTCTCTTGGTGACATGGTGTTTGTGCTTAACCATTACAACCTTCCTTGCCTCACCTAGTTTCTTGCTTGTCGGATGCCTTCTAAAAGGAATATGTTTTAGGTTGTTTCTCTTTGTAGAAGGTTTTCAATGGGCAGGGGGTAATTCTTAACACAAGTGGATACCCAAAGTTTCTCGGGACATTTGAGAACTTCCTAAAAAAGGCGGAGATTCCTATCCTACTAAGGTGGCTAATAATGTTGTTGCTAAATGAATCTACAGGCCCTTGACTTCTAATGATTTGTAAGCTTGTTTGCTTAGAAGATATATTCACATGTTTGGATTCAAAGGCTATAAGTCTTGGAATGAGCACACTCTTTGGAGTATCATTACTTCTCAACTTTCTCATCTGTTCATAGTGTTCTTTCGAGGAGGATGTGGCAAGCTTGGATGGGCATGAAAAATTATTAAAATTTAAATGAAATATTTTGTGCAAAAACTCAAATTTATTTTACACGAATTTATGTGGACTGCATGGGTCTTCCTTTGGTACAACAATAATCTTTCCATTAAAGACCATGTGTAGGAAGTGAAGGCAAAAGCAGAAGTGCGATCATCACTATTTATTAATGTTGCAAGGGTATTTGTAGATGCAAACATGTCCTAATATTAATGCTCTATGCTTTGAGCTTTTATGCTGAAGGTAACGGAAACAAGGAAACTTATGTCGCATAGATTTGTCTAAGGAAATTTTGGAAGCCATCTTCTTACGTCTCTTGATATTTGATATTGCTCAAATTTGTGCAGTTTGCAGGTTTTGGAGCTCCATGCTTAGCGATCGAGAGTCCTTGGTTAAGCTTGCATAATTCAACACCAAAGTTTATAGGTTTTGGAGCTCCAGGCACGATTTAGAAATAGTCCAACAAAAGGGAAAATATAGCTTTTTTTATGCAATGATGTATTGTGCTCATAGCATTTCGCTATATGTCATCTATGTAATCCAGTCAATAGAACCTACACAATCTTGCTTTACATAGACAAAGTGTGTAATAAATGATATGTCCGAGACGGTTGAACCACACCCTTGACAAATAAGAGACGTTTGAACTACACCTAAGAGGGAGGATTAAGAAGTAATCGTAGACCATGGCTTTTGGGGCAAGTGGTTACCTCATCACACCTCTAACTACGAGGCTGCAAGTTCAAATCTTCTATAGTTCATTACATTGTTCACCCCTTGGTTGATCATTCTCCTCAATTATCTGCTCTTGTATCCCTCTAGCCTCAGTTATTACCTCTTGAACTCCCTAGATGAATGCGGCACTTTGTAATAAAGTATTTCTATGATCTAAGGGTCCGGTCGATTCATAGAGATCTAGAAACGGATACCCCCCGTCATAAACTTACTTTATGACAAAGTTGCACTTTTTAGAAGCAATGATAGTAAAAAAGCATAAAATCGATGAAGAATGTTCATATAAAGTAGCATATCTTTTGATGGATGAAGTAGCTTTTATATCTTACGCTGCATCTTTCTATGCCTCAAAACCTTGTTCTCTACAATGGTGTCTTTTATGCTTCGATGAGGTTCAGTGGGTTTATTATCTACATTGTCATGCAGTTCTTAACATTTTGCGCGCTCTTGGTCTGCGAACTTGGATATGGGCAAAGAGGTGCTTTTTGGGCCCCTTGAGTAGCTATAATACAACTTTGCATTGTTCAGCAAAGTTTTCATATTGAATTTGGTTCTTGATCGTAGTTCTTAAGTGCATGTTTTTCAATGCATACACAAATACTTGTCGTCAAAAGGGCATGTACCTCTTCTCTTTGCAAGTCACCTTCCTTTACTTTTAACTACATCTGAAAGTGAAGGTTGCGCAAAATGTAAAATATTTATCCTTCATTATTCAAGATAGATTGTATGTATATTTAGATTTTCCCTTGTGTAGCTCAAATTTTGACTTTTTACTTATAGACTCCTCCAATATTTTCTTTAACAAACAACATGAATGGACAAATATGCTCTCTGACAATCAACACATGTCAAAATTATCTAATGCCACCATTGCCAGAATTCTAACCCTAGAGAAACATGAACATTAGTTTTCCCTTTTAGATTAATGTGGTGGATGTTAGCAGTCGGAATACACGACCACACTTTTGTAATACACTTTGTAATAGGAAAAGGGGAATTATTTATACAGAGATCTCAATAGTTTCTGTAAGTATGAAAAATTGGGTGTTCGTTAATTTTGAAGTGCAGAACGGTGTGTAGAAGATTATGGAGAAGATAACAGTGTGGTACATTATGGTGCGGTGTTCAGAAGTGTCTCGGTATGCAGAGTGGTGATTCCGAAAAATCTCTCATATGAAGCTCTATATTGCAGAATTATGAAAGCACAGAGTGTCATAATAGAACGTAATTGATTAGGAGTGTAAGCCAAATTTGTCTATAATAAATAAGTTTTACGTAGAATTACTTCTCTGATGTCTATCTATTTTGAAGTTTCTCTGAGTCTTTGTATATGGCAAACTTTTTGAAATCTATGATGTCTATCTATTTCGAAATTTCTCTGAGTCTTTGAATATGGCAAAGTTTTTGAAATCTATGAGTGTGTGAAGTTAAGTCAAGGAACATAAGCACATGTTATGATTGTAATAATACCATCATAATCCCCATTTTCATACCCTACCTTTGGAAATTGGTGTTGTGTTCTAATCAAGCCAGTACTGTATATACATTTGGCAACTAGGATGGGATGGGGTCGGTTTTGAAATGCACTTTTGCTTGAATTGATGCCATTGTAGAGCATTGAGTACTTGAAAAGTAATTACCATCATGCGTATTTGGACGAATTTATGAAGCAAACTTTAGCAACATTAATTCTCCAAGATGTTTCAATTCTTTAAGCAACCAGTATCCTAGAAGAATTGTTGTATTGGGTGGAAAAAGTGTTATCTTCAAAACTCTTGTAGGATTGGATATTTGAGTGGAGAGAGAGGGCATCCAAACAGAAGTAGTATACAAACACATAGCAGTTTCCAGATGAGCGGAAATTTTCCCACTCAAATTCTCATGAATGTGGACAATGAGATCATTTTAGACCACGTGGACTGGACAATTTTGGAAATCAACCTATGCAGTGTCAATTTTGTCTGCAGTACAATCACAAAAGATTAGAATGTGAAGAAGCCAAGGAGTATGATCGGAGAAAAATCAAAGACAAACTTAAAGGGCCTATGGCTAATGTTATAACTTTGGAATATTTGGACCCATCAGAAGCTCTTGTTACAAGGTCACGACAAGAATACCAGAACCTACAACAATCAAATCATCCTGCACCAACCGAGCAGAAGCAAAGACTGAAGAAAGTAGTTCAGTGGGCTCACGATTACCCACCTTATTATGTGGACCCTAAGCATGCTTGAGAGGTATTTCAAATGTTGACATAGTAATATAAGTAAGAAATATTCACATACTATACCAACCAAGGAGACTAGTGGTGTTGGACAGGAAGGGAAAAATGCAGAACAGTTAGGAGAGTGAATAGTTTCGAAAATTCAGAAGTTACCCCCTAGTGACCATGAGCTCGGTAGTAGATTGGAGAACCGGATGTCTGGGACAGAACAGAACCATAATGATATTATAGAATTTTCACATTCAATTATCGCTAGGAGCATTGCTCGAACTTGTTCCGGTTTTGAGGGAGAAATCATTAAATCAATTGCAGATGAAATATTAACGAGCCCCGACTCTGGAACTGATGGTTAGTATGATAAAAGATGTTCTAGGTAGAATAGTGGATTATGTAGTCCCCACCATCGCAATATGGTATGGAACTAAAGCTATTCCTAAGGTTCTGATTGATGGTGGATCAAGCTTTAACATTGATTCAATGACTACATGCAAACATATGGGTTGGAATAGTATTAAGCCAGCCCCATTATTTGTATGAATGGATGACCAATCCTGAGTGCAACCAGTAGGAATGATCAAAGATATTCCGATTAGAATTTCTCATGTGGTTTTTCCTATTAAATTCGTGGTACTAGAAGTTAAAGGAAAGAATCTGGATCACAATTTACTACTTGGACGACCTCGGTTGAGAAATACCAAGTTACGATAGAATTGGAATGTTAAGACCATTAGATTCTAGAAAGGACATGCTAAGTTTTTGGTTCAACTAGAGGATGAACAATATTGTCTTCCGAAACATGAGCCAATATTAGCGAAACCCCCACACATGTTGGACGGGCTGGACGAGGATGAAGAATGGCAATTTCTCAAAGCCAATAGAGACCTATTATCATTCAAAGTTGTTGATGTAAACCTAGTCATCACTTCAGTATGTGGTGGCATGGTTGCCTCTATCCGCACAGAACGTTTGGAACCATAGGATGGAGACATTGTAGATTCGGTAATGAAGATCCTATGGAGCTGAGAAAAATCCGTGTTGGAGAAGATTCATTAGAAGGAGTGAATTTAGATGTTATGGAAGAACCTAAACCAGTTCAGATTTGTGTGGAGTTTCCTTTGGAATTTCGGATGGCACTGATAACATTATTATAGCAGTACAAAGAAGTGTTTGCCTAGACATATGCTGACATGAAAGGTCTCAATCCCAAGTTATATCATCATCGGATCTTACTCAAACTAGACACTACTCCAGTAATGCAACAAAGGTACAGAGTGAACCCGAATTTTCCAAAGCACGTCAATCACGAGTTGGATTGCTTAATCAAAGTTCGATATATTGTTCCCATTGAAAATCCAGAATGGGTCTCAGCAATAATCATTGTACCAAAGAAGAAGAAGAAGTTATCAATTTGCATGGACTACAAGAAGTGGAATGCAGCGATAATATTTGATCCTTTTCCACTATCATTTTTGTACATGTTAGATGAGCTAGCAAGTAGAGAGATGTATTCTTTCTTACATGGGTTCAGTGGCTACAATCAAGTATGAATGGTAGAGGAAGACATACCTAAGATGCCACTCATTGCAAATTGGGGGTATTCACACGTACCATCATGTCGTTTGGTTTGTGGAATGAATGAAGCACCTTTCAGTGCTGCATGCAAAAAGCTTTTGCTCCATACCTTACATCATTTATGTGAATATTTGTGGATGATTTCTCGATTTCTAAAAAGATAGCCGCACATTTGGATCACTTATGAACATGTTTTAATTCATGCTGGAAGGTAGATCTCTGCCTTAACCCTAACAAATCAACATTTGTAATAAAGTGTGGAAAGTTATTGGGCCACATAATTTTGAAAAATGGCATTTTCATGGACCCAGACAAAGTCAAAGTCATACTAGATACTCGAACAACCCAAAATCCTAAAGAGGTTTTATGATTCCTAGATCAAGATCGGTGGCATGGGTGACACTTGCAAGGACTGACACATATCCCAATATTGTTCAACAAATTAGCACATATTTGACCAGTGGAGTTTAAGTGGATAGAGGAAGCCCAATTCTCTTTTGACCGATTATGAAAGATGCTAGCTAATGTACCGATCTTGAAAGCTCCAGACTAGACACAACCCTTTCATGTATTCATAGATGCATCAGATAAGGCCATTGGTATTTTGCTTATGCAGAAGGATGGTCGTAGCTAGTTCATACTATTTTATTATGCTAGTTGACGATTAACATCAACAGAGTATAATTGTTCAACCACGGAACATGAATGCTTTGGATTAATCTACTCAATAAAGAAATCTCATCATTACTTACTGGGAAGTTTGATCACTTTTTATGTGGATCATAGTGCTCTTCTATACTTGCTAAAGCAGTAGAATCTAGTAGGATGGTTAGCCAGGTGGGTCCTCTTGCTTCAGGAATTTGAATATGACATTGTCCATCATCCTAGAGCAAGCCACACCATTGCTGGTTTTCTATCACAAATTGATCATGGAGAACCACCCAAGGGTGTAGCTGATGCTCTTCTGCATGCTGAGGTATTTGAGTGGCAGAGATCTAAGACGCTCCATAGACTTCTCTGACCTAGTATAAAGAGATGAGTTTTCGACAAAATGGAATAGCCCCATCTCATTTGTGGTCTATGGCCCAAAACAAACTTTGTCTCTATAGTCCATGATTTACTATCATCATGGGCCAGTTGTATCACAAAAATCAACCGATATGTGGTTATGCTGTGTACCTCAACATGAGGTGGCAAGAGTTATCTTTGAAGCTCATGCCGATGATGTAGGTGGTCAGATCAATAATTTGATAGCGATATGAAAAATCCAGCAGACACGACCTTGGTGGCCAATGATGCACATAGATGCTCATAATGTGATGTGGAATTGTGACCCTTATCAACTTACTAGAGAACCTCAAGACATTTACCATTTCTCACTACAGCTAATCCTTCTGTTTGAGCCTTTCTAGAAATGGGAGTTGGATTTTATAAGTCCAATCAAACCACCGGGAGTGAGAACGGGGGCACTTTATATTTAACTTGCACAGATTATTGTACTCGATGGGCGAAAGCTTGGGCAGAAACTACGGCTCCCATAGTAGCTAAAAAGCTTTAGAATGAGATCTTTTTGCGTTTTGATCTATCGTTGGAATAAGTGTTAGACAGGGGAACTCATGTTTTGAACTAGTTGATCACAAAAATCACTTTTAAGTACCAGATTAAGCATAAATTCAGTTCATACTATTATCCTAGAAAAATTAGATTAGCAAAAAGCACCAGTAAATACCTTTTGCATATGCTGCAAAAAATGTTACTTGAATCCATAGATCAGTGGGAAATTATTCTCCTCACAATGCTTTGGGCATATCGAACCTCATATAAGGTTTCCATAGGTAGCAGTGCCTTCAAACTGCTTTACGAAAAAGAAGCACTCCTTCCATTTGTTTTTTGCAATTCCAAGTCTCTGGATTGTGGTCCAAAAGCAAATTGGAGGACTCCTTTGCATATCGGATGGATCAGCTGTGCTAATTAGATGAGCATAGTTATCAAAGTTTTCTATTACTACAGGAGATGTAGAGCCTCCAAACGAAATGGCATGATTGTAATTTACAAAAAAAAACTAGACCCAGTGACTTAGTGCTGTATTTCCATTCAAAAATGAAGCACAAAATGGGAAAATTGAAATTGCGGCGGATAGGTCCATTCTAGATCCAGGAATTATGTGGACCACGTTCCTTCTGATTCGCTATGTTGTCCAGAGAAGTGTTACCAACAAGAATTAATGGGTCCAAAATATGGCCATATCAATCCTTCGAAGGGTAATATCAAAAGATGATTTCTATATATATATATATATATATATATATATATATATATATATATATATATATATATATATATATATATATATATATATATATAAAACAGATTTTTTGGGCCTATGAAAAATAAAAGATCGTGCATAAGTGGCAGAATAACTAATCAACATGCAAATCATACACACAATTAACGACGACGGTGGCGCCATCATTTCAAATCTGATCATGTGATTTTGATGATGATGGCTATAATTAGTACAGAAGTGCTGAAGTAAAGATACCATTTAGGCCAATCATGATGTAGACCCACGGTTGGAAGAGGTAGCAAGGAAGAGACAAGAAGAAGAAGAGGAAAAAAGATGTTGTGCAGAGGAAGAAAAGAAGAGACAAGCAGAAGCGAAAGATGAGAGAGGTCAGAAGCAACATGAGCAACCGGACCGTACTATGGAAACATCTCAAAAAAATTTGGTTCTTCACACATTTAGTTCCTATAACCTCAATGGGAGATAGAAATAAAGTGATGGAAGAGTAAAGCTACCTTCTGTGAAATGAAAAAAGTGGAGTGCGGTGACAATGGAGGATTTCTCGAAGAAATATACCACACGCTCTCAGCAGGACATATGGGAAGCAGAGAAAGCAAAAAGGAATGCAGAGATTAACTGACTTACAGCCGAAGCAGAACAAGTCAGATCGAAAAGTGCAAGGAGAGAGAGCGTAGTGCATTGGGGGAGAAAATTATTGTCACATTTCGGTTACTTTTAATTGGGTGGTCCATTTCTCACTCATGTCTTGGGCTTTAACGCCTTTAGTGTGATACAAGCTTTTAGTGCTTTATTGGGCATATATACTTATATACACAGACATTTATATACTCACATACATACTTGAGTGGAGGTTGGGTATGATGAAAATGGACCACATACTAAGGAAAATAAAAAGACTGATTGGTGAGATTTACTAGGAAATATCGCTCTTTGAACCATTTTACAAGTTTATTGAAAGAAAAATCTTCAGTATAGAAGGGATCTTATGCGAATTTGGTGCCCTCAAATATGGCATACGTTACTTTGTACTCCACATGGCATTAAAAAAATGCTCCCTCGAATGTGGGAAAATGAAAGAGATGTAAGTAACTCAGTCAATTCTTAACTTCATAACGCAGGTGTATGTAATCTGAACACTTGATAACTTCATAGTGCTATTGTGAGCTCAAATTTCTCAAAATGATACTTGGCATAGAGATAGTAAATCATATATCAAGATCTCGTTTTCTCACTATAGAGTGATCATTTAGAGTACCCAAGCACATAAGAGGATAATGAAAAAAACAAGGCAACACATACATACCGTAAAAACTAAATTTTGACTCAACAATGTCCAAGGATGCAACATTCCGATTGAGTTAGGTGTCATGGACACCTGATTCTCTGAGTGTCACTAAAAGTTAGGTGTCCCAACACTTGGTTGGTGTTGGCGACACTTGATTGGTTTTGAGAACACTTGATTCATGTCATTGCCATTTGATAGATGTTTTCCACACTTGATTGGTGTCACCCACACTTGATTGATGCCATAATTTCATGGTTTCATGAACTTGGTGTTGTCGACACTTGACTAGTGACATTGACACATAGGTGTCATATGTCAAGGTTCTCGTATCATTAACAATTGGATGGTGTCATGTGTTGTGTGCCATCTTATCAAGTTTCATGGACACCTCATAGGTGTCATGTATCATGATTTCTAGGTTTCATCAGAGTGGGTGTTGCTAACACCTCATAGCTTTCATGTGTCATGGGCCAAGCATCGTGAAACTTACTGATGGAGAGTGTTAATCTCCAAAAGAACAAGCTATCGTTGATGTTAGAACACTTATATATCAAGAATAACTAAAAACCGTGATCAATTTTGGAAGACCAATGCCAAACTATCAAAATTTTTACTAACTGTGAAGGGACTCACTAATCAGAAAAGTCTGCTGCACATAACTCACTCATTGACTAACCAAATGTGTACAATTTTCAGTAAACCTTGTATACAGTGTGGCCTAATGTTTATGCACCTTCTCCAAGTTAAATCTTCTTAAACGATTCAGTAGATCTTGAGAAATGATCCAAACAATCTACATATGTTTGAAATTGTTTTCCTGTATAGTCGACTTTGACACCTACAATTTCTAATGCATAGTTCTCCCAAATTAAAACCTATTTCATCAAATGATTTAAGCCATAGATGTCTTACCTTCCAACTTAGATTTTGGCTCTTGTTTTTTGTAAAGCTTTACACTATGCTTTGAGATCTCATCAATTCTTTGACCATCGAGATTGCACCTGTTTCAGAAGACACTCAACACTTCTTCACATACAAATGTTCCTACACATAATTCTCTCAACCTGTTTACAATTAGGCTATCAAATCTTAAGCATAGAAGCATTAGCTATGGAATTCGACATCTACAAAAGGATTCTTGAAATGATCAAACACAACAGGAGAACACAACAAAATATCGGTTGCAACTTTTTCTTCTACTTAGAAAACTTTACATCTGAATGATGAGAGAGATTTTCCTCATTTATGAAATGTCTAATGACTCTTACAACATCTAAATCTTCTCATCTTATGCTCTCTCATACTTGTCCTGACTTTCTACTTGTATATATAGGCATATATGTACAAGCTCATGACCATAATAAATGTATAAGTGAGCTAACTACAAGTTTAATATACATATGTATACAAATCTTCATTTCCTGAATATGCACTATCTTCAAACTTTGTTTGTTGATCTTTTCTTCATCTTTTGACTTCAAGTCTTTATCTAAAACATAAATTGATGGTTTTCATGCACCAACAACTCCCCCTCAATCATCAACTGAGGTTTTCTCTATCTTCTTTATACCTCCCTTGTCTTTAAATCTTTGTAGATTTGGTCCATCCAAGCTTTTGGTTAGCATATCTACAATCTGATTTTTCGTTGAAGTATGTATGACTTCAATCTCCTTATCAATCACCTTCTCTCGTAAGAAGTGATACTGAATCTTAATATGTTTAATTCTAGCATGGAACACAGGGTTAGCAGCTAGATACAATGAACTCATATTATCACCATGAATAGTGGGTGTACTTTGAATGATGTCAAAACTCTTCATGAGAGTCTTCAACCATATGACTTCCTTTGCAGCTTCAACCATACCTTTATACTCTGCCTCTGTAGATGATAAAGCAACTATATGTTGCTTCTTAGAACACCAAGAGATTAACTTATCTCCCACATAACACAAGTATCCATATGTTGATCTCCTATCATCACGGTTACCTACCCAATCTATATCACTAATATCTTGATGTTTGTATCTGATGTAAAACCATAATAAAAACCTTCCTTGAGTGTACCCTTAATGTATCTCAACACTCTTTGTCCTGCAACCCAATGTTCTTTCCTAGGACAATGCATGAATTGAGACAACACTCCAACTACATATGACAAGTCAAGCCTAGTTAATGTAGCATAAATTAGACTACCAACCAGACTTTGATATAGCTCCATACATATTCTGAATATCTTTTATCTCTAAACCCTTGTGGTTGCTCCATAAAAAGATCATCTGAAATATAACCATTAAGAAAAACATTCTTCACATCTAATTGACATAATCTCCGACCTTTACATGCAGCAATGGCTATGAGTGTCCTTATGGTTGTCATCTTTGCCACAGGACTATAGGTCTCATCATAATCTATACCATATGTCTGAGCATACCCTTTCACAACAAGTCTAGCTTTATACCTAGACACACTTCCATCTGCATACCTCTTTGTCTTGTAGACCCATTTGCATCCAATGATCTTCTGACTATTTGGTTTAGGAACCAAATCCATGTCTCATTCTCCATCAATGAATCATACTCTTCCTACATATCTTTCTCCCAATTTTCCTTACCTTTTGCCTCTTCATATGTAGAAGGATCTTCATCTGCTTTCACCATGTAAGCATTATCTTTAGTAGTCACAAAAGAAGTGTCATAGCTATACCTTGTGGATGCCATTTGTGTCTTGATGACCTTCTCAGTTCTCCACTTCTTGAAGTTTCTGGTTTATCACATTTTGGATCAAACCTTGGCACTTCTTCAAGTTCAACTTGTACTTCACTGCTCTCTTCTTCATCAAATATCTGAACTTTTTATTTACCTTTCTTTTGATTCAAAACTTCTTCATCACCTGCATGATTATTGATTGTACCTGCATACCAAGTACCTTGCTCATGAAATGTAACATCCTTTGACAAAAGGAATTGCTTTGTGGATGGACTCCACAACCTATAACCCATCTACTTATCATCATATCCAATGAACACATACTTTTCAACTTTAGGTTCCAATTTATGCCTCAACTGAGATGGCACATATGCATAAGCCAAACATCCAAACACTTTGCAACGATCTAAAGTAGGTCTCTTACCCCACCAAGTTTCATTAGGTGTCATACCTTGTAAAGCTTTACATGGTAACCTATTAACCAAGTATGTAGCTGTATTTATAGCCTCAGCCCATAAATAAACCTAGAAAATTTTTCTCCTTCATCATTGATCTTGCAAACTCAACAAGAGTTCTATTTCTCCTTTCTGCTACACCATTTTGTTGAGGAGAGTACCTGCAAGTAACTTCCCTTTTTATACCTACAATCCATAAGTAATCACTGAACTCATTTGAGAAATACTCTCCCCCTCCATCTGACCTTAGTCTCTTCAACTTTTGTCCTGTGATTCTTTCTGCATACACATGATAATGTTTAAATGTATTGAATACCTCTAATTTATCTTTGATCACATATATGGTGATCCCCTTGGTAGCATCATCAACATAAATCACATAATATCTTGAACCATTTGTACCGAAATCCTCTGATGGTCCCCACACATCTGTGTGTACCAACTCAAGCTTCTCTGAAACCATGCTTAGAATATGATTGCTTATTAGCCTTACCTAATTGACATGCCTCACATCTGTATGTCATGTGTTGACCTGCAACATTAGGCAATCCAAACACTGAATCATTGTTAACCATATCCTTAATACCTCTTTCATTGAAATGTCCAAGCCTTTTATGCCAAAGATCTAACTCTGAGATCTTATGTCCTCCATAAGTAAACAAGGCATGACCAGCATTACCTTGAATCTTCAATGTGAAGAGTCTTCCTTCTTTCTTCCCTGAAACAATTTGTTTATACCCATTGCTAGGGTCTTCCACAAAAACTCCATCATTAGTGAACCTTATTTCATAACCTTTTTCAATAATTTGCCCTACACTTATCAGATTCTTTGGAATTGTAGGTACATACAAGACCTTACTCAGAAGAGTGCTTCCATCCTTGGCCTTCACGGATCCAATTGACTTCACATTGTGCTTTGTATTATCACCTGTTTGAACTACATGATTAGTTACCTTATTCTCCAAATCAGTCATCAAGGCTATACTACCACTCAGGTGATTGCTACACCCTGAGTCAATATAGAAGACTCTTTGGTCTTCACTTTGTCTTTCACAAGTTGCATTCATGATTAATTTTGAATCTTCTTTCTGATTTGAAGCATAATTGTAGTAGGTGGTGTTGTAGGATTGACTTTGGAAACCTCTACCTACATTTCTTCCAAAGTAACCTTCACTACCTCTTCCTGTGAAATTACCTCATTGGTTTCTACCACCTCTTCCTCTTAAAGTTCGAACTATATCCTCCATTATTCTGATTATTATGCCAACAATCATGAGCTAAATAATTTGTCTTACCACAAATCCAACAAGCTTTGCCTCCATCTTTATTGCTTTTGCCTCTTTCTCTTTCTTTTCCACCTCCTCTTCCTCTTAGGAAGTTGACTTGGCTAGTTGTACCTTCTTCTTCATTTAATTGTTGCTTGTCTTTGCTATTCTTCTTCTTATCCTTTGAATACATTGCTATGACATCCTGCTCAAAAGTTAGCATGTTTCCTACAAACTGATTTGAATCGCGAGTGAAATGATCTTCTGATAATTCAGTAGAAAAAATAAATGGCTTCCATTTCTCATCTCCTCTCAAACCTATGAGGATTTGCCTTACAAATTTATCTTCATCAATATCTTCATCAATTGCTCCTAATGCATATGCAATGTCCTTCATCCTTGTTACATAATCAAAAATGGATTGAGAAACTTTCTTTTTTAATGTAGTGAAATCTACCCATAAGGATGCCTTCCTTGACTTTGTAGTATTTTGGAAATGGTGCTCCAAAGCATTCCATATGTCATCTGAATTTTCAAGTCCTCGAATATGAGGTAGCAAGTAGTCATTAACTCCCATGTAGATAATGCTCCTTGCTTGAGCATCCTTCTTCATCCAAGTCTTCAAATCTGAGAGTTCATCCCTCATTGAAACACCAGGATCTCTAAATTGTGGTTTTTCTTCTTCACCTATGATGTAACCTATCAGGCCTTTGCTCATGAGATGAGCTTCCATCCTCAATGACCAAGCTAGATAGTTTTTTCTATCCAATTTCTCTATCTGAAGAGAATCTTCCATCCTTTCTTCACCTCTGTATTAAATTCTTTAAGCTTTATGAGGAATAAGTGTACCTTTACTTCGAATGAAGTTCCTTTTGATCTTCTTGATAGCTTCAGGCCTCCTTCTCAAGCTTTCCCTTTAAGCTTTCAGCTTGTGAACTTTATGTTGATTTCTGTATGACTGCAGTAGTCGGGGTCCTCCTTTCTTCTATTTTGATGATTCGTGCTCTGATACCACTGATGGAGAGTATTAATCTCCAAACGAACAAGCTATCCTTGATATTAGAACACTTCTATATCAAGAATAACTCAAAAACCTTGATCAATTCTGGAAGACCAATGCCAAACTATCAAAATTTGTACTAACTATGAAGAGAGTCACTACTCAGAATAGTCTGTTGCACATAACTCACTCATTGACTAACAAAATGTGTGAAGTTTTCAATGAAACTTGGTATGACGTGTTGCCTAATGTTTTTTCACCTCCTTCAAGATAAAGCATCTTAAAATATTTGGTAGATCTTGAGAAATTATCCAAACAATCTACCTATGTTTGAAACTATTCTCTTGTATAGTTGACTTTGACACCTGCAACTTCTAATGCATTGTTCTCCCAAAGTACAACCCCTTTAATCAAATGTTTTTAGCCATAGATGGCTTACCTTCCAACTTAGATTTTGACTGCTCATTTGTGTAAAACCTTACACTATGCACTAAGATCTGATCAATTCTTTGACCATCGAGATTGTGCTTGTTTCAAAAGACACTCAACACTTCTTCACATACAAATGTTCCTACACATAATTCTCTCAGCCTGTTTACAATTAGGCTATCAAAATGATCAAACACACAAAGAGGACAAAGCAAAATATCAGGTGCAACTTTTTCTTCTACTCAGAAAACTTTACATCTGAATGATGAGAGAGATCTTCCTCATTTTCAAAATGTCTAATGACTCTTACAACATCTAATTCTTCTCATCTCATGCTCTCTCATACTTGTCCCGACTTTCTACTTGTATATATAGGCATATATGCACAAGCTCATGACCATAGTAAATGTATAAGTGAGCTAACTACAAATTTAATATACATGTGTATACAAGCCTTCATTTCCTGAATATACACTATCTTCAAACTTCATCTGTTGATCTTTTCTTCATCTTTTGACTTCAAGTCTTTATCTAAAACATCAATTGATGGTTGTCATGCACCAACACTTACAAGGTATCCTTTTTCGCAAGTTTCATGCAAATGAATTATCATCTAATTTTTATCATGTTTCACAAGACTATGAGAGGCTAAAATACACTTTTTTAAGGAAAACATTAAGAGTCTTTGCAATACATGGGGATTTCTAATACGTGCTATTATCTTTTTTTGACCCCAATAACTTAAATTACCATAACATTTTGGCCAAAAATCATTTTTATGTGCTCTATGGCTCGTCAAAAAGCTCGTTTGAAATCAAGAACTCAAGAGATATTATGAAGTTGATACTAAAGTGATAATGAAAAGTCAAGAGAGTTTCTAGTGAAATTTTTACCAATTCAAGGGAGGAAAGGGATCACCAAAAGACACTTGAATCGTATCGAGATTGGAAGAATAAAGAGTTCAAAAGGAGATAGAACACCTCTATTGAGGGGGGTTTTTTAAGTCTCGATCCCACAAAAAGCTTGAGATACCAAGCTATATATTTTAGTAGCCCTATCATACCTAGGCATAACATTTTGTAAAAACTTGTATATTTTCTTGTAGTGTATATATTCTTTAGTGATTGAAGGTGAATAGAGACTTCTCAAAGATTTGAGTAATCATTTCACTAATTGATTACAACCCTTAGGCATGCTCATTACTTCTAAGTCATAATGGAGAGAACAAAAATAATCATTGCACTACATGATTTGATTGGTTTCTTGACTTTGTGTGTGTGAACGATTGTTAGATGAGTCAAAATATTTTGAACCAATAGATTGACACATAGTAGCATCTCTATGATAGGGAGTGTTACACACCCAATTAGAGAACTTATGAGACATCAAGTGATATTGAGAGTGAAATTGAAATAAGGGCCTCATCAAGTTCTATGGATATGAAAAACCTAGATCCCAACATGCAAGAAGATTGGATGTCCAAGGTTGAAGGAGGGTACCAAATCAAGCTCACCCTCCCACATAAAAATGTATTAGGAGGTGCCATATATAAAGCTGATTGTGACCATCTATAGTTGGACTATGCATGCTCAGGGATCCAACTCTCTTGGATTAGTTTGAGATTTATTCGATTCCTTCATTCTTCAACTTTTTTCTATCATTATTTTCTTCTATTAGTCTTTATGGGTACACACACCTTATATTTAAAAGAATAATATGCCATGATTTTAATTCCAAGAAAATAGAGAATATATAAAGGACATCATGTTGTTAGATCATGCATGCTAAACCTTTTGTTTTCCTACGAGCATAATAAGATAATCATCTTCAAAAACCTAACAAATGGATAATTACCAATCCCATTACATAGTGCAATAAGGTTTATATTTGATACATCTTTCATTCCCTTCTAATAGAGGAAACTAAGAAGTCAGCCTCAAAATTGCCAATTAAAGTGGTCAAAACGTATTCAAAAAATGAAGAATGTGGTAAAAAGGAAACACAAGAATGAAACCAAAGAGGAATAACCTTGTAGTTTTTTCCATTCTCAAATCCTTCCTCATATTATTTTTTCCATTTTCAATATAAAATACATGTAAAAATGTCACTTTTTAAACTAAATTACTATCTCTTGCACTAATCAAGCGCACAATGTAAACGTAAGTAGTACCTGAGTTTCATATGCATAAGTAGAATACCCAAACTGAACTTCATAATTTTCTAACATTGTTTCAACCTTCAAATAGCCTTTGCACATTATCTTTAAAAGTACGCCTCACATTACAATCTGGATAGAGCTCTTAAAAAGTCTATATAGGTGAAAGAGCTTGTTAGTCAATCAAAGTGGCTAACTCTTTTGAGATTCGTACTCTTACCTTGAGCAATAGAAGAGCTTCTTGCAGCATCTTGACTTTTACCTATTGTGAGTATGTGTGCATGCATGCATGTATGTGCCTATGTGTTTGCTTATATCTCTGTTTTTATGGATGAATGTAGTTCCATCTTGTCACATATGGTCTTCATACCACAATTGTTCACCCCATAGATTTGACATTTTTTTATTGTGTTTACAAGCAGGCTATGATGATCTGGGTATATAAAACTTTTGGCACCGTTGTTGGGGCTGTTAGGGTTAAGTTTTTTGCATTCTTTTTCAAGATTTCCATTAAACCTATAGTTCTTCTTTGTCTTCACCTCCTTATTCACAAAAACTTCTCGAGTTTCATGCAAATTATATGGGGTATATTAGGAGCTAAAAAAAAGACATATGACCTTTAAGGTGAGCTCTATATGATTGTGAGCTTGCCTTTCTCAAAATGAGATTTGGTGTACAAATATAAGTAAATAAATCCTAAGTCTCATGATCTCATTTTTGCACTATAGAGTGATCATTTTGCATATCCAAGAAAATAAGGGGATAATCGAAAAAAGGGGAACATATACATGCCCTAGAAACTAAAATTGGACTCACCAAGTCCAAGGATGCAATGTTTGGATTGACTTAGGTGTCATCAACACCTGATTCTCTGAGTGTCATTGACATCTAGGTGATAACCTTACTACTAATCTATGAAGACAAAAAAGAATAGACCTTGTTATCCATTGGGGGTAGATGGCCTAAAAACGTTTACACATCATGGACTAATGATCTCTGCGAGTGGTATTCCTACAATACTAGTCTCTCTCACTTGCAATCCTAGGTATCTAGACCCATTTCTCAGTCTTTCCAACCAATTATGTAGCCATTATTGTACTTTAAAATTTAAGTGTGTTATCTAGTAATACATCTATAGTAGTTCAAACAAACCCTATCAAATGACTCAGATAGCATAATTCTCTACAGCTATCACCACAAATATCACATCTATACCCGTAAATATGATTAGCACATGGAAACCCACCTCTATATGTGCAACTTTTCGAATCAGTATGCAGATGCCAAAGATGCCACCACTTGAACCTACTATTTCCCCAACATTCCCATAGTGTCCACCACAAAATACCATATCTAGTAAATCCATTAGGCCAACAAGTGCGCATTGTACAGCAAGCCCCACCTATTTCTCAAGGCTTAGTTGAACAACCACAAATGTAGAGGTGCTCAGATCTTCTTAAGTGGGCACATGTATGCGAGAGTATTATGGAGGATAGGACGCTCATTGTGCACAGGAGTCTGAGTTCAAAGAAATATTATGGGCCAAACATGTTTACGAGTTTTTCACACAATATGAAGCCTTGGATTCACCTTCAAAGGGAGTACATTAGTGAGCTTCCACCCACTATACATAAAAAAATTTAAAAATATAGATCAACTCCTAAAAGAATTCATATCTAAACTCACTAGGATAGGAGTGCAAGCATGACACCTCAATTATGATAACGAGCTTCAAACAAAAAGCCAATGACCACTTGAGATTAGCTGCTCATCATTGCAAGCAATATGTAGCATGAGGCATAACAAGGGACCTTCCATTGGAGGAAAGGTTGAATGTACATTTCCTTAATGGACTGACACCTCAATCGAGAACCACAACCTACTTGATGAATCCCACCATCTTGGAGGATTCTTTTCAAAAGTGCATCTACCTTAAGAATGATTTGGGTAATTCTATTCAAGCCTTCTCACTAGCTATAAAGTCTACTCCAAGTTTGAAGTCAAGTTCTTGTTTGATTGATGAAATGGTAGAGGCTCTCGCCAAGAAGGTGAACCTACAAGCTATTATGCCTCCACCTAGGAATCATTTGAACTAGGGGAAGTTCATCTGTTGAATGTGTGTAATAGAATACCACCTCCTAAAACACATCCATAGTTGCAATATTGTGTGATTGAGCAAAAGTAGACTAATCACTCAACCTCGGAGTGATTTTAGAATAAAAAACCAAGTTAGGGTAGTACCAAAATAGAACAAATGTGGGAAATTATGAATTCCCAAGGCCCAATGCACAAAAGCAATACCAATATCCACAATGATACTCATATCGGGTTAGGCCCTAGATGTCATATCCACCTAGAGTAGTGGTAGAAACCCATGCCCAACTCTACATGTGGAACAATGCCAATTACTATGCCATAACATTTTGTTCAAAAATCATTTTGAGCTCTATAGCTCATGAAAAACATCATTTGAAATCAAGAACTCAAGAGATATTTTGAAACTGACCTTAAAGTGACAATGAGAAGTCAAAAGATATTCTAGAGAATTTTTTACCAATACCATGGAGGAAAGAAATCACCAAGTGACACTTGAAACTTGTCCACATTGGAACAACAAAGATTTGAAAAGGGAATGGACTACGTGTAGTGAGGGGGGAGGTTTTAAGTCTCCAGTCCACAAAAAGCCTAAGATACAAAGGATATATCTCAGCATCCATATCATACCTCGACATAAGATTTTGTATAAACTTGTATATTTATACTTTCCCATGTATAGATTCTTGAGTAAGTTGAGGTAAATAGAGACATCTCAAAGAGCCAAGTAAGCATTTAACTAATTGATTTCAATGCTTATGCATGCTCATATTTTTCAATTCATAATTGGGAGAAAGGGAAGGAATCAGTACACTACAAAATTTGATAGGTTTCTTGAGGTGAAAAGCAATGGATGATGAGATGAATGCATTGAAGAATAATGATACATGGGAATTCGTGAAATTACCGTCGAATAAGAAAGCTATTGGATGTAAATGGATGTACAAAGTGAAGTGCAAAAGTGATGGTTCATTGGAAAGATTTAAAGCACATCTAGTTACAAAAGGATATGTACAAGTATATGGATTGGATTATGATGAAACGTTTAGTCCAGCTGTGAAAATGACAACGATAAGAAGCGTGATTGTATGGGCTACTATGAACAATTGAAAATTATACCAAATGGATGTTAACAATGCATTCTTGAATGGAAAATTGCATGAGGAAGTCTATATGTAGCAACCAAAAGGTTATGTTGTATCCAAAGTATCCTGACTATGTATGCAAGTTAAAGAAAGCGCTTTATGGATTGAAACAAGCACTACGAGCATGGTGTGAATGATTCACTAAGAAGTTACTGGATTTGAAATTTATTCAATCAAAGATTGATTATTCACTCTTTGTATGGAATCGAGGAAGCATAATGATTCTATTAGTGATTTATGTCGATGATTTGATCATTACTGGAAATGATGAGAAGAGGATTGCTGATTTGAAAAAGCAACAAAAATCTGAATTTTCAATGTTGGATTTGGGAGAGCTAAAATATTTTTTGGGAATTAAAAAAATCTCAATGCAAGAGGGTGTTGGACTTGGGAGAGCTAAAATAATTTTTGGGAATTTAATTAATCTTAATGCAAGAGGGAATTTGGATGATACAACATAATTATATGTTGGAAATGCTTGAGAGATTTGGTATGAGTACTTGCAAACCTGTTGATACGCCACTTGATGCTAATGTTAAGCTTATGGATGATGGGAAATACTTGCATGATGCCAATGTGTATAGAAAGATAGTTCGAAGTTTGATTTATGTAACAAAGACAAGACGGGATTCGAGTTTTGCAGTTGGTTTGGTGAGTCAATTTATGCATAAACCATGTAGAGTGCACTTGGATGCAGTGAGACACAAATTGCGATATGTCAAAGGAACATGCAATTTTGGCTTGTTTTGTGAGAGAAAAGTTCAGTCGTGTATATATGCATATATAGATGCGGATTGGGCACAAAATGTCATGGATTGAAGGTCAACGAGTGGATTTTCATTTTCATTTGGAAGTGTAATCATTTCTTGGAGTAGCAAGAAGCAACCAGCTCTCGCCTTGTCAAGTACTGAAGATAAATATAGAGGCATTACACAAGCCGTTTGTGAAGCAACATGGATTAAGTACCTACTTGAAGACATGGGAGTCTACATCAAAGGAAAAGTGGTCATCTACTACGACAATGTGAGCAACATAATGTTATCAAAGAATCCAGTTTATCATGTGAGATCGACGCACATCAAAGTTCATTATCACTTTGTTTGTGAGAAGGTCATTGAAGGAGAAGTGGAGTTGATTCACATCAACACTGGAGAACAAGTAGCAGATATCTTCACCAAAGCTCTTCCCAAGGAGAAGTTCATCTACTTCAGAGAAGCTTTAGGAGTTAGGAAGCTTTAGTTTGTACTTATATTTCATGTCATGTTATTTCATTTTTTATGAACATATGTATTTCTTTCTTTCATTTTGTATTCAAGCTCATTTTGAGCTTGAGGGGTAGATTTGATGACATGGTATTAGTTACATTGTAAAAACACCAAAAAACACGTATAATAAAATAGAAACCATCATCGCCACTGTGTCGTGAACGAGCATATTTTCTGAGCTCTCTCTCTATGTCAATCATCTGTGTGTATGCAACACCATATCTGCAGTTTATCAGAGCAAGCACACATAATTAAAACTAGGAGATTCACTGCTCTCCATGTAAACTAGGAGATTCGTTGCTCTCCTCTTTGTGCTTCTTGCTTTAGAACCATAAACCTACAGTAGAAAACGAGTGTTTATGAGAGGCTCGTGCAATTAAGATGCCCATCTTTCTATTATATATTTTTATTTTCTAGAAAAGGAACTCACTTGTGGATAAAGTTCTTCTTGTTAATTTCCTGGTTGTGTATAATGGCTCTCAAATTTTGTTGCATGGAAGATTATTGATATGCATTGATTGTCAGATGAGTTAAGGATGTATACATTGGACATATAAAATTGCACAGAAGTTATACATTTACATCATTATCAAGACATCATAACCTTCAGGAACTTCTTGAATTGTTTTGTGCTTACATCATCTTTTTTGTATTAAAAAACGAAGTTCGGCCTTGGCCTACTCTCTCGTACATTAATTAAAAGAGAAAATGATGCAAGTGAATGGGACTAGTGACCTTTGGACCCCTCGAATCCCACAAAGTGCAGGCATAACTTGTGCATCTAGAGAATGTTACAAAGGAGGTCAATTACCCTCTCGTCCCCTTCATGTGGGGCTCACTTGGATTTAAGCTTGTTGTTCTCAACGAGAAACACTTTATGGTGCCTAAAAGGTGGGGACCTATTACACTTGGAGATTCTTTTGCCAAGGAGGATTAGAGACTTCTCGATTGACCACTCTTTGGAGGGTGTCCAAAGTTACAAGGTACACTGCTTCTTCCAAATCTTCTAGAGGGTTTTCCCTCTAATAGTGTTTCACATTTCCATTGAGGAGCCGATCGCTTTGCCCAAGAGCGCTTGTTTCTAGGAAATTTGTTCCTATAATCTTAAAGTATGACCAAGAGTCTACCATAGCCAAAGAGACTTGGGGCAGGCAAAGAAGATCTGACCTAGATGCTATGTCAGCATCGCTTGCACCATGGCGGAGTCCCACAAATTTTGCTAGCTTTTAGATTGGTCCAGATACCACAATGGAGAATTTTCCACATGAGAACCAACTTTTTGATATCAATGAGGGGATGCCATATAGACATGAACCTCAAATCCCACCGTAATCTTGTCCAAGTCAGGCAACACTTCTTGTTAAGCATGATATGATAGTCCATGTTTACCTTGATTGTAGGAATTTTGGACAAGCAATTGCTGTTGAGCCAAATAAGATCCTCATGGCACGACAGATCCTGCCCAATGAGGAATCTGGTTTTTGAATGTTCCCAGGTGATGCATCTATCCTAAAGGAGAGTAA
Source organism: Ceratopteris richardii (assembly GCA_020310875.1). Lineage (NCBI taxonomy): Eukaryota > Viridiplantae > Streptophyta > Polypodiopsida > Polypodiales > Pteridaceae > Ceratopteris > Ceratopteris richardii. The sequence goes on from CM035423.1 coordinate 67,884,217, forward strand.
CTCTAATTTCAGGGTCTATGTCCCCAAACCTGATACACTCGCCAATTTCTTGTTTCCAAAGGTGTTTCCACTATCTGAAACCCTTCTTCTAGAGCCTCTTAGCATTTTGGAGGCTCCAAGAAGCCACAACCTTGATGCTCGTGATCCAAAACTAGATTGAGTCATTTTATCTCATACCAGCCGCCCATTTCTAATCTTTTCTAATTCTGATATATTGTTTAAACTCATCCACACGGAGCACACCATATTCAAGCCTTTAGAGAAAACCGAAATCGGGGTGAATAAAAGGGTAAGGAGGCCCAAGTCCTTCCAACTAGGGAGTCCCTGAAAATGAGCTTGGCGTAAGAGGTTTCACAGTTGCACCAGGCCCTGATGATCCATTTTGCTACCAACTTTTCAGTCACACCTACAATGCCTAGAACCCCACAATCCTTTTGGCTGACGCAGGTAGACCATTTAATTTTTGGAATCCCCCTTCTGTTATGGTCCCCCTATCCAAAGAAACTTTCTACAGATTCTTTCCAATTTGTTAAGCTCTTGAGCCCTCGATCTCCAGCAAGAGAGAAAGTAAATTATCGAGGCGATGAGAAAGGTATTAATTACCATGGCATGCCTTGTGAGGTTGATTTGCATGCCCCAATATTCTAACTTGTTGTCTACTTTGGAAAGAACCTTATTCCATCTCTACTCCATTGAGATACCAAAGCCCATCGAGATACCAAGAAGGGAGAAGACCTGACCCCTGGGGATAATTTGGCAACCATGGTCAACGAGCAGTTGGGATGGTGGCCCGATGATGGCAGAAACATGATTTTCGAGTGGTTTATTTTGGAGACAAAGACCTCATAGAATGTGTCTAGGCACCCCCAAAAGGTTTCAATACTGGTCAAATCATTATGCACAAATGCATTCATGTCATCTGCAAAAAGTCTCATGATCATTTGGCCATGGTTGAGAGGTAGAGAGAGACCTTTAATATTGCCCATTTCCATGTGATGTTGCATAAGAACACTCAATCCCTCCATGGAAATAGCAAAGAGCAATAGGGCCTACGAGCATCCTTGCCTGATAGAGCATTTTAATCTGATAGCCTTTGATAGCTGACCGTTGACATTTATTTGCATCGATGCGTTCCCCAACAGGATAGCAATCATCTTAATGAATATTTGACTACAATCGAGGTCTTTTAGAGATTGAAGAATAAAGTCCCATTCAAGCCTGTCATAGGCTTTTTCAAAGTCGATGAGAAAAACCACATTTTGTTTGGACTCTTTAGCAAAATCAAGACTTTCCAAATATCAATAATAGCCTCCAGTATTGATCTACCCTTTATCAAACCTTTTTGGTCCTCACTGAGCCACTGTAAGACAATAGTTACGCAATATAACATAGGAGCAATAGCAGAGAAGATAACAGATATAGGAGAATCTCAACAATTTTTTACTAGCAGCAAGTACAAAGATGATGGCGTTGTCCACTCGTGCGCTCTCAAGGTAGAGCTTAAATGGTGATCTAGACAACTCTAGATAGGGAGATACAAGGTAGAGGTATGTTGGCTCAACTCAATGTCTCAGGTAGTGCAGAAGTCATGTATATATAGGATCATGGGTGGCCTTCCGTGGGCGGCTATACATGGGTGATAGAGCGTGGGCAGCCACCGCCCGCGTAATTGCCTTACACGGCTTAGACGGGTTGAACCGACCTAACAAATATAAATGATTTTTGACTCCGACAGGGAATATTCTATGGAATATTCCCTTTACCGTCGCGCTGGGGGCGCTGCCCCCGGACCCCAACCAGGGGGCCAGCTGGCCCCCTAGGACCCCCCGGACCCCCCAATTGGGGACCCTGGTAACTCCCTTTCCTTACAATACTTTACATGGTCCAATATGACCTTCATCCAACATGCAAGTTGGGATTCCCATCAATTGGGTAATGCACGCTTGGCTTCTCCTCATAATGGGGGCCTTACAAAATGTGCATAGAATCATGAGGGGTAGACATTGATCATATACTAACACCCCTCCTCAATGTTTACTGATGAAAAATCAAGTAGGTTTCAGTCCTATGCCCATCTGTTGAAGATGTCTGTTGAGCTGCTCTCTTCCAAGTGCTTTAGTGAATATGTCAGCACAATTTGCCTCTGTTGGGCAATATTCTAGCTCCACAATTTCATCTTCAATTAGCTCACGAATGTAATGGTATTGTACTTCTATGTGCTTGGTGCGAGCATGAAATACTAGGTTCTTTGCAATAGCCATACAACTTTGATTATCACACTTGAGTACAGTCGCCATATTTGATGGAAAGCCTAGATCTGCAAGAATTCTCCTTAACCAGACTGCCTCACAAGAAGCAAAACAAGCTGCTTTGTACTCTGCTTCAGTGGAGGAGAATGCGAGAGTTAGTTGCTTTCTACTTACCCAAGAAAATATTCCTGAACCAAGTGAGAAACAATATCCAGAAACTGATTTTCTAGAATCACAATCTCCAGCCCAATCTGAATCACAATATCCTTGGAGTGTATCACCTGTGGTATAAAAAATACCAAAATCCAAGGTTCCTACAATGTACCTTAGAGTTCGCATTCGAGCATTCCAGTGACTCTCCTTAGGTTTTTTGGAAAACCTGCTTAATGCTCCAAAAGCATAGCAAATGTCTGGTCTAGTGTTGCACAAAAAAATAAGACTTCCAATGAGCTTCCTATACTTCTTAGCATCTACATCAGGCATGTTATCATCCATTGATAGCTTATGATTTACCTCCATAGGTGTGCTAGTTGGCTTGCAGTCCATCATTCCAAATGACTTGAGAATCTCTTTGGCATATTTTTGTTGTGAGATGAAAATGCCATCCTTCCTTTGCCATACTTCAATTCCTAGACAAAAATGGAGTAGACCTAAGTCTGTCATTTCAAACTCAGTTCCCAAGCTGATCTGAGTTTGATTGATGAGTTCCTGATGATCTCCTGTAATGATCAAATCATCTACATATACAATGACAACATCTAGCTTGCTATCCCTTTTCGTTACATACAAGTTAGCATCAGAAGTACTTCTTTCAAAACCCATATTTTTTAAAAAATGATCTATTCGTTGGTACCAAGCCCGTGGAGCTTGCTTAAGTCCATACAAAGCTTTCTCCAACCTGCAAACTTTATTTTATGAATTGGGCACCTCAAAACCTGGTGGTTGAGATACATATACCTCCTCCTTGAGGTGACCATTCAAAAATGCAGATTTGACATCCATCTGGAAAATAGGCCAAGCCTTTTGTGCAGCTACTGCAAGTACTGTCTGAATAGTTGTCATGCGTGCTATTGGTGCAAAAGTTTCTTGAACATCAAATCCTTCGATCTATGAAAAACCCTGTGCAACTAATCTTGCCTTATACTTTTCTAATGTTCCATCTGCTTTATACTTAGCTTTCCAAATCCATTTAGTACCTATTACCTTCTTCTTTGGCGGCAAGTCGACTAGATCCCATGTATCTTTTTTGAGTATACTATCATACTCCGACTGCATTGCTGCTCTCCAACCTGGATCATCAAGGGCTTCTTCAATGGTGGTAGGTTCCTTTATCGAGCCCATGATATATGCCATTAGAGCCATGTTAACAATGTGTTTTGAGGCTCTTCTTTGCTCCTCTATTCCCTTTGATCTTTGTAATCCATCCGATGATGATTCTGGTACATCTACATTTGGATTGTGATCATCAAAGAGCTGTTGTGCCCACTTTGGTAGTGGCTTATGCTGTGCAGCTACAACTGGTTGGCTTTTTATTGAGGAAATTTCTCCATCAGATGTTTTCTCCTCCTCAACTTTAACCTGTCTTTTGATAGGCACAAGGTGAGATATTTCTCCATTTGATGAGATAGTAGATTTACCTTTATCTTCTACTAAGTGTGGTCATTCATCAAACACCACATCTACGCTGACAAAAATCTTCCTTGCCTCAGGATCCCACAACCTATATGCTTTAGACTCTTCACTATATGCTAGAAAGACACACTTTTTGCTTTTTGAATCCAACTTTGATCTTGTTGAATCAGGAATATGTGCATAAGAGAAACAACTAGAAATTCTGAAATGCAAAATTGAATGCTTTTTACCAGAATATGCTTCTTGAGGATTCATCCCCTTTAGAGCTTTTGAGTAGCTTTGATTGAGGATGTAGACTGCTGTATTGACTGCTTCTACCCAGAATGAATCAGGCATGTCTTGAGCCTTTAACATACAACGAGCCATTTCAACTACTGTCCTGTTCCTACGCTCAACAACGCCATTATGTTGAGGTGTATGAGCTGTGGTAAGTTGCCTTTTCACACCATGCTTCTTACAGTAATTGTTGAATTCTGTTGACAAGAATTCACCTCCTCTATCTGTTCTAAATTTCTTCAGTTTCCTTCGTGATTCATTTTCTACATACTTATGCCACGCTTTAAATTTTTCAAAAGCATCAGCCTTCTCTCGAATGAAATAAACCCACATCTTTCTACTATAATCATCGACTAACAGCAAGAAGTAGAAAGATCCTCCTAAAGCAAGTGTAGACATTTTACCGTAGAGATCAGCATGTACCAACTCTAGAGGAGCTTGAGATCGATTGTTGGTCTCTCTTGGAAATGCCTTTCGTTGTTGCTTGCCCATCATACAAGCTTCACAAGGTTCCTGCAACTCTGAAAATGCAGGCAAATGAGCAACCATCCGTGTTCTTTGCATCTCCTTCAAAACTACAAATCCGAGATGCCCAAATCGTTGGTGCCATAACCTACTTACATCTTTATCTTCTGTAGGAGTTAAAGCACTTAACTCATACAGGTTATCCCATCGTATGCCTTTACCTACAACATTACGTGATGAATCCATGATTTCCGCACCACTCTTATTGAAGTGAACTTCGAGTCCACGATCTGTTATTGCAGAAACTGACAACAAATTTCTTTTGAGTGTAGGTACATAGAGAACATAGGATAAATTTTTCTCAACACTTGGAGAAGTGATAAAAGAGATGGTTCTAGTTCCTTCGGTTGAACACTTGGAGTCATTTCCCACCACTACATTGATGGATTCCTGTAGAGGCACTAGGGAACTATACCAATCCTTTTTACTGGTCATATGGCGAGAAGCTCCACTATCTAAAATCCATGGTTCATCAACACGAGCTTGAGCAGATGAGCATACCTCTTCAATAGCTACCCAAAGTTCCAGGTCTTTGTTGTTTGCATACTCTTTGTTCTTCCATGATGATTTAAAGTTCCATTCCATTCATCAGCTTGCTTCTTTTCTATAATCCTTGATGGCATGGCCTTTCTTTTCACAATAGAAGCAACTTCATGTGATTTTTTCTTCTTTGGCTTCTTCTTTGATCCTTCAGAGGCTTTACCTTTTGCATTTGCTAAGAATGCAACATTACTTGTACTTTGCCGATTCTTCAGCCGCATCTCTTCTTCTAAAAACATCGCACAAAACTCTTCAAATGTAAGAGGAGTTGGTCTTACCTGAGTGTTAAGGGCTATTACTAATCCATCATACTTTGCTGGAAGAACATGTACACATCTTTGAGCCAGCTCTTCTGGTGTTATAACAACACCAACTGCAGCCAATTTATCTTGAAGATGCTTTATCCGTTTGATAAAATCTTCAGCCTTTTCAGAATCAGAATGCTTTTCATTTGCCAACTGATTTTCTAAATTTTGTATCCTAGTGTGGTTCTTGGTCTCATATTGACGAGCCAATATGCCCCAAGCCTCATGTGCTTTAGTAGTATGTTGAACTAAAGTAAGCACAGAATCACTTACACTAGTGACAATCGCACATAATGCATCAGCATTCGGCCTCTTCCAAGCTCGTAGAAGATCTGGATCTGGCTAAATCATCAATCTTGAATTTGTTGGATCTTCAACTGGTATAGGCTCTGGATCCAATCCCATCGCTCCCATGACAGTGTCAAGTAATTCATAGGAGTCCAAAATTGCAGAAATTTTGAACTTCCAGAGTGTATAGTTGGTTCCATCCAGCTTCCCTTCGGCAAATGCAAGTGGACGAATTCGAATAGGTGCAGCATTAACATTAGCAGAAGCACCAAGAATAGTGTTGGACGATGAAGCCATCATGTAATCACTCGAATAATCTACTGATATTCTAGTCTGCTAGTAGGCTAAAATAGTGATACTTCTCAAGCTATTCGAACCTTACAGCTCTGATACCATGTAAGACAATAGTTACGCAATATAACACAGGAACAATAGCAGAGAAGATAACAGATATAGGAGAATCTCAACAATTTTCTACTAGCAGCAAGTACAAAGATGATGGCGTTGTCCACCCGTGCGCTCTCAAGGTAGAGCTTAAATGGTGATCTAGACAACTCTAGATAGGGAGATACAAGGTAGAGGTATGTTGGCTCAACTCAATGTCTCAGGTAGTGCAGAAGTCATGTATATATAGGATCATGGGTGGCCTTCCGTGGACGGCTATACATGGGCGGTAGAGCATGGGCGGCCACCGCCCGCGTAATTGCCATACACGGCTTAGACCGGTTGAACCGACCTAACAAATATAAATGATTTCTGACTTCGACATGGAATATTCTATGGAACATTCCCTTTACCGTCGCGCGAGGGGCGCTGCCCCCGAACCCCCACCAGGGGGCCCGCTGGGCTCCTGGGACCCCCCAGACCCCCCAATGGGGGACCCTGGTAACTCTCTTTCCTTACAATACTTTACATGGTCCAATATGACCTTCATCCAACATGCAAGTTGGGATTCCCATCAATTGGGTAATGCATGCTTGGCTTCTCCTCATAACGGGGGCCTTACAAAATGTGCATACAATCATGAGGGGTAGACATTGATCATATACTAATAGCCACTTCTTCAAGTGGTAAGAAATTCTACTAGCAAAACCTTTTGCAAGAATCTTGTACTGTCTTTGAAGCATCATGATTGGGCACCTGTTTTCAATCCTATTCCTATCACCTTTTTTATGGATAAGCTTGATGACGCCTTTGTTTAGGCATTTGGGAAGCAGTTGTTGATATATTTAGGTAGTGATGTGTGTGAACACACTAGGACCACCGGGGCACTTTTTTCCCTCTTTAGGAGGTTCTTTTCCCCCGACTTGTATATAAGCATATTGCCCTAATGGGCTACTTATCTTTGTACATTCTCGTGGTAATACATTCAGTATTGTGTGTTGTGCTCCAAGCTTCTTCTTCTTCCTTGTGCTGTTTGCATGCTTCCATACACGTCTAACTCCAACAATTGGTCTCAGAGAAGGTCACCATTTCATTTAGGACATCGTGTACACTCCTCCGCTCATAGTCTCAGATTCGCACGAAATTTGATATGTATACTCTGGGTGATTACGAGATCGCAATTTGAGCTCGTTTCGGCCTCTGAACGCACTATTGTAGTGCTTGTGTAGGCTATTTCATCTTTTTGTGCCAAAGATATATACCAGTTTTGCTTTGCCATTATAAGCATCTCAAGGTCTGCTAGAGGTCTAGGAGAACTTGTTTGGGTAGTTCTGCTCAAGTTTTTTAGATAAAGTCATTTTTCTGCATCAAGGTATTTTAGTCAGTGGCCATGGCTGAAAGTAGTGATGTATTTTGTATGTTGGCTGTTGAGGATAAGTTGGATGGTACCAATTATCCATTGTGGGATTATATGATGCATCATGTATTGGTCACAAAAGGACTGTAGAATATTGTGCAGGGTGTTAAAAAACATCTTATTATACTTGTGAACATAGGTACTACAAATAGAGGTACTCAAGCTGATGTAGATGGTGTCAAAGTTGGTGATATTCTATAGATTATTGTTCATGATGCTATTTTTGTTGCACCTAGTGTAGAGCAAACGCGTTGGGATGGTAGAGATGCTCAGGCACACGCACTGATAGCTTTGTCTATCAAACGTGCCATTAATCCTCACATTCAATCTTGCAGAATAGAGAAGGATGCTTGGCATACACTTACCACATTGTACCAGGCTAGGAATGAGGCTCATGTTGCTTACCTTCGAAAATAGTTGAAGAGTGAGCACATGAATGAAGGTGATTCTATGGAAAATTTTCTGAAAAAGATTAAGGATTTGAAAGAACAGTTGATTTTTGCAGATGAAGTCCTCCTGACAGTTCACTTGTGCAGACTATTCTGAATGGTCTTCTCGACTCATATAAGAGTTTTGCTTCTACTCTTCATTTGATGATGAAAGGTAATACAACTGCCTTAACATTTGAAGAGTTCGTTTTTGTTTTATTGCAGGAAGACCAGTCTAGGCAAAATAGGTCTATTATGCATGTTGCAAATCAAGCTTTCGTGGCTAGTTAGAAGGGCAAAGGTAAATGGAGCTCTTCTACTAGTAGGCAGAAAACTGCAAATGTTGCACATTCGAAGAAGGAAGACAAAGATGAGAAGAAATAAGAAAAGCAGAATTGTTTTGCAAATAATGTAAAGCAAATGATCATGTTAAGAGCTATCCAAAATTGGCTGCTAAAGAGGCAAAAACAAAGGAGGCTAGAATGGTTGTTGCAGAGGCCTCCACACAAAAAATAGAGTCTCCTAATCTAGTAATGAATGAAGAATGGGTGTCTACTATTGTTTGTAGTTTTGACCCTTCTTCTCATGAGTAGTGTATGTGTGTAGTAGACTCCGATGTTTGGTACTTTGATAGTGGGGCAACCAGACATATTACTTCGCAACGTAGTTTCTTCATTTCACTCGAGGCTGCCCCTACACGAAATACTATCACATGCGCCAACAACTCCTCGTATCCTATCATGGGAGTTGGTAAGATCATTCTTACTACTGTTGATGGTAGTTCTTTCACTTTGTTAGATGCTTTATTTGTGCTAGGGATCAAGAAGAATTTGTTATCAGTTTCAGCTTTAGCCAACATTGGCTTGGTTGTGAAATTTGTTAATGATAGGTCTACACTTCATGATCTGTCAAATGGCGATGTGATTATTGATTTTGACATTTTATGTCGTGGGCTCTATAAGCTCATAGACTACGAAAGATCTCTGAATGATTCAACATGTTCAGTACATGGTTCTCAGGCTATGTCAGATGCAAAGCCTTGGCATGCACGCTTTGGTCATCTAAATTTCGATAGTTACTATGCTTGCAGAAATCTGAAATGATGTCCTCTTTGCCCAAACTTGAGGCACCCGGAAAACATCTTTGTGAAGGTTGTATTTTGGACAAAATGCAGACCCTCCTTTCCAAAAGATGGTTTAGTTTGGGCTACTTAGAAATTGCAGCTTAAACATAATGATGTCTATGGTCCTATGAAGACACCTTCTTTTGGAAACTATCTTTATTTCATGACTTTCATTGATGATTTTTCTGCCATGCATGGGTATATCCACTCAAAACAAAGGCCGAAGTGTTCAGTTTTTGGTATTTGTTGTAAATATATCAGCATGTAAAATGGGCACCCTCTGTTCTGATGGGGGGGGGGGATATATGTCTTCTGAATTTAATGCATTTTTGTTTAAACATGAGATAAAACATCAATGTATAGTGCCATATACACCTCAATAGAATGGAGTTGTTGAACGGAGGAACAGATCATGGAGATGGAAAGGTGTATGGCCAAGAGTGAGGCTTTACCACATAATTTCTAGCTTGAGGTTGTCATGTGTGCAACATATGTACTTAACAGGTGTCCCACTAAAACACTGCAATTTATCACTCCATCTGAGGCTTGGCATGGTCGCAAGCCATCTGTTGCTCATCTATGTGTTTTTGGTTGTTTGTCATATGCATTAATGCCTGAACAACATCGCAAGAAATTGGATGATAAAGTACTAAAATGTATTCTTGTTGGGTAGAGTTCTCAAAGCAAAGGCTATCGTTTATATCATCCACAGAATAAACACATTTTGGCTAGCGATGATGTTGTTTTTGTGGGAGATGCTTTTTAGCCTTTACTTTTATGTATGAAGGAGACATCTATTAGCTCCAAAGACATGTATGATACTTTGCTACCTCTTTTTATAGGCGGACAATCTAGTGTTGGAGCAAGCACCAGCACTAGATTGTCTATGTGCTTGGTATGAAAAGATACATGCCTATCTGATTGCACATGGTTTTGAGAATATTCCAACTGAGACCACCCTATATGTTAAGCATGCTAATGATGTGCTTCTGATCATTGTGGTGTATGCTGATGACATGCTGCTCACTGGTCCTCATGAGAAGCATATTGTTGATTTCAAGGCTGGTTTACATGCCTCATTTGAGATTTCTGATTTGGGGCATTTGCATCATTATTTGGGCATTGAGTTTATGCACGTTGATGGTGGAATGGCTTTGTGTGAAATGAAATATATTGACACATTATCCTTGAATACTATAAACCTATTGACACTCCTATGGAGATAGGTTTATGATTGAGTCTTTATGATGTTGGAGATGCATTTGATGTTATTCTCTATCAGCAGGCTCTTGGATGCTTGATTTACTTATGCATTACTCAACTAGATATTCAGTTTGTTGTCTAAAAAATGAGCAGTTTTATGCATTGCCCAGGTGTCAAGCATTGGCAGGCACTTAAGTGCATCTTTTACTACTTGAATGGTACCTAACTACTTGGGTTGTTACAATTGGGGGATCACTACCACAAGATTTGCATGCTTTTTTTTACTCTAACTAGGTTGGTCTCTATGACACTCGTGTGTCCACTAGTGGTTTTTGCTTCATGCTTGGTAGCTCATGCATATCTTGGCTGAGCAAGAAGAAGCTTACTGTGGCCACTTTCAGTTGTGAGGCTAAGTATAGGGCAATTTTCACAATGACTGTTGAGTGCGTGTGGCTCAAACTCCTTATGGCTGATTTGGGTGTTGGTCAGTCTCCTACCACCAGAATCTTCAATGACAATTAGAGCACATTGGCAGTTGTGAGGAACCCCATGTTTCATGCTCGCACTAAGCACATTGTGGTGCATTATCATTATGTCAAGAAGAGGTTCTTGACTAGAGAGATGAGCTTGGCATATGTGCCCATGCAAGAGAACGTTGTAGACCTTTTCACGAAGGCTCTTCCTAGGGAGAAGTTTGAAGCTTTCCACAAAGCTTTAGGCTTTATTCCTTTTGTGGATTGATTCCACATAGCTTCACACTTCCTTATACATGAGTGCTAGCTCCTTGCTCACTGCATCACTCCCATGGGGGATTTGTTGATATATTTAGGTAGTGATGTGTGTGAACATGCTAGGACCATCGGGGCACTTTTTTCCCTCTTTAGGAGGGTTTTTTTGCTTGGCTTGTATATAAGCCTATTGCCCTAATGGGCTACTTATCTTTTGTACATTCTAGTGGTAATACATTCAATATTATGTGTTGTTGTGCTCCAAGCTTCTTCTTCTTCCTTGTGTTGTTTGCATGCTTCCACAGATGTCTAGCTCCAACAGTTGATCTCAGAGAAGGTCACCGTTTTATCTATGGCGTGGTGGACACTCCTCCAGTCATAGTCTCAAAATCCCACAAAATTCCGTATGTATACTCAGGGTGATTAGGAGATCACGATTTGAGCTCGTTTCGGCCTCTGAGTGCACTATTGTAGTGCTTGTGTAGGCTATTTTTTCTTTTTGTGCCAAAGATAAATACCGGTTTTGGTTTGCCAGTATAAGTGTCTCAAGGTCTGCTACAGGTCTAGGAGAACTTGTTTGGGTACTTCTGTTCAACTTTTTTAGATATAGTCCTTTTTCTGCATCAAGGTATTTTAGTCAGTGGCCATGGCTGAAAGGAACGTTGGATGGTACCAATTATCCATTGTGGGCTTATATGATGCATTATGTATTGGTCACAAAAGGACTGTGGAATATTATGCAAGGTGTTGAAAAACATCCTATTATACTTGTGAACCTAGGTACTACAAATACAGGTATTGAAGCTGATGCAGATGGTGTCAAAGATGGTGATATTCTACATATTCCTATTCGTGCTGCTATTTTTGTTGCACCTACTATAGAGAAAACTCGTTGGGATGGTAGAGATGCTCATGCACATGCACTGATAGCTTTGTTTGTCAAATGTTCCATTAATCCTCACATTCGCTCTTGCAAAATAGCTAAGGATGCTTGGGATACACTTATCACATTGTACGAGGATCGGAATGAGGCTCATGTTGCTTACCTCTGAAAACACTTGGAGAGTGAGCACATGAATGAAGGTGATTCTATGGATAATTTTCTGAAAAAGATCAAGGATTTGAAAGAACAGTTGATTTCTGCAGATGAAGTCCTCTTGACAGTTCACTTGTGCAGGCTGTTTTGAATGGTCTTTGTTGGTGCAGGGCAATCAATAATTGATGTTTTGATGAAGAATTGAAGTCAAGGACTTAAGAAAAGATCAAGTTATGAAGCATGAAGGAAGTGCATATCGAGAAGATGAAGATGTGTACACATATGTACATTAATTCAGAGATAGTTCACTTATACTTTTGTATAGTCATGAGCTTGTAAATATTTGCCTATATATACAAAGAAAATGTCGGGGAAAAAATGAGAGATTTTAGAATAGAAGAATTAAGAAGAATTAGATGTGATTAGACACTTGAGAAGTGTAAAGACTAGTTCTCTCATTCAGATGTAAAGTTTTCTAGTAATGGAAGAAAAATTGTGCCCGATGTTTCTATGCATTCTCCTTCTGTGCTTGATCATTTCAAGAATCCTTTTGTAGACATCTAAGTCCATAGCTAATGAGTCTATGGTTAAAGTTTGAGAGCCTAATTGTAAATAGGCTGTGAGAATTATGAGTGGAATATTCATATGTGAAGAAGTGTTGACAGTCTTTTGAAACAGGCACAAACTCGATGATCAAAGATTTGTTCATTTCTTAGTGCATAGTTTAAAGTTTTGCACAAGTAAGGAGTCAAAATCGAAGTTTTAAGGTAATCCAACTATGGCTAAAAGCATTTGCATAAATGGGTTCTAGTTTGAGAGAACCAAGTGTTAGAAGTTACAAGTGTCTGAATCGACTTCTCAGAAGAACAGGTTTAGACATAGGTGACTTGTTGAGATCATTTTTCAAGATCTACTAAATATTCTGGAATGAATTAACTTGGAGAGGGTGTGCAAACTATAGGCAACACCGTGTGCAAAGTTTTATTTAAAAACATTACACATTTGATAAGTCAATGAGAAAGTTATGTGCAGCAGACTTTCTGTGTAATCATCTTCTTCACAGTTTGATCAAAATTTTGATAACTGATCATTGATCCTTAAAATTGGTGAATGTTTTGAGTTACTCTTGATATAGAGCTGCTCTAACTTCAAGATTAGCTTGTTCCTTTGGAGATTAACCCTCTCCATTAGTGGTATCAGAGCAGGAAACATCAAAATTGAAGAAAGGACGATCCCGACTGTTGCAGTCATAAAGAACTCAACATCTGAAGATTCAAAAGGTGAAAGCTTGAGAGCAAAGCTTGAGAAGGAGGCCATACAAAATCAAGGAAGACAAAAGGAGTATCATTCGAAGCAAAGGTACATCTATTACTCATAAAGTTTGAAGAATTCAATACACAAGTGAAGAAAGGATGGGAGATTCTCTTCAGATAGAGAAGTTGGATAGAGAGAACTATCCAGCATGGTCAATGAGGATGGAAGCTCATCTTATGAGCAAAGACTTGATAGGTTATATTACAGGTGAAGAAGAAAAGTCTCAATTCAGAGATCCTAGTGTTCCAACTAGGGAGGAATTATCAGATTTGAAGACTTGGATGAAGAAAGATGCTCAAGCTAGGAGCATTATCTACATGGCAGTTAATGAATACTTGGTACCTCACATTAGAGGTCTTGAAAGTGCAAGTGATATATGGAATTCTTGGGAAGAGCATTTCCAAAACACCACAAAGTCAAGGAAGGCATCCTTGTGGGCAGAATTTACCACATTCAAGAAGAAGGCCTCTCAATAAATCTCCGATTATGTAACTAGGATGAAGGACATTGCAGATGCATTAGGAGTAGTTGATGAAGATATTGAGGAGGATACGTTGGTAAGGCAAATCCTCATAGGTTTAAGAGGTGATGATAAATGGAAGCCATTCATTTTGTCTACTGAATTATCACTAGATCATTTTACTCCTGACCTAAATCAGTTGCTAGGACACATGCTAACCTTTGAGCAGGATGTCAAAGGAGAAAGTGATAAAAGTACAGGTCATGCAATGTATTCAAAGGATAAGAAGAAGAATATCAAAGGGAAGCAACAAGCAAATGAAGATGAGGGTACAACTAGCCAAGCTAACTTCCTAAGAGGAAGAGGAGGTGGCAAAGGTAGAGGAAGAGGCATGAGTAATAAAGATGGAATCAAAGCTTGCTGGATTTATGGTAAGTCAAATCATTTGGCTAATGATTGTTGGCATAATACTTAGAATAATGGTGGATATAATCAGAACTTTAATTCAAGAGGAAGAGGTGGTAGAAATCAAAGAGGTAATTTCAGAGGTAGAGGTTACTTTGGAAGAAATGCAGGTAGAGGATTCCAAAGTCAACAATACAACAATACCTACTACAATTATGCTTCAGCTCAGAGGGAGGATTCAACATTGATAATGAATGCAACTTGTGAAACGCAAAGTGAAGACCAAAGAGTCTTCTACATTGACTTAGGGTGTAGCAATCACCTGAGTGGCAACATAGCTTTGATGACTGATTTGGAAAATAAGGTAACTAATCATATAGTTCAAACTGTGACAATACAAAGCACAATGTGAAGTCAATTGGATCACTGAAGGCCAAGGATGGAAGTATTCTCTTAAGTAAGGTTTTGTATGTTCCTACAATTCCAAAGAATTTGATAAGTGTAGGACAAATTGTTGAAAAAGGTTATGAAGTTAGGTTCCCTAATGAAGGAGTGTTTGTGGAAGACCCTAGCCATGGGTATAAACAAATTGTTTCAGGGAAGAAAGAAGGAATATTGTTCACATTGAAGATTCAAGGTAATGTTGGTCATGCCTTGTTCACTTATGGAGGACATAAGAACTCTGAGTTAGATCTTTGGCACAAAAGGCTTGGACATTTCAATGAAAGAGGTATCAAAGATATGGTTAAAAATGGTTCAATGCTTGGATTGCCTAATGTTGCAGGTCAACATATGACATACAGATGTGAGGCATGTCAATTAGGTAAGGCTCATAAGCAATCTTATTCCAAGCATGGATTTATGTATTCAGAGAAGCTTGAGTTGGTACACACAGATGTGTGGGGACCATCAAAGGATTTTAGTATCAACGGCTCAAGGTATTATGTGATTTATGTTGATGATGCTACCAAATGGATCACTATCTATGTGATCAAAGATAAGTCAGAGGTATTCAATACATTCAAACATTATCATGTGTATGCAGAGAGAATTACAAGTCATAAGTTGCAGAGATTAAGGTCAAATGGAGGGGGAGAGTATTTCTCTAATGAGTTCAGTGATTACTTGTGGAATGCAGGTATAAAAAGGGAAATTACTTGCAAGTACTCTCCTCACCAAAATGGTGTAGCAAAATGGAGGAATAGAACTCTTGTTGAGTTTGCAAGATCCATGATGAAGGAGAAAATTGCCCAAATTACTTATGGGCTGAGGCTGTAAACAGAGCTACTTATTTGGTCAATAGATAACCATGTAAAGCTTTACAGGGTATGACACCATATGAGGCATGGTGGGGTAAGAGACCTACTTTAGATCATTGCAAAGTATTTATTTGTTTGGCATATGCATATGTGCCATCACAATTAAGGCACAAATTGGAACCTAAAGCTGAAAAGTATGTATTTATTGGATATGATGATAAGCAGATGGGATATAGGTTGTGGAGTCCATCCACAAAGCTATTCATTGTGTCTAAAGATGTTACATTTGATGAGCAAGGTACTTGGTATGTAGGTACAATCAATATTTATGCAGGTGATGAAGAAGTTGTGAATCAAAAGAAAGGTAAATCAAAGGTTCATATATTTGATGAAGAGTAGAACAATGAAGTACAGGTTGAATTTGAAGAAGTACCAAGATTTGAAATAGAGTGTGATGAACCAGAAACCTCAAGGATTGGAGAACTCAGAAGGTCATCAAGACACAAATGGCAACCTACAAGGTATAGCTATGACACTTCTTTTTTGGCTACCAAAGATTATGCTTATATGATAAAGGCAGATAAAGACCCTTCTACATATGAAGAGGCAAAAGGTAAGGAAAATTGGGAGAAAGCTATGCAGGAAGAGTATGATGCATTGATGGAGAATTAGACATGGATTTGGTTCCTAAACCAAATAGTCAGAAGTTCATTGGATGTAAATGGTTTTACAAAACTAAGAGGTAGGCAGATGGAAGTGTGTCTAGGTATAAAGCTAGACTTGTTGTGAAAGGGTTTGCTCAGACATATGGTATAGATTATGATGAAACCTATAGTCCTGTGGCAAAGATGACAACCATCAGGACACTCATAGCCATTGTTGCATGTAAAGGTTGGAAATTATGTCAACTAGATGTGAAGAATTCTTTTCTAAATGGTTATATTTCAGATGATGTTTTCATGGAGCAACAACAAAGATTCAGAGATGAAAGGTATCCAGATCATGTGTGCAAGCTCAAGAGAGCTTTGTATGGTTTGAAGCAGGCCCCAAGGACATGGAATTATAGACTTGTGAAGTTCTTAAAAGAACTTGGATTCTAAGTATCTAAAGCAGATAGTAGCTTGCTTGTCATCAAAGCAAGTGAAGATAGGTTCATATACATGTGCATATATGTTGATGCTATAATTCTTACAGGTACAGATGAGAAAGGCATTCAAAGCCTAAAGAAGAAAATGGAGAAAGAGTTCAAAATCAGTGACTTGGGAGACTTGTCATATTTCTTGCGAATGGAGATATCATACACTCAACATGGAGTGTATGTAACTCAAGGAAGGTATTTGAGAAACTTGTTGATCAAGTTTAAAATGGATGATTGTAGGGTAGCACCTACTCCAATGGAGGTGAATCATAAACTGAGCAGATATGGAGGAGAAGAGTTCAAGGACATGAAGCTATATCAAATTTTGGTTGGTAGTCTAATTATGCTACATTAACTAGACCTGACTTGTCATATGCAGTGGGAGTATTTTCTCAATTCATGCATTGTCCTAGGAAAGAACATTGGATTGTAGGACAAAGAGTGTTGAGGTACATTAAGGGTACACTCAAAGAAGGTTTTTATTATGGTTTTACATCAGATACAAACATCAAGATCTATAGTGATACAGATTGGGTAGGTAATCCTGATGATAGGAGATCAAATTATGGATACTTATGTTATGTGGGAGATAAGTTAATTTCTTGGTGTTCAAAGAAGCAACACACAGTTGCTTTGTCATCTACAGAATCAGAGTACAAAGGTATGGTTGAAGCTGCAAAGGAAGTGATATGGCTTAAGACTCTTATGAAGAGTTTTGACATCACTCAGAGTATACCCACTATTCATGGAGATAACATGAGCTCATTATATTTAGCTGCTAACCTTGTTTTTCATGCCAGGAATAAACATATTGAGATACAGTATCACTTTCTTAGAGAGAAGGTGATGGATAAGGATATTGAAGTTATACATACTTCAACAAAAGATCAGATAGCTGATATGCTAACAAAAAGCTTGGATGGACCAAAGCTATAGAGATTCAAAGACATGGCAGGCATAAAGAAGACAGAGAAAACCTCAATTGATGATTGAGGGGTAGCTATTGGTGTAAGGCAATCAACAATTGATGTTTTGATGAAGAATTGAAGTCAAGCACTGAAGAAAAGATCAAGTTATGAAGCATGAAGGAAGTGCATATCCAGAAGATGAAGATGTGTACACATATGTACATTAATTAAGAGATAGTTCACTTATACTTTTGTATAGTCATGAGCTTGTAAATATTTTCCTATATATACAAAGAAAATGTCGGGGCAAATATG
Source organism: Ceratopteris richardii (assembly GCA_020310875.1). NCBI lineage: Eukaryota > Viridiplantae > Streptophyta > Polypodiopsida > Polypodiales > Pteridaceae > Ceratopteris > Ceratopteris richardii. Next base: position 67,902,150 of record CM035423.1, read on the forward strand.
AGAGATTGTAGAATGCAAGAATTAAGAAGAATTAGATGTGATTAGACACTTGAGAAGTGTGAAGACTAGTTCTGTCATTCAGATGTAAAGTTTTCTAGTAATGGAAGTAAAATTGCGCCCGATGTTTCTGTGCATTCTCCTTTTGTGCTTAATCATTTCAAGAATCCTTTTGTTGACATCTAAGTCCATAGTTAATGAGTCTATGGTTAAAGTTTTAGAGCCTAATTGTAAACAGGCTGTGAGAATTATGAGTAGGAACATTCATATGTGAAGAAGTGTTGACAGTCTTCTGAAACAGGCGCAAACTCGATGATCAAAGATTTGTTCATTTCTCAGTGCATAGTATAAATTTTTGCAAAAGTAAGGACTCAAATCTAAGTTGGAAGGTAAGCCATCTATGGCTAAACGAATTTGCATAAACGGTTTCTAGTTTGAGAGAATCAAGTGTTAGAAGAAGTTACAGGTGTCTGAATGGACTTCTCAGAAGAACAATTTTAGACATAGGTGACTTGTTGAGATCGTTTCTCAAGATCTACTGAATCTTCTGGAATGATTTAACTTCGAGAGCGTGCGCAAACTATAGCCGACAACTTCTGCAAAGTTTTATAAAAAACTTTACACATTTGATAAGTCAATGAGAAAGTTATGTGCAACAAACTTTCTGTGTAATCATCTTCTTCACAGTTTGATCAAAATTTTGATAATTGATCATTGATCCTTTAAATTGGTGAATGTTTTGAGTTACTCTTGATATAGAGGTGCTCTAACTTCAAGAGCAGCTTGTTCCTTTGGAGATTAACCCTTTCCATCAGTCTTCTCGACTCATATAAGAGTTTTGCTTCTAATCTTCATTTGATGATGAAAGGCAATCGAACTGCCTTAACATTTGAAGAGTTAGTTTCTGTTTTATTGCAGGAAGACCGGTCTGGGCAGAACAGGTCTATAATGCATGTTGCAGATCAAGCTTTCATGGCTAGTCAGAAGGGCAAAGGTAAATGGAACTCTTCTAGTAGTAAGCAGAAATCTGCAAATGCTGTAGATTTGAAGAAGGAAGACAAAGATGAGAAGAAATAAAAAAGCATAATTGATTTGCAAATAATGTAAAGCAAATGATCATGTTATTAAGAGCTATCCAAAACTGGCCGCTAAAGAGGCAAAGAAGAAGGAGGTTAGAATGGTTGCTGCAGAGGCCTTCACACAAAAAACTGAGTTTGCTAATCTAGTACAGAATGAAGAATGGGTGTTTACTATTGTTTGTAGTTTTGACCCATCTTCTCATGAGTAGTGTATGTGTGTAGTAGACTCAGATGTTTTGTTCTTTGATAGTGGGGCAACCAAACATATTACTTCGTAGCATAGTATCTTCATTTCACTCGAGCTTGTCCCTACAGGGAATACTATCACATGCATCAACAACTCCTCTTATCCTATCATGGGAGTTGGTAAGATCATTCTTACCACTGTTGATGGTAGTTCTTTCACTTTGTTGGATGCTTTATTTGTGCTAGGGATCAAGAAGAATCTGTTATCAGTTTTAGCTTTATCCAAGATTGGCTTGGTTGTGAAATTTGTTGATGATTGGTGTACACTTCATGACCTGCGGAATGGCGATGTGATTATTGATTCTGGCATTTTATGTCGTGGGTTGTATAAGCTCATAGACTATGAAAAATCTATGAATGATTCAGCACGTGCAGTACATGATTCTCAGGCTATGTTAGATGCAAAGCTTTGGCATGCACACTGTGTTCATCTATATTTCACTAGTTTACTATGCCTGCATAAATCTGAAATGGTGTCCTCTTTGCCCAAACCTGAGGCACCCCGAAAACATCTTTGCGAAGGCTGTATTTTGAGCAAAATGCAGCATTCCTCCTTTCTAAAATATGGTTCAGTTCGGGCTACTCAAAAATTGCAGCTTATACATAATGATGTCTATGGTCCTATGGAGACACCTTCTTGTGGCATTTATCTTTACTTCATGACTTTCATTGATGATTTTTCAAGCATGCATGGGTATATCCACTCAAAGAAAAGTCCAAAGTGTTCAGTTTGTGGTTTTTGCTGAAACTATTTTAGCATGTAAAATAGGCACCCTCCGTTTTGATTGAGGGGGGGAATATATGTCTTCTGAATTCAATGTACAACGTGGGATAAAACATCAATATACAGTGGCATATACAACTCAACAGAATGGAGTTGTCAAACAGAGGAACAAATCATGGAGATGGCGAGGTGTATGGTCAAGAGTCAGGCTTTACCACATAGTTTCTAGCTTGAGGTTGTCAAGTGTGCAGCATATGTACTTAACAAGTGTCCCACTAAAGCACTGCAGTCTATCACTCCATATGAGGTTTGGCATGGTTGCAAGCCATCTGTTGCTCATCTGTGTGTTTTTGGTTGTTTGGCATATGCATTAATGCCTGAACACCATCATAGTAAATTGGATGATAAAGTAGTAAAATGTATTTTTGTTGGGTACAGTTGTGAAAGAAAAAGCTATTGTTTGTATCATCCACAGACTAAACACATTTTGAATAGCCATGATGTTGTTTTTGTGGGAGAGGTTATTCAGCCTTTACTTTTATGTATGAAGGAGACATATGATAGCTCCAAAGACATGTATGATACTTTGTTACCTCTTTTTACAGGTGGAGAGTCTAGTGCTGAAGCGAGCACCACGTGCTTGGTATGAAAAGATACATGCCTATATGATTGCACATGGTTTTGAGAACAGTCCAACTGAAACCACGCTATATGTTAAGCGTGCTAGTGATGTGCTTCTGATCATTGTGGTGTATGTTGATGACATGCTGCTCACTAGTCCTCATGAGAAGCATATTGCTGATTTGAAGGCTGATTTACATGCCTCATTTGAGATGTCCGATTTGGGGCATTTGCATCATTATTTGGGCATTTAGTTTATGCACGTTGATGGTGGAATGGCTTTGTGTCAAAGGGAATATATTGACATATTATTGTAGCATTTTGGCCTTGAAGACTGTAAACCTATTGCTAGTCCTATGGAGATAGGTTTATGATTGAGTCTTTATGATGTTGGAGATGCATTTGATGCTATTCTCTATCAGTAGGCTGTTGGATGCTTGATTTACTTATGCATTACTTGACTAGATATTCAGTTTGTTGTCTCACAAATGAGCAGGTTTATGCATTGCCCAGGTGTCAAGCATTGGCAGGCGCTTAAGTGCATCTTTTGCTACTGGACTGGTAACCAACTACTTGGGTTGTTCCCAATGGGGGATCACTATCGCCAGATTTGCATGCTTTTTTTTTACTCTGACTAGGTTGGTGTCTATGACATTCATGTGTTCACTAGTGGTTTTTGTTTCATGCTTGGTAGCTCATGCATATCTTGGTAGAGCAAGAGGTAGTCTACTGTGGCCACTTCTAGTTGTGTGGCTGAGTATAGGGCAACTTTCACAGTGACTATTGAGTGTGTGTGGCTCAGACTCCTTATGGCTGATTGGGGTGTTGGTCAGTCTTCTACGACCACAATCTTCAATGACAATAAGAGCGCATTGGCTGTTGCGAGGAACCCCATGTTCCATGGCCGCGCTAAGCACATTGAGGTGCATTATCATTATGTCGAGGAGAGGTTCTCTACTGGAGAGATCCGCTTGGCATATGTGCCCATGCAGAAGAACATTGCATACCTTTTCACGAAGGCTCTGCCTACGGAAAAGTTTGAAGCTTTTCACAAAGCTTTGGGCTTACTTCCTTTTGTGGATCGATTCCACATAGCTTGGCACTTCCTTATACATGAGTGCTAGCTCCTTGCTCAGTGCATCACTCCCATGGGGGATTTGTTGATATATTTAGGTAGTGATGTGTGTGAGCACACTAGGATCACCGGGGCACTTTTTTCCCTCTTTAGGAGGTTTTTTTTGCCCGGCTTGTATATAAGCCTATTGCCCTAATGGGATACTTATCTATGTACATTCTAGTGGTAATACATTCTAGTGGTAATACATTCTAGTGGTAATACATTCAGTATTGTGTGTTGTTGTGCCCCAAGCTTCTTCCTCTTCCTTGTGTTGTTTGCATGCTTCCGTAGATGTCTAACTCCAACAATTGGTCTCAAAGAAGGTCATCATTTCATCTCGGGCATCGTGGACACTCCTCCGTTCATAATCTCAGAATCGCATGAAATTTGGTATGTATAGTCAGGGTGATCAGGGGATCATGATTTGAGCTTGTTTTGGCCTCCGAACTCACGATTGTAGTGTTTGTGTAGGCTATTTCATCTTTTTGTGCCAAAGATAAATACTAGTTTTTGTTTGCTAGTATAAGCTTCTCAAGGTCTGCTACAGGCCTAGGAGAACTTGTTTGGATAGTTCTGCTCAACTTTTTTAGATATAGTCATTTTTCTGCATCAAGGTATTTTAGTCAGTGGCCATGGCCGAAAGGAGTATGTATTCTGTATGTTGGTTGTTGAGGATAAGTTGGATGGTACCAATTATCCATTGTGGGCTTATATGATGCATCATGTATTGGTCGCAAAAGGATTGTGGAATATTGTGCAGGGTATTGAAAAACATCCTATTATACGTGTGAACATAGGTACTACAAATACGGGTACTGAAGCTGATGCAGATGGTGTCGAAGATGGTGATATTCTACAGATTCCTATTCGTGTTGGTATTTCTATTGCACCTATTGTAGAGCAAACTTGTTGGGATGGTCGAGATGCTCAGACACATGGACTAATAGGTTTTTCTATCAAACATGCCATTAATCCTCACATTCACTCTTACAGAATAGCTAAGGATGCTTGGGATACACTTACCACATTGTACCAAGCTAGGAATGAGGCTCATGTTGCTTACCTCCAAAAACAATTGGAGAGTGAGCACATGAATGAAGGTGATTCTATGGACAATGTTCTGAAAAAGATCAAGGATTTGAAAGAATAGTTGATTTTTGCAGATGAAGTCCTCCTGAGAGTTCACTTGTGGAGACTATTTTGAATGGTCTTCTTGACTCATAAAAGAGTTTTTCTTCTACTCTTCATTTGATGATGAAAGGCAATCTAACTGCCTTAACCTTTGAATAGTTAGTTCTTGTTTTATTGCAGGAAGACGAGTCTGGGTAGAACATGTCTATTATGCATGTTGTAGATCAAGCTTTCATGGCTAATCAGAAGGGCAAAGGTAAATGGAGCTCTCCTACTAGTAAGCAGAAATCTGCAAATGCTACACATTTGGAGGAAGGCAAAGATGAGGAGAAATAAAAAAAAGCTAAATTGTTTTGCAAATAATGTAAAGCAAATGATCATGTTATTAAGAGCTATCCAAAACTGGCTACTAAAGAGGCAAAGAAAAAAGAGGCTAGACCGGTTGTTGCAGAGGCCTCCACACAAAAAACAGAGTCTGCTAATCTGGTAGAAAATAAAGAATGGGTGTTTACTATTGTTTGTAGTTTTGACCCATCTTCTCATGAGTAGTGTATGTGTGTAGTAGACTCAGATGTTTGGTTCTTTGATAGTGGGGCAACCAAACATATTACTTCGGAGTGTAGTTTCTTCATTTCACTCCAGCCTGCCCCTACAGGGAATACTATCACATGCTCCAACAACTCCTTTATCTTGTCATGGGATTTGGTGAGATCATTCTTACTACTGTTGATGGTAGTTCTTTCACTTTGTTAGATGCTTTATTTGTGCTAGTGATCAAGAAGAATCTGTTATCAGTTTCAGCTTTAGCCAAGATTGGCTTGGTTGTGAAATTTGTTGATGATTTGTGTACACTTCATGATCTTCCAAATGGTGATGTGATTATTGATTCTGGCATTTTATGTCATGGGCTGTATAAGCTCGTAGACTACAAAAGATCTCTGAATGATTCAGCATGTGCAATACATGATTCTCACGCTATGTCAGATGCAAAGTTTTGGCATGAATGCTTTGTTCATCTAAACTTCAGTAGTTTACTATGCCTACAAAAATATGAAATGGTATCCTCTTTGCCCAAACTTGAGGCACCCAGAAAACATCTTTGCGAAGGTTGTATTTTGGGCAAAATGCAGCAATCCTCCTTTCCAAAATATGGTTGAGTTCGGGCTACTCAGAAATTGTAGCTTATACATAATGATGTTTGTCGTCCTAGGCAGACACCTTTTGGACACTATCTTTACTTCATGACTTTCATTGATAATTTTTCAGGCATGCATGGGTATATCCACTCAAAGCAAAGTCCCAAGTGTTCAGTTTTTGGTTTTTGCTGAAAATCTTTCAGCATGTAAAATCAGCACCCTCCATTCTGATTGATGGGAATTATATGTCTTCTGAATTTAATGCATTTCTAACTGAACGTGGGATAAAACATCAATTATAACTGCATATACACCTCAATAGAATGGAGTTTTCAAACGGAGGAACAGATCATGGAGATGGTGAGGTGTATGGTCAAGAGTCAGGCTTTACCACATAGTTTCTAGCTTAAGGTTGTCATGTGTGCAGCATATGTACTTATCAGGTGTCCCACTAAAGCACCATAGTCTATCACTCCATATGAGGCTTGGCATGGTTGCAAGCCATCTATTGCTCATCTGTGTGTTTTTGGTTGGTTGGCATATGCATTAATGCCTAAACAACATCGCAGGAAATCGGATGATAAAGTAGTAAAATATATTTTTGTTTGGTATAGTTTTGAAAGCAAAGGCTATCGTCTGTATCATCCACAGACTAAACACATTTTGGCTAGCCATGATTTTGTTTTTGTGGGAGATGCTATTCAGCCTTTACTTTTATGTATGAAGGAGACATCTGTTAGCTCCAAAGACATGTATGATACTTTGCTACCTCTTTTTACAGGTGGACAGTCTAGTGCTGGAGCAAGCACCACATGCTTGGTATGAAAAGATACATGCCTATCTGATTGCACTTGGTTTTGAGAACATTCCAATTGAAACCACCTTATATGTTAAGTTGGAGATGCATTTGATGCTATTCTCTATCAGTAGGCTGTTGGATGCTTGATTTACTTATGCATTACTCGACTAGATATTCAATTTGTTGGCTCACAAATGAGCAGGTTTATGCATTGCCTAGGTGTCAAGCATTGGCAAGAGCTTAGGTGCATCTTTTGCTACTTGAGTGGTACCCAAATACTTGGGTTGTTCCCAATGGGGGATCACTATTGCCAGATTTGCATGGTTTTTTTTGACTCTGAGTAGGTAGGTGTCTATGACACTCGTGTGTCCACTAGTGGTTTTTGCTTCAAGCTTGGTAGCTCATGCATATCTTGGTTGAGCAAGAAGTAGCCTAATGTGGCCACTTCCAGTTGTGAGGCTGAGTATAGGGCAACTTTCATAGTGACTGTTGAGTGCATGTGGCTCAAACTCCTTATGGCTGATTTGGGTGTTGGTCGGTTTTCTACCACCACAATCTTCAATGACAATTAGAGTGCATTGGCTATTGCGAGGAACCCCATGTTCCATGCTCGCGCTAAGCACATTGAGGTGCATTATAATTATGTGAGGGAGAGGTTCTCTACTGGAGAGATCAGTTGGGCATATGTACCCATGCAGGGGAACATTGCATAACTTTTCACGAAGGCGCTGCTTGGGGAGAAGTTTGAAGCTCTCCGCAAAGCTTTGGGCTTACTTCCTTTTGTGGATTGATTCCACATAGCTTGGCACTTCCTTATACATGAGTGCTAGCGTATTGCTCTCTACATCACTCCCATGGGTGATTTGTTGATATATTTAGGTAGTGATGTGTATGAACACACCAGGACCACCGAGGCACTTTTTTCCCTCTTTAGGAGGTTTTCTTTGCCCCGCTTGCATATAAGCCTATTGCCCTAATGGGCTACTTATCTTTGTACATTCTAGTGGTAATACATTCAGTATTGTGTGTTGTGCTCCAAGCTTCTTCTTCTTCCTTGTGCTATTCGCGTGCTTCCATAGATGTGTAACTCCAAAAATGTTCCAAAAGCCAATGCCTCTTGACAAACCAAGCACAGTGGATTGGCCACCACCTATTTGAAAAATTTGAAAAATTCATTTGTGAGGCCGTAAGGATTCGAGATTTTCCAATTAGGGAGCCGATCAACAACCTCAAGAATCTCATTATTTGAAATGGGCACGTCAAGGAGAGACTTTAGATTATCTATTATTATCCAATGAAAGACTCTCGAGATGGTCCCCATGCAATCTTGTCTATGGATAGAGAGGGGCTTCAAGAACTACAAGAGTTGATAAAGTGGGAAACAATAATAGCACTGTTTTCATCTTTCGTGTTGCATTTGATACCATTACTACCAATCAAGAAGGGAATATAGTCCCTTGTTTGCTTACTCTTGAGGATGCCAGACATCTCTTTAGTTGGTTTGTCGGCCTTACTTGTCCACCAATATTTAAATATACTTGCAATTTTTTCCTATGAATTTCTTCCTTGTATCTTAGCGTGCCCCTGATTTTCTGTAGCCCCGTCTAGTATTGGTAGTTCCTTTTGTTCACTTCCTCCTTGAGATGCCAAAGCCTCCGGTAGAGGTTCTCTCTCTACTGCCTATGAACATTGCAAGGCATCTTGTGAGTCCTTACCAAAGTTTGATGAGTCTTCTCAACTACAACTCTCCCACATTTGGCAAGTGAAGTGCCATTGGCGAATGCCGAGTTCCATACCAAGTAATTTCTTGATGGATAGAGAGGAGGGAGAAAGACAATGGGCACGCGTGAAACCAAGGTGCTTTCCTGAGTTTGGTAAACTGTTTGAAAGTGAGAATAAAAGGGTAATGGTTCGATACAATGAGGTTAATGTGTTGAGAGATGAAGGGATGGCCCCATTGATGGATAATGCTATGCACAATATAGCTTCTATCAAGTCTTGCTTTCTTCTAGTTGTCCCCATATTGGAGGTTCAACTAAGAGAAGCCATTTGTATCTTTAATCTTGATGGAGATGATAAATCTCCAAAAGATAAGCTATTCTTGAATTTAGAACACGTCTATATCAAGTATAACTTATAAAATTCTTCAAATTTGGAAAACTTTTGCCAATTTATGGACTATCACAATTTCTATGAATTATGACTATACTCAAAAAGGTCTGCTTCGCAAAATGCATTGATTGACTTATGAAATGATTGAGATTTCTTATGAAACTTTGAAACACTACACTTCTAATATTTTTGCAACTAATCCAAGTTAAAATTCTCCCAAAAGTATTTACAAAACTTCAAATTAACTTCAATAAGTAAATGTATATCTGAAATAAGCATTCTCTGCATGCAACTTTTACATATGTAACCCTAAATGCATGGTTCTCACAAACTAGACCTTGTTTGATCAAATGGTTTTAGATATAAGTTGCTTACCTTCCAACTTAAAGTTTGAATGCTTACTCGTGCAAAACTTTACACTGTAGACTGAGATCTAATCAATTCTTTGATCATCAAGATTGCACCTGTTTCAGTAGTCCCTCAACACTTGTTTACATATGAATATACACAAAATTCTCTCAGCCTGATTACAATTGGACTCTCAAAACCTTACCATAGATGCATTAACTATGGAATTAGACACACACAAAAGCATTTCACAAATGATTAAGCACATAAGGAGAGAGATGGAAAATACCGAGGTGCTACTTCTTCAAAACTTCTGTATTCTGAACGGAAAGTACATCTAATGAACATTGATCACTCAACTCATAATTTTCTCTTCTATATCTTATGTATCTATCATCTCTTATATATATCACGACTATATACAAGTGTATATACACATATGAGTGTAGATTTGTCATTACATCAAAGTATTTTTTAAATATTTACAAAAGTATTGCACATGTATATGTAGAACATCTCTCCCTGAACTTCCACTTCACTTCATGTTTTAGGCTTTAATCTCTACTTCAAGTCTTCATTCCTAAAATTCATATAATCATCAACTGTTGATTGTTTTGCTCCAACAACACCCCCTCAATCATGAATTGTGATTACCTGCATCCTTTTTATGGTTGCCATATCTTTAAACCTCTGCAATTTTGGTCCATCTAAGCTCTTTGTTAATATATCTGCAAGTTGATCTTTTGTGGGAGTATGCATGATTTCTATTTCTTTACCAACAACCTTCTCTCTCAGAAAATGATATTGAATCTCAATATGTTTGGTCCTGGCATGAAACACAAGGTTAGCTACCAAATACAAAGAACTCATGTTATCTCCACAAATGATATGAGTACTCTCGATTATATCAAAACTCTTCATGAGGGTTTTCAACCGTTTGACTTCCTTTGTAGCTCCTACCATGCCTTTGTACTCTGCTTCTGTAGATGGAAAAGCAATTGTATGTTGCTTCTTAGAACACCATGAAATTAACTTATCTCCCACATAAAACAAGTACCCATGTGTTGATCTTCTATCATCAGAGTTGCCTACCCAATCTGCATCACTATATATATCCTGATCCTTGTATATGTAGTAAACCCATAACAAAAAAATTCTTTAAGTGTGCCCTTGATATATCTTAGCACCCTTTGACCTTCAATCCAATGTTCCTTTCAAGGACAATGCATGAATTGAGATAGAATTCCAACTACATAAGATAATTCAGGCCTTGTTAATGTAGCATAAATCAAGCTACCCACCAAACTCTGATAAAGCTTCATGTCTTTAAATTCTTCTCCTCCATATTTACTCAATTTATGATTCACTTCCATTAGAGTTGGTGTTATCCTGCATTCTTCCATTTTAAACTTGATTAGAAAATTCTTCAAATAGCTTTCTTGAGATACATATACTCCATGTTGAGTATATGAAATCTCCATTCCCAAGAAATATGACAAACATCCCAAGTCATTGATCTTGAATTCTTTCTCCATCTACTTCTTAAGTATTTTTATGCCATTGTCATCTGTACCTGTAAGTATTATTTCATCATCATTAATACAAACATAGATAAACCCATCTTCACTTGCTTTGACTAGCAAGCTACTATCTGCCTTTGATGCTTTGAAATCAAGTTCCATCAAGAACTTCACAAGCCTATAATTCCATGTCATTGGGGCCTGTTTCAAGCCATACAAAGATCTCTTGAGCTTATGCACATGATCTGGATAAAATTGATCTTTAAAACGATCTGGTTGTTCCATGTAAACTTCATCTAAAATATAACCATTTAAAAAGCATTCTTTACATCTAATTGAGACAATTTCCAACCTTTGCATGTAGCAATGGCTATGAGAAATATTATGGTTTTCATGTTTGCAACAAGACTAAAGACTATAGGTCTCATCATAGTCCACACCATATGTCTGTGTATACCCTTTTACAACAAGTCTAGCTTTGTATCTAGAAACACTTCCATCTACATACCTTTTTGTTTTATAAACCCATTTGCATCCTATCACTTTTTGGTTACCTGGTTTTGGCACTAAGTCCCAAGTCTCATTCTCAATGAGTGCATCATATTCTTCCTTCATAGCTTTCTCCCAATTCTCCTTTCCTTTGCCTCATCATATGTAGAAGGATCTTCATCTCTCTTTATCATGTAAGCATAATCTTTAGTACTCAAGAATGAAGTATCATAACTATACCTTATGGGTTTCCTTTTGTTCCTTGATGATCTTTTGCATTCTCCACTCCTTGAAGCTTCTGGTTCATCATATTCTAGATCAAACCTTGGCATTTCTTCACCATCAATTTGAGCTTCAATATTCTCTTCTCATTAGATATTTGAACCTTTGATTTACCCTTGCTTTGACTCAATAGTTCTTCATGACTTGCATAAGCACTATTTTTACGTGTATACCAAGTACCTTGCTCATCAAATGTAACATCCTTTGACACAAGAAATTGCTTTGTGGATGGACTCCACAACCTGTAATCCATTTGCTTATCATCATGACCAATGGTCACATATTTTTCAGCCTTTGGTTCTAAGTTATACATTAATTGAGAAGGAACATAAGCATAGGCTAAACAACAAAATAATTTGCAATGATCTAATGTAGATCTCTTACCCCACCAAGCTTCATATGGTGTCATACCCTGCAAAACTTTACATGGTAGCCTATTAACCAAATATGTACCTGTACTTACAGCATCATCCCACAAATAGTTAGGGCAATTCTTCTCTTTCATAATTGATATTGCTAACTCAACAAGAGTTCTATTTCTCCTTTCTGCTACACCATTTTGTTGAGGAGAGTACCTGCAAGTAACTTCTCTCTT
>CM035423.1:67919345-67936845 GCA_020310875.1 Ceratopteris richardii
GGGAAACGCTGATAACTCCAACAAGTACGCATCCATGAAAACTACGTCCATGAAAAACTCTCTGAACGTGTATGCGCGTAGGAAGTGGGCAAAAATTTGCGAATGCAGTCCTTTTGTAATTAAGCCCTTGGAGTAGGTGTCTCATGGACATCGTGAATACGTGATCGTCGGCCTGGAATATGAGCACCGTTTCTGGAAACAGAAGCACACCACGCCTGCGTTCGCAAGTGATCTTGGCCTGCAACAACTTAGGGGAAATCACGTGTCGAGCCCGAAAACTCCAAACGCAGCAGCAAAGAGAGGCTTCAGACCCATGCGAAAACAAATCTCCATGAAGAAGATGATGCGAAACGTAGGTACATGCGAAGAAGATGATGGCAACAAAGATGATGATGAAATCATGCTCTGCAGACATCCAGGCTCTGATACCACTGTTGTCGATCGTAACCCGCAGAGCACACGCAAAATAGACAAGAGACAAGAGAGAGAGAAAAGAGTCGACACAAGATTGGGTGCAATCTCCCCCCACATGCTCTCATGGACACTCTATGAGAGCATGCGTATTTATAGGTGATTCATATTATGTCCTTGATGGAAGATACATGAGGGCCACACTAAAAATAGTGTGCTTTTGCTTTATTTACAAAAATAGTAAAAATAGCTAAAAATAACTAATAACTTATTCTCTAAAAATATCTCCAAGTATGTGAATAAATCCTCTTGCGTTCACACTCGTTCACACTTGAAAACTTGTTCATACCCTCATGGATCTCCACCTGCTAAATCAAAACACAACACACATTAAAATCCTCAAGGCATTAAACCTTCATTCCAAGTATTCCATAAAGTATAACATAGATAGATAGATAGATAGATAGATAGATAGATAGATAGACATGATGCACGCTTTGGTCATATAAATGTTGCTAGTTTACTATGCCTACAAAAATTTGAAATGGTGTCCTCTTTGCCCAAACTTGAGGCACCCGGAAAACATTTTTGTGAAGGCTGTATTTTGGACAAAATGCAGCATTCCTCATTTCCAAAAGATGGTTCAATTCGGACTACTCAGAAATTGCAGCTTATACATAATGATGTATGTGGTCCTATGCAGACACCTTGTTTTGGAAACTATCTTTACTTCATGACTTTCATTGATGATTTTTCAGGCATGCATGGGTATATCCACTCACAGCAAAGTCCGAAGTGTTCAGTTTTTGGTTTTTGCTGAAAATCTGTTAGCATGTAAAATGGGCACCCTCCATTCTGATCCGGGGGGGATATATGTCTTCTTAATTTAATGCATCTCTGAATGAATGTGGGATAAAACATCAATGTATACTGCCATATACACCTCAACAAAATGGAGTTGTTGAATGAAGGAACAGATCATGGAGATGGTGAGGTGTATGGTCAAGAGTCAGGCTTTACCACATAGTTTCTTGCTTGAGGTTGTCCTGTGTGCAACATATGTACTTAACATGTGTCCCACTAAAGTACTGTAGTCTAACACTCCATATGAGGCTTGGCATGGTTGCAAGCCATCTGTTGCTCATCTGTGTGTTTTTGCTTGTTTGGCATATGCATTAATGCGTGAACAACATCGTAGGAAATTGGATGATAAAGTAGTAAAATGTATTTTTGTTGGGTACAATTCTGAAAGCAAAGGCTAACGTCTGTATCATCCACACACTAAACACATTTTGGCTAGCCATGATGTTGTTTTTGTGGGAGATGCTATTCAACCTTTAGTTTTATGTATGAAGGAGACATTTGTTAGCTCCAAGTACATGTATGATACTTTGCTACCTCTTTTTACAAGTGGACAGTCTAGTGTTGGAGGAAGCACGGCGTGCTTGGTATGAAAACATGCCTATCTGATTGCACATGGTTTTGAGAACAATCCAACTGAAACCACCTTATATGTTAAGTGTGGTAATGATGTGCTTCTAATCATTGTGGTGTATGTTGATGACATGCTTCTCACTGGACCTCATGAGAAGCATATTGCTGATTTCAAGGCTGATTTACGTGCCTCATTTGAGATGTCTAATTTGGGGCATTTGCATCATTATTTGGGCATTCAAGTTATGCACATTGATGGTGGAATGACATTGTGTCAAACGAAATATATTGAGAAATTATGCAACATTTTGGCCTTGAAGACTGTAAACCTATTGCCACTCCTATGGAGATAGGTTTATGATTGAGTATTTATGCTGTTGGAGATGCATTTGATGCTATTCTCTATCAACAGGCTGTTGGATGCTTGATTTACTTATGCATTACTCGACTAGATATTCTGTTTGTTGTCTCTCAAATGAGCAGGTTTATGCATTGTCCATGTGTCAAGCATTGGCAGGCAGTTAAGTGCATCTTTTGCTACTTGAGTGGTACCCAACTACTTGGGTTGTTCCCAATGGGGGATCACTACCGCCAGATTTGCATGCTTTCTTTGACTCTGACTAGGTTGGTATCTATGACACTCGTGTGTCCACTAGTTGTTTTTGCTTCATGCTTGGTAGCTCATGCATATCTTGGCTGAGCAAGAAGTAGCCTACTGTGGCCACTTCCAGTTGTGAGGCTGAGTATAGGGCAACTTTCACAGTGATTGTTGAGTGTGTGTGGCTGAGACTCCTTATGACTGATTTGGGTGTTGGTTAGTCTTCCACCACCACAATCTTCAATGACAATTAGAGTGCATTGGTAGTTGGAGGAACCCCATGTTCCATGCTCGCGCTTTGCACATTGAGGTGCATTATCATTATGTTAGGGAGAGGTTCTCTACTGGAGAGATCAGCTTGGCATATGTGCCCATGCAAGAGAACATTGCAGACCTTTTCACGAAGGCTCTGCCTAAGGAGAAGTTTGAAGCTTTCTGCAAAGCTTTGCGCTTACTTCCTTTTGTGGATTGATTCCACATAGCTTGGCACTTCCTTATACATGAGTGCTATCTCCTTGGTCACTGCATCACTCCCATGGGGGATTTGTTGATATATTTAGGTAGTGATGTGTGTGAACACACTAGGACCACCAAGGCACGTTTTTCCCTCTTTAGGAGGTTTTTTTTGTCTAGCTTGTATATAAGCCTATTGACCTAACGGACTACTTATCTTTGTACATTCTAGTGGTAATACATTCAGTATTGTGTGTTGTTGTGCTCCAAGATTCTTCTTTTTCCTTGTGCTATTCGTGTGCTTCTGTAGATGTCTAACTCCAAAAATACTCCAAAAGCCAATGCCTCTTGCCAAACCAAGCGCAACGGAGTGGCCACCACCTATGTATAAGGATTTGCAAAATTCATTTGTGAGGCAGTAAGGATTTGCGATTTTCCAATTGGGGAGCCAATTGATAACCTCAAGAATCTCATTATTTGAAATGGGCATGTCAAGGAGAGACTTCAGATTATGTGGTATGATCCAAGGAAAGACTGCTGAGATGGTCTCCATGCAATCTCGTCTATGGATAGAGAGGGGCATCGAGACCCCCAAGAGTTGAGTAAAGTGGTTAACAATAATAGCAGTGTTTTCTTCTTTCGTTTTGCATTTGATACCATTGCTACCAATCAAGAAGGGAATATAGTCCCTTGTTTGCTTACTCTTGAGGATGCCACATATCTCTTTAGTTGGTTTTTCGGCCTTATTGGTCCACCAATCTTTAAAGTATACTTGCAATTTTTTCCTGTGAATTTCTTCATTGTATCTTAGCATGACCCCAATTTTCTGTAGCCCCATCTAATATTGGTAGTTCCTTTTGTTCACCTCCTCCTCGAGATGCCAAAGCCTCCGATATAGGTTCTCTCTCTACAACCTATGAACATTGCGAGGCATCTTGTGAGTTCTTACCAAAATTTGATGAGTCTTCTCAACTACAGCTCTCCAACATTTGGCAAGTGAAGCGCCATTGCCAAATACCGAGTTCCAGACCAAGTAATTTCCTGATGGATAGAGAGGAGGGAGAAAGACAATGGGCAAGCGTGAAACCAAGGTCCTTTCCTGAGTTTGGTAAACTGTTTGAAAGTGAGACAAAAAGGGTAATGGTTCGATACGTGGAAGTCAATGTGTTGAGAGATGAAGGGATGGCCCCATTCATGGATAATGTTATGCGCAATATAGCTCCTATCGAGTCTTGCTTTCCTCAAGTAGTCCCCAAATTGTAGGTTCAACCAAGAGAAGCCATTTGTATCTTTAATCTTGAAGGAGATAATTAATCTCCAAAAGATAAGCTATACTTGAATTTAGAACATGTCTATATCAAGTATGACTTATAAACTTCTTCAAATTTGGAGAACGTTTGCCAATTTATGAACTATCAAAATTTCTGTGAATTATGACTATACTCAAAAAGGTCTGCCTCGCAAAATGCATTCATTGACTTACGAAATGATTGAAATTTCTTATGAAACTTTAATACAATACTCTCCTAATATTTTTGCAACTACTCCAAGTGAAAATACTCCAAAAGCATTTACAAAACTTCAAATTTACTTCAATAAGTAAACCTATGTCTGAAATGGGCTTTCTCAGCAAGCGACATTTACATATGTAAGCCTAAATGCATGGTTCTCAAAAACTAGACCCCGTTTCATCAAATGCTTTTAGACATAAGTTGCTTACCTTAAAACTTAAAGTTTGAATGCTTACTTGCAGAAAAATTTACAAATTCTTTGATCATCAAGATTGCACCTGTTTCAGTAGTCCCTCAACACTTGTTTACATATAATTGTACACCAAATTCTCTCAGCCCGATTATAATTGGACTCTCAAAACCTTACCATAGATGCATTAACTATGGAATTAGACACACACAAAAGCATTTCACAAATGATTAAGCACATAAGGAGAGAGATGGAAAATACCGAGGCGCTACTTCTTCAAAACTTCTCTATTCTGATTTGAAAGTACATCTAATGAACATTGATCACTCAACTCATAATTTTATCTTCTTTATCTCATCTATCTATCATCACTTATGTATATCACGACTATGTGCAAGTATATACATACATATGAGTGTAGATTTATCATTAAATCAAAGTATTTTGTAAGTATTTACAAAACTATTGCACATGTATATGTAGAACATCTCTTCCTCAACTTCCACTTCACTTCATGTTTTAGGCTTTAATCTTCACTTCAAGTCTTCATTCCTAAACTTCATATAATCATCAACTATTGATTGTTTTGCTCCAACAACTCCCCCTCAATCATCAATTATGATTACTTGCATCCTTTTTATCCTTGCCATATCTTTAAACCTCTACAATTTTTGTCCATCTAAGCTCTTTGTTAACATATCTCCAAGTTGATCTTTTGTGGGAGTATGTATGATTTCTATTTCTTTATCAACAACCTTCTTTCTCAGAAAGTGATATTGAATCTCAATATGTTTGGTCCTAGCATGAAACACAGGGTTAGCTACCAAATACAAAGAACTCATGTTATCTCCACAAATGATATGAGTACTCTAGATGATATCAAAACTCTTCATGAGAGTTTTTAACTGTATGACTTCCTTTGCAGCTTGTACCATACCTTTGTACTCTGCTTCTGTAGATGGAAAAGCAACTATATGTTGCTTCTTAGAACACCATGAAATTCACTTATCTGTCACATAACACAAGTACCCATGTGTTGATCTTCTATCATCAGAGTTGCGTGCCCAATTTGCATCACTATATATATCTTAATCCTTGTATGTGAAGTAAACCCATAATACAAACATTCTTTAAGTGTGCCCTTGATATAACTTAGCAGCCATTGACCTTGAATCCAATGTCCCTTTCTAGGACAATGCATGAATTGAGATAGAATTCCAACTGCAGAGGACAAATCAGGCCTTGTTAATGTAGCATAAATCAAGCTACCCACCAAACTCTGATAAAGCTTCATGTCTTTAAATTCTTCTCTTCCATATTTACTCAATTTATGATTCAATTCCATTAGAATTGGTGTTATCCTGCATTCTTCCATTTTAAACTTGATTATCAAATTCTTCAAATACCTTTCTTGAGTTACATATACTCCATGTTGAGTATATGAAATCTCCATTCCCAAGAAATGTGACAAACATCCCAAGTCACTGATCTTGAATTCTTTCGCTATCTACTTCTTAACTATTTGTATGTTGTTGTCATCTCTACCTCTAAGTATTATGTCACCATCATTAATACAAGCATAGATAAACCCATCTTCACTTGCTTAGACTAGCAAGCTACTATCTGCCTTTGATGCTTGGAAATCAAGTTCCTTCAAGAACTTCACAAGCCTGGATAAAATTGATCTTTAAAACAATTTGGTTGTTCCATGTAAACTTCATCTAAAATATAACCATTTAAAAAGCATTCTTTACATCTAATTGAGACAATTTCCAACCTTTGCATGCAGCAATGGCTATGAGAAATATTATGGTTGTTATCTTTGCAACAAGACTATAGGTTTCATCATAGTCCACACCATATGTATGTGTATACCCTTTTAAAAAAAGTCTAGCCTTCTATCTAGAAACACTTCCATCTACATACCTTTTTGTTTTGTAAACCCATTTGCATCTTATCACTTTTTGGTTACCTGGTTTTGGCACTAAGTCCCAAGTCTCATTCTCAATGAGTGTATCATATTCTTCCTTCATAGCTTTCTCCAAATTCTCCTTTCCTCTGCCTCATCATATGTAGAAGGATCTTCATCTCTCTTTATCATGTAAGCATAATCTTTAGTACTCAAGAATGAAGTATCATAACTATACCTTATGGGTTGCCCTTTGTTCCTTGATGATCTTTTGCATTCTCCACTCCTTGAAGCTTCTCGTTCATCATATTCTAGATCAAACCTTGGCATTTCTTCACCATCAATTTGAGCTTCAACATTCTCTTCTTCATTAGATATTTGAACCTTTGATTTACCCTTGCTTTTGACTCAATAATTCTTCAAGACTTGCATTAGCACTATTTGTATGTGTATAGCAAGTACGTTGCTGATCAAACGTAACATCCTTTGACACAAGAAATTGCCTAGTGGATGGACTCCACAACCTGTAATCCATTTGCTTATCATCACGACCAATGGACACATATTTTTCAGCCTTTGGTTCCAATTTATGCCTTAATTGAGAAGGAACATAAGCATAGGCTAAACAACAAAATAAATCACAACGATCTAATGTAGGTCTCTTACCCCACCAAGCTTCATATGGTGTCATACCCTACAAAACTTTACATGGTAGCCTATTAACCAAATATGTAGCTGTACTTATAGCCTTAGCACACAAGGGAAATTCTTCTCTTTCATCATTGATATTGCAAACTCAACAAGAGTTCTATTTCTCCTTTCTGCTACACCATTTTGTTGAGGAGAGTACCTGCAAGTCACTTCTCTCTTTATATGTGCATTCCACAAATAATCACTTAATTCATCTGAGAAATACTCTCCCGCTCCATCTGACCTCAATCTCTTCAATTTTTGTCTTGTAACTCTTTCTGCATATACACGATAGTGTTTAAATGTGCTAAATACTTTTGACTTATCTTTGATCACATAAATAATGATCCATATGGTAGCATCATCAACATAAATGACATAATATCCCGAACCATTTATGTTAAATTCATTTGAAGGACCCACACATCTGTATGCACCAATTCAAGTCTTTATGAATACATGAAAACTTGTTTGTTATATGATTGCTAATGAGCCTTACATAATTGAAATGCTTCACATCTGTATGGCATGTGTTGACTTGCAACATTAGGTAATCCAAGTACATTGTTAATCATCTCTTTAATACCTCTTTCATGGAAGTGTCCAAGCTTTTTGTGCCAAAGATCTAACTCAGATATCTTTTGTTAGTCCTACCACATATCCAACAAGCTTTGACATTATCCTTTTTGTGTCTGCCTCTTTCTCTACTTCTGTCACTTCCTCTTCCTCTTAGAATTTTTTTTTGGCTTAGAGTACCTTCATCTTCAACTAATTGTTGCTTTCCTTTGCTAGCCTTCTTTATATCCTTGGATTACATTGCTTGACCTACACTCTTGTCAACATCTCCTTTGATGTCATGCTCAAAAGTTAGCATATGTCCTAACAATTGATTCAAATCAGGAGTGAAAAGATCTAATGAAAGTTGAGTTAACAATATGAAAGGCTTCCACTTCTCATCTCCTCTTAGACCTGTGAGAATTTTTTTTAGCAATTTATATTGTTCAATGTCTTCATCAATTGCACCTAAAGAGTCAACAATGTCTTTTATGTTTGTCACATAATCAGATATTGATTGTGAGGCTTTCCTCTTGAATGTGGTGAACTCATCCCATAGTGATGCCTTTCTTAATTTTGTTGTATTTTGAAAATGCTCCTCCAAAGCACTCCATATATCACTTGCACTTTCAAGTCCTTTAATATGAGGAAGCAAATATCCATTACTGCCATATAGATGATGCTCCTTGTTTGAGCATCCTTCTTCACCAAAAATTTCATTTATGGAAGTTCCTCCCTAGTAGGAACACTAGGATCTTTAAATTCTAGCTTTCTTCTTCTCCTGTAATGTATCCCATCAGATCTTTGCTCATAAGATGAGCTCCCATCCTTATGGACCAAGCTGGATAGTTCTCTTTGTCCAATTTCTCAATTTGAAGACTATCTCCCATTCTTTCTTCACCTGTAGTAACATTTTTTCAACCTTATAAGTAATGGATGTACCTTTGATTCGGTACCACATTTGTTGGTAATGGAGGTTGTTGCCCCAGTAGAGGTCTTGGTTGTTCAACAAATCCAGATTCTCTTTGGTTCACATATTCTCTTTCCTTAATGGGTTGTTTATTGTAAAAGCATTCTTCTCTGCTATGATTTGTCCATTTTCTTTCTAGTGTGCAGTATTTGAGTGGTTTCCTATCTTGCAAATGTTGTGGTTTTTGATATGGACATTGTTGTACCAAATGATTTTCTCCACAATTATAGCATTTTTTATTTGTTGCTATCTTGGTATTTATCAGATTTGTCTTAGTGCTAACTTCAAGGGCTTTAGCAATGGATTGTGCCAATTCTTCTGCTGGTGGGATTTTATCTTCATTGGTTCTAGGTTGATTAAATGCTAATAGATCTTCTCCCCTGTTATCCTCTAAGTCTATTGCTTCTTTCACACATGCTCCTAGGTCAGAGCATCTCCTATAATACACCAGGGTTCTTAATTGGGCACTTCTCAATCCTTCTATGAATAGGGATACTTGTCTTGCCATGGATGGTACCTCCTCTCTGGGACATCTGTCAATATATTGCTTGAACCTCCTAGCTGCCTCTCTAACATTTTGATCTTTTTGTTGCTTGAAGCTATGTATCAAAGTAGTTGTACTATGTTTTATTCGAGTTTTGAGAATTCCCCTATGAAGGCTTCAAGGAAGGATTCAATCTCTGGATACATTTCCTTTCTCAAGGGAATGAACCAAGATAATGCAGGTCTAGTTAGGGTTAGACCAAATGCCTCAAATTGCACTTTATAATCCTCTACTTCTTCTGCTCTAATTAATTGTCTAAATTCTACAGCATGAGCATGAGGATCAGAATATCCTTCATATTGATTCTTCATACATTTAGCGGGCCTAAGCATTCTTCCTTGATTTTGCCACTGAATTCTTCTTTTGAATGGAAAATCATTAAGTCCTTCTGCTGCTCTTTCAAAAGGGTTTGGAGAAGTATGTATTCTCCTACCTTGTTGTTCATCAATGTTATTGTGAGTTTCATTTTTTCTTGGCAAGTCTGGTTGCCCTAAGTTTTGTTCCCAAGGTCTCTTGTCTGCACACTGCCCTAAATCATTAGAGTTTTCTGGGTCTTGTGAGAAGATGTATATACATCCCTGTCTATTCTCATATCTGCCATCCTTAAATTGTGCCACTGGTGTTATATTCAGGGGAACTTCTAAGTTTCTCAATCTAATGAGAAACTCAAGCATCCCATCCAGATATACATAGGTTCCAAACCTATTTGTATACATATATTTGAGGATATTTCTGTAATCACTAGTTTCAGAGGATTCATTGGTTTCATTTAAATTTTCCATATTATTTTCTTGCCTTAAATCTTTTTCTTGTAAATTTTGTATCACTAACTCTATCTCCTTCCTTCCTAGATCTTGTTTAGAAGGTGTGTACAATTTATTACCAGATCTAAGAATCATTCAACTAATTCACGATTCTGTGAAGAGAATCGTGTTTTTCCACGATTCTGTAAATAGAATCGTCTTTTTTATGAATTTGAGAAAATTATGGATTTCTTTACGATTTTGTGAAAAAGAAATGTCTTTTTCACTATTCCTTGGATATTATAAATTTCTCATGATTCTGTGAATAGAATCCTGGTTTTTCACGATCTTGTGAATGGAATCGTGTTTTCTCACGATTCTATTTAGAGAATCGTGTTTCTCACGATTCTGTGGAGAGAATCGTGTTTTTCACGATTCTGTGAATAGAATCTGGATTTTCACGATTTTGTGGAGAGAATCGTGATTTTCACGATTCTGTAGAAAGAATCGTGATTTTCACGATTCTGTGGAGAGAATCGTGATTTTCACGATTCTGTGGAGAGAATCGTGTTTCTCACGATTCTATGGAGAGAATCGTGATTTTCACGATTCTGTGGATAGAATCGTGATTTTCACGATTCTGTGGAGAGAATCCTGATTTTCACGATTCTGTGGAGAGAATCGTGGTTTTCACGATTCTGTGGAGAGAATCATGTTTTTCACGATTCTGGTCCCAGACAATTGTGATTGCTTATAATTGTCAAAAACACAATTTTCTTATGAAAATCACGTTCTGGGAATCCTGTTTTTGTTTTTAATTTAGAGAATCGCAATTTTGTGTTTGACTACAAAATTGCGATTCTTTGCAGAGGATTTTTTTTAAATTTTTGAGGTTCTTGATCTTTAAGTTTTTATTTCTCCAATAGAATCACCTTTTTAAGATTTTAACATGCAATAAAAGAGTTTTAGCAAAATTATTATCTTTTCTCACTAAAACTCATAAATCTAAAAAATCACGATTCCGTGTTTTTTACTATTTTCTGTGTTTTTGTACTCTAATCATCATATGAAACTTGAAAAAATGCACAAATTTATTGAAATATTATTACCTTGCTTGCTTGATCAGGAAAAATCCCAAAAGCTTTGTGGTTGCAAGAAGTCGCGATTTTGTCCAACTCTCTCTCTCCCTCTCTTACTCAAATGAGCTCTTCTTTTTTTTTTTCTATAATTCCAGGGTTTTATAGACTTCCCACAATCGCGATTTTGTGCGATTTTCTTAGAATCTTCACTTTTCACTTGTTCAACTCTTATCCTTCAACAATTTTTATGGTTTTAATTCACAATTCCTAACTTTTCAGCACAAGTTACTCCCTTTATCCCACTCGTAGAAATTGCGATTCTGTGCCCGAGTTTCAATTTACTCACTTGATACTCAATTCTCATTGATATTTTGAAATTTGATTTTCTTTACTCACCTACTTTATGAAAATATCTTACAACCACTTACCTCAATACCCAGATGTGCAAAAAATAATTCAAATTCTTTTCCTTACAGAAAATCGCGATCCTGTGAAGAGAATTGTGTTTTTTTCTGATCTTCCAGTTTTTGCAGTTTTTAGCTTTCCTTTCCACTTGGTCCCCTTCAATGCTCTTTACCAAATCCAAATCACTTGTCACCTGCAATTATACATCATCCAAAGAAAATCATGATCTTGTGAAGAGAATTGTGAACTTTCAGTTTTTGCAATTTTTGGCTTTTCTTTCCACTTGGTCCCCCCCCACTTTTAACAACAATACTCCAGTCCTACTTTTGGAACAAAAACAAAATTTGTTTGAATTTCTTACTAGGTTTTATGAATTTTTTTAGTATTTTACCCTAAATCAAGGTGAACACTTCACTTAGGGTTTTCTTGTTTCAAGATCCATTGATCTTTTGTTCATGATTGATTATACTCTTTTATGCTTGCAATCTAATCAATTTATGAGCAGAGCTTCCCAAAGAAAAATGTGCTAAGAAGTGCAATTATCAATTCATGCAAAGATAAACTCAAACATTTCTCTTTTCAAGATGCAAATAAATCTTTTCTCAAGATTGTTGCTTTACCTTGGCTAAACAAATGGATCTTATCTACTTGCATATAGCTACTTTACTTGACTTTCCTCAATGCAATTATGTCATCTTTCCCAAGATCAACAATTTCGCTTGGTACTTGGTCAAAAAGCACTCTACAAATGCAAAGATAGTCACATTTTACCTTATCCTCAGCTATCTTGATTCAGTTTTTCACACACCTGCACTTTACTCACAAAAATGATATGAGCAACTATCAATTTGCAAGAATTTCACCACTTCTTTATCTCAAAAGGCTATCTCTTGCTTTCTTTTCCCAAAAGACAAACAAAGAAACCTACCTTTTCATGTTTCCTTTTCTTGATTAAAGAGTATTACCTTTCCAATGTGTTCAATACCATCAACAATGGAAGATCCAGCAAGGTCCAACTTCAATGAAGCTTTTGCTTTACTTCCTCGGCAACGGCACCAAAAAATGTTTGTTGTTACCCTTTGGATTTGTCCTCTCCAGCCATTTTAGCATAAAGAATCAACAATACATCTTACATTTGTCAATCCAGGAAGTATACAAAGACCACAACCCCTTCTAGATGATGGAATCCAAAAATAAGAGAAAAATGACTTGATTTCTGAGAAATGATGAAAATGAAGAGAAATTTCTAGGGTTTGGATTATCCTGAGCTATACTACATCATTTTCAATAAACTTGGTGCCTAAAGTATGTTATTTTCTTAGCAAAACACAATTATGAAGTCAAATCTCAAAAATGAGACCTGTAACCTTTAGACAAGACAATCGCGATTCTGTGAAAACTGACGATTTCCATCTCCAGCTTTATTCTTCAACACTTTCTCACTCAATACATCAAGAATCACCTCTCTTCATACACATTAATCAGAAACACACAATAGAAGCTTGCAAATTCCATGGATACACATAGAATAGACTCAACAAATCAAAGAAAATCACATAAAGGAAGAATCACGATTTTCTGCAAGAAACTCTTCTCATTAGTTGGATAGCACAAAATACAAATAACCAACCATCTCAAAATAGAGGAAATTATCTTTTATACATTTCAAGTGTCCCTTTTCACACTTGAATTTTGGTCCTTTTCCCTTCTAATCTAAAAATATGCTATCAAAGAGTTTCCAAAAATTCTAGAAAAAATACATATGATTCTAATTTACATGAAGAAGACTCTTCCTCATTTTTACATCCTTTGCATAAATAGTTTTACAATTTTCTTACAATTTTGCAATTATTTCCCTTAAAAAATGCTTCTTCTAACAGTCTCTCTATCTATCCATCAATCAATCTATCTATCTATTTATCTATCTATCTATCTATATATCTATCTATCTATCTATCTATCACTCTATCCATCCATCCATCCATATATATATATATATATATATATATATATATATATATATATATATATATATATATATATATATATGTGTGTGTGTGTGTGTGTGTGTGTGTGTATGTATCAATCTATCTATATTTTCATCTATGAAGGAAAGGAAGACCTCGACTGTTGCAGACATAAAAGATTCAACATTTGAAGAGACAAATTGTGAAGGAAAAGATAAAGGAAGACACACGATAGCAATCAAAAGGATCAGAAGGTGTAAATCTCGAAGCAAAGGTACATCCATTACTTATAAGGTTGAAAATTTGTTAGTATAGGTGAAGAAAGAGTGGGAGATAGTCTTCAAATTGAGAAGTTGGATAGAGAGAACTATCCAGCTAAGTCCGTAAGGATGGAAGCTCATCTTTTGAGCAGAGATCTGATGGGATACATTACAGGAGAGGAAGAAAGCTAGAATTCAAAGTGCAAGTGATGTATGGAGTGGTTTGGAGGAGCATTTTCAAAATACATTAAAATCAACAAAGGCATCACTATGGGCTCAGTTCACCACATTCAAGAGGAAAGCCTGACAGTCAATATCTGATTACGTGACAAACATGAAAGACATTGCTGATTCTTTAGGTGCAGTTGATGAAGACATTGAAGAAGATAAATTGGTAAGAAAAATTCTCACACGTCTAAGAGGAGATGAGAAGTGGAACCCTTTCATATTGTCAACTGAACTTTCATTAGATCATTTCACTCTTGATTTGAATCAATTGTTAGGACATATGCTAACTTTTGAGCATGATATCAAAGGAGATGTTGATAAGAGTGTAGGTCAAGCAATGTATTCCAAGGATAAGAAGAAGGCTAGAAAAGGAAAGCAAAAATTCGTTGAAGATGAAGGTACTCTAAGCCAAGAAAAGTTTTTGAGAGGAAGAGGAAGTGACAGAAGCAGAGGAAGAGGAGAAACAAAAAGGGTAATGTCAAAGCTTGCTGGATATGTGGTAAGACTAACAAAAGTTAATTGAGTTAGATCTTTGGCACAAAAGGCTTGGACACTTTAATGAAAGAGATATTAAAGAGATGATTAACAATGGTTCAGTCCTTAGATTACCTAATGTTGCAGGTCAACACATGACATATAGATGTGAAGCATATCAATTAGGTAAGGCTTATAAGCAATCATATAACAAACAAGTTTTCATGTATTCATAAAGACTTGAATTGGTGCATAGAGATCTGTGGGGTCCTTCAAATGACTTTAGCATAAATGGTTCAAGATATTATGTCATTTATTTTGATGATGCTACCATATGGATCATTGTTTATGTGATCAAAGATAAGTTTGAAGTATTTAGAACATTTAAACACTATTATGTATATGCAAAACGAGTTACAGGACAAAAATTGAAGAGATTGAGGTTAGATGGAGGGGGAGAGTATTTCTCAAATGAATTTAGTGATTATTTGTGGAATGCATGTATAAAGAGAGAAGTTACTTGCACAAACTCTCCTAAAAAAAATGGTGTAGAAGAAAGGAGAAATAGAACTCTTGTTGAGTTTGCAATATCAATGATGAAAGAGAAGAATTGCCCTAACCATTTGTGGGTTGAGGCTATAAGTACAGCTACATATTTGGTTAATAGGATACCATGTAAAGATTTTCAGGGTATGACACCATATGAAGCTTGGTGGGGTAAGAGACCTACATTAGATCCTTGCAAAGTATTTTGTTGTTTAGCCTATGCTTATGTTCCTTCTTATTTAAGGCATAAATTGGAACGAGAGGCTGAAAAATATGTGTTCATTGGTTATGATGATAACAAAATGGGATACAGGTTGTGGAGTCCATCCACAAAGCAATTTCTTGTGTCAAAGGATGTTACATTTGATGAGAAATGTACTTGGTATACAGGTACAAATAGTGCTTATGCGGGTCTTGAAGAACTATTGAGTCAAAGCAAGGGTAAATCAAAGGTTCAAATATCTAATGAAGAAGAGAATGTTGAAGCTCAAATTGATGGTGAAGAAATGCCAAGGTTTGATCCAGAATATGATGAACCAGAAACTTCAAGGAGTGGAGAATGCAAAAGATCATCAAGGAACAAAAAGAAACCCATAAGGTATAGTTATGATACTTCATTCTTGACTACTAAAGATTATACTTACATGGTAAAGACAGATGAAGATCCTTCTACATATGATGAGGCACGAGGAAAGGAGAATTGGGAGAAAGCTATGAAGGAAGAATATGATGCACTCATTGAGAATGAGACTTGGGACTTAGTGCCAAAACCAAGCAATCAAAAAGTGATAGGATGCAAATGTGTTTACAAAACAAAAAGCTATGTAGATGGAAGTTTTTCTAGGTACAAAGCTAGAATTTTTGTAAAAGGGTATACATAGACATATGGTGTGGACTATGATGGAACCTATAGTCTTGTTGCAAAGATGAAAACCATAATATTTGTCATAGCCATTGCTGCATGCAAAGATTGGAAATTGTCCCAATTAGATGTGAAGAATGCTTTTTAGATGGTTATATTTTAGATGAATTTCACATGGAACAACCAGATTGTTTTAAAGATAAATTTTATCAAGATCATGTTTGTAAGCTCAAGAGACATTTGTATGGCTTGAAACAAGCCCAAATGATATGGAATTATAGACTTATGAAGTTCTCGAAGGAACTTGATATCCATGCATCAAAGGTAGATAGTAGCTTGCTAGTCAAAGCAAGTGAAGATGGGTTTATCTATGTTTGTATTAATTTTGATGACATAATACTTATAGGTACAGATGAAAACAACATACAATTACTTAAGAAGTAGATGGAGAAAGAATTCAAGATCAGTGACTTGGGATGTTTGTCATATTTCTTGGAAATGGAGATTTCATGTACTCAACATGGAGTATATGTAACTCAAGAAAGGTATTTGAAGAATTTTCTAAACAAGCTTACAATGGAAGAATGCAGGATAGCACCAACTCTAATGGAAGTGAATCATAAATTGAATGAATATGGAGGAGAAGAATTCAAAGACATGAAGCTTTATTAGAGTTTGGTGGGTAGCTTGATTTATGCTACAACAAGGCTTGATTTCTCTTATGAAGTTGGAATTCTATCCCAATTCATGCATTGTCCTAGAAAGGAACATTGGATTGAAGCTCAAAGAGTGCTAAGATAAATCAAGGGCACACATAAAGAAGGTTTGTATCATGGGTTTACTTCATATACAAGGATCAAGATATATATATAGTGATGCAGATTGGGTAGGCAACTCTGATGATAGAAGATCAACACATGGGTACTTGTGTTATGTGGGAGATAAGTTAATTTCATGGTGTTCTAAGAAGCAACATACAGTTGCTTTGTCATCTACAGAAGCAGAGTACAAAGATATGGTAGAAGCTGCAAAGGAAGTCATAGAGTTAAAAACTCTCATGAAGAGTTTTGATATCATCCAGAGTACTCATATCATTTGTAGATATAACATGAGTTCTTTGTATTTGGTAGCTAACCCTGTGTTTCATGCCAGGACCAAACATATTGTGATTCAATATCATTTTCTGAGAGAGAAGGTTGTTGATAAAGAAATAGAAATCATGCATACTCCCACAAAAGATCAACTTGCATATATGTTAACAAAGAGCTTAGATGGACCAAAATTGCAAAGGTTTAAAGATATTGTCTTTCTCCCTCCTCTCTATCCATGAGGAAATTACTTGGTCTGGAACTTGGCATTCGGCAATGGTGTTTCTTGCCAAATGTTGGAGAGCTCTAGTTGAGAAGACTCATCAAATTTTGGTAAGGACTCACAAGATGCCTCGCAATGTTCATAGGTGGTAGAGAGAGAACCTCTATCGGAGGTTTTGGCATCTCGAGGACGAAGTGAAGAAAAGGAACTACCAATAGTAGAAAATTACTCCCACAAAAGATCAACTTGCATATATGTTAACAAAGAGCTTAGATGGACCAAAATTGCAGAGGTTTAAAGATATTGTCTTTCTCCCTCCTCTCTATCCATGAGGAAATTACTTGGTCTGGAACTTGGCAT
>CM035423.1:67959345-67964345 GCA_020310875.1 Ceratopteris richardii
ATTATTATGTCATCTACATAAATACAAATGTAGATCATACCTTCATCTGTTCTCTTAACAAGTAGACTTGCATCTGCCTTTGAACTTTGGTATCCAAAGTCATTGAGATAGTTCACAAGTCTGTAATTCCAAGCTCTTGGAGCTTGCTTCAATCCATACAGAGCTCTTCTTAATCTGCAAACATGATCTGGGTAACTGGAACTTACAAACCCTTCAGGTTGTTCCATGTAGACTTCATCTAATATATATCCATTCAGAAATGCATTCTTTATATCCAGCTGACTTAGCTTCCATCCTTTTGATGCTGCTATAGCAATCAATGTCCGTATGGTTGACATCTTTGCCACCGGACTAAATGTCTCATCATAATCTATGCCATATGTCTGAGCATAGCCTTTGACTACCAGTCTAGCTTTGTATCTGGCTATCCTTCCATCTCCAAGCTTCTTAACTTTGTAAACCCATTTATTTCCAATAACTTTCTTACCATTTGGTTTTGGAACAAGTTCCGAAGTCTTGTTCTCCTCAAGCGCACTGAACTCCTCCTTCATTGCTTCTTCCCATTGTTTCCTACCTTTTGCTCCACTGTAATTCTAAGGTTCTTCATCTTCCTTTACTAAGTAAGCATAGTTTCTCTGAGTTAAATAAGGCAGATCCTTCACTCTTTATTAAAAAGAGTAATTCCGAGGTCATCTACCTATGTGTATATGTAGATGATATTATATTGACAGGAAATGATGCAGATGGTATGAAGAAGATCAAAGATCAGATGAGAGAAGAGTTCAAGATAAGTGATTTGGGTTCACTTACCTACTTCCTAGGTTTGGAAGTTGTCTATAAAGATCATGGTTTGTTTCTCACTCAAAGGAAGTACATTAAGGACATGTTGGCAAAATTCAAGATGCAAGATTGTAAGATTGCAGGTACTCCAATGGAGGTCAATCACAAATTGAGCTCACATGAAGGTGAACTCATAGAGGACATCACATCATATCAAAGTCTAGTGGGTAGTCTCAACTATGCCACATTGACAAGAGTAGATATATGTTACAGTGTGAGTGTGCTAAGTCAATTTATGCACACACCAAGGAAACCACATATGGATGCTGCCAAAAGGATTCTCAATTATCTCAAAGGAACCATAAATGAAGGACTTTATTATCCTTATGTATCTGATTTAGGTTTGAAGCTATTTTCTGATGCAGATTGGGCTGGCTCCAAGGAAGATAGAAGGAGCACTTCAGGTTATCTTACCTTTGCAGGTTCAAAGCTTATTTCATGGTCATCCAAGAAGCAACCCACAGTTGCTCTCTCTTCTACTGAAGCTGAATATAGAGGTCTTGCCATAGCTACACAAGAAGCTATGTGGATGAAGACATTATTCAAAGATCTTGGATTGGAGTTTGGAACTCCAACTATTTTTGGTGACAATAAGAGTTCTATTCATTTGGGTGCTAATCCTATTTTTCATGCAAGGACTAAACATATTGAAGTTCATTATCACTATGTACGAGAAAAGGTTCTAAGCAAAGAGATTCAAATATCATATGTGTCCACTCATCAACAATGTGTAGATATTCTAACCAAAGCATTGGATGGTACAAAGCTTTGCAAATTCAAGGCTATGATTGGTTTGCAGGTAATCTTGGAAGATTGAAGACCTCAAGCATACTTGGCTTGAGGGGGAGCTGTTGGAGCAAGTCTATGACAAGCCTAAGTATTGGCTTGAGTCTCACAAAGTCTTAGAAGAAGCTTTAAAAAGAAGACTATGTAAAGTTCACTTGTGAACTACCTCTTGTAACTTTTGAAGAGTTTACTTAATGTAAAAGTAAGAGAATCTTAAGTGGTTGAGTCCACTTGATCAAGAATGGAAAGAGGAGCCACAAATTTGTGCTTTGTGGTAGGTAGAGAATCAAATCAATCATTGATTGATTGTAGAGTGATTGAGGGAAGTTAGCCTCCCAAACTCAACTATAAATAGATGGCAGTTTTAGTGGTGGTTAGAGAGACCTATGTGAAGACCTCCAAGAGCTGAGATTTATGCCATATCAAGGTGTGATTACAAGGCACACATATGTATCAGTAAGTCATTGTATTGTACAAGCAATATACTTTCATTTTCATGATTATTTGAGTTCATCTTTCCATGTTCTTGTGAAGTGTACTACTCACTGCCATTACTCTCAGTTTTCTCAGTCAGCTTGCAGAGATGTTTTTTCTGAGCTTGGTGCATCATTTTCAGTGATTTAACTTGGTAAAGTTAGCTCTATAAGTCTACTATATTCTCACAAATTTTCATGTCATTTAGATGTTGCAATCTTCAGTTATGTTCATTTGAAGTCAACAGGGTCTGTTCATCTTCACTTCTCTGTCAGGTACCCGACTTTTTCACTCATCTTGTCAGAGCCATTTCTCAGTGGTTACTTATCCAAATTCAGTGATTTAAAGATTGTGAAATTCAGCTCTTTGTCTAGTATAATCATACAAATTTTTATAATCATTGGATTTCTATATTTTGAGTTATGTTTATTGTTCTGCTCACTGGTCTATTTCTATAGCAGCCCGTGAAAATCGGGATGATGTCATCACTTGTTAAAACTCATTCTCAGTGTGTGATTCGTTATTTTTGATGAGATTACTCTTGAAAGTTAGCTCTTTAAGTTGCCTAGAGTTCCCCAAGAGTAATTGAGCTAATTGCTGCTGTGCTCAGAGAATTATGTAAAACACTGGGCAGGTGTATGAACCAAGAATAGCAAGTTTTCACCTCTGAGCTAACTCCAACTTATCTGTTTTGATCTATGTTTTTGAGAGTGATATTCCAAGGTACATAGGGTGTCTAATACATTCATTGGCAAGCTAAAAGGGCCCACCATATACTTCTGGAGTTCATTTGGCTAGTGTAGATCAAGGATTTTGCAACACCTCTTCATCTTCAAGCACATACCTATCCATCTCTTCACAACTTCTTGGTGTTATGGCTCTGATACCACTTGTTGGTGCAGCATATACTGCGGAATTCGCTTACACCACAAGAACTAAGCTAAAGTGATATTAGAACACCTCTATAATCATCAATAGCTTAGCAACCTTCTGAAACTAAAAACCTTATAACTGTATTTATACTGAAACTTAGTTCTGGATGCCTTTTCCGGTCAGACATTGTACCATGTGTACATGTCCCATTTCACAAAACTTTTTTATAAGTTTGTAGTAGAGACTCGTAGCTTCAAGATAAGCTATCTCTCATGAAAAACTTTACAGTATACTGCGAGATCTAACTCGTAGAAGTACCGGAAAACGTTTACTGAGAAAACTGTAACTGTTAACTAACTTTCACAGTAACATGAAATCACTCAGATTTCTTCTCATACGAAAAATGCGCTCAAACTTCTTCCACATGAACATGTGTTTTATATTAGAGAAGATGTGTACAAAATGGCTTGGCCTCACTTTGCTCATAGCCATGGAGAACTCTCCTACTCTGAGTAGTTATTCCTTACCATCTCTCTTAGATGAATACCCGACAATTTAGGTTCTATTATTCATCTCTACATACACAATCTCTGGCGTCTTCTACTTCTCTATGGAAGTTCTATTCTCTATTCTCTATCTCTTGTCTCTATCTCTATATCTCAACTCTCTTATATATACAATTTTTTATCCAGGTTTCAACAAACTCATAATTCTAGAAGTTTCTACGCTGTATATTACCGACGTGAATTTGTCCCTTCACTAAGGCTTTGGTTTTTTCTCTCAATGCTTTATTTCTGCTTTTCTTCATCTTTCTTTATCTTCAGACCTTTATGGCTAATTAGTGAGTGATTCTCCAACACCTGTGATCTTCGATACCTTCATCAATAGATCCAAGACTGTCCACCAAGTCTTTCATCTTAGTGACATAATCACTAATGCTTTGACTTTGCTTTTTCTTGAACGTTGTAAACTCTGACCATAAGCTAGCCTTCCTAGCTTTCGTCATATTTTGGAAATGATCTTCCAATGCACTCCATATGTCTTCCGCTTTCTCCAGACCTCTAATGTGCGGTAGTAAATGATTTGTAATGGAATTGTAGATATAAGCTCTTGCCGTTGCATCTTTCTTCTGCCACAACTTCAAAGCTTCTAACTCTTCTTTCTAGGTTGACTATCGTCTTCGAAAGTCGGCTTCTTTTCTTCTCCTATCACATATATCATTAAGTCCTTACTCATAAGTAAGACTTCCATGCGCATTACCCATGCGGGATAATTATCTCTGTCCAATTTGTCGATAGAGATATGATCTGCCATAATCTTCTTGTTTTTGTTACTTTCGGTGAGTGTAATGTTAAAAGGTTTTACCTTTTTCAAACCTTTACCCTTGATAATTACTTCGGAACATTTCTTGACGCCGTTTGTTTGTTGATCATCTCAACTTTCACCTTTCTTGTGAAAGTTCTTCGAATTCTCTTGTATCTTCACTTTCGTTTACTCTTGAGGATCTTTCTGCTCTTTAGTATCTTTTCTGCTCTGATACCACTTGTTGAGCTCTAGTAAGTGATCATCATCTGCTGAACTCTTGTACTACTTGTTAACACGGAAAGTGAGCTTAACGAGCTAAAGCTCAACTGCGGAATTCACCACGCCACAAGAACTAAGCTAGAATGATATTAGAACACCTCTATAACCATCAGTAGCTAAGTAAATTTTCTGTCACTCAAATATATCAAAACTGTGTTTTGAACTCACCGAAATGCCACCGGAACTTCACCGGACTGTCACTGGAATGTCATCGTAATTGTACCAGAATGTTACCGGAATCAACTGCAATTTTGTTTTTAGTTACTTCAAATGATTGTTGATGAAGTAAAGAAGTAATACCTAAGCTTCCTTTAGTGAATGAACACTGTCTGAAGTTTAAGAAAAACTTCACCAATTCTGGATGTCTTTACTTTCAGACACAGTACTGTGCGTACTTGTCCCGTTTCACAGAAGTCTTTTGATCAGCTTATAGTTGAGACTAC
>CM035423.1:67969345-67971845 GCA_020310875.1 Ceratopteris richardii
CTCATACTCTTTGACCTGATTCTTTTTTTCTTCATAGCCCTTTTCTGCTTTCATTTCTTCTTTATCTGCAACATCTTCCTCATACTCTAATGTCTGATCCTCCTTCTTCTCGTGTCCTGATGTGTCTTTAATTATCTCCATTTTTTCTGCCTTCTTTTTCTCCAGTCCTTGTTGTTCCTCTTCAAGGATATGTCCTTCCTTTTCCTGTACTTCCTTTTCCTGTACTTCCTTTTCCTGAATTAGGGTTGAATCAATCTCCCCAGAGAGCTTTATTTGATCATTGATTATCTGCTCCTTTTGTCCTTCCTCTTGCTCATCTATATCCATGAGATCCAAGTCTTCTTCTTTTCCCTGATCTTCTGTAGTTGTGAGCTCCTCATTATGATTCAGATCGTAAAATATATCTTCTATGCTCAGTTTTATCTCTTTTTCTGTATTTCCTTCTTCCACCTCTTTGGAATTCATTTTTTCTATTACATCCTCAGTTTCCTTGATTTGATCTGTGTCTTCTTGCTTGTGTACTTAGCTACATACCTGAGTTTCTTTTGTTGTTTCTAACTTTTCCTCATTAAATTTGAAGTAGGTCTGATGTGAAGGTTTTGTCCATACTGTCTTCAACCCAGAATCCACTAACTGACAACTGAATTCCTTCCTTATTTCAACCTCTTCTTCCATTATCACTACTTTTCCTTTTAGTAACCTTTTCTCTTCTCCAAGACTTACCTGTTTCGCTACTTCTTCTTGAACCTGTTTTCCTTGTGGCTTCTCACTCAAGTCTTCTGGCGTTTTATTTTTTTCAGAGAGTTGTACTATCACAGTTGGTGTGCTAGGAACTGATAAATTCAAACTTTTCAACAGAAAATTTTCAATGTCACTTTCTGAATCTGAAGAGAACTGGGAAGATCCAACTATCCCTGATTTGTCCATTCTTGGTTCTTCTATAACAATGGATTCCTCCTGTTTCTGTTCTTCTGCTGCCACTTTTTGTGTCCCCATCCTTTGTACAGGTCCTACTACTGCTTTTCCTTTATTTTTCTTAGTCAAGTTCCTTTTCTGTACAGGTTTCTTCTGAACCTTCTTCTTTACTACAACTGTAGTTCTGGTTTCAGGGGGTCCTTGTAGCTCTTTGAAATAAGCCAACAGTTCCACTTCTTTTTTGATAAAAACTTCCTCAGTTTTTGCTGCCATCATCTGATCATGCAACTCTTCATAGTGTTCCACCTCTTCTTGTATCGAGTCAGTTGCTTTGCATGAATAGTCTTCCAACATTTTTTGGTATTGGGCTTCATATTCTACCCTTTTATTATTTCCTTGAGTCAAATAAGTATACAATTGCTCTTCGCTTGTCTGAGGTGGATGAGGATCATTTG
Source organism: Ceratopteris richardii (assembly GCA_020310875.1). NCBI lineage: Eukaryota > Viridiplantae > Streptophyta > Polypodiopsida > Polypodiales > Pteridaceae > Ceratopteris > Ceratopteris richardii. The sequence continues at coordinate 67,970,716 of CM035423.1, forward strand.
AAGACTATACTTGCTTCTGAGCAGCCTCATGTTCTTCCTTAGTTGCTTCCACCTGTTCCGATTCCGCTTTTCTTGGATCCAATCTTCTTTTCTTTACTGGAATGACTTCTTCTGAAACTCCTTTTCTTTTCCTTTCTGCTCCCCTCATGCTTGCTTGGGCTTCTACTTCCCTTATAGTCATCATTCTAGAAGGGCTTTTAATTCCTGTCATTAAACTTCTGAAGTATTGAGCTTCCGGAGCCAACTTTAACTGATCCTCCATTCCTAGAACATGATATATAATTCTTGTTAGAAATTGAGCTCCATTCATGAACTTCCTTTGCTCCCAATGTTTGGCTGCTTCCTTAAATTGCTCATGTATGTATGGAGTCACATCCATCACTCCAAAAGGTTTGGTTTTTTCCTTATTATTGAACATGATCAATGTCACTGGCTTGTGTGGCATGGTATATCTAGGTAATTTTGGAAAACAAAAATATTGGAGGAACATTCTGATAGCATACTCTTCATTCTCTTCTCCTTTAAAATCAGAGAATTTGGAATATCCTGCATAGGTAGCTTTATTTTTCTTGACAAAACTGTTGTCCAACTTGGTTCCCATAGTATAAAACTGGAGGGCTGCCATGATATGCTCTACTTTTATAGTAATGTTCACTTCTTGGTTTTCTTTGTTCTTGAAAGTACCCTTAAAATATGCCTCTTTACCCTTTCCAACTTCTAGCAAACTGTTCATCACCTGTTCCACTCTTTCAAAGTCTATGAAGAATAAGGGTTCATCCAACATCCTGTGTATTCCTATTGCTTTCCATCTTTTGTAATTGACTGTAATTCTTTGGAATTTGTAAAATTCCTAGCACAGCATGGTGTATTTGTATCCTCCGACTTCCACAGTAAAAAATATGCTGACCAATGATACCCAAGGTTTCCTTAAGTTCCTTCACTACCTTCTCTGTTTCTAGAGTTTCCTGCTCTTCATCAGACTCTAACTCCACTTCTTCTATTGTAGCTTCACTGTCTAAGAACCAATGTCCTCTAGATAGAGTCATTGAGTCTGCTTTGAAATCATGGATTGGTAGTTCCTTTGGATTCACCATTCTGGAGAAAATATAGCATCACACAAAAGGAAAAAC
>CM035423.1:67991845-68091845 GCA_020310875.1 Ceratopteris richardii
TCCTTATTACACCAATGGCATCATGAGTGAACTTTCAAGGCCTAGCATCCAAGGAGAATTGAAGAGCAAAAAGAGTGCAGAGATGGGAAGAGCACAGAGTTCTTGGATCTTCCTTCTCTTTCAAAATCAGCAAACAAACATAGTAGTAAGGTGTTGGAGGTCCTCCAACAATGCTTTGGGATGATTCATCAACTATGGCCATGGAGGAGAAAGAGGACATGGTCGCTAATAGTAGAGAGGACCATGCAAAGGAAGTGTAGAGATCTAGGTTGATTTTACTACATAATGGGTGCCTTTGATAGGTCCAAATATGAGTTAAACTTGGAACCAAAACTTGAGTATGCTTATCAGTGAATCTCCCAGGTCATGTATTCATCCAACATCGTGCTTTGATCACCAACAAGCAGGTAGGGCAAATATCCTCCCGCATCGAGCAACACATAGGATCAATAGCAAGTAAATGCATGTCCTTCCAAAGCACAAATGTCTATCCTTGATTTTGCTTGGAGGTATAGTTGTAGATGATCTTTCAATGTGCATGATGCATGCACTACCTCCAAAACTTGTAAATTAGATTGATACTATCAGAAAGCATGGCAAGGTGCGGCATGGGGCACTAGAGTCTCCTTTATGAAATGGGGAAGACAAAGCTTGACCTTCAATGCAACTTAGTAGTTAGGGTGTAAAAGAGTAGGGGTGAGTGATGGTGCTCAAGGCAAAGTGGAGAGGGAGCAAGACGTTCCCTTGGATATAGTAGAGCAAGGTCAAGAGGAAGGGTGAGCCCGAGAAGGCTCGACCCCACCATGCCAAAGAGCAAACAAGAAAGAGAGCCTATGAACTCAACTTTGCACAAAGGAGAGATAGTTGGAGGTAGAGAACGAATCTTCGCCCAGATACCACACTAGTTCAACAAGTTAATTCCCCAATTGAGAAGAGGGATAGTTAAATCTCCCTTTTCCACCAAATATGTACCAAACTAGATCTATCACTAACTCAACTAAAGAGGAGAGCGAGTAAAGACACCTACAACAGCAATATAAAGGAAGTTCCACCTTAGCCTACTCTCCCGGACTTGTATTAAATAAAGGGAAAAGAAAAGTACAAGTGAAGGGGACTAGTGCCCATGAGACCCCCCAAGTCCAACAGAGTAGGGGTATATCTTATAGAGTTCAGAAGGCATTACAAAGAAGGTTAATCACACTCTCATCACCCTCATGTGGGGCCCACTTGGGTTTAAGCTTATTGTTGATTAGAAGGAGCACTTTATGATGCCTGAAGGGGGGGATTTATTACAATTGGCAATTATTTTATCGAGGAGGAGCAATGATTTCTCAATCGACCACTCTTTGGGAGAGTCGCCAAAGTTATAAGCACATGTTTGCCACCAGATCTTCTGAAGGACTGCCCCTCTGATGGCATTTCAAAGATTCAGTGAGCATGTTGGAGTTGGGACAAGTGAAGAAGATGCGAACAACATCTTCAATGGACCGGCAACAGTGCTTGCACCAGGGAGACACCCACAAATTTTGCTAGCCTTTAAGTTGGTCCATATTCCCCTATGGAGGATTTGCCATAAGAGGACATACTTTTTGACTTCTATGAGAGGGTGCGAGATAGCCATGAACTTCATATCCCACCATAGCCATGCCCACAACAGGCACCACTTCTCGTTGAGGTTGACTGGATAATCAATATTTCTCTTGATATTTAGGATTTTTTAGGCAATTCCATTATGCCATTGGAGACCTAGCGGGCACGATGAGTCCTGCACCATGAGAAGATGGATTTTAGAGTGGTCCTAGGCAAGAAGTCTAGTTTGTAAAATATTCCATTCTTCATAGGTAATGCTGACATTAGGGTCAATATCCTCGAAGTTGATCCATTGATTAGTGTCTTGTTTCTAGAGATGTTTCCATTTTCTAAAGCCCTTGTTCTAGAGCCTCTTAGCACTTTCAATGCTCCAAGATTCAAATTCCTGATGCCATGGATCAAAAACCAGATAGAGTGATTCTGTTTGATACCGGCCACCCATTTCCAATCTTCACTAATTCTTCTGAAGCTTTTGAATTTATTCCAACTCTTCCATATGGAGCACACAAGATTTGAGCCTTTCGGGAAAATCGAGATCGGGGAAAAAAAGGTTCAAAATTTCAAGATTCTTCCAATTTGGGAATCCCACAAACAGCAAGGCATTCTTGTTTCTAAAGATCAATTTGGCCCATGAAGTCTCCCAATTATCATCCATTTTACTGCAAGTTTGTTAGCCATGCACCCAATGTCCAAAATATCAAGGCCCCCACTATCCCTTTGGCTAGTACAGATGGACCATTTGATTTTAGGCACCCCCTCCTATTGTGGTCTCCCGTTCAGAGGACGTTTCTACAACTAGTTTCTAGTTTGGAAAATTCTTGCTCTTTCCGTTTCCAACAAGAGAGGAAGTATATGGTCAACGAAATGAGAAATATGTTAATAAATATTACGCGACCTGCAAGGTTGATTTGGAACCATAGGCTTTGTAGAAGGTATCTAGGCATCTCCAAAATGTCTCCAAGTTGGTGCAGTTATTATGGACAAATGCATTCATATCATCAGTAAAAAGTCTCATGGTTGGATGTGCAACCCACTTCCCTACACATGGTGCACATACTTCCTAACTACTCGTATTTCTCATGATGCTTTTCCTTTTTGTATGCAAGACCCTTCACACATAGAGACCAACGATACCCTAATTTGTCCTATAGTGACTTTATAGAAGAAAACATTTACTCGGGGGGTCAGATAGCCTTTTGCATATCTTCTTCACTATCTATCTCTATCAATTTTTACCTTAATTCTTAAAAATGAGCATGTAAGGAAGGATTCACTTGAACCTTTTAGACACTTCAAGAGCCCTAAGCTTCAAATTCTTTCAAAGATACCCTTTGGAAATTGTATTTAAATTTATTGGAAAGAAAATTGTTAGCATATCCTTGTGCACTACCTCTGCACCTATTGCATGAATGTTCCTTGGCCACCTATGCACCCACTGCATGAATGCTCCTTGGCCACTTGTGCACCACTTTGCCAAGTTATCACCATGCCAAGCTCATGAATTTTCCTATTGAATCTCATGTGATTTGATCATCCACTACCGATGTACCATGTGGTCTCTATGCCATCTTGACTACCACTTATTTACATCATGCCTAAGAGTGTATTTCAAAACTTACCTTGATTCTTCTTATAGCCTCGTTGGTTGTCCCTTGAGTAATAGTCCCTTGCAAAGTGGCCTGACTTGCCATGGTTGTAGCATTCCTTTTTGTAGTCACTTTATTGAGGTAGACTTCCTCTTCCTCTAGCTCTTGCTCTTCTCTTGTTCCATAGCTTTGATGAAAACCTTCCTTATCATTGCTTGCTCTTCCCCTACCTCTATATTTTCCATTGTGTGCACCTCTCTTTCCTTTGCCTTTACCTGCATAAACGACTTGGGCTTCATTGCCCTTTGAATGAACTCAATTGAGGTTCATATCCTAAGTCACCATAGTGTGACTAATTGCTCAAAATCTGGTAATGCATCCCTCATATATACTAAATAAGTTAATGGACTCCACTGGTCATCATCTCTCAACCCATTTAACATATGATCTACTAAATCATCATTGTCAATGGAGCTTCATATTGATACTAAGGCATGTGCAATATCTTTTACCTTGTGAATGAGGATATAATTAGTGATGCTACTATTTGAAGCCTTCATTAAGTTTTTCAACTCATTCTTGAGTTGAATCCTTTGATCCTTTGTGGAGGTGGCGTCTAATCTACCAAAACTTCCCACACCTTCTTGGATGAGTCTTTATTGGATGTGAATGATCATGATATTAACAATGTGTTAATTATGTAAGATGAATATGACTCTTCTATCTCTTTCAATCCACCATTCACTTCACTTTATTTTGCTTGAGTGAATGGCTCTTCACATTGAGGCCTAGGCACAACTCCACTTACTAGTCCCCATAGTCTCTTGCCCATGAGGAAATTACTAAGCCAAAATCTCCATGTTTGGTAGTTTCCTTTATCCAAATTCTCTATGCGCATAGCATACTCACACATTGCTCATGCCTCAATTATTCCCAAGCTTCCGTTGTGATGGAGAGTGTTAATGTCCAAATGAATAAGCTATCCTTGATGTTAGAGTGCCTCTATATCAAGAACAACTCAAAACCTCAACCAATTTTGGAAGATCAATGCCAAATTATCAAAACTTATGATAAATGTGAAACACTGAATACTCAGGAAATTATACTATAATTAAACCACTCATTGACTGAAAAAATATGTAAAGTTTCCAATGCAACTCTGTATGAAGTGTCACCTAGTGTTTGCACCTCTTCTCCAAGTTTAAATTTTTTAAAAGGTTTAGTAAATCTTGAGGTTTACTCCAAACAATACACCTATGTCCAAAACATTTTTCTGAGTAATCGACTTTGACCATTGTAATTTCTAATGCATAGTTCTCTCAAAATAGAACCCGCTTATTCAAACGATTCTGGACACAAGTAGCTTACCTCTCAGATTAAAGAATGAGTTCTTAATTGCTATAAACTTTACACTGTGGAGGGAGATTTGATCAAAACTTTACCATCGAATTGGTTCGAGCACCTATCTTCACTTCTTCACATTTACACATGTAAATGTTCCTACTTATACTTCGCTCAAACCGATTATGATTAAACTCTCAAAAATTGTACACAGGTCACTAAACTGCAAGTTTCTTCTATTCAGAAAAATCATAGATCTTATTGATGATTCATGTTCGTCTCACTTTCTAAAGTCTATAATGACTTCTAAATCTTGTCATACATCATCTCTTCTATATGTCCCAACTTTCTACTTGTATATATAGGCATATATATACAAACTCGTAACCATTACTAAGGTATAAGTGAACTAATTACAAGCTTAATGTACATGTATATACAAGTCTTCATTTTCTGGTCATGTACTCATCTTCAAGACTCAAACTTTGATCTTTGCTTCATTCTTTGTCTTCAAACCTTTTTCCTAATAATAAATTGCTGATTTTCCTACACCAACAGCTTCCCTCAATCATCAATTGTGATTTTCTCCATCTTCTTTATACCTGCCATGTCTTTGAACCTCTGCAACTTAGCTCCATCCAAGCTTTTGATTAACATATATACAATCTGATCTTTTGTAGAAGTATGTATGACTACAATTTCTTTATCAATCACCTTCTCTCTCAAGAAATGATATTGGATCTCAATATCTTTAGTCCTCGCATGAAACACAGGGTTAGCAGTTAGATACAATGAGCTCATATTATCTCCATGAATAGTGGGTGTACTCTGAATGATGTCAAAACTCTTCATGAGAGTCTTGAACCTAACCTCCTTTGCAGCTTCAACCATACCTTTATACTCTACTTTTATGGATGACAAAGCAGTTGTATGTTGCTTCTTAGAACACCAAGAGATTAACTTATCTCCCACATAACATAGATACCCATAGGTTGATCTCCTATCATCAGGATTAGCTGCCCAATCTGTATCACTATATATCTTGATGTTTGTATCTGATGTGAATCCATAATAAAAACCTTCTTTGAGTGTACCCTTAATGTATCTTAGCACCCTTTGTCCTGCAACCCAATGTTCTTTCCTAGGACAATGCATGAATTGACACAACACTCCAAGTGCATATGACAAATCAGGCCTACTTAATGTAGCATAGATTGAACTACCAACCAGACTTTGATATACCTTCATGTCCTTGAATTCTTCTCCTCCATATCTGCTCAATTTGTGATTCACCTCCATTGGAATAGGTGCTACCCTGCAATCTTCCATTTTATACTTGATAAGCAAGTTCTTCAAATACCTTTCTTGAGTTACATTTACTCCATGTTGAGTATATGAAATCTCCATGCCCAAGAAACATGACAAGTCTCCCAAGTCACTCATCCTGAACTGATTCTCCATTTGCTTCTTAAGACTTTGTATTCCCTTCTCATCTATCCCTATAATAATTATTTCATCAACATATATGCACATCTAAATGAACCCATCATCACTTGCTTTAGCAAGCAAGCTACTATCTACCTTAGACACTTGAAAGCTAAGCTCCTTCAAAAACTTCACAAGTCTATAATTCCATGCCCTTGGGGCACGCTTCAAACCATACAAAGCTCTCTTGAGCTTACATACATACTCTGGATACCTTCTATCCTTCAAACCTTCTGGTTGCTCCATGAAAACTTCATCTGAAATGTAACCATTTAGAAAAGCATTCTTTACATCTAATTGACATAGCTTCCAACCTTTACATGTAGCAATAGCTATGAGAGTACTTATAGTTGTCATCTTTGCCACAAAACTATAAGTCTCATCATAATCTATACCATATGTTTGAGCATACCCTTTCACAACACGTCTAGCTTTATATCTAGACACACTTCCATCTGCATACGTCTTTGTCTTGTAGACCCATTTGCATCCAATGATCTTCTGACTATTTGGTTTAGGAACCAAATCCCATGTCTCATTCTCCATGAATGCATCATACTCCTCCTACATAGCTTTCTCCCAATTTTCCTTACCTTTTGCCTCTTCATATGTAGAATTGTCTTCCTCTATTTTCACTATATAAGCATAATCTTTAGTGGTCAAGAATGAAGTATCATAACTACACCTTATGGGTTTCTTTCTATTCCTTGTTGACCTTCTAGCTTCTCCACTCTTTGAAGTGTCTGGTTCTTCAGTATCTGGCCAAACATCCAAATACTTTGCAATGATCTAAGGTAGGTCTCTTACCCCACCATGCCTCATAAGGTGTCATACCCTGCAAAGCTTTACATGGTAGCCTATTAACCAAGTATGTCACTGTATTTACAGCCTCAACCTACAAATAATTAGGGCAATTTTTCTCCTTCATCATTGACCTTACAAAATCGACAAGAGTTTTATTTCTCCTTTCTGCTACACCATTTTGATGAGGAGAGTACCTACAAGTAACTTCTCTTTTTATACTTGTATCTGACCTTAGTCTCTTAATTTTTTGCCATAAAACTCTTTTTGCATACACATGGTAATGTTTAAATATATTAAACATCTCTAATTTATCTCTGATCACATATATGGTGATCCACCTAGTAGCATCATCAACATAAATCACATAATATCTTGAAACATTAATGTTGAAGTCCTTTGATGGTCCCCACATATCTGTATGTACCGATTCAAGCTTCTCTAAATAGATGAAACCATGCTCATTATATGATTGCTTATGAGCCTTACCTAATTGACATGCTTCACATCTATATGTCATGTGTTGACCTGCAACATTAGGTAATCCAAGCACTGAACCATTGTTAATCATATCCTTAATACCTCTTTCATTGAAATGTCCAAGTCTTTTGTGCCAAAGATCTAACTCAGAGATCTTATGTCCTCCATAAGTGAACAAAGCATGACCTACATTGCCTTGAATCTTCAATGTGAATAGCCTTCCTTATTTATTTCCTAAAACAATTTGTTTATACCCATTGCTAGGGTCTTTCACAAAAATTGCATCATTAGTGAACCTTACTTCATAACCTTTCTCTGCAATTTGCCCTACACTTATCAGATTCTTTGGAATTGTAGGAACATACAGAACCTTACTCAGAAGAGTACTTCTATCCTTAGCATTCACTGATCCAATGGACTTCACATTGTGCTTTGTGTTGTCACCTGTTTGAACCACATGATTACTTACTTTATTCTCCAAATCAGTCATGAAAGCTATGTTGCCACTCAGGAGATCGCTACACCCTGAGTCTATGTAGAAAACTCTTTGATCTTCACTTTGTCTTTCACAAGTTGGATTCATAATTAAGGTTGAATCCTCCTTTTGATCTGAAGCATAGTTGTAGTAGGCATTATTGTAGTATTGACTTTGGAAGCCTCTACCTACATTTCTTCCAAAGTAACCTCTACCTCTACCTCTTAAATTACATCTTTGATCTCTATGACCTCTTTCTCTTGAATTGAAGTTCTGATTATATCCTCCACAATTCTTATTATTATGCCAACATTCATGAGGTAAATGATTATTCTTACCACAAATGCAACAAGATTTGACACCATCTTTATTGCTTCTACCTCTTCCTCTTCCTTTGCCACTTCCTCTTCCTCTTAGGAAGTTGGCTTGGCTAATAGTACCTTCATCTTCATTCAATTGTTGCTTGCCTTTGTTCATCTTCTTCTTGTCCTTTGAAAAAATTGATTGACCTGTACTTTTATTAACATCACCTTTGATATCCTGTCAAACGTTATAATGTCCTAGCAACTGATTCAAATCAGGGGTGAAATCATCTAGTGACAATTTAGTGGATAAAATGAAAGGCATCCATTTCACATCTCCTCTCAAACCTGCGAGAATTTTTCTTACCAATTTGTCCTCTTCAATGTGTTCATCAACTACTCCTTATGCAGCTGCAATATCCTTCATCCTTGCTACATAATTGAAAATAGATTGAGAAGCCTTCTTCTTGAAAGTGTTGAGCTCTGCCCATAAAGATGCCTTTCTTGAGTTTGTGGGTTTTTGGAAATGCTCCTCCAAAGCATTCCATATGTCACGTGCACTTTCAAGTCCTCTAATATGAGGTAGCAAGTAATCATTGACTCCCATGTAGATAATGCTCCTTGCTTGAGCATATTTTCTTCATCCATGTCTTCAAATCTCAAAGCTCTTCCCTAGTTGGAACACTAGGATCCCTAAATTCTAGTTTCTCTTCTTCACTGATGATGTATTCTATCAAATATTTTCTCATAAGATGAGCTTCCATCCTCATTTACCAAGCAAAATAGTTTTCTCTATCCAATTTCTCTATCTGAAGAGAATCTCCCATCCTTTCTTCACTTGTGCAATAAATTCTTCAAGCTTTGTGAATAATGAATGTACCTTCACTTTGAATGTAATTTCTTTTGATCTTCTTGATAGCTTCAAGCCTCCTTCTCTAGCTCTCACTTCAACCTTTCACCTTTTGAATCTTCAAAGATTGATTTTTGTATAACTACAATAAACAGGGTCCTCCTTTCTTTAATTTTGATGACTCCTGCTCTGATACGACTTATGGAGAGTGTTAATCTCCACAAGAATAAGCCATCCTTGATGTTAGAGCACCTCTATATCACAAAAAACTCAAAACCTCAACCAATTTTGGAAGATCAATGCCAAATTATCAAAACTTATGATAATTGTGAAACACTGAATACTCAGGAAAGTCTGCTATAATTAATCCACTCATTGACTGGCCAAGTATGTAATGTTTTCAATGAAACTTTGTATGAAGTGTCTTCTAGTGTTTGCAAACCTTCTCCAAGTTAAACATTTTCAAAAGGTTTAGTAAGTCTTGAGATTTACCCCAAACAATACACCTATGTCTAAAACTGTTCTTTTGAGTAATCAACTTTGACACTTGTAATGTCTAATGCATAGTTCTTTGAAAATAGAACTCATTTATTCAAATGATTTTGGCCACATGTATCCTACCTCTCCCTTTAAAGAATGAGAGCTTATGTGCTCAAAAGTTTACACTGTGGAGGGAGATCTGATCAAAATTTTATCATCGAATTCGCACTAGCACTTGTGTTCCCTTCTTCACATTTACACATGTAAATGTTCCTACTTAAAATTCTCTTAGGCTGATTATAATTAAAGTCTCAAAACTTGTACAGAGGTCACTCAACTATAGAATTAGGCTTGTACAAAAGCATTCCTCAATAGGATAAATACAGAAGGAGCACTAAGCAAAAGATCGAGGTGCAACTTTCTTCTATTCAAAGAAATGATACATCTGATTGATGATTCATGTTCTTCTCACTTTCTAAAGTCTCTAATGACTCCTAAGTCTTGTCATAGATCATCTCTTCTATATGTCCCCACTTTCTATGTGTACATATATAGGCATATATGTACAAACTCATAACCAATACAAAGGTATAAGTGAACTAATTACAAGTTTAATGTACATGTATATACAAGTCTTCATCTTTTGGTCATGTACTCATCCTCAAGCCTCAAACTTTGATCTTTGCTTCATTCTTTGTCTTAAAACTTTTTTTCCTAATCACCAATTGTTGATTGTCCTGCACCAACACCTTGAGTGTGATGTAATACTTAAAATTAAAAATGATTACCTTCTTATAGATTCCTCCCTTGATATGTATTGAGGTTTTTTATCCTAGATTCAAAATCCACTTCTAAAATTTGATGTAGCTTGTAGGTCTCTTGTAAGTCCTTTATGATGGCTTCGAACTCATTCAAGAGTATCAAATGCTTGTAAATGCTATGATACCAATTTTGGGGAGTGAATCAACATCCCTATGCAACTTTGAAAAGTTGAAGGCCCTCATAAGTTGTCTTCCATAGTGACCCAAATTCATTATTTTGGCTCTAAATAAAAATGAAAATGCAAAAGAGAATGAAAATTTTCAAAATAAAAACAAAAAATATCAAATATCCATTCCACTTTAAAAAACTTGATTTGGGTACTCTTACACAGAGAACCAAGCTCTACACAATAGGCTAGCTCTCCTTTCTACTGACTACCTATGTGTAGAGGCACTTCATTATTTAAAACTTCACTTAGAGATCCCGCAAAGAATAACCATGAAATGTATCCCAAAGTTATAGACTATGATCAATAAAACAAAATTTGAATCACCTCAAATGGATAATGGAAAAAGGAGTTACAATTGAGACAATATCATGTTGGAAACTAGCTCACTACATATAGAGGTAGTAAGCAATGGCAAATTATAGAAAATTATAAGACAACAAAATGATTAACTGAATAGGGGCTTGCATCTAGAAACTTCCTTATGCTTTGCTAACTTAAGAAGAGATTAGAGGTCATGGACATCTATTCATGACTCGGATTTATGCATATATAGGCTATCAAAAAGTGCTCTTATGATTTTGCAAGAATCTTCCAATCACCTAGTTAACATTTTTGTAACATATGACTTAAAAAAATGGTTGAAACTTCTTGGTAGCTGAAATTAGTGATATGAAGCCTCCAAATGATAGGTCCACAAGTCTTCTTGAGCTAAGGTTTAAGACTTGATTTTTAACAAGATTATAGGTTTTATTTCACATTTATTGATGACCATACACGAAAAATTATGGATATACTTTATGAAAGAGAAGAGCGAGGTGTTTAACCACTTTCAAAATTTTAAGGCTATAGTGGCAAAGCATGTTGGGTGTGTGAGTGAGTAAAGAAGTACAAATAAAAGTACACATAATAGCGAAGAAGGTGATTGAAGCATAGAGACATGCAAATGACTAAAATGAGAGATATACGTGAATCCCTAAGTACAAAGTACCACCACATATGAGTGTATCATGTGTATCTAGTTACATGGGGAGAAAAGCTCTAGCAAGCACTAGAGTAAAAAGTGCCCATGTAAAGGGAAATGATTCCTATCAAACCTAATTAAGGAACACATGAGCGTAACAAACCTTTGATGACAAATGGTGTGAACACATACAAGGATTGAAAGATTAGTCCCCACAAGGTAATAATCCTAATGCTTTGCGAAAAGCTTCAAAATTTTGCCACAGAAGAGCTTTGGTGAATATTTCTACCACATTATGTTGTCTAGGCACATATACCAAATCAGTATCTCCAACATGAAGGAACGTCTCTGACATAATCATGATGAACCTCAATATGCTTTATGCCTACATGCAACACTGGATTTCTTCCAACTACCAATGCACTCTCACTATCAGTGAGAACATGCATAGGTGTATCAATATCCATGCATAGATCACTGAATATGCATCTCAGCCATATACACTCCACTATACTTGTGAATATTGTCATATACTCAGCTTTACAACTTGATGTGGCCATAGTAGGTTGCTTCTTACTCAACCAAGATATGTGTGATACTCTAAGGAAAAGAAATCACCACTACTGGACACTCCTATATCTAACAAGCAACCCAATCACTATCTATAGAATCATGCAAGCATGACTGAGAGTCTCTATGATAAAAGAGACCAAAACTCAAAGTGCCTTTGAGATATCTAAAAAACGTTCTACCACTTGTCTATACTTATTGCTAGGGCAATGGATCAATTGAATCAATTGGGAAACTGCATACCATTGGACTTGAGTTACATGCATATATCAAACATCTTGAAAATTGCTGATAAAGTGAAGTATCAAATGCATCACCTACATCCTAAATTGAGAATCTAAATCCTATTCCCAGTGGTGTTGAGATAGGCTTGCAATCATCAAAACCAAAATGCGCAAATAGTTTCTGAATATAATTTGCTTGACTCACAACAATTCCCCCTCAACAAAAATAAATTGTATGCCAAGATGATAAGGCCAAGATATAAGACATCAAAATTATGTTGCAAATCAGCCATAAGCATTTCAAGAGAAATGAGATAACGAAGAGAGCTCTCACACACTCTCACACACAAAGGGAGGAACATACACAAATTGATGCAAGGAAGAATGATCTTCTTCTACTTCTTCTATTACATAAAGAGAATATACAGGAATTATCTAATACAATGATACAATAAGTACAATAGATAAAGAGCATTGCATAAATAAAATCCTAATTTTCATGAATGAGTGAATAGGCAAGAAACAAATCTGCCATCACACTTGGTAGATAGATCTAGTAAAGCTCACTAGAAGTATCCCTGACATATATGTGCATAACCACTATAGATGTTAGAGAAATTTCCATAAAGTGCAGCCATCTCTACATCCATATGTTTCTCCCAACGTGCACTTTTCCAATGATCTTCAAAAAGTGGAATTCTCAGGGGAAATGATTTCAGCAAATGAAAATAAATTGCGCAAATGGATTAATAAATATGTTCGTACATACAGATTAAGACAGCATCATACGACTATGTATTGAAGGAATAAGAAATTGTGGGTGAATGAAACAAACTCTGTCTGCAGACTGATAGAATACGATTGCATCAAAAGACATAACTTTCATGAGGTACAACGAGGTACAATGTAGCGCTCGATAACAACATATACAAATTGCCTGTCATTCGTTTTTTGTTAAAAAAACAATCAATTATACCGAGTATGATAGACTGATGAGGGTCCATCAGAAATATCAAATCCTGGTGATTAAATACGCGTTGATTTGAATCTTAGTTTGATATTGAAACTAGTGAGAGCTTAAATCACGCTCTAGCTTTGATAAAAAGTAAAATGCTTAAACTCTATAATTAGAGTCTCTCGAAAGCGTTTTCTTTCTAAAAAGTTATGTTAAAAAATAAGCATGGGTGAATAACATTATATATATTTATATGTTGTCTATAATATTTACATCGACATCATCTTCATCTAAAAATGAATTAGAAGGACTGCCAAGGTTTGCTCTCTATGAGTTGAGAGCCGGTGTCACATCTTCACATTGTTGGCTCATTATGTCTTCATCAGATCACCATGGATTTTTGCATTACAAGATCACTGCATCATCTCCATGAAGATCTTCTTCATCATTTAAGTGAGGAGGAAGAGATCTCTCTCTCACAATATTACTTTAGAGCCTTCAAATATAGTCTTTCCCTTGATAGAAGCTTTACCCAATGCCCATATGCTTATGACCTTAATGCTTCCCATTCGCTTTCCATCATAGGAGAAAAATCATGCTATGTTAAAGCCTCATCAAAAGTGTGGGATTTCCATACCATCTTACCCAACTTACTCTAAGAGGAGGATTCACCTTCCTGCAAGACCACAACAATCACGCATGATGAAGCCAAGTAGAGGTACTGTTGCATTGGAGGAATACATGTGGAGGCGTGGGAGATAGTCACCTTGGATCCAAAAAAAGTCACCTTTTGATAAAAGTTGGCCTAATAGGAGTTCCATAAAGTAGAGGTGTCGCCCTTTATATTGGGCTTGTGTGAAGTAAAAGTGTAGTCACCCTTAGGGATGATGGTTGCAGTCGCCCCATGTGGTAGGATTCAAGTCCAAGAGGTGGACGAGGATGAAGTGTTGCCTTGATGGTGAAGCCCAGCTCAATGTTTATGTGGTAGTCACCCTTGTTGATTATCAAGTCTTCCAATCATATTGCTCCTTGTGGTAGCACCTTCATCACTTTGTAGGGTCCTATCCACTTAGGTGTTAGTTTGGTGGATAGTGGTGTAACTTGATGTACCAAAACCAAAAAAACCCTCTTCTCAACAATTCTTCCAATCATATTACTCCTTGTGGTAATACCTTCATCACTTTGTAGGGTCCTATCCACTTAGGTGTTAGTTTGGTGGATACTGGTGGAACTTGATGTACCGAAACCAAAAACCCCTCTTGTACTTTATTAGCCCTTAGATATCTATCATGCACCCTTTTTAACTCTTCTTGTTTTTCTTGCAATGTCACCATAGTTGCTTCCCTAAAGTCTTCCGACTCTACCACTCTCTTAATGTGAGATTCAATTCAAATGGTTTTGGCTTCAATTTCTTGTATGATGATAAATTCAAAAGGGGCCAATGCCTCCTTACCATAAAATAGGTGAAAGGGACTCTTATCAATGGTGCTTCTTCTTGTAGTATGAAAGGCCCATATTGTACCAATAAGAGCTTGGGGTCAAGAGCTATGATTGTAGTAGCCCAATCCAAATCTTGTTAGAACTTTCTGCCTTCCCATTTGCTCTGGGATAGTAGGTACATAACATTTTGTGGAAAATCTTGTACTCGTCGAAAATTAATTGTAGAAAATGATTTACAAACTGTGTGCTCCTATCACTAGTAACTTCTAGTGGCAACCAAATTGTGAAAATAGTTTTGTACATAAATTGGGCCATTCTCATGGCACTGTAATCAACATTAGCTTTAGCTTATACCCACTAAGTGTCATAGCATGTGGCCATCTGAATATACTTTTTACCATGAGGTTGACTAGTTGGACTAATGGGTCCAATGAAATCATGGCCCCATTGTTGCCACCTAGTTGAAATGACTAATGGTTGAAAATTTAGCCTTGTTGGCCTAGGAGCACGTCTTTGACAGATGTCACATTCTTTGGAAAATCTAACAGCATCCCTGTAAACATAAGGCCACCATTACCCTTTGTGGTGGATTTTGTGTGCCAAGCCTTCTCTCTTGCGATGGCCTTCATTATGTGCTACATCAAGAAAAAAATTGACTTCATGTAGATAAACACATTTTTGCAAATTACCATCATGGCAGTATTTATACAATTGGCCATTTATCGATGAAAACGCTTTGGCCTTAAACAATGATTTCCTCTTTTCTAATGGAGTCATGATCACACAAAATTTTCCAAAATTGAAAAATTACAAAATTTCATCACACTAATCAATTTGAACCTCTACAAGAAATAGACAACTATTCGGTGATGGAGAGTGTTAATCTCCAAAAGAATAAGCTATCCTTGATGTTAGAGCACCTCTATATCAAGAACAACTCAAAACCTCAACCAATTTTGGAAGATCAATGCCAAATTATCAAAACTTATGATAATTGTGAAACACTGAATACTCAAGAAAGTCTGCTATAAGTAATCCACTCATTCACTAACCAAATATGTAAAGATTTCAATGAAAATTTGTATGAAGCCTAGTGTTTTCACACCTTCTCCAAGTTAAAACTATTCAAAAGGTTTAGTAAGTCTTGAGATTTACTCCAAACAATACACCTATGTCTAAAACTATTCTTTTGAGTAATCAACTTTGACACCTCTAACTTCTAAAGCATAGTTCTCTCAAACTAGAACCCGTTTATTCAAATTCTTTTGGCCACAAGTAGCTTAACTCTCACCTTAAAGAATGAGTGCTTAACTGCTCAAATCTTTACACTGTGGAGGGAGATTTGATCAAAACGTTATCATCGCATTTGTGCTAGCACTTGTCTTCACTTCTTCACATTTACACATGCAAATGTTCCTACTTAAACTTCTCTCGTTCTGATTATAATTAAACTCTCAAAACTTGTACACAGGTCACTCAACTATAGAATTAAACTTCTTCAAAATCATTCCTCAATAGGATAAACAGAAAAGGAGCACTGTGCAAAAGATCGAGGTGCAACTATCTTCTATTCAGAGAAATCATACCTCTGATTGATGATTCATGTTCTTCTTACTTTCTAAAGTCTCTAATGACTTCTAAATCTTTTCATACGTCATCTCTTCTATATTTCCCGACTTTCAATTTGTATATATATAGGCATATATGTACAAACTCGTAACCATTACAAAGGTATAAGTGAACTAATTACAAGTTTAATGTACATGTATATACAAGTCTTCATCTTTTGGTCATGTACTCATCTTCAAGCCTCACACTTTGATCTTTGCTTCATTGTTTGTCTTCAAACCTTTGCCCTAATCACAAATTGTTGATTTTCTTGCACCAACAACTTCCCCTCAATCATCAATTGTGATTTTCTCCATCTTCTTGATACCTACCATGTCTTTGAACCTCTCCAACTTAGCTCCATCCAAGATTTTGATTAACATATCTGTAATCTGATCTTTTGTAGAAGTATGTATGACTTCAATTTCTTTATCAATCACCTTCTCTCTCAAGAAATGATATTTGATCTCAATATGTTTAGTCCTAGCATGAAAAACAGGGTTAGCAGCTAGATACAATGAACTCATATTATCTCCATGAACAGTGGGTGTACTCTAAACGATGACGAAACTCTTCATGAGAATCTTCAACCATATAACCTCCTTTGTAGCTTCAACCATGTGAAGAGATGGATTTTTAGTTGATGAAGATGAAGTGGTGCTGCAGAAACTTTGCACTACACTAGCCAAATGGACTCTAGAGATATGTGGATGGCCCTTTTAGCTTGCCAAAGGATGTATTAGAAACCCTATGTACCTTGGAAGATCACTCTCAAAAATTTGAATCAAAATAGATAAGTTGGAGTAGATTCAAGAGCCAAAAACTTGTTATTTATGTTCATACACCTGTCCAAAGTTTTGAAAACTTCTCTGGCCACAGCAGCAATTAGCTTAATTCCTTTTGGGGAACTCTTATTAAGTTAGTAAGCTAACAATCAAGTGTTATCTCAACAAAAATGATGGACTACACAAGGAGAAAGAAGTTTAGCAAGTGATAGGATGACACCGATTTTCTCGGGCTCCAACAGTACTCAGACTCGTGCGCATTAAAATAGAAATATCTCACAATTAAAGAATCCAATGCTCATGAACCTTTGTAGGCATATACTAGATAGTGTGCAAATTCTGATAAGCTTTAAAGCATGAAAAATTTTCAAGTAAACACTCAGTAAAATCTCTAACAAAATGACTATTCTAAGAGAGTGTTGGCAGAGAAGAAGAAAATGAGGTGACATAGTTGACTTCAAATGATCATAAATGAAGATTAAAACACGCAAATAAATGGAAACTTGGTGAGCATATAGTAGACTTAGAGAGCTAACTTTACCAAGTTGAATCACTGAAAATGATTGACCAAGATCAGAGAAATCATCTCTGCAATCTAACTAAGAAAACTGAGAGATGTAGCAGTGAATAATACACTTCACAAGATCATGAAAATATGAACTCAAATGATCATGAAAATGAAAGTATATTGATTGTAAAATACAATGGACATACTGACACATATGTGTGCCTTGAAACCACACCTTGATATGGCATAAAGCTCAGCCCATGGAGGTCTTCTCTTAACCACGACTAAAACTACCATGTCTTTATAGTTGATCTTGGGAGCGTAACTTCCTACAATCACTCTCCAATATATTAGTAATTGATTTGATTATCCAAATACCTTCAATAACAAATGTTCGGCTTTTCTTTCCCTTTTTGATCAAGTGGACTCAACCACTTTAGATTCCCTTTACTTTTACATCAAGTAAAGACTACAAAATTAGAAGAGGGAGTTCACAAGTGAACTCAAGAAGGAGTAGACATTTCCTTCAAGTTTCTAAGCCTTTTGATGACTCAAGCCAATACTTAGACTTGTCATAGGCTTGCTCCAACAGCTCCCTCTCAAGCCAAGTATGCTTGAGGTCTTCAATCCTCCAAGATTACTTGTAAACCTATCATAGCCTTCAATTTGCAAAGCTTTGTACCATCCAATGCTTTGGTTAGAATATCTGCACATTGTTGATGAATGGGCACATATGATATTTGAATCTCCTTGCTCACAACCTTCTCTCTTACATAGTGATAATGAACTTCAATATGTTTAGTCCTTGCATGAAAAATTGGATCAGCAGCTAAGTGAATAGAACTCATATTGTCACCAAAAATATTTGGAGTCCCAAAGTCCAATCCAAGATCTGTGAATAGTGTCTTCATCCACATAGCTTCTTGAGTAGCTATAGCAAGGCCTCCGTATTCAGCTTCAGTAGAAGGGAGAGCAATTGTGGGTTGCTTCTTGGATGACCATGAAACAAGTTTTGAACCTGCAAAGGTAAGATAACTTGAGGTGCTCCTTCTCTCTTCCTTGGAGCCAACCCAATCTGCATCAGAGAACAATTTCAAACTTAAATCAGATACATAATGGTAATATAGCCCCTCACTCATGGTCCCTTTGAGATATCTAAGTATCCTCTTGGCATCCTCCATGTGAGGCTTCCTGGGTGTGTGCATAAATTCACTTAGCACACTCACACTATAACATATATCAACCCTTGTCAATGTTGCATAGTTCAAACTACCCACAAGGCTTTGATAACCTGTCACATCTTCTATGAGTTCACCTTCATGTGAGCTCAATTTACGATTAACCTCCATTGGAGTACCTACAATCCTACAATCTCCCATCTTGAATTTCGCCAACATGTCTTTAATGTACTTTCTTTGAGTAAGAAACAAACCATGATATTTGTAGACAACTTCCAATCCTAAGAAGTAAGTAAGTGAACCCAAATCACTTGTCTTGAATTCTTCTCTCATCTGTTCTTTGATTCTCTTCATGCCATCTGTATCATTTTCTGTAAGTATAATATCATCTATATACACACACAAATAGATGACTTAATTACTCCTTTTTATGAATAGTGATGGATTTGTCTTGTTAGGTTGAAATCCTTTGTCCTCCAAGAATGAGACAAGCCTGTGATTCCAAGCCCTTGGGACTTGTTTGAGTCCATATAAAGATTTATTAAGTTTACACACATAATCAAGATATATGTGATTCTCAAATCTAGGTGGTTGTGCCATATATATCTCTACTGTTATCCATCCATTAACAAATGCATTTTTTACATCCAATTGAAGTATCTTCCAATTCTTGGAAGAGGCAATACTAAGCAAAACCCTAATAGTAGGCATCTTTGCAACAGGAGAGAAGGTCTCCTCATAATCAATTCCTTGAGTTTGTGCAAAGCCTTTTGCCACAAGCCTTGACTTATACGTGTTAATGGAGCCATTTGAGTTCTTCTTCACTTTGTAGATCCACCTTGAGCCTATCACTTTCATTGATGGAGACTTGGGAACCAATTCCCAAGTGTTATTCTCCTCAAGAGCTTCAATTTCTTCTTCCATTGCATGCTTACATTCTGATTTCTTCTTTGCTTCCTCAAATGTTGAAGGTTCCTCTTGATTTATGTCATGTGCTAGATAGATTGAATGTTTAATGACTAGGGAAGTATCAAACCCATACCTTTGCTCTTGCTTTTGTGAACCTGACTTGCAACCCTTTCTCTACTATCTACCCAACACTTCTCAAATTCTTTGTAATGGTAGGGACATAGAGTACCTTGCTGAGTAAGTTGATGTTTCCATCAAGTGCTTTGCCACTTCCTTTTTTCTCCACAAGGTGTCTTGTATCATCTCTTGTTTGTACCTCATGCTTGTTCCTTGGATCTTCTAAATTTGATAGGAGGGCCACATTTCCTGCCACATGATTGGAGCAACCTGAATCTATGTAGAAAACATGCTCATCAATTTTACCTTGTGGCATGACCATATTCATGATTAGCGATGAGTCCTCTTGATTTGAGTCTTTTGTGTAGTTATTGAAGTCTCTTCTTCCTCTATTGCCTCCTTGATAGTCTTAATGGTTGTAATTGTTGTAGTTGCCATGGTAATTGTTGAACCTTCCCCTTGAGTAGCCATAACTTCCTCTATTGTAGCATCTGCCTCTTTGATTCCTGGAATTACTTAAGAAATTTTCAACGGTGTCGGAAAGTTTTCAACTTTCCAGTTAATGACAGAGAAAATGAAAACAACTTTATTGGTGATCTCAAACCTTTTATGTTCATATTCGGGTTTACTCTAATTTCATATTCAATGAGTTGTTCTATTTATACATGCAAGAAGCATGGGTATATAACCCTAGGATTTCATAAGTTTATATAAGTTTAAGTCAGTAGGGTTAATCTGAAGGATCTTAAATGAGTCCAATGGGTTAAAGCTAGGGTTTAGACGATTTATCATGGGTTAAAGCTAGGGTTTAGACGATTTATCATGGGTTAAAGCTAGGGTTTAGACGATTTATCATGGGTTAGAGTTAGGGTTTTAAAGGGTTTTCATGAGTTTCTGATGGGTTTTAAGTAGGTTTTCTAAGGGTTTAGGATGTTTTCAAGGGTTAAAATAATTAACATTTAATGGAATTGATTTATCTCTAAACATTGATGAACTTACAAAAATAAATTATGGTTTAATTTATTAATTACATAGTGTATGTACCTTTATTTCTAAGGTTTTAGAGAATTAAAATCATAAACTAAGGTTAATTTAACTGAATTATTAAATTAAGAAAGTTAGGATAATTCAATTAAAATGAAAAAGTAATGGATAATTAATGAGTGATTTATATGAAAAGTGTGTAAAGAATGGTGTGAGCTAAATGTGTAATTAAAGTGAATGAAGGAGTGGTCTGCAAGGATGATGTATTTAAAGTGAAAAAGTTGATTGATAGAAAGGAGTGGTGAGAATTAGTGTAGATCAAAAGAGAGGTGAAAGTAAGTTGTGTGAATAAAGCTAATTAAAAGAGTGATAGAGATGAGTGGGCTAAAATGAGGTTGTAGATTAAAAGTACCAAACCAAAAGAGTGGATTAGGAAGGACTTGTGTATGTATTTAAATGTGTGATGTGCTCTAATTTTTTCTAATGTTTCTTGCAGGTACCTTCCTCTCTACTTTTCCATTCCCCTTCTGTTTGTGTTTGTGCTCATATTCTATCTCCTTACTACTAGTCCACGTACATAGCTATCTCTGACGCATATTAGAGAGAAATAATTGAACTGTAGATCCGTCATCATGTGCAATGATTGGAGAGAAAGTTTAGATGCATTATTTTCTGGCGGCTGCAGACATCCGAAGCCCTTCATGCATGGATGAAAGAGGGAGAAGCGTCCCTTGCGTCTGTTACACCCATAAGAAAACTGTAGCATAGAGAGAGTAAAAGGAAGAAAGAGGAGTATGGAGGGTGCTTTAGAGAAGGGCGCCTGTACTGCGTGTGCGTCATGTTTGTTCCTCCCTCCATGACGGCTGTAAACGCGCACATCACTCCAGAGACGCAGAAGGTTCCATGTTCCATCTAATCTGGACAGGACCGAGGCATTATGTACGATCTGTAAAAAAAATCTATACATGGTTCTCTTGCCACAGATAACATCAGCACGTATCTGGGTATGCGCATCGTGTTTGGATGACCTGTATCTTCTTTGAGCTTTTTCGTAAGTGCCTGGGAGTTTCTTCTGTTATGTTGGCATAGAGAAATACTTCGGAGAGCGCCCTCGTTGTGCAGGTCCATAGCACACAATGGTACAACGTTCGGAGGAAAAGGCCAATCCCGTTGTACTTTTGGAATGCACATAGAGTCACATAGAAAAGGTCAGAGGTATTTCCAGAGCTCTCACTTCGTAAGGTGACGGTTGGAATAAGAGCATGAAGGCAAAAGCAGGAGGGACCTCGTCCACGCTTCTGTTGACGCTTTGTATCACAAGCTTTTGTATTGACATGATTTTCACAAAAAAAAAAATGTGTAACGTTGATTCATTGAAGCTGACTTGCAGAATTGATTTAGTGTATTAAGACTTTGATTTTGCAAGGATTCCGGTAAGGAGTATGATGTGCGATTATGAGCAGAAAATGTCACATTTGATTACGGCGTGCAATCTCCACATGGGATGGAGGTACATGTATCATTTCGAGCGGAGAGGAGAGCTTTCAAGCACCAATCATCGAAAGCAATCAAAAGCACATCAAGGAGGAGTAGGAATAGCAGCAAGAGAAATGTCTGTGATGTTTGCCGTCGGTAGCTGTCTTTTCAATTTTGATGTCAGTAGAACCTATCTGTGAACATAGTCTTCGTAAAAGGCTATGTTCAGCGGTCTCTGCTTATTCTTACCAGAAAAAAATAGCCTCTGCATCTTTCTTCTCCGTCTACTCATGCATTCGGCACTCTCGAGATCGAGGCTCACCATAATCGCATGATGCCCTTTTTGACATTCCTCGAGTATTTCTATCTAACGACTATTACATGCACACTGTGGGTACAAGCTCACAGATTCTCTCTGGTTTCATCTTGCATAAACAGCCAGAAACACGCGCACAGGTAGAGAGAAAGTATGGACGGAAGAGAGATTATGTCAATTGACTGCACACCTAATGTGGAGAGAGAGACTTGACTACTCATAAAATAGTGGTTTCGTTTTGATTCTCTTCAACAAGTCGACCCCGCACTTTTGTGAGATATCGAAGTATTCTGTCCATAGAAAGAGAGACAGAGAGAAAGAAACAACGATAGAGAGAAAAGAGAGACATAATGATATGTTTGATTTTTTTTTATTTTATTGATAATTTATTTTATATGTACATAGATATATGTGCATAAGTATACATATGTATGTGCACATAATGAAAAGCATGAGTAGGGTATGTATTCATATAAATGAAAAAGCATATGTATAAATACGTGAGAATATGTAAATGCATTAGTATGCACGAACATGAATGCTAATATGCTTAAAAGAGTTTATTGGGATATATATTAGCATAGTTAAGAATGTGAAGGCATGTTAATAATAAATGCATTAGGAAATGTGAGAATGGATGCATTATTATGCATGATAACTTATTAGTAGGTATATATATAAATATGTGATAAGAGTAAGTATGTGATTATGATGAGTATGTGAAGGTCTTAATGTATGCATGAACATATGCATGTGCATGATAATGTAAGTTTATGTTTCTTAATGATTTTCTTGTAATGTTACTTACCATCTAATGTTTCTTGCAGACATTGAAGTAAAGAATATTGAAAGAAGAAGATTGAAGCAAAGTATCAAGCCATTTCATGATCAGAGAATAGGAGCTGGTCATTCACAGCTTCACCTCATTATCTTTGTATCGAATTCACTAGGATTCATTATCTTGTTAACGAAATTTATCATATAGAAAGATTTAGCATTTGAATAACTATTGTTGAAAATTATTCTTATGACATTGATCAATTTATTTATTATTTTCCATCTTCATTGTCGATGTTCATAGAGTATTATGTGTATCCAAAAGTATTGCACATTAGTTGACTTTAAAATATTTTTATTCCTTTCAGAAAGTAGGTAATTAAAATTATTTCCATCACTTATTTTTCGCATCTTTCGCACGTTTAATTCTTAGAATTTCTTTTATCTTAGACTCAAAAACATATATCCCCTTGTACCTACGATTGTCTCATACACCCTGCGTGTGCCGAGGGATTTAGTGGCTGACTGATCCACCAGCCTTATGTCCGCAACTTCCCGACATCTTGGTGAACCCGACGTGAAGGTTCGGCACGACACCGTAGGTATAAAGGTATATTTACATTCTGTTTTGCATATGCATATATAGATAATTTGACGATTGAAGAAGGAGTATCAACATCCGTTGTAGCTGCAACTGATTGATCCTCGTCACGTCACCTTTATCCATCAACTTTCATAAAAATGACGATTGCACATGCATGAAAAGATTTTGCATTGAGCACATTCACAACGAACCTCTTCATCAAACTGGTTGATCAGGTATATTTATTTTTATGCTGTTGCATAATAGTAGGACAAGTTTATTTTTAGTTGCAAAGAAGTAAGAAAATTTTCTTTATTGCACAATAGTAGGGAAGTTTTCTTTATTTCTATTTCTAAAGCAGTAGGAAATTTTTCTTTATTGCATAGTAGTAGGAAAGTTTCTTTATTGCAAAATAGTAGGAAAGTGATCTTTCTTTCTATTTACCTCATAATAGGAAAAGTTTCTTTATTGCCAAAGCATAGGAAAGTTTTCTTTTTGGTTATAACATACTAGGAAAATTTTCTTTTTCAAAGCAGTAGTAAATTTTTCTTTAGTTTTGTTGGCAAAGAAGTAGGAATATTTTTCTATTTCTGTTTCTTTTATCACGGAGTCGTATCAGGATCAAGATATAGACGGATTATTACGAGAATTATATACGTATATTTCATATTTATCTATAAAGTTAGACTTAGCCACTATGGCAGATCACTTTGAAGAACAGCGAATTTGGAAGATCATAGATGCCATTAAAACAGATAGGGGGGAATTTACTGGAATAAATGTAACAGCTTATCTTAAATATTATGAACAATTAACAGAACAATATGGGTTACCTGAAGACAATAAAAAAGATACCTTTATACGAATTGCTCATGGGTTCACTAGAGAGAGAATCCAATTGCGAGTAGTCCAACCAAACATGACTTGGGCGGATTTCAAGACTCGGCTTCTTACTGAATTTTCGCATGAAGATTACAGTAAGAATAATCGAGCCACATTCATGCGATGGGTAGGAACAACAAAGTTAGACCAACATATAACTCAGGGATTAGCTGAATTTGATATCATATTTAACCAAATGCCTCAAGCAGACAGAACAGCTCTTGAACCAGATAAATTAAGAAATTTTCTAAACATGCTAGATCCATCTCTTAGACGAGAGCTAGAACCAATGCTTGAGGATGGAGCGACTGCAAGTGGGCTTACTGGAAATTGGGATAATGTAAGAGCAGTTGTCCATAGGTTAGCCCAAAGACAGGAGCGAAATCAGATACAAACTCCAAGAATATATGAAAGAGATGTGCCAGGAAAGATAGATAATGACCCCACTCCTTATAACCTTAGAAAGGATGACTCTGAACTTACAATGTTAAAAACATCAGTCGAATCACTTATCAAACATGTGGAGACTTTGGCAACTGAAATAGCTACTATAAAGAGTATGCAAGAGCTTAAATTGAGAGATCACGAGAGACCAAAAGAATTAGAACAAAATCCTAGGAATCAGATGCCAGCTAGAAGACCATTTAACCAAGCGCGTAGATGTCTCTGGTGTGATGATTTGGAGCATCCACACTGGACATGCAACTTATTCAAAGAGGCCAAGGATAAGAATTGGGTCACAGAAGTAGATCGAAAGATCTGTGACTATGTAACAAAAAGGCCCTTGGCATCAAACTATGGCAAAGGAGGAATGAAAACCTTCTTTGAAGCTTCCACAAGCCAAAATACATATGCTTGTAGGCTGGATAGTGAAGACTCTAATTGTGATTTCTGGGAGCAGGTTTATGATACTGCTAGTAGAGGCAAGTTATCTGTTGAGAATTTATATGCTACGAGCTCGGATATTAGATTAAAAACATGTTGGAATGAGCCAGTAGACATGTTCTCAGTTTATGCCCACGAAATTAATATCGATGAGAAGAGGAAACGGGATGAAGAGGGACAGTCTAAACGAACAACTAGGGCTAGAAAAGAGGGTGAAACGACTGATTCAATTAAAGAACCGCCTATGATGGAGCCTAGTCAGGAACCAAAACAACAGGAACAAGAAAAGAAGTCTCAAAATAAGGGTAAAGGAAAGAAAGTAGGAGAAAATTTAGAAAAGAAAACTACAAGTGAAGATAGAAGTCAAGAGCAACCAAATGAAACACAACCCATACGAGAAGAAGGAAGTAAGGAAGAAAAACCGAAAAAGAAACCTCCGACTTTCCGATTGATCTCTCAAATTGAGAAACAAATAGACATTCGGAAAGTTATGGATGAAAAAATCATGAAGGCTGAGGTAACCATGACATTAGAAGAATGGTTAGCATTTTCAAGAACAGATTTGAAGGAAGATTTCATGAGTATCATTAAAAGACGAAGAGAACCTATAGAGTATAGAACGGAACATATTGAAATGGAGGAAAGAAAAGATCAGGATGAACCAAAAGTGAGTATTGTACAAATAAATGAAGCTGAGTATAGAGAATCGTCGGATCGTAGAAATTATTTAGGACCTGTTATTGGACATTTGGAAAAAGGAAATGAGGACCCAAATAGCCATTACACTAAAAAACATTGGGCTAGGGGTACTACTGAAACTATAGTTAAGATAGGGAATAATAAGAAACCACAAGTAGCATTAATCGATTCAGGATCAGAAATCAATGTAGTCTCAAGAGAAATTTATAATGAGGGAAAATGGCCCATAGATAGGGACCATGGGTGGAAAATGAAGGCGGCCAACAATGCTTCTGGCTATTTACTAGGAGCTTGTGCAAATGTTCCTATCACTATTGGAGATGTTAAAGAGGAACATAATTTCTTCGTTCATGATGACTGCTCGTACCCAATTATTTTGGGGCAGCCATTCATTTGTGAACAAAGAATGGAGACAAAAGTATTAGATGATGGAAGTGCTTTTGCAAGAATTCGTTCTCGTGATGGCCTTAAATCTGTTCAATTCATGACGCTTTGTATAAACCATCCTCGTAATCGTAGGTCTTTAAGAAAAACTCCTTTAAGACACTTAGATCAGGATTTCGAGTAAATGCCACTGTTGAGCGAGATGACAGTGGATTTTGGTTCGAAATCTCGCAAAATCTTGTACAGAACTTAGATAAAATGACTGTTTATTTTCCGTCTGCTACTTTAAATATTTTTCATTTTAAACAAATTCCTAGAAAACTTATAAAAAAATACGAAAAACATTTGAAAAACAAAGGAGATCTGTTAATGGATGAAAGTATTGAACATATTATTGAAACTACACATTGCTTTTCAACATTAGAAGAATTAGAACTTTGTAATCAAAATAAGTCTAATTCCCATATTCTTATCTCTTCACTTGATATGTATGCATTAATTCAGGAGTATGCCTCTAGTATTAATCATGACTATGATGCCTTAGTGGAGACCAAATACAAAACTGTTAGTAAGAAGGTTAAACCCGTAGCTCAACCACTACCAAAATTCAGTAATGATATTCTAAAGAATGTAAGTCATGAGCCAATCCTCAGAAATCCAACAAATATTGGCCATGTATTTACTAAAGAATCCTTAAATCAAATTAAATTAGATGCTAGTGGTTTCCTTCTTCCAGCAGAAAAAGAGAGATAAATCACATAGGTTAAGGCCAAAGCCAATAAAAATTGATGATTGGGTATTGATATATGATAGCACATTTGATATACAGTATGATGCCCGTAGAAAATTAAAAAAGCGTTGGTTTGGACCATATGTGGTGGTCAAAATCTATGAAAATGGAACGTATGCTTTAAGAGAGTTAGATGGAACTCCGCTTAAAAATTTAATTGCAGGTAAAAGAATTAAAATATTTAAACAAAGAAATGAAGAATATTATGATATAATATATGATGAAGGAACTGAAGAATGATTTTGTTTTAATAAAAATAATGTTTAAATTTTCTTTTAAATATGTTTTTTATTATTTATTTCTTTTACATGTATGAAAATACAAAATTATTTATAAAAATTAATTTGTCTTGAAAGTCTTTACATTGTTGCTTGATAGTAGGAGTTGAAAATGTTTTTTGTTTTAAACCAATTAATTAAAGACTGATTTATGATAAGATGAAGTGCAAGAGATTGAAGAAAGTACATGCAGTTTTCAAATTCCAGCAATCAAAGCGATATTTGGATGAAAGACGATGCTAAAGATGGAATCAATATAGATCAGGTGAAACAGTTCTAACCCTGATTAATGTTTTAAGTTTTGTTTTTCCCTGCATTATCATAAGTAGAAATGTACATTCTTCAGCTAGGTTAAGAAACTTCTTATAAAATTATGAAAAGTAGAATTTACACTGAAGTAGGGATGCGCTTGAAGAGAAG
This sequence comes from Ceratopteris richardii, assembly GCA_020310875.1. Classification (NCBI taxonomy): domain Eukaryota; kingdom Viridiplantae; phylum Streptophyta; class Polypodiopsida; order Polypodiales; family Pteridaceae; genus Ceratopteris; species Ceratopteris richardii. The sequence continues at coordinate 68,019,956 of CM035423.1, forward strand.
ATAGGGATTAGAAGACCTATGGCTGTCATATGGATAGTTGAAGGAACCCTTAACTTGCAACTCCTAGTAGAAGTAGACGTGTTTTATATAGGTAAGCTTCCTTAAATCTGACCCATTTAGCAAAAGAGATCCTAGTTCCTGCTTTAGCTTACCTCTAGATCCTTTGCTCTGATTAGGGGTTAAGCCTTTCCCCTTCATCAAAAAAGTTGCGAAGAAAAATTGAAAGCAGTACATTAATGGTTGCTGCATATGAAAAGAGGAAAAATGACAAAAAAGAAAAATTATGATAAAAAAAAAAATGATGAGATAAAAGAAAAATCAAATAAATCAGTTGTGGTCTCGAAATCACTTCTGATTTGAAAAGCGGGCTATATAAGGCGGATGTATGCTAGAGGGGAGTTAGTTTTTTGTATCTTAATGGCAAATGGTTAGGAGTTGAGGGTAGAAGACCTATATAACATATGCTTTACTTATGAACAGAGTTAATAGGAGAGTTAGTACGAACACTATTTGAATGACTTCTATAGTTTCTTTCTAAAACCTGTTTTTCAACTCATGCATTGATCGAAAAGGTTTAAATTCAAGTTTACATAATTTTATAAGTTTTCTTTGCTATTTGAAGATGTACTAATGATAGAAGCATTTTTATATATAGAAAATTTTAATTTGATTCATGAATAAGTTTCACAAGAAGTTGATATTGCTTTCTATGAACTGCAGGTTGGTCCATCGAGGACGATGTGCAGGTTTGGCCGGGGCGAATGTCGGAAAGTTTTTCAATTTTCCAGTTAATGACAGAGAAAATGAAAATAACTTTATGGGTGAACTCAAACCTTTTATATCACTATTGATCAGTTGTGTTGATTGGAATTAACTACTTTTGAAGTGTTTGCAGGTACAGGAAATGATAAAGAATACATGTTCATATTAGGGTTTACTCTAATTTCATATTTAATGAGTATTTCATCTTTATATATGTGTGATTCATGGGCATTTTATCCTAGGGTTGTTTAAGTTCACATGATTTTATGTTCATTAGGTTCATCTGAAGGGTCTCAAAAGATTTTAATGGGTTAATGCTTGGATTTATGTCAATGTCAATGGACTAATGATAGGGATCAGAAAGATTTTAATGAGTTTCAAGGGTTTTTCAGAGGGTTTTAAGTAGGTTTTTTAGGGTTTTAGAATGGTTCATGGGTTAAAAGAATTAATATTGAAGGAAATTAATCTATAACTAAACATTGGTTCAATAATAAAAATTTAAATATGGCTTAATTAATTATTTAATCATGTATGTGCATTTAATACTAAGGTTTGAATATATTAAATGCTTAACCTAAGCCTAATTTAAATGTATTATTAAATTAAGAAAGTTAGGATAATGGATAATTAATGAGTGATTTATATGAAAAGTGTGTAAAGAATGGTGTGAGCTAAATGTGTAATTAAAGTGAATGAAGGAGTGGTCTGCAAGGATGATGTATTTAAAGTGAAAAAGTTGATTGATAGAAAGGAGTGGTGAGAATTAGTGTGGATCAAAAGAGAGGTGAAAGTAAGTTGTGTGAATAAAGCTAATTAAAAGAGTGATAGAGATGAGTGGGCAAAAGTGAGGTTGTAGATTAAAAGTACCAAACCAAAAGAGTGGATTAGGAAGGACTTGTGTATGTATTTAAATGTGTGATGTGCTCTAATTTTTTTCTAATGTTTCTTGCAGGTACCTTCCTCTCTACTTTTCCATTCCCCTTCTGTTTGTGTTCGTGCTCATATTCTATCTCCTTACTACTAGTCCACGTACATAGCTATCTCTGACGCATATTAGAGAGAAATAATTGAACTGTAGATCTGTCATCATGTGCGATGATTGGAGAGAAAGTTTAGATGCATTATTTTCTGGCGGCTGCAGACATCCGAAGCCCTTCATGCATGGATGAAAGAGGGAGAAGCGTCCCTTGCGTCTGTTACACCCATAAGAAGACTATAGCATAGAGAGAGTAAAAGGAAGAAAGAGGAGTATGGAGGGTGCTTTAGAGAAGGGCGCCTATATTGCGTGTGCGTCATGTTTGTTCCTCCCTCCATGACGGCTGTAAACGCGCACATCACTCCAGAGACGCAGAAGGATCCATGTTCCATCTAATCTGGACAGGACCGAGGCATTATGTACGATCTGTAAAAAAATCTATACATGGTTCTCTTGCCACAGATAACATCAGCACGTATCTGGGTATGCGCATCGTGTTTGGATGACCTGTATCTTCTTTGAGCTTTTTCGTAAGTGCCTGGGAGTTTCTTCTGTTATGTTGGCATAGAGAAATACTTCGGAGAGCGCCCTCGTTGTGCAGGTCCATAGCACACAATGGTACAACGTTCGGAGGAAAAGGCCAATCCCGTTGTACTTTTGGAATGCACATAGAGTCACATAGAAAGGGTCAGAGGTATTTCCAGAGCTCTCACTTCGTAAGGTGACGGTTGGAATAAGAGCATGAAGGCAAAAGCAGGAGGGACCTCGTCCACGCTTCTGTTGACGCTTTGTATCACAAGCTTTTGTATTGACATGATTTTCACAAAAAAAAAAATGTGTAACGTTGATTCATTGAAGCTGACTTGCAGAATTGATTTAGTGTATTAAGACTTTGATTTTGCAAGGATTCCGGTAAGGAGTATGATGTGCGATTATGAGCAGAAAATGTCACATTTGATTACGGCGTGCATTCTCCACATGGGATGGAGGTACATGTATCATTTCGAGCGGAGAGGAGAGCTTTCAAGCACCAATCATCGAAAGCAATCAAAAGCACATCAAGGAGGAGTAGGAATAGCAGCAAGAGAAATGTCTGTGATGTTTGCCGTCGGTAGCTGTCTTTTGAATTTTGACGTCAGTAGAACCTATCTGTGAACATAGTCTTCGTAAAAGGCTATGTTCAGCGGTCTCTGCTTATTCTTACCAGAAAAAAAATAGCCTCTGCATCTTTCTTCTCCGTCTACTCATGCATTCGGCACTCTCGAGATCGAGGCTCACCATAATCGCATGATGCCCTTTTTGACATTCCTCGAGTATTTCTATCTAACGACTATTACATGCACACTGTGGGTACAAGCTCACAGATTCTCTCTGGTTTCATCTTGCATAAACAGCCAGAAACACGCGCACAGACAGAGAGAAAGAAACACCGATAGAGAGAAAAGAGAGACATAATGATATGTTTGATTTTTTTATTTTATTTATTGATAATTTATTTTATATGTACATAGATATATGTGTATAAGTATACATATGTATGTGCACATAATGAAAAGTATGAGTAGGGTATGTATTCATATAAATGAAAAAGCATATGTATAAATACGTGAGAATATGTAAATGCATTAGTATGCATGAACATGAATGCTAATATGCTTAAAAGAGTTTATTGGGATATATATTAGCATAGTTAAGAATGTGAAGGCATGTTAATAATAAATGCATTAGGAAATGTGAGAATGGATGCATTATTATGCATGATAACTTATTAGTAGGCATATATATAAATATGTGATAAGAGTGAGTATGTGAAGGTCTTAATGTATGCATGAACATATGCATGTGCATGATAATGTAAGTTTATGTTTCTTAATGATTTTCTTGTAATATTACTAATTTCTAATGTTTCTTGCAGACATTGAAGTAAAGAATATTGAAAGAAGAAGATTGAAGCAAAGTATCAAGCCATTTCATGATCAGAGAATAGGAGCTGGTCATTCACAGCTTCACCTCATTATCTTTGTATCGAATTCACTAGGATTCATTATCTTGTTAACGAAATTTATCATATAGAAAGATTTAGCATTTGAATAACTATTGTTGAAAATTATTCTTATGACATTGATCAATTTATTTATTATTTTCCATCTTCATTGTCGATGTTCATAGAGTATTATGTGCCTCCAAAAGTATTGCACATTAGTTGACTTTAAAATATTTTTATTCCTTTCAGAAAGTAGGTAATTAAAATTGTTTCCATCACTTATTTTTCGTATCTTTCGCATGTTTAATTCTTAGAATTTCTTTTTTCTTAGAGTATGATGTGTATCCAAACGTAAGATAAATATACCTAAAACACCTACGATTGTCTCATACACCCTGCGTGTGCCGAGGGATTTACTGGCTGACTGATCCACCAGCCTTATGTCCGCAACTTCCCGACAACGGTATGATTAGTTAATAGAGCATGAATTAGAGTCTTGGGATCTTCCCCTACCTTGTCTTCCTCCTTTGCCTCTACCTCTACCATGTCTTCCTCTACATGCATAGTTAGTTTGATGTGTATGTGCTTCATCATCGACTTTCTTTCCTCTTCCTCTGTTTTCTTTTGACTTGCTTTAATTAGTAGACAAGGCTGAAGATTGATTACCTTTGGAGCTTCTTCATTCTTGATGAGCTTGGCCTCTTGAGTAAGTAGTTGTCCTATGAGTGTGTTGAAATCTGGCACATGCATATCCATGTATAGATCCATAGCTGTGGTGAATGCTTCCCACTTGTCATCTACCTTCAAGCCATTGATGACTTGCCTTACAATTTGTTCTTCATCTATTACCTCTCCAATGGTTCCCAAATGATCTACTATGTCCTTGAGCTTTTTGAAAAAATCAGTCACATTTTGTTTGGGATCTTTCTTGAGAGTTGTGAAGTCTAGCCATAGTTGATGCTTCCTGGCCTTTGTACTTGAAGAGAAGAAAGCTTCAAGTGCATTCCACACTTCTTGAGATGTTTTACAACTTCTAATGTGAGGCAAGAGAGCTTTGAGATAGAGTTGAGGAGATAAGACCTTGCAAGTGCATCATTGGAGCACCATTTGCTCAATCTTCCTTGCTCTTCTTGTGTTGGTTGACTTTTGTTCCTAAAACTTGGCATAACTTCATCTCCAACTATATAACCATATAAATTCCTTCCTTGAAGATAAGCTTCCATCCTTAATGACTAGGCTGAGTAGTTACCTCTATCCAATTTGTCAATTGATGAAGGAAATCCATTTGTCACTGTGAAGAGATGGATTTGTAGTTGATGAAGATGAAGTGGTGTTGCAAAAAACTTTTCACTACACCAGCCAAATGGACTCCAAAGATATTTGGTGGGCCCTTTTTAGCTTGCCAAAGGATGTATTAAATACCCTATGTATCTTGGAAGATCACTCTCAAAAAGTTGAATCAAAACAGATAAGTTGGAGTAGATTCAAGAGCCGAAAACTCGTTATTTATGTTCATACACCTGTCCAAAGTTTTGATCAATTCTCTAACCACAACAACACTTAACTTAATTCCTTTTGGGGAACTCTTATTAACTTAGTAAGCTAACAATCAAGAGTTATCTCAACAAAAATGATGGATTGCACAAGGAGAAAGAAGTTTAGCGAGTGATAGGATGACCCCGATTTTTTCGGGCTGCAATAGTACTCAGACCCGTGCACAGTAAAATGGAGATATCGCACGATTCATCATGAAAATTTGTAGGCATATATTGGACAGTATGAGGGCTGTAACAAGCTTTACATCATGAAAAATGGTGAAGTACACACTGAGAAATAGCTCTAACAGAGTGACTATTATGAGAGAGTGCTAGTAGAGAAGAAGAAAATGAGGTGACATAGTTGACTTCAAATGATCATAACTAAAGATTAAAAAATCCAAATACAAAAAAAATTGCTGAGCATGTAGTAGGCTTAGAGAGCTAACGGTACCAATTTGAATCATGGAAAATAATCCATCAAGATTAGAGAAATCATCTCTGCAATCTGACTGAGAAAATGGAGAGATATGGCAGTGAACAGTAGACTTCACAAGAAAATGAAAATATGAACTCAAATGGTCATGAAAATGAAATTATATTGATTGTAAAATACAACGGACTTACTGATATATATGTGTGCCTTGAAACCACACCTTGATATGGCATAAAGCTCAACTCATGGAGGTCTTCTCTTAACCACGACTAAAACTACCATGTATTTATAGTTAATCTTGGGAGCCTAACTTCCTACAATCACTCTCCAATCTATTAGTAATTGATTGGATTCTCCAACTACCTTCAATCATGAATTTGTGGATTTTCTTTCCCTTTTTGATCAAGTAGACTCAACCACTTTAGATTCCCTTTACTTTTACATCAAGTAAAGACTAAAAAATTACAAGAGGGAGTTCACAAGTGAACTCTAGAAGGAGTAGACATTTCCTTCACGTTTCTAAGCCTTTTGATGACTCAAGCCAATAATTAGGCTTGTCATAGACTTTCTCCAACAAACCATACCCTTATACTCTGCTTTTGTTGATGACAAAGCAACTGTATGTTGCTTCTTAGAACACCAAGAGATTAACTTATCTCCCACATAACATTGATACCAATAGGTTGACCTTCTATCATTAATATTACCTACCCAATCTGTATCACTATATATCTTCATGTTTGTATCTGATGTGAATCCATAATACAAATGTTCTTTGAGTGTACCCTTAATGTATCTTAGCACCCTTTGTCCTGCAACCCAATGTTGTTTCCTAGGACAATGCATGAATTGAGACAACTCTCCAACTACATATGAAAAATAAGGCCTAGTTAATGTAGCATAGATTAAACTACCAACTAGAATTTGATATAGCTTCATGCCCTTGATTTCTTCTCCTCCATATCTGCTCAATTTGTGATTCACCTCCATTGGAGTAGGTGCTACCCTGTAATCTTCCATTTTATACTTGATTAGCAAGTTCTTCAAATACCTTTCTTGAGTTACATATACTGCATGTTAAGTATATGAAATCTCCATGCCCAAGAAATAGGACAAGTCTCTGAAGTCACTAATCTTGAACTATTTCTCCATTTGCTTCTTAAGACTTTGTATGCCCTTCTCGTCTGTACCTTTAAAGGATACCTTCTATCCTTGAAACCTGCTGGTTCCTCCATGAAAACATCATCTGAAAGGTAACCATCTAGAAAATCATTCTTTACATCTAATTGACATAGCTTTCAGCCTTTACATGCAGCAATAGCTATGAGAGTCCTTATAGTTTTCATCTTTGCCACAGGACTATAAGTCTCATCATAATCTATACCATATGTTTGAGCATACCCTCTGACAACAAGTCTAGCTTTATATCTAGACACACTTGCATCTGCATAGCCCTTTGTCTTGTAGACCCATTTGCATCCAATGATCTTTTGAATATTTGGTTTAGGAACCAAATCCCATGTCTCATTCTCCATTAATGCATCTGTTGAGAAAAGGGGAGCAACAAACCCTAACCGCCTCACATGGAAGTGAGAGGTTTCTCCAAGTTGGGGCAAAGAATGAGAGGAGAGGTTCACCCACGCTCATGGAGCAATGGCAACAATGGCCAACGTCACAAGGAGCAAAGGGGAACATCCTCCCAACCATGCACACACACATGCAAATCCATACACCAAGACCAACGCCATTGCACACAAGGAGGCAAGAGAGTAACAAATGACACCTTCTTCCATTACCAAAATGGAGGCCAAGGCCATGGCCAAGGGACCTCCTTTTTACAAATGAGGCTCTTCTTTATATAGAGAAGAGAGGCATATGTGAATAAAAACATGTGGTCAAAAGACCACATGTGCTAAATCAAGAAAAGAATCTTTATGTGATATGAGAATAACCACCTAGAGAGAGAGAGAGCGCATGGAGAATTCTTACGTGAGGATTTTTGGTATTTGTGCAAAAAGGAGTTTTCAAAAAAGGCTTCAATACCATAGACTTAGAGGAAATATCAAAAAGGGCTTTTAGGAGAGTGTTCACATGGACATCTCCTAATTTACAAAAAAGAAGGTTTTTTCATGAGGGCTAAAGGATGCCATAGCATGAGAAAAATTATGGGCAACCCTTAGAGCAACACTCCTCCCTCTCCTAGACTTTGTCGTCCTCGACAAAGCTAAGAGGAAAGATCATACACAACTGAACTGGATCAAGCTTGAGTCTTCAATTTTGAAAAGCTCCAGGTCTGCAAATCTTCCATTATGCAGTTTGCAGTCTTCAGGTCTCCATACTCTTCGTTGATCTTTGAACCTGCAACACACCAGCCTTCAATCTTTCAGATCTGCAATACTGCAAGCCCTTAGTCCATCCTTCGATCTGCAACTCTTCAGTCTTTACAGCTGGGCGACACAATCCCCTTGGGGGGCAGTCAGCCCAGCATGCATCCCACCATATAGTCCCAAGAAGGGCTGATAGAACCTCTCCCAAGAACCTGAAATGAAACATACAAAACACGAGTAGACTGGTTCTGAAAAGAGGTAGAATATAACATTTAGTTTAATTGGTAGTTTCCACTTCAAGGAACATCAAGTCCTATAGGACTGACTCTTCAAGTCCTCATGAGCTTTTCTTTGCCTGTCAAAGAGATACAAAACGTGAACTTTTAAACCAAGTGCACATCAATCCTTACAAAATAGAGAAAGTGGAAATGAGGGCCACAATCCTAGGACATGTTCAGTTAGTGTTAACCGTGTAAGGCTCATTCTAATCTCCGAATCATAGAAGCATTTAGCAAATGGACCAACAGTTATCCCTGAAATTTAGGAGACACAATGATCCTCCTCTTTGATCTATACCAATCCAAGAAATTTTTGAGCAAATGAATAAATGAGACCCATTTGAGTATTGTGAAACCAGTGAGTGAATTCCATGGCAAAAAACAATTACTCCATCCTTTGTTTCTTCATGCTTAATTAAGTTCAGAACAGGGTTGAATCCACCTAGTGACTCCTTGGTTTTCAAGAAGGAGATATCCTCAAGACCTTCTCCTGAAATCCTGCAAGAATGCTCATAGTTATCATGAATTTTATAGTCAGCAAGGAGTGATGGGAATGCCACAATCCTGGACATGAATCTTTTCTGCAGGTTCCTACACAACTCACATTCATCCAACATTTATAATCTTTGTTCATTATGCTAAGTCAGCAAAACATATCACAAAACACGGTAAAGAGAATTATTCCAGGGCTAGGACTTGGTCCAGTCCTCAAAACTTTGGAGTGGAGGTGTGCCTTCAATTGTCATGAATGCCTGCAGTGCTCCATTCTATAAATGTCAGGTAAAAACTCATACAATCATTAATTAAAAATGTGCATCTTAAGAAACTTTTATAGCCATATTCGAAGAAAATAGGAGTTCACTCTGAGTACCGATGGAACCAAAATATCAATCCTGCAAGTAACTCAAAACTCATCCATTATGAGAGAGTAAGTTCTACAACAATATGAATTCCAAAGGTCATACACCATGTTGTATGTGTTAGCCCAGGGTCGGTCATGCAACTTCATGTCGTTTGAATAGTCGTTTCCTAATACATGCCTCCGGAAAAAAAAATAGAAAGTTCAGTTAGTAATCACGAAGTTAATGCAATTCACATTAGGATGTTTGTAGGCAAGTTGGGTCCTTAGTTAGAGCAGTCCCGCTTCAATCATATGATGCCACAAGTTTTTTTTCCACAACTGAACACATGATCACAACAGAACACATGATCGCAACAAAACTATGTCAAGAACTAAGTTTGGAATGGTGCCACAGAGCTTTCAATGTTTTGACACTCATACGTGGGAGACAAAGCAAGTACCGAAATAATCCCTTTGCCCTCCTTTATTACAAATTACCATTCAAAACTTGAAGCCATACAAGAAAGATTAGTGGAAAATAAAGATCATAAGGTAAATAGGACCCATGTGGAACTTTTGTATTGGCTTTATCTTTATGAGGGAAACAAACACTATTCGTCGGAGATCTTTGAGTAGTCCTCGACTTTCTTAGCCTCTCAGGGAAAACCTAAAGCCGCCCTCGGGTGGTGTGACAGTAGACAAGCAGATTATGCAAAGGACCAAGTGCAAGGTTCCTAGAGAATAGAAGACGCAAACTACCCACCTTGTGACAGAGATGGAGATCTGAGGAGTCACCTACAACCTACATCTCTGCCGAGTTCTAGAGGAAGTACATCCCACAATTCAAAACTCAAGTCTGAGTAATGTTCTGAGAGACTATCTGTGGTTCAAAGAGCCAAGGCATAAATGGTTCCATCTACACTCCTAAAAAATCCTAACCAACAGAAAAATGTTCTATCCATGCTTAAGATGGCACCATGGTATTTTAGAAGACCTATTTCAGTTCCTTGTTGCACCTTGATGGAAGTGTGGCTGAGACAAACATGCCGCCCGAATAGCACTATTCTTGGTTAGTATTTATAGATTGATCATCTCCGGTCCTCGCTTCAAAATTACTTCAAGCTTCAGAAATGTCATTCCTGCAGTCAAGGAGTACAGAGCGTATAGATAAGAAGACCACCCATTTTGGACATGATCCCTCACACAATGTTTTCGCATTCGAGGTACTCTTGCTCATGAAAACTTGAGAGCATCCACAATTGTCTGAGTCTCCCAGCATGGCATATATTTCAAGTCTTAATCAATGAGTGAGTGTCTCGACTTCCTTGATCCTATCACAAAAGAATTAGTAGATCATCATGTAGTAAAGCAGTGATATATCCAAAACCTAGGGCCAGTCAACATGTCTGAAACTCTCATGGATGAGCAAAAGATTCATTACAACCAAGAGAAAGAAATATATAGTTTAGGTAATTCACATGCAAAGTTCAACAACCCCAAATCGTTCCCCTGTGAGGGTTTACGTGAGAAAATCTTTGTAAATGAATACTTTAAGATCTGCAATATTGGCAGTCCTGCTTACCCCAAAGCTTCGCTCCTTACGTGCCTATTCCAAGAACTTCTGAGAAAGGCACCAAAGACATGCCCATAGTATGCCTGCAAACTTTGATGAGTAAAAAACATCTAAACAGGTATAAGCATGATTGTCACATATGATGAAGGCTTCTTAACTTAAAAAAAATCACAGCATACCGTGTAAACATGAGATAGGACATACCCATATAATGCTTTATGTGCCTCTTACTTTCAATAATTCAACGTCATTAGAGGTATTAAAAGAATTCATTTATTGTTTATAGGTTCGGCACGCTATTGATCTTCCTACATGATTATGTTCCTTACTGCAAGGTGTTGTTCCAAAAACAAAAAATTCATTACAACCTTGTGTGACCCATGAGCAGAACACTTTTTAGCATTTCCCCCTTCAAGAGGAGGCCGTGGGAGTTGATCTTGCATTGTCATAGTGAATGAAAAAAAAAAGATTCTAAATAATTTGGTGTCAAACCAAAACGATCATAATGTATGCGAGAACAAAGTGGCACAGATGATCGTGGTTCCCTTCGTGAGTCTTTCGATAATTGACAGCTTAAGTACCGCAATCGACAACATTAAAATTGAGAAAAAAAACAGCGGCTTAATCATGGAAAAGTAGCATTAGATACACGTATGTGCCAAAAAATGGTGTACAAATAGAGAGCATGCCACTTCAATAGTTGAATCGTGAATATTTGATGCCCCAATATTCTTTGAGTACTTGGTTACAAGCGCAACACCTCCTTGAGGTATTACGTATCAGAATACCAATTAATACTTTGTTTAAAGTTTACAGACCCTCGCAGACTTCAACTTGATGCTAGTTCATAACTTTTTTTTTCTGCTCATAGAGGTGCAAAAACTGCGATGAATTATTCTGCGGGATGGCCAAATTTGGTCATACATTTCAGAGAAAGATTTCAGAGTGTACCCATGAGAGAGAGATGGAAACATAGTGAACCAAAATACAAGAGCAGGTGGTGGGGAGAAGGAAACTTAGTGCTTACCACAGTCATAACAAAACTTATTCCATTCATGGTGCTCTTCCTTGGCTTGCACAACATATTGTAGACATGGTTAAGTTAACAAATGCCTGAAGTAACTCCAATCAGACAACAGGCCTATGAAATGCTGTAAAGAGCCTCGAAAGCCAAACACGTGAACAGTGGACAACATATCAATGGGGCATCCTTACAGGCCGACGATTGAAACCGTACTATATCAAAAATAGAGCCTTAAAGGTTACAACATAGTCCCCTCAAGACGCGTGCTCGTGTAACCACCTTCAGTTGATGACGGAAAGCCCATGAGGCTTCTCAGTGAATTGACGACACAAGCCCACACAGAAGACCAATCAGAAGTTTTAATAGATCAGACCTCCAACATCACAGAAAAATGTCGAGTGTCCAATGCGATTCTGCGATTGTTGGGAAGTTCCTGAGTTTCTTTCAGAGCATGCAACAGGAGGCACCGGAGAGAACATGGTCCAACCCACATGCCATTATGCGCAGAAGAAGCCATGGCATTATGGCAGTGTAGAAAGGAATGGGCTACAGAAAGGGGTAAACATCCCAATAAACCAGCGCAACCCCATCATTGTGTAACAGACAGCAAACCGTCACTCCCAAGATATTTTGGGGTCACACAAGCCATACTGACCTTTTGTCCTTGCCAGGCACGGAAAGTTTGAGTGGAAGATCTGAAATAATGTTGACCGAAGCTTTAAACTTGATAAATTCATCTCCTCCTCACATATGCCTGGCGCAGCCCAAAAGATCCAGATCCAGAGCACCTGTAGAAAAATATCTTGAACACAGGGGTGCAAAGGATGCGAGCCAAATCAAGAACGAACTCTGCTGGTACTGATTCGTGTTTAAAGAAGAGGATGTGAAACAATAGCTCAAGCGCAGGTGCTAGGAGAGAGACAACTAACCAAGCGCATGCCAAATGACACACACAACTGAAGCCCGAGCTCGACAAGGATTCTCCAACAGCACCAAAAACCATATGAGAGGATCTGACAACGGCTGAACCTAATACACACATGTGCATCAAGTATGGGAGTGCCAGAGGTGACTTTCCTGAAACACTAAAAAATGCCTTGGAGAAAGGCCCAACACGACTTGCTATGCACCTCTCCTCAGACCGTCGAGAAGAAGGAAAAGCAGAAGAACTGCCATTAGAAGAACTCACAGGTTGAATACAGACGATCAGAGATGATAAGAGGTGGAGCAGAGCACATGGCTCATGTGTCACCAACGCCGTAGCTGCGAAAAATCACAGAGTGGGGCACCGCTTGGTTTGGTGTTGATGTCGACCGACAGAGGCCATGCGAGGGAGCTTGGAGGGGGAGCTCAACCCCAGGACGCACCCGAATAAGGTAGAGGGAAGGAACCAAAAGACTCCCCTGCTCACTGAACCAGCAGTCGGGTGAGGGAGAAGTGATTACTTCCCCACCAACACACATACGATAGCCCAATGGCATTTAACGGCCAAAGATGGAGATGGGAGGCACTTAACTCTCTCAACATACCTCTGTCAACATTGAAGCCCACGTACCCCCCACATCAAATTTTGTATTGCATCTTGATTTGAGCGTTATAATTTTTTTTTTCATTTTGCAACAATAAAAGAAAACATCTGCAAAATCTTTCATGGATGAGAGGGAGGGATAACAAAGGGTAACTACCCACCCCCTTTTTCCAATGCAAGCATCAATTTTCAAGAAAGGATAGAGATGGGGTTGATGCCCAAATGTCTGTGTGGAGATGTGTGTGAGAGAAAGAAGGAGGTAAGGGGGTGTTTTTATGCCACAAACAAAAAAAAACTACTCAAAAATTAAAAGAAGAGAGGTACCCTAGGCCAACCCAAGGCCACACATATTCATCCTCCTCCAAGTGCCAAGGTGCATCTCACGAAGTATGGACATGCAAACTTGAAAAAACCAACGGCTAAAGGCCGACGTCCCTGGCAACGATGCCAAAATTGTTGAGAAAAGGGGAGCAACAAACCCTAACCGCCTCACATGGAAGTGAGAGGTTTCTCCAAGTTGGGGCAAAGAATGAGAGGAGAGGTTCACCCACGCTCATGGAGCAATGGCAACAATGGCCAACGTCACAAGGAGCAAAGGGGAACATCCTCCCAACCATGCACACACGCATGCAAATCCATACACCAAGACCAACGCCATTGCACACAAGGAGGCAAGAGAGTAACAAATGACACCTTCTTCCATTACCAAAATGGAGGCCAAGGCCATGGCCAAGGGACCTCCTTTTTACAAATGAGGCTCTTCTTTATATAGAGAAGAGAGGCATATGTGAATAAAAACATGTGGTCAAAAGACCACATGTGCTAAATCAAGAAAAGAATCTTTATGTGATATGAGACTAACCACCTAGAGAGAGAGAGAGCGCATGGAGAATTCTTACGTGAGGATTTTTGGTATTTGTGCAAAAAGGAGTTTTCAAAAAAGGCTTCAATACCATAGACTTAGAGGAAATATCAAAAAGGGCTTTTAGGAGAGTGTTCACATGGACATCTCCTAATTTACAAAAAAGAAGGTTTTTTCATGAGGGCTAAAGGATGCCATAGCATGAGAAAAATTATGGGCAACCCTTAGAGCAACAGCATCATACTCATCCTGCATATCTTTCTTCCAATTTTTCTTAGCTTTTGCTGCTTCATATGTAGAAGGGTCTTCCTATGTTTTCACCATATAAGCATAATCTTTAGTGGTCAAGAATGAAGTATCATAACTGTACCTTATGGGTTGCTTTCTGTTCCTTGTTGAACTTCTAGCTTCTCCACTCTTTGAAGTCTCTGGTTCTTCATATTCTGAATCAAACCTTGGAATCTCTTCATTATCAATCTCAACATCACCAATTTCTTCATCATCATGAACTTCAATCTTTGATTTCCGCTTTCTTTGGGTCATGACTTCTTCATCACTTGCATGAATATTAATTGTATTTGCATACCAAGTACCTTGCTCATCAAATGTAACATCGTTTGACACAAGGAATTGCTTTGTGGATGGACTTCACAATCTATAACCCATCTGCTTATCATCATAACCAATGAACACATACTTATCAACTTTAGGTTCCAATTTATGCCTCAACTAAGATGGCACATATGCATAAGCCAAACATCCAAATACTTTGCAATGATCTAAGGTAGATCTCTTACCCCACCATGCCTCATAAGGTTTTATACCCTGCAAAGCTTTACATGGTAGCCTATTAACCAAGTATGTAGCTGTATTTACAGCCTCAGCCCATAAATAATTAGGGAAATTTTTCTCCTTCATCATTGACATTTAAAACTCAACAAGAGTTCTATTTCTCCTTTATGCTAAACCATTTTGTTGAGTAGAGTACCTACAACTAACTTCTCTTTTTATACCTGCATTCCATAAGTAATCACTGAACTCATTAAAGAAATACTCTCCCCCTCCATCTGACCTTAGTCTCTTCACTTTTTGCCCTGAAACTCTTTCTGCATACACATGGTAATGTTTAAATGCATTAAGCACCTCTAATTTATCTTTTATCACATACATGGTGATCCACCTGGTAGCATCATCAACATAAATTACATAATATCTTGAACCATTAATGCATGAGTCCTTTGATGGTCCCCACACATCTGTATGTACCAATTCAAGTTTCTCTAAATACATGAAACCATGCTTATTATATGATTGCTTATGAGCCTTACCTAGTTGACATGCTTCACATCTATATGTCATGTGTTGAGCTGCAACATTAGGTAATCCAAGAACTGAACCATTGTTAATCATATCCTTAATACCTCTTTCATTGAAATGTCCAAGTCTTTGTGCCAAAGATCTAACTCAAAGATCTTATGTCCTCCATAAGTGAACAAAGCATGACCTACATTGCCTTGAATCTTCAATCTGAATAGCCTTCCTTCTTTCTTTCCTGAAACAATTTTTTTATACCCATTGCTAGGGTCTTCCACAAAAACTCCATCATTAGTGAACCTTAGTTCATAACATTTCTCTACAATTTGCCCTACTCTTGTCAGATTTTTTAGAATTGTGGGAACATACAGAACCTTACTCATAAGAGTAGGTCCATCCTTAGCCTTCACTGATCCAATGGACTTCACATTGTGCTTTATGTTGTCACCTGTTTGAACCACATTATTACTTACTTTATTCTCCAAATCAGTCATCAAAGCTATGATGCCACTCAGGTGATTGCTACACCTTGAGTCTATGTAGAAGACTCTTTGATCTTCACTTTGTCTTTCACAAGTTGCATTCATAATTAAGGTTGAATCATCCTTCAGATATGAAGCATAGTTGGTATGTATTATTGTAGGATTGACTTTGGAAGCCTCTACCTACATTTCTTCCAAAGTAACCTCTATTACCTCTACCTCTGAAATTTCCTCTCTGATTTCTATTACCTCTTCCTCTTGAATTGAAGTTCTGCTTATATCCTCCACCATTATGATTATTATGCCAACATTCATGAGCTAAATGATTAGTCTTACCACATATCTAGCAAGCTTTGACACCATCTTTGCTGCTTCTGCCTCTTCCTCTTCCTTTGCCACCTTCTCTTCCTCTTAGGAAGTTGGCTTGGCTAGTAGTACCTTCATCTTCATTCAATTGTTGCTTGCCTTTGTTAATCTTCTTCTTGTCCTTTGAATACATTGCTTGACCTATACTTTTATCAACATCACCTTTGATATCCTGCTCAAAGGTTAGCATATGTCCTAGCAGCTGATTCAAATTAGGAGTGAAATGATCTAGTGACAATTCAGTGGATAAAATGAAAGGATTCCATTTCTCATCTCCTCTCAAACATGTGAGAATTTGTCTTACCAATTTTTCCTCTTCAATGTCTTCCATTAGGGGAAAAAATGAACCCTGCATGGGCCTTGTAAGGATCCCTAATTTTTAGGGATTAAGCTTAATTCTATTCTTGTTTAAGGGGACAAAGTGCATTTAATAGGGCACTTTTTAGTAGGCTGGAGTAGGCTTTTTTTTAAGCTGCAATAGGCCTCTCTCTTTCTTATTCTAGAGAGAGAGAAAGAGAATCTACTTTCCACATCATCAAACTCGTACATGTATTTGAATAAAAAAATGAATTTTTTTAAAAAGTCTCATTTTCAGTGTATATTAACTCAAAAGAACCTATTTTTTAATATATATGTCAGAAGTCACTTTTTTGGGCCCATTTTCTGAAGTTTCTTTTAGAAAAAGTATAATTTTCAAACTCCCTCCAAAAGTAAGTGCCACATCATCAAATCCGTGACTATGCTTCCCCCAAAAAATGACTTTTTTCAAATTTCATCATTTTCAGCCATACTCAGTGGAAAAATACACTTTAACCCATACACATACAAGAAAACACATTTTTTGAGCAAAACCTATGCTTTAGACTCCCTTCCAATCCATTTTTCATCTTTGTTTTTGATATTGTTGGTCATTAGCAAAGATGGTGTTGACATGTATCACAAACTTCACAGTAGAACGTCCTCATGCTCCTGCATCAACAAGTATCCATGTTCGTGTGCCTAGAGAGTTTGCTCCAAATACACGATGAGTGTTTGTTTTACTTTTATATGTTTTAATGAAGATTTGTAATGGAATATTTCATTGTGTAGGTCATTTATTGAAGACATAACTGCTTCATCAACAACACAAGACCAATTCAAGCTGATGAATAGCTGTATAAACACCAAAGAAATCACTTTTGCTTTAGACTCACGCATTGGAAAGTGTATTAGAGTTGTTGTTGAAGCTGAGTTTTCAAAGAAGTTAAAAAATCTTATCATAGTGCAAGATGTGCAGGCAATATGTGACGAAGCAGGCATCAATAGAAATGGGTATACTGCAATGTACACCCTTCTCAGGCAAGCCTTACAATCACAAGGTATTTCTCAAAGTATATTTCCATGCCCATATAAATTTTCTATCAATAAAAAAACTTCAAATGAGGATGTGACTCGTACTATTGGACAATATTTATTCATAGAAGAAACTATGCCTGCCTCTATTTATCATCCAAATATTCCCAAGAAGCAATCAAAAATCCTATCTACACAAGGATTTACTTACACTAAATTCAACACTATATTTGTGGATCTTCAGAAGCTTCAACAAGCAATGGTTCACTTTTATAGTTCAACAATCAAAGGTACCCCTACTACATTTTATTTGGTGTTGAAGTTCTATTGCATTCAAGTGTCATATTAAGATAATGTTTTCTCTTTTGTGCAGACTGTAATGTTAAGTTAAAGTTCATACTGAAGCTTGATGAGTGTCAAATCATAAAGGGTCGGCGACTAGAAAGGTTGAGTGTGACGCTAATGAACGAAATTATGGACCATGCAATGAGTGATGAAACTTTAGGAGGGAGGGACCATTTGACTTACAGTGTGCAATCAGAGAGAGATATCTGGTGGTTAGGTGCTATAGAAGTTCCCAAAGAAACAAATAATGTTATTTCATGGATTTTTAGTAGGACTCCGTGGATTACGGAAGTAATCTCTTCTCAAATACATGGGCAAAAGCTTTTTGTAGATGATATAGGTGATTTTGATGTAGAATGGCATTTGGGTGGAGACCTTAAGAGTATAAAATGCATGTTAGGTTGTAAACAAGGAGCATCTTCTCTCTATCCTTGCCCATATTGTACACAAGGTTACAAAGGATCTAAGAGACAGTCTAAACATGCAAGGGCATTGACGAGAGTTGATGACTCTGAAGAAATTGATGAAACAGACTCATTGAATCATAGGGAATGGGAGATATCACTTTTGAGGTGTCCAATGTTACAGGAACCGACTCGTGATAAAATAAGCAATGATTGGAACCCCATTATCCCTTTTCCATTAGTCAATGTTCACTTTTGTACTTTGCATGCATTCATGAGGATCTTTGATAGGCTTTTGAAGCTCCATGTTGAATATGCATTTGCAATGAAACCACTAGAGAGGTCTACAATAGCAATCCAGAAAATAGAAGATCTTTTGAATTCTATAGGTTGTCGTGGTGGCCACGTATCTTTAGTTGTTAAGAAGTATGGTGAGTCTCAAGAGATTTTACAACAAGTTTCAATGACTGGGAAGAAGGCACGACGTTTCTTTAAAAAAGATGTGAATAGTCAAGATGATGGGAAATGGGAGCTTTGGAAGGACCTCTGTTCAATTACAACTGACAATGATAGTCAGGTTGATCTCATTAACAAGTGAAAGAAGGTTTGGTCATCGTTCGATCAATTGTTACATTTGATGTGTTTGGCTTCCACTAATGCTTCACAACGAGAATTACTCCAAGTGACTTTGAAGGAGTTTACACAGTCATTCATCTTATCTTGGGGAGAAAGCAACATTACACATTACATAGTAAGTTTCGCTTACATTTTTTTATTTGGTCTTAAACACTATGTGTATATCTTATTGACCAGATCATAGCATATTCTTTTTGCACATGGAGCATATTTTATAAATTTATATGGGTCACTGGACATTTTTAGTACACAAGGAATGGAGAAGTCACATTACAGGGCTAGAGGTGTTTACTTTAAAAACACTCGTCATGGGGGTGGTCTACTCCAATCAAACTATTTAGAAGAAATGTTCAATTGGTTCTTTCGTGCGACATTTGCTAGAAAATATGTAATGGAAAAGGCATGTGAGTCACAACTAGCAAAGATTACACGAAAGCTACAACATGATATTGCAAGAGAGAAGTGGATGTCATCATCAGGATCCGAACATCATGCCCAGTGGCGTGCACAAAGAGTCCGCGAGGGTTCTGCTTGGAAATAATTTCCAAACTCTTAAAATGCATTATACTTTTCAAGGTTTTTATAACCCCTTTCACTTCAAATAAAATTCTACTATTTTTGTGAATATACTTTTAATGTCTTAAAACTAATTTTTATCCATTTAAATGTGAACAGGACAATTCTTAAGTGAAAGCCTATAAATAGAGGTGTCCTTCCTCATTTTACCACTTTACAACCTAAGAGAATGGCACGCACAAAGCAGACTGCTAGGAAGGATCATGTCGTCTACCCTAGCCATGTGCAAGGTACTCAGCGCCCAACATGGATGACACCCCACAAGAAGCGTCGAACCACAAGCCACTCTTCAAGACGAAACTCAGGTGTAGGGACACAGTCCGGTAGCATTGCATCGCGGGGGGATGAAGGTTCACCAGAGAGAGATGTATCCCAAGATATAAATTATTCCCCTTCTGCATCTCATGATGAGCCCCCAATCAGGACACCAATGAAGGCAAGGCCCAAACAACGAGGACATAGACGAGTTGTGATTGAGACATCAAATTTATCGAGTTCCTCAGATGAAGAAAGTATAAATGAGCCACCATGGAACAATGATGATATCCCCGTGAACCATCGAGTAACACAAGGAGGCAAGTCACTCCCCCCAGGACAAGGAGAAAGACCAACCGATGAAGAAAGAGAGCAAGGTCGGGAAGAGGAAGTAAATGATGAGGCAAGACCATCTAGGCGTCCTCCAAGAAGAAAGAAGAACTATCAACCACGTCGTAGACCACAACGACCACAACCCAACATCCCCCCAAATGCAAGAGCACCACAAAGGCGCAGAAAGCAAACCAGAGCCTTTGCGGAGATTCGACACTATCAAAAGTCTGTGGAGCTTCTGATTCCACGAAGGTCATTTGCAAGAGTTGTGAAGGAAGAGATCCAACGCTATTGCGCTGGACTTCGTATCCAAGGGATAGCCATTGAAGCTCTCCAAGAAGCTGCAGAGGCGTATTTTATATCAATGTTGGAGGACTCTAACCTATGTGCCATCCATGCAAAGAGAGTGACAATACAACCTAAAGATTTGCAGCTAGCTAGGAGAATTAGAGGGAATAACCATTAACCATAATTTGTACTCCCTTGTTTGGATAACCTTTTGTATATCCCATACGATGAATATTTTGTAAAACCCAAATGATAAATATAATCTTTGTCTTCTCATATTTGCTCTCCCAAATGTTTATCTCTTAGTGTACATGTTTTGAAGTTTATTTCTCCTATGTTTGTAGGTGTGTTTTTCCAGTACATCTTTGAAGTGTTTTTCATAGTTGTATCATTCTTTTTTCTGTACTTGTTGTAAGTGGTAATGCTATTTAATGCATTTCATGGCCAAGAAATGCCAAAAAAAGGCCTGCCACAGAAACGCGGGGATGGGCCCTGCAAAAGTTTTGCAGGGCCTATCCCCACGTTTCTGTGGCAGGCCTTTTTTTGGCATTTCCAAGCCATGAAAACGCATGCCATGCACATGGGGGCATATGATTGGCCTTGGCTAGAGTGCACTGCATGCTAAACCCCTGACCAATAGCTAAGCAATGTTTATGAACATATATGCACTGATTTATTGCTGCATGCTTATATGCACCCAGAGGAGTCTTAATTTTCTCTAATTATTGCATATAAGAAGAGTGTTCCACATTTCCCCAAGTGAAGGTGCTAATTGAGAAGATAGACTTGCAATACAGGTAACCTAGTGCATAGGATGGCCTAGGAATGCAAAAAAAAGGCCTGCCACAGAAACGCGGGGATGGGCCCTACAAAAGTTTTGCAGGGCCCATCCCCGCGTTTCTGTGGTAGGCCTTTTTTTGCATTCCTTAGCCATTCCATGCATTTTGGGCAACACAAATTACAAGAAATAGTGGAAAAAGACTGATTAAACTATGCAAAAGTTATGAGATTGTCAAACCACAAAGATATAATAGATTGAATGCACATGGAAATTGGAAAAACAAAACATTGGTATTATAAAGTTTTTACAATTGGCTCTTGGCCTTGAGCCTCTCCACTACATTCTTTCTTCTCTGAAAAGATAGAGGCAATTGGTAAGTCAAAACTGATTGGGATATTAATTGAGGGTCTGTCAATCCAAGACCCAAAGCTATTCCTATTTGACCTAATATTTTTCCTCTAAAGTTAACTCCTAGGGTAGTAAGGGCAAGGGACTTCCTAACTAGAAATATACAATTTTGGTCCCTTGCATTATTGTAGATAGGCACAAAACTTTACTCAAGGCCTTCATACACCAAGTCATGAAGTGTCCTTGAGGGGAAAAGTCCTTGTGGATTATTACAAAATCTTCCTTTGGCAATTTTCCAATGTACTGTGCCAAGGAAGAGCCATGGCCTCGGGAAACACGGTCACCACCACTCCTTGCTGCAAATTTATCCACTTCAATTGTTTCCTGCACATAGACAATCATAAAATTAAATAGATACATCTTGTATGAATATGAGACAACCATAAATGTCAGTAGAGACTTACATCTTGAAGCCTGTCTTCATCCTCTCCTCTTCCCATTGCATCTAGTGGAATTGATGAATGGGCCATGCCACTTTGCTCCACAACAGGGGATGTTGGAATCTTCTTCTCCAAAATTCTTTCCCTTGCTGTGGCTAGATCTTCTTCACTAGCATCTTGGTTGGCATGGCTCAAAATCTCTTCACACACAAATGCAATGGTGTCCGCAACTGATTCACCAAGTGGAATTGTTGCCTTTTCGATAATGTCAGAAGTGTTGTCCATGGGAACATCCGAGGTTGAGCTGAAAATACTAAGGCATTCGTCGAGGCGTAGACCGAATGCCTTCTCAATATCGTGCAGGAACAAAAATTCCTCTCCATCAACAAGTACAACTGAAAACATTTCCATCTCTACCTCTGGTAGAGTGGGTTCCACGGGGTCTAAGTTGGAGGGTGGACTCTTCTGTGTACTGGCTTCCTTTAATTTGTCCACTACTCCTTGAGGAAATTCTCTGGCAAGTTTTTGACTCTCTTCTAATAAGTTGAGAGCTTCTGTCTGGGGTTCCTTCTTGTCATCTACAAAACCCCCAGTAACAAGATGGGGTAGGTCCATGGGTGAAGGTTCGGGCTCCTCATTGACAAAAAAGATTGTTGTTGCTATGTAGGAAAGATATTTTCTTCCCATTTTCCTTTTCTTATTTAATTGTTTAATTAAGAGCACTGTGTCATCTAACAGGTGCCCTGAAGCCTCAGCAATCGCCATGAAATGCTTTAAGCGCTTCGCAAATGCCTCATCTCCTTTATGAATGTAAAAAAGCAGGTCACAGGGGACCCATTTACACTCATATGCTGGAATATCTATGGCATATCTTAAAATATAGAGTTCCATAAAATCTGTGATCTCATCGATCACATCGGAATTCATGGCTATTGTCCCTTCAAGATTAGGGACTCTACAGACTAGGTCATACAAATCCGTACGACCATTGTAGTCTGTAGTTTCCAAAAACTCCATGAATAAATCTCGAGGAGATTTCATGGGAGTGGAAGTGCTAGCAGCCATTGCTTGCGCGCGAGATTTCTAGAGGCTTGCAGTCTGTGCTTTCTAGCTCTTTGAGAGTGCAAATGTGAGAAATGAGCACATAGAGCCATTTTTATAGCAGTTTCAAGTTTTTAAATTGATTGGGCCCACTTTTAAAAGTATAGAATAAAGAAGTGCAATTTCAAAAAATGAGTTTCGGATGACAAAATAATGCACAGAAAAAAACATGAGCAACCACATTTCAAAGTAGTGAACAGAATTTTTGACATTCCAAAAGTTTTGAAATTATCATTGCAGAGAATAAGGTATATACAATATCTAACATGAATCAATTGTCCTACTTTTTACAAGGTTCTTGAAAGTGCAAAAACCATGAGATACAATGACTAGGGCCCAAGAAGTGACATTATCAGGTTGCAAAAGAACTATGACAATGAGAGCTCTGTTCCATCTTTGCTCCAATCTACAGGGACTTTCATTTTGTATTCCATTCTTTTGCCCACCTGTAATCAATTTGCAACAAATTGAAGTCATTAAAGTAAAATAAACAATAACAAAAAGATTACTTTAACAAAAACATGAAACATTTCTCACCTTATGTCCTTGAATTTTGAAGATGGATTGAGTTAGTCCTTCAAACCCCATAATCATCAAGTGTTCCCTCAGATTAGCCAAGGTCCAATGATTATTCACTAAAATAGTTTCTGTTTCATTGTTGGGCAATCTAAGCTTTATTTCAAATGAATGCAAAGATCCCTCTGAACTTTGAAATGGTATCCATTTGCCAAGTTTGCACATCCAATGATCATAGTAGAATCTGATGTATAATGAAGTACGTTGTTTCAAATATAGAAATGCTATACCTATTCCACCTATTTTACAGAGATATTTATCACCTTTTGCAATTCCTTCCATCAAACCCCAATTTTCACCAAGAAGACTTTCGACTTGCTCATATGTGATATCTTTACACATGAACATGGTGGAAGTCTCTTGGAATGAGAATCCTTGGAATAAATATACAAAACAATGAATGGGAAAAAACCAGTGCAAACCTACAGACCTAGACACTTTTGTGAATTTCAAAGAGTTATGTATATCCATTACCATCTTTTGCTTCAAAGATGATACGGACCATATATCAGGTTTTGGCCACTCCAAGCTAAGAAGAGAATGTACTTCAATTCTCTCTAACCTTCCAAAACCATTCATTGTAGAGGGTACAACATATCTATGTGTGTAAAAGAAAAATCTATCATGGTAAAGTTGAGCAGGAGATATATTTGGAAAGACTAGTGCACCAACATCTGCATGCAATGCCTGGAAAGTACCTGTAAGACTATGAAGTGGTTGCTCTTCCACCAAAGTAGAAGGAAATACATCTGAAACAAACAAAAACATATCTAAATAGTTCAGAAATATATCCGACACAAGAAAACATAAAATATTGTAGAGTAATACTTACAGTTCACAGGATATCTCATACTACTAGAGTTTTCAAGTTTCATAGTTGCCATTGTAAAAACATGTTGTACAATAGCAACCATCCCATTGTCTCTATGCTTCTTGAAGCCAAGTAACTTTCCCTTCCAATGAAGATCTAAGTTTCCACGATCTCTAACTCGATGAGGCCCAACTCTAGAGGGTTGCATGTACACCCATGCACCTTTGGAGTACTCATGTGATAGCCACTGCCCATCTGTGGCTTTGATATTGTGACATCTTAATGTGAGGATTTCATCTTTTGGTCGCCTAGAAGCTTTAGATGTTGCCATTGAAGCTAAAGGTCTTCAAGCTACAACAGTAATTCGAGATAGGAGATGCAGGTAGGTTGGAGTGTAGAAACAGGAGCTTCAATGGTGTGCTACAGAGTGAAAGTAGTGGGAAAAGATGACTTTTTGGGACCTGGGTATGAAAATGTGAGGTTTAGGAGGGAAATAACTCTTTTTTGAGTATTTTTAAAAAAACTCATTTTTTTCAGCTCAAAACATGCACGGATTTTGAATTTGGGGTCAAAAAGAGTACTTTTGACCCTAAAAAGTAATGGAGGGTCCATTTTCAGGTGTTATGATGAGTTTTTTAACTTTTCAGAAATTTTGAATTTTTGGGCCCAACTGAGTTACGAGATTCATTCTCTCTCTAGAGGCAGCTCATTAAATAAGGGAGAAATATGTCCCCTCTCCACCCTTCAGCCTAGTATTTTATAGGGCATAGACTGTGGCCACCACCCTCTTCTGATTGGTCCATCACTAATCACTCCTTAATCTAAAAGGCCCATTCAGGGTTCATTTTTTCCCCTAATGCATCAACTACTCCTAATGCATCTGCAATATGCTTCATTCTTGCTACATAATTAGAAATAGATTGAGAAGCCTTCTTCTTGAATGTGGTGAACTCTGCCCATAAAGATGCCTTTCTTGACTTTGTAATGTTTTGGAAATTCTCCTCCAAAGCATTCCATATGTGACTTGCACTTTCGAGTCCTCTAATATGAGGTAGCAAGTAATCATTAACTCCCATGTCAATAATGCTCCTTGCTTAAGCATCCTTCTTCATCCGTGTCTTCAAATCTGAGAGCTCTTCCCTAGTTGGAAGACTCGGATCCCTAAATTCTGGTTTCTCTTCTTCACCTATGATGTATCCTATCAAATCTTTTCTCATAAGATGAGCTTCCATCCTCATCGTGACCAAGTAGGATAGTTTTCTCTATCCAATTTCTCTATCTGAAGAGAATCTCTCATCCTTTCTTCACTTGTGCAATAAATTCATGAAGCTTTGTGAATACTGAATGTACCTTTACTTTGAATGTAGTTTCTTTTGATCATCTTGATAGTTTTAGGCCTCCTTCTCTAGCTTTCACTTCAACCTTTCACCTTTTGAATCTTCAAAGATTGATTTTTGTATAAGTACAACAGTGGAGCTCCTCCTTTCTTCAACTTTGATGACTCCTACTCTGATACCATTGATGGAGAGTCTTAATCTCCAAAAGAATAAGCTATCCTTGATGTTAGAGCACCTTAATATCAAGAACAACTCAAAACTTGATCCAAAAAGTACCAAACTTATGATAATTGTGAAACACTGAAATCGCAGGAAAGTGTGCTATAATTAATCTAGTCATTGATTGACCAAATATGTAAAGTTTTCAATGAAACTTTGTATGAATTGCCTAGTATTTATGCACCTTTTCCCGGTCAAAACTTTTCAAACGGTTTAGTAAATCTTGAGATTTACTCCAAACAATAGACCTATGTCTAAAATTGTTCTTCTAAGTAATCGACATTGACACCTGTAACTTCTAATGCATAGTTTTCTCAAACTAGAACCCATTTATTCAAATGACTTTGGCCACAAGTAGCTTACCTTTCAACTTAAAGAATGTGTCCTTACTTGCTAAAAAAATTACACTATGGAGGAGATCTTATCAAAATTTACCATCGAATTTGTGCCAACACCTGTCTTCACTTCTTCACATTTAAACATGTAAATGTTCCTACTCAAAACTCTCTCAACCTGATTACAATTAAACTCTCAAAACTTGTACAAAGGTCACTCAACTATATAATTAGACTTGTACAAAAGAATTCCTCAATAGGATAAACACAGAAGGAGCATTGAGCAAAAGATCGAGATGCAACTTTCTTCTATTCAAAGAAATCATACATCTAATTGATGATTCATGTTCTTCTCACTTTCTAAAGTCTCTGATGACTTCTAAATATTTTTGCACATCATCTCTTGTATATTTCTCCACTTTCTACTTATATATATATATATATATATATATATATATATATATATATATATATATATATATATATATATATATATATATATATATATATATATATATATATGCAAATATGTACAAACTTGTAACCATTACAAAGTTATAAGTGAACTAATTACAAGTTTAATGTACATGTATATACAAGTCTTCATCTTCTGGTCATGTACTCATCTTCAAGCCTCAAACTTTGATCTTTGCTTCATTCTTTGTCTTCAAACTTTTGTCCTAATCACCAATTGTTGATTGTCCTACACCAACATTCGATGGCTCATCATTGATACTTGTTGCTCTCTTTGACATCCTTGATAGCCAATTTGCCATGCAGTGTCCATTCCCTAGCTGAATGTGAATCTCAAAGACATATCATATTTTTAAAATAACAATAGCCACTGCCAAACCCTTTGAGCTACTGTAGGCTTATTAATAAAATATTGAGGTTGATGATTGGACATAACAATGAAATGTATGCCTAGAAGATAGTGCGAGAACTTTTGAAGTGCAAACACAATAGTCAAACTTTCTCTTTCTATAGCATTGTAATTTCCTTCTACCTTTGTAAGAAATGTGGTTGCATAGGCAATAGGTTGCTCTACCTTGTATGCTGATGGGTGTGCCAAGGCTCCTCCAATAGCATGAAAACTCATATCTATATGCACATGGAACTCAAGTGACGAATTAGGAACAGTTAAAAGTGGCCCACTACATAACCTTAGTTTTATCTCACTCAATACTCTTTCTACTTCAAGACTCTAAGAAAAAGGGATCTTCTTACTAGTGAGCTTTGAGAGAGGCTTAGCTATCACTAAGTGAATTCATATAAATCTTCTATGATACCCTACATGGCTTAGAATTCTTTGCACTTCCTTAGGATTCTGCTAGAGTCGCATGGAAAGGATGGTGGATATTTTAGTTGGATCAAGAGTTATCCCTTTGGCCAAAACTATGTGGCTAAGAAGAGTACCTTTGGTGATGAAAACCTGACATTTAGCCAGGATCAATTTGAAACCTCTTTTGAGAAACTGCTAGATGCCTTCCTTGAAGTGGCCCATCATCAAAGTCACCAAAAATTTGGCATCCAATTTCTTGTGATGTGCAAAATTTTAGTTGCCTATGTTCATCTTGCATGAAAATTGGTCGCCCAAAAACTTCATTTTGACCACCAAAAATTTGGCACCCAAATTGGCCACTTTGGCCGCCTTTGACTTGTCACCCACTTGGGCTACTCTATGAGAAGTGCCCAACTTGGGCCTCGTGACGCCCACTTCGGCCACCCTAGGAGAGGTGCCCGAATTGGTCTTCATGAGGTCCATCTTGAGAGAGGTTCCCAACTTGGGCTTTATGATAGCAAGTTTTGGCTTCTACATCGAGTTTCCAGTAATCACTTGAATTACCTTTTTCCTTAATTTTCAAGTGCAAATTATCACTTTTTACCTCTTTTTCGCCTCCATGTGCTTCCTCTATAGAATCCTCACTGATTTCTCTTATTTCAACTCTATAACATTCTACACTATTCATCATCCAATTTAACATATTATCATATTTATGAGGTAGAGGAGGCATTACCTAAGTGTCCACTCTATACCTACTTGCGGTGGGAGCATCACGTCCCTCCTCCAAGTGTATCTGTAATTGATTATTAGCCTTTGTAGGAATGCAGAACCTATTACTTCCCCCAATCCTGCAATGCTTTTGCTTGCCTCAACCTTGAACTATCATGGGTATCATTTCAATGATGCCCAATGGTGTGACTCGATGTTGATGTGCTAGTGTGACAATAAAAGGTTCTACCTTTATGAGGTCCAAATTTAATTTTTTCATAGGAAAATCCCAGTGCCACCATCTACAATGAAACCTGTCAAAATTTCACATTTTCTAGAAACAAATAATCTAGAACTTTTATAGTTTGTTGATGGTCTAGGGAGAAAATCCACAATGAACACATCTATTCTATGTGGTGGGCTCAGATAAGGAGACTGCATGAATTTTAATAGATCATCTCTCACTTTTGCATCCATTTCATGACTTTTAATAGATCATATCTCACTTTTGCTCAGATAAGGAGACTGCATGACTTTTAATAGATCATCTCTCACTTTTGCATCCATTTTTTTAAGTTGGAATAAATTGACCTTGTGGTTAATTCCCTTCAAGATTTTTTCAATATTCACCTCCTGTATATTCTCCTAAGGGTGAGTAGGTTGGTCCTTTAGTGAAGTAATCACCCTATAGTAGGCTTCTTCAATGGCCATCCCTTGATCCAAATCAGCCCTCTTACCACCTTCTTTTTCCTTGACTCACGGTTGCTCTTCTATATGAGTTGCTACCACTTGTCTAGCCCTAGTCCTCATAAGTACTACAAATGATGAAGCAACATAGGATTATGGAGTCATAATTTCTTCTCTTACAGAGGCTGCAATCATATGGATCAAAGCAGAGTGATTGTGATGACAATCCCTTGTGTAATGATCTTTGGCGTTGGAACAATGGTGATAGGGAGTTCCACCCTTAGGCAGAGAGCATTTTCTTTGTACATGACTATTGAGATGGTCAAAGTGGTGAGTTTGAAAGTGAAGCACAAGTGGTCCATGAGTGCAAAGTGGTGCACAAGTGGTGCACAAGTCGCCAAGTACATCGGTGCATAGATAATGGACAAACAAGTTGTTCACAATGGCCTTGTAGGAAAAGTAAATGTAGGTTGCAAAATGGTCTTTTTGGAGGTTTTCAAGTTAAATGTAGGTTGCAAAATGGTCTTTTAGAGAGTTTTCAAGGTTATTTAAGTTTTATGAAAAGACTAGGTGAAGCCTCCATCATGCACACAAATTGGAGAAATAAAGGTCATAAATGGAAGGGATATGAAATGAAAGAATAATGCAAGAGGTTATGACTGGATTCCCATTTAGAATTTTGTTTCTCATAAAGTCACTACAAGAAAAAATAGGGAGTCCTTGGCCTTAAACATGAAGTGGTGCTTGAGACATCAAAGTAAGCACCACGATACACTAGTAGTTGAAGCAACGTATAAAGAGGGGAATCAACACATGGCCAAAGGCATTCTTATTCTTGGACTAAGGTGTTAGAATAAGGAGCAAAAGAGAGCAAGACACTTGAATAGTACATGAAGAGAAGCAAGGTGTGCAAGAAGAGTGAAAAAGTGTGCTAAGAAGTATGTAAAGAGAGTGCACATAGAGAAACTAGGAGAACAAAAGGGCAAGCTACTAGACAAGGTAGAGGACCGACACAAAAGAGGTTGACTTCACTAGTCATTTTGGTATTTTGTACACTTGTGTATGTGCTCTTGGGTGAAAGAACTATTGATGTCTTCTTTAGGATTAATCAAGACACACAGGCTATGCTTAACATATAAGATGCTTTTAGTTGTACTGTTTTCAAAACCATGTGCAATCAGATAGGCATGTATCTTCTCATACCAAGCACGTGGTGCTTGCTTTAAACCATATAATGCCTTCTTCAACCTGCACACCTGGTTTTCATGCCCTTTCTGCACAAAGCCACAGGGCTGAAAAACATACACTTCTTCATGCAAGTCACCATTCAGAAATGCAGTTTTAATGTCCAACTGATGTACATTCCAAGTACGATGGTCTGCAAGTGCACAAATGCTCCGAACAGTAGTCATACAACATGTAGGTGGAAAGGTCTCATCAAAGTCAATGCCTCTTTCCTGTGCATAACCCTTTGCAACAAGCCTAGCCTTATACCTGTCAACTCTACCATCAGGTTGACGCTTCAGCTTGTATACCCACTTAGTGCCAATGGCCATCTTGCTAGGAGGTAAGTCACATAAAGACCAAGTACCATTCTTCATTATTGCATCATATTCAGATTGCATAGTAGCCATCCAATTTTCTGAATTTTGTGCTTCATCAAACGAAATAGGCTCATTCTCATCACAAAGACTAGATGCAGCCATAGCATAGCAATCTGATGCAAAAGAGGCACTATGAGAGCCTGATCAAGTACGATATGACAGAGCTGCATCTAATTTGCTGTCGCGCAAGGTTTGCACCAGCCATTTTGGCATAGTTCTTGCCTGCTCAATATCAGCTCTCTCATCAATAAGTGCATCATGTACATCTGCATCAGAAATGGAATTATCTGCATCATCACATGAAACCTACAAAGGTTGAGAAGTTGCCTCATTAGGACCATCACTAGATTGTCCACCTATAAAAAGAGGCAGCAAAGTATCATACATGTCTTTGGAGCTAACAGATGTCTCCTTAGTACATGAAAGCAATGGCTGAATAGCATCTTCCACAAAAACAACATCACGACTAACCAGAATGCGTTTAGTCTGTGGATGATACAGACGATCGCCTTTATTTTCAAAACTGTAACCAACAAAAATACATTTTACTACTTTATCATCCAATTTTCTGTGATGTTGTTCAGGCACTAATGCATATGCCAAACAACCAAAAACACACAGATGAGAAACAGATGGCTTGCGATCATGCCAAGCCTCATATGGAGTGATAGACTGCAGCGCTTTAGTGGGACACCTGTTCAGTACGTATGTTGCACATATGACAGCCTCAAGCAAGAAACTATGTGGTAAAGCTTGACTCTGGACCATACACCTCTCCATCTCCATGAGTGACCTGTTCTTTCATTCAACAACTCCATTTTGTTGAGGTGTATACGGCATTGTACACTGGTGTTTTTTTATCCCACGTTCATCTAGAAATGCATAAAATCAGAAGACATATATTCCCCCCATCGATCAGAATGGAGGGTGCCCATTTTACATGCTGATAGATATTCAGCCAAAACCAAAAACAGTTTGAAGCACATGATCACTTCAGACTTTGCCTTTAATGTATATACCCATGCATGCCTGGAAAAATCATCAATGAAAGTCACGAAGTAAAGATAATTTCCAAAAGAAGGTGTCTGCATAGGACCACAGACATCACTATGTACAAGCTACAATTTCTGAGTAGCCTGAACTTAGCCATCTTTTGGAAAGGAAGAATGCTGCATTTTGCCCAAAATACAGCCTTCACAAACATGTTTTCCTGGTGCCTCAAGTTTGGGCAAAGAGGACACTATTTCAGATTTCTACAGGCATACCAAACTAGCAAAATTCAGATGACCAAATCATGCATGCCAAAGCTTTGCATCTGACATAGCCTGAGAATCATTTACTACACATGCCAAATCATTTACAGATCTTTCATAGTCTATGAGCTTATACAGCCCACGACATAAAATGCCAGAAGTAATAATCACACCGCCATTTGGCAGATCATGAACTATACACCTGTCATCAATAAATTTCACGACCAAGCCAATCTTGGTTAATGCAGAAAGTGATAACAGGTTCTTCTTGATCCCTGGCACAAATAAAGCATCTGACAAAGTGAAAGAACTACCATCAGCAGTAGTCAAAATGATCTTACCAACTCCCATAACAGGATAAGAGGGGTTGTTGGCACATGTAACAGTATTCCCTGTAGGGGCAGGCTCGAGTGAAGAGAAGAAACTGTGCTGCGAGGTAATATGTTTGGTTGCCCCACTGTCAAAATACCAAACATCTGAGTCTCCTATAGACATGCACTGCTCATGAGAAGATGGGTCAAAATTGTAGACAGTAGTAAACGCCCATTCTTCTTCCTGCACAAGATTAGCAGACTCTGTTTTTGGTGTAGAGGCTTCTGCAACAACCATTCCAGCCTCTTTCTTCTTTGCCTCTTTAGGAGCCAGTTTTGGACAGTTCTTTATGATATGATCATTCCCTTTATAGTACTTACAAAACAATTTTTGCTTTTCTGATTTCTTCTCATCTTTATCTTCCTTCTTTCAATATGCAGAATTAATAGATTTCTGCTTACTACTTGAAGAGCTCCATTTTCCTTTGCCCTTCTGACTAGCCAAGAAATCTTGATCTGGAACTCGCATAATGGACCTGTTCTGCCTAGATTGATCTTCCTGCAACAGAATAGAGACTAACTCCTCAAATGGTAAGGCATTAGGATTGCCTTTCATCATCAACCGAAGAGTAGAAGCAAAACTTTGATATGAATCACGAAGACCATTCAGAACGGTCTGCACAAGTGAGCTATCTGGTATAACCTCATTAGTAGAAATCAATTGTTCCTTCAAGTCTTTGATCTTTGTTAGGAAACTGTCCATAGAATCACCTTCATTCAATTGCTCACTCTCCAAGTGTTTTCAGAGGTAAGCAACACGAGCCTCATTCCTAGCTTGGTACAATGTGGTAAGTGTATCCCAAGCATCCTTAGTTGTTCTACAAGAGCGAATGTCAGGAGTAATGGCACGCTTGACAGACAAAGCTATCAATGCATGTGCATGGACATCTCTGCCATCCCAGCGAATCTGATCTATAGTAGCTGCATTAGAAACCGCAGCACGAACAGGAATATTTAGAATATCATCATCTTCGACACCTTCTGCATCAGCTTCAGTACCTGCAGTTGTAACAGTTGCAGGTGTGATAGGACGTTTTTCAACACCCTGCACAATGTTCCACAGTCCTTTTGCAACCAACACATGTTGCATCATATAAGCCCATAACGGGTAGTTGGTACCATCCAACTTATCCTCAACAGCCAACATACAGAATACATCACTGCTTTCAGCCATGGCTGGTGACTTAAATACCTTGATGCAGAAAATTGACTATATCTCAAAAAGTTGAATAGAACTACCGTGACAAATTCCACTAGACCTATAGCAAACTTCGAGACGCTTATACTGGCGAACAGAAACTAGTATATACCTTTGGCACAAAAAGACAAAATAGCCTGCATAAGCATTGCGATAGTGCATTCGAAGGCCGAAACGAGCTCAGATCGTGATTTCGGCACCACACAGCGAAGCTTTTTGGATCTCGAGAACACGTTGAGTATGCTCACCCAAATTCGTGCGATTCTAAGACTGCAACCGGACGAGTGTTGATGTCGCCATAGATGAAGCGACGACCTGCTCTGATACGAATAGTTGGAGTTAGATGTCTGTGGGAGCACGCGAACATCACAATGAAGAAGAAGAAGCTTGGAGCACAACACACAATACTGAATGCATATTAAGTAGCCCATTAGGGCAATGGGCATATATACAAGCCGGGGGAAAAAACCCTCCTAAAGAGGGAAAAAAGTGCCCCGGTGGTCCTAGAGTGTTCACACACATCACTACCTAAATATATCAACAGTTTGTACATGTAAGAAAAAAATTATGTCCAAAATAAGCTATTGGGGCGAGATAGGACCAATCAGATCTAATCTCCATTTTTGGAATGTTTCTTAAGGAAGAACAGGTTGGGGATGGAATCGATGAATTTTACAAGGTTCTCTTGTGTGTTGGCAAGGGTCACATACACTATACATAAACACAAACATCCATGTATACTAGGGCACCATAAACAACTGGACAAAAGCTTTTAGATTGTTCAATCCATGCCAAAATGTCTACTTATGGGTCCATCATATGCTCCAAAAATAACTATAGGCACTCATGTGGGGGAACAAAACACAGCCAAATACCCTTCAAATCCCAAAAATATAGTTGATCTAAAATCATAAAGAATTGTCAACTACACAGTGCCAACATATTTTGGGATATAGATTGTAAATGGATAAGGGGGATACCAGTTTCATGGAATGAAATCATTCCTTCATACCACATAGGATCACCGGATTGTAGGGTTATTGGCTTTAGTAACTTGAAATAACTTTGCATCTAGGAAAGAATCATCAATACCGATGGGATTTTTGCCACTATCTAGACGTAATAAAAAATCAACAATCACATGAGAAGAACTGCATCAATGAACAATGTCATACTCATATTTTTGTAACAGTAGTATCCATCGTGCAAGCCTACCCATTAAATTTTGTTGCTTGACCAAATAGTGCAGAGCAGAATGATCCACGCAAAAAGTAAAAGAATGACCCAATAAATAATGCCATAACTGTTTTATAGAGTAAATGAGATAAGACGACACACATGTTTTTAGTAACTCAATAATTGTTTTTTGCATTAGTGAGGCATCTATTGGCATAATAGATGGAATGAAACCAAGAATGACCTACTTTCTCCATCAAGATTGAGCCAATAGCCATATCCAAAGCATCCACAAATACATGGAAGAAATGATTCCAGTCTAGAGCTTGAAGATTTGTTGCATTATTGAGAAGAGTTTTGAGTCGCTTGAAAGCTAAATCACATTCTGTAGTCCACTAGAATTTCATCAGCTTCACATGATCCAAACTAGTTAAAGGCATAGTAATATTGGTTGTGCCATCGAATTTGACCTAAGGATCATAAAAGTTCCTTGAGGGATTGCAGTGGAGGTTCTTCTAGTACCACTTTAACTTTATCCAAATCGATCGCAATTCCATCCTTAGAAATCAAATGGCCTAATAATTTTCCATATTTCACACCAAAAATAGACTTGGATGGATTTAGGCACAAGTGAATTGTGCAACATTGGGTAAAGCAAATACATAAATACTGTAGATGATCAATTAGATTGTCAGATATTGAAAAAGCATCCAAGTAGACTCGCATAAAGCTAGCTAAATACAAAGACAAAACTTGATGCATGCAATGATGAGAATTTCTAGGAGCATTCTTGAGTCTAGACCACATTAGTATACACACAAAAACCTCCACAAATGGTAATGCAAGCTGTTTTAGGAACATCCACCTCAGCCATCCAAACTTGATTGTATCCACCAAAATCATCCAAAAAACAATACATTTCTTGTACAACCACTTCATCCAACATAGTCCAAGAATGATAGAGGGAAAGCATCTAGAACTATGGCTACATTGAGTTTTTGGTAATCCACAGAGATATGTAGCTGTTTATTCTTCGTTCAAAACTATCACAATGGGTGAAACCCATTTGGGATATTCAATAGGCACCATGAATCCAACCCTTAATAATCTATCTATCCAATTCTTTTTTAACCTCTTAAAAAAATGGGTTCATATGATAATGCTATTGAATCATGATGGAGAGTGTTAATCTCGAAAAGAACAAGCTACTCTTGAAGTTAGAGCACCTCTATATCAAGAATAACTCAAAACATTCACCAATTTGGAGGATTAATGATCAATTATAAAGTTTTTGAATCAACTGTGAAGAAGATGATTCTACAAAAAGTCTGCTGCACATATCTCTCTCATTGACTTATCAAATGTGCAAAGTTTTTTTATAAGACTTTGCACAAGGTGTCGCCTATATTTTGCGCACCTTCTCCAAGTTAAATCACTTCAAAAGATTCAGTAGATCTTGAGAAATGATATTAACAAGTCACCTATGTCTAAAACTGTTCTTCTGAGAAGTCGATTTAGACACCTATAACTTCTAACACTTGGTTCTCTCAATCTAGAACCGCTTTATGCAAATGCTTTTGGCCATAGGTAGCTTACCTTCCAAGTTAAAGAATGAGTTCTTGCTTGCTCAAAACTTTACATTCTGGAGGGAGAGCTGACCAGAACATGATCATCGAATTTTGCAGCTCCTATAACTTCTCTTCTTTCCATTTACACATGTAAATGTTCCTACACTGAATTCTCTCAGCTTGATTACAATTAGAAGCTGAAAATTTGTACTGAGGTCAATCAACTATAGACTTAGACTTGTACAAAAGAATTTCACAAAAGATTCAACATAGA
Organism: Ceratopteris richardii; assembly: GCA_020310875.1. Taxonomy (NCBI): domain Eukaryota; kingdom Viridiplantae; phylum Streptophyta; class Polypodiopsida; order Polypodiales; family Pteridaceae; genus Ceratopteris; species Ceratopteris richardii. The sequence goes on from CM035423.1 coordinate 68,056,485, forward strand.
AGGAGAATATTCAGAAAGATCGGGCACAACATTTCTTCATTTCTGGAAAATTTTACATGTGAATGATGGGAGAGATCCTACTCACTTCTAAAATGTCTAATGACATCTAACTCTCCTCAAATCTTGTTCTCACATAATCTCTCATATATGCCCCGAAATTTTCTTTGTATATATATAGGCAAATATTTACAAGCTCATAACTAATCAAAGACATAAGTGAGCTAACTTCAAAATAATGTACATATGTGTACACATCTTCATCTTCTGGATATGCACTTCCTTCATGCTTCATAACTTGATCTTTTCTTCAGTCCTTGACTTCAATTCTTCACCAAAACATCAATTGTTGATTGCGCTGCACTAACAGCTCCCCCTCAATCATCAATTGAGGTTTTCTCTATCTTCTTTATGAATCTCTGTAGCTTTGGTCCATCCAAGCTTCTGGTTATCATATCAGCTATTTGATCTTTTGTTGCAGTATGTATGACTTCAATGTCTTTATCCATCACCTTCTCTCTTAGAAAATGATACTGAATCTCAATGTGTTTGGTCCTGGCATGAAAAACAAGATTAGCAGCTAGATACAATGAACTCATGTTATCTCCATGAATAGTGGGTATACTCTGAGGGATGTCAAAACTCTTCATGAGAGTCTTGAGCCATATCACTTCCTTTGTAGCTTCAACCATATCTTTGGACTCTGCTTCTGTAGATGACAAAGCAATTGTGTGTTGCTTCTTTGAACACTAAGAAATTAACTTATCTCCCACATAACATAAGTATCCATAAGTTGATCTCCTATCATCAGGATTACCTTCCCAATCTGTATCACTATAGACCTTGATGTTTGTATATGATGTAAAACCATAATACAAATCTTCTTTGAGTGTACGCTTAATGTACCTCAACACTCTTTGTCCTTCAATCCAATGTTCTTTCCTAGGACAATGCATGAATTGAGACAATACTCCCACTGCATATGACAAGTCGGGTCTAGTTAATATAGCATAGATCAGACTACCTACCAAACTTTGATATAGCTTCATGTCCTTGAACTCTTCTTCTCCATATCTGCTTAATTTGTGATTCACCTCCATTGGAGTAGGTGTTACCCTACAATCATCCATTTTAAACTTGATCAACAAGTTTTTCAAATACCTTTCTTGAGTTACATACACTCCATGTTTAGTGTATGAGATCTCCATGCCCAAGAAATATGACAAGTCTCCCAAGTCACTGATTTTGAACTCTTTCTCCATTTGCTTCTTAAGGCTTTGAATACCTTTCTATTCTGTACCTATAAGAATTATATCATCAACATATATGCACATGTAAATTAACCCATCATCACTTGCTTTAACAAGCAAGCTACTATCTGCTTTAGATACTTGGAATCCAAGTTCTTTCAAGAACTTCACAAGTCTATAATTCTATGCCCTTGGGGCCTATTTCAAGCCATACAAAGCTCTCTTGAGCTTACATACATGATTTGGATACATTTCATCTCTGAATCCTTATGGTTGCTCCATGAAAACATCATCTGAAATATAACCATTTAGAAAAGCATTCTTCACATCTAACTGACATAATTTCCAACCTTTACATGCAGCAATGGCTATGAATGTCCTGATAGTTGTCATCTTTGCCACAGGACTATAGGTCTCATCATAATCTATACCATATGTCTGAGCAAAAACCTTCACAACAAGTCTAGCTTTATACCTAGACACACTTCCATTTGCAAATCTCTTTGTTTTGTAGACCCATTTGCATCCAATGATCTTCTGACTATTTGGTTTAGGAACCAAATCCCATGTGTCATTCTCCATCAATGCATCATACTCTTCGTGTATAGCTTTCTCCCAATTTTCCTTACATTTTGCCTCTTCATATGTAGAAGGATCTTCATCTGCCTTTATCATATAAGTATAATCTTTGGTAGCCAAAAAAGAAGTGTCATAGCTATACCTTGTAGGTTGCCATTTGTGTCTTGATGACCTTCTGAGTTCTCCACTCCTTGAGGTTTCTGGTTCATCACATTCTGGATCAAATCTTGGCACTTCAACTTCAACCTGTACTTCATTGTTCTCTTCTTCATCAAATATCTAAGCCTTTGATTTACCTTTCTTTTGATTCACAACTTCTTCATCACCTGCATAAATATTGATTGTACCTGCATACCAAGTACCTTGCTCATCAAATGTAACATCTTTAGACACAATGAATTGCTTTGTGGATGGACTCCACAACCTATATCCCATTTGCTTATCATCATATCCAATAAATACATACTTTTCAGCTTTAGGTTCCAATTTGTACCTTAATTGTGATGGCACATATGCATATGCCAAACATCCAAATACTTTGCAATGATCTAAAGTAGGTCTCTTATCCCACCATGCCTCATATGGTGTCATACCCTGCAAAGCTTTACATGGTAATCTATTGAGCAAATAAGTAGCTGTGTTTACAGCCTCAACCCACAAGTAATTTGGGCAATTTTTCTCCTTCATCATGGATCTTGCAAACTCAACAAGAGTTCTATTCCTCCTTTCTGCTACACCATTTTGTTGAGGAGAGTACCTACAAGTAATTTCCCTTTTTATACCTGCATTCCACAAGTAATCACTGAACTCATTAGAGAAATACTCTCCCCCTCCATCTGACCTTAGTCTCTTCAACTTATGACCTGTAATTCTCTCTCCATACACATGATAATGTTTGAATGTATTGAATACATCTGACTTATCTTTGATCACATAGATAGTGATCCATCTAGTATCATCATCAACATAAAATCACATAATACCTTGATCCATTGATGCTGAAATCCTTTGATGGTCCCCACACATCTGTGTGTACCAATTCAAGCTTGTCTGAATACATAAAACCATGCTTGGAATAAGATTTCTTATGAGCTTTACCTAATTGACAAGGTTCACATCTGTATGTCATATGTTAACCTGCAACATTAGGCAACCCAAGCACTGAACCATTGTTAACCATATCTTTGATACCTCTTTCATTGAAATGTCCAAGCCTCTTGTGCCAAAGATCTAACTCAGAGATCTTATGTCCTCCATAGGTGAACAAGGCATGACCAACATTGCCTTGGATCTTCAATGTGAACAATCTTCCTTCTTTCTTCCCTGAAACAATTTGTTTATACCCATTGCTAGGGTCTTCCACAAACACTCCTTCATTAGTGAACCTGACTTCAAAAACTTTTTCAACAATTTGTCCTACACTGATCAGATTCTTTGGAATTGTAGGAACTGATCCAATTGACTTCACATTGTGCTTTGTATTGTCACTTGTTTGAACAACATGATTAGTTATCTTATTCTCCAAATCATTCATCAAAGCTATGTTGCCACTCAGGTGATTGCTTGACCCTGAGTCAATGTAGAAGACTCTTTGGTCCTGACTTTGCCTTTCATAGGTTGCATTCATTATCAATCTTGAATCCTCTATCTGGTCTGAAGCATAATTGTAGTAGGTATTGTTGTATTGTTGACTTTCGAAACCTCTACCTGCATTTCTTTCGAAGTAACCTCTACTACCTCTACCTCTGAAATTACCTCTTTGATTTCTGCCACCTCTTCCTCTTGAATTAAAACTTTGATTATATCCACCATTATTTTGAGTATTATGCCAACAATCATTAGCTAAATGATTTTTCTTACCACAAATCTAGCAAGCTTTGACTCCATCTTTATTACTCCTACCTCTTCCTCTACCTTTGCCACCTCCTCTTCCTCTTAGGAAGTTAGCTTGGCTAGTTGTTCCTTCATCTTCATTTGCTTGTTGCTTTCCTTTGATATTCTTCTTCTTATCCTTTGAATACATTGCATGACCTGTACGTTTGTCACTTTCTCCTTTGACATCCTACTCAAATGTTAGCATGTGTCCTAGCAACTGATTTAGGTCAGGAGTTAAATGATCTAGTGATAATTATGTAGACAAAATGAATGGCTTCCATTTATCATCACCTCTCAAACGTGTAAGGATTTGCCTTACCAATTTATCCTCCTCAATATCTTCATCAACTCCTCCTAATGCATCTGCAATGTTCTTCATTCTTGTTACATAATCTGAGATGGATTGAGAGGCCTTCTTCTTAAATGTGGTAAATTTTGCCCACAAGGATGCCTTCTTTGACTTTGTCGTGTTTTGGAAATGCTCCTCCAAAGCATTCCATATATCACTTGCACTTTCAAGACCTCTAATGTGAGGTAGCAAGTAGTCATTGACTGCCATATAGATAATGCTCCTAGCTTGAGCATCTCTCTTCATCCAATTCTTCAAATCTGATAATTCCTCCCTAGTTGGAACACTAGGATCTCTAAACTGAGGCTTTTCTTCTTCACCTGTGACATAACCTATCAAGTCTTTGCTCATAAGATGAGCTTCCATTCTCATTGACCACGCTGGATAGTTCTCTCTATCCAACTTCTCTATCTGAAGAGAATCTCCAATCCTTTCTTCAACTTAATATTGAATTCCTCAAACTTTATGAGTAATAGATGTACCTTTACTTCAAATGATACTCCTTTTGTCTTCCTTGATGTCGTATGGCCTCCTTCTCTAGCTTTTCCCTCAAGCTTTCACGTTTTGTATCTTCAAATGTTGAATTCTTTACAGCTACAGTAGTCAGGGTCCTCCTTTCTTCAATTTTGATACTTCCTGCTCTGATACCACTGATGGAGAGTGTTAATCTCCAAAAGAACAAGCTACTCTTGAAGTTAGAGCACCTCTATATCAAAAGTAACTCAAAACATTCACCAATTTGGAGGATTAATGATCAATTATAAAGTTTTTGAATAAACTGTGAAGAAGATGATTCTACAGAAAGTCTGCTCCACATATCTGTCTCATTGACTTATCAAATGTGTAAAGTTTTTTATAAAACTTTGCACAAGGTGTTGTCTATAGTTTTCACACCTTCTCCAAGTTAAATCACTTTAAAATATTTAGTAGATCTTGAGAAATGATATTAACAAGTCACCTATGTCTAAAATTGTTCTTCTCAGAAGTCGATTTAGACACCTGTAACTTCTAACACTTGGTTCTCTCAATCTAGAACCCGTTTATGCAAATGCTTTTAGCCATAGGTAGCTTAACTTCCAACTTAAAGAATGAGTGCTAGCTTGCTCAAAACCTTACATTGTGGAAGGAGAGCTGACCAAAACTTTAGCATCAAATTTCGCACCTCCTGTAACTTCTCTTCTTTCCATTTACACATGTAAATGTTCCTACACTCAATTCTCTCAGCCTGATTACAATTAGAAGCTGAGAATTTGTACTAAGGTCAATCAACTATAGACTTAGACTTGTACAAAAGCATTTCACAAAAGATTCAACATAGAAGGAGAATACTCAGAAAGATCGAGCGCAACATTTCTTCATTTCGGGAAAATTTTACATGTGAGTGATGGGAGAGATCCTACTCACTTATAAAATGTCTAATGACATCTAATTCTCATCAAATCTTCTTCTCACATAATCTCTCATACATGCCCCGACATTTTCTTTGTATATATATAGGCAAATATTTACAAGCTCATAACTAATCAAAGACATAAGTGAGCTAACTTCGAAATAATGTACATATGTGTACACATCTTCATCTTCTGGATATGCAATTCCTTCATGCTTCATAACTTGATCTTTTCTTCAGTCCTTGACTTCAATTCTTCATTAAAACATCAATTGTTGATTGCCTTGCACCAACAAATCACACGTGACACATTTGGTTTTAGCTGAATTTTATGCTGGCAAATTCGAGGATCTAGGCCTCACATTTCCAAATAATCCCAAGCAATACCATCATTAAACTGAGTCAAAAGAAAAATTAACTGAGTTCAAAACACAAATGGTAACTCAATACAAATTTGAACTATCTCAATTTTCCCAATTGTACCAAGATCTATTGTCTAAGTTTGATCTTCCTATACATGTGTGCTAGTAGAGTCAAATGCATCATTTATGGAAAGGTTGAAGTTAGATGAGATTTCATGTTGAAGTATTCTGGTTGAATGGATAATGATACTAGAGCATACTGAGCAAGTACCACATGTATATCTATTACTCCTACTGACCATAAGTCCTTGTTGGCTTCAAAAATTCTAGCCACTTCATCATCATCGAATCCTTCTTGCATACGTGGCGGTTTAGCCAACATTTATTTCTGATCCTTGGAGCAAAATCACTTATCATCCAACATGACAGAGTACTTATTATGAGATTTTTGAAAAGTAACAGCTTCTCATCCCCAATCCTATTGTACTTTTGCATGTCTTAACCATGGACAACCAAACAATAAGTTATAATATGCCTTCTACCCTAGTAATGCAATGAAGAAAAAAGTAATATGGAAGTTTCCACTTGAATGAAGATAGGATTGTCCTTTGAAGGACCTATTGGTTGAACACATTATTCATCAGCCATCCAAATATAAAATGGGGTTGGACATAAATCCGTCCAACCTAGTTGTCTACATATTGTGAGTGTTGCAATGTTAACTCCAAATCCACTAATCTATCTTTTATAGTTTCTACCTAGTTTACTAGTATCAACAAAGAATCGTGTTGTATTGGAGAAACAATTGTTCTAAAGTCTAGGAATAAGGCCACTTTAAAAGTTAGAACTAAATTTAATTATTATGCTAAAGGCAATTGAATCATAGAATTACATAATACTTGCCAAGAATCCTCAATTGAACTAGGTTCTAGAGAATGGCTTGTGGAATCTTGAATTGGTTGATTTGTAGGATTTTTTGAAGTAGCTTCTCTTCGTACCAGTCAACTAGACATGTGATTCAATGCAGATGGTGTCACCGAAGAATGTAAAGTTGTCAAATTAAGTTGTGATGGCAACTGATTAGCCCATCTTGAAGCTTGAGTATATAATTGATGTTGTTCTTGAAAAGTAGGATGATGGGAAGGTTCTTCTAGATTAAATTGTTTTCTTGATGGAGTTACTACCATCGTCACTAGCTCTTCAAAACTAAAAGAGACCATAATGGTCATAGGGGCTTTCAATTTAGCTTCTTACCTCCTTGAGCTTCCTTGCAATTTTCTCTAACATGAACAAATTCCATATAGGACTGACAATAAGAGCCTTTACCTTTGGAAAAATTATTGCCTTCCTTTCGATTATGATTCAAAAACCATCATCCTCATCTAGAAAACTTGGTATCCAGAATGGCCTCTTCTAGATTGAGAATTAGTTCCACTCTCTTGAGGGGTTCTCTCATGGAAAATTGTTCTTGGGTTGATGTTGTCAAGATCTTGCTCACGCGCATACAGAGATTACGGACGCAGAAAAACACACAAAAAATAGAGGCAACAAGAGACAAGACCGAACGCAAGATTGGGTGCAATCTCCCCCCATGCACTCTGTTTCGACAGTCCACAGAGTGCATGTATTTATAGGACTTTTGATTACGTCGAAAATAGTGGTTACATGAGGGCGGCTTCGAAAAGCAGGCGTGAAACTAAAAGTTGGTAACTTTTACAGAAAGCCATTGCTTTTAATAACAGAAACTGTGGTCTACAACAACCATTATTCTAACCACTACTTTTCTAACAATAGAACCTTCTATGCAGGTTTATTTACAAGCTAAATAATAATTATTTCGGATTATTGATGTCCGCCCTTTCACGCCTTGCACGCTCCTCACGAACCTTCAGCTTCTATATCAAAAACATAAAAAAAACACATTAATACTAATAATTTAACATTTTAACAATGCCTTGTTCAATAATATACAACATGCCTCTCAGTTGACAAGCAACTGACCTCAGTTGATAAAATAATTTAACACTCTAATAATGAGAATACATTGTTCAACATATTCCATGTTACTATTACAATCCAACAATGCATTGGCCAACATAGTCCATGTTACAATCCAACAATGCATTGGCTATTCCATATTCCAATCCAACAATGCATTGGCTATTCCATATTTCAATCCAACAATGCATTGTTCAACATATTCCATAAGGTATAACATGCCCCGTAGTTGAACAAGCAACTGACCTCAGGTGAGAAAAGAATAAACATGGATGGCCAGTCACATGTTTCATCACTGAATAAAAATAGGCATGTGCCATGTAAAAAAAATACATGCATGGAAATGTTCATGGAGATGTTACATTGGGGTGTTCGTGTATGATATGCAGAAATTAATTGGTCATAATGAGGTGTTAATTGTGTTTTATGTATCCATTGACATTCTTCAATAGAGTGATTTTTGTACTTAACCAAATATCGATGATATTGAGTACTTGTGCGTGTAGTAGTGACATCATAATCAATGATTTTCTCAGGAACTAAGATTTCAGATTGTTCTTCAATTAAAGGAGGGTCATCAAGAAGTGGAGCAAGTGGTAAAGTTCCTTTAAATGGTTTAAGTAAACTAATATGAAAAGAATTATGAATGGTCCAATGGGATGGAATATCTAATCGAAATGAATTATCATTAATTTTTTCTATAATGCGAAACGGTCCATAATAGCGTGGTGCAAGTTTAATTTTAAGATGCTGCAAAATATTTTTGAGACGTCTTTTAATTATTCGCAACCATACAAAATCATTTTCCTTGAATTCTCTGGCTAATCGTTTAGTATTGATAATACGTGTATATCGCTCTTGACTTTTCCTAATGTGCTCGTGAACATTATGAAGTATAGAAACGTGATCGTGAGCAATAGAATCAGCCATCGGAATGTCGGTTTGGGTGAGGGACATGGGAGTGGGAAGCTTTTTACCAAAAACTATTTCAAAAGGTGCACGACCAGTAGTGGTGTGTGAAGTGTTATTGTAAGCAAATTAAAGCAATGGCAACTTTTCATCCCAGTTATTAGGATTATCTAATGAATAACAACGCAATAAATCAAGAATAGTACTATTTGTAGCCTCACTCTGTCCATTACTTTCAGGATGAAATGCAGAGCTAAAATCTATTTTAGAACCAAAATGTTGAAATAAGGCAACCCAAAAATGATTACAAAACCTAACATCACGATCAGATAACATTACTTTAGGAAATCCATGATGTGGAAAAATGCATTTAAGGAATAATTTTGCAGCTTGAGGTGCAGTCAAAGTTTTTCTACATGGAATGAAATATGCATATTTACTAAACCTATCAACTATTGTCCAAATCATATCATTATGTGATGAAGTGGTAGGAAGACCTGTGATAAAATCCATAGAGATTTGTTCCCATGGTTCATTTGGAATAGGAAGTGGCATTAATAATCCAAATGGTTTACCATGATGACGTTTGACACGCTGACATACAATGCATTGAGAAACATAATGTGCAATGTCTTTTTCCATGTGTGGCTAAAAGAAGAAATCTTTGCAAGCAGAAATAGTGCTCTGTATGCCTCTATGACCCATGTAAGATGGTTCATGCATTTCTTTAATGAAAAAATCTTTAAAAGCTTGGGTTATGCACAATCTATGTTGAAAATAAAGAAAACCATTATGAAATGTATAATGTTCATCAGATAAAGATGCACCATTATTGGAGTCATGCCATGCACGTGAAAAATACAAATCAGATGCATAAGTGGAAACCATGTCTTGAAAAGAATGAATTTGAATGGCAGAAATATTATTCAAAACAACGGAATTCAAAGGAAAACGGCTAAGAGCATCAGCTACGACATTAGCTTTACCAGGCTGATATTGTATCATGGGTTGGAAATTTTGAATGAATGATGCCCATTTAAGATGCCTATCAGAGATTAAGGGCTGATTTAATAAATGTTTAATAGCCTGTTGATCGGTTTTGATTAAGACCTCAGAGCCCATAAGATAGTGTTTCCAAATTCCCAAAGCATGCACAACTGCTAACAGTTTTTTATCATACGTACTTTAATTCTGTTCTGAGGGTTTAAGCTTTCTACTCTCAAATGCAATGGGATGGTCATTTTGCATCAGAACAGCACCTATTCCTGAACCGCTAGCATCAGTAACAACATGAAAGGGTTGTGAGAAATCAGGTAATTGTAAAACAGATGCATGTGAAAGTGCATGTTTAAGTTTGTCAAAGGACTGTTGTTGGGTAAATCCCCATGCAAATTTTATTTTCTTTTTCAACAACAAAGTAAGAGGCAATGCTAAATAAGAAAAATTTGGAACAAACTTCCTATAGAAACTAGCCAACCCAAGAAAAGAACGAACATCATTGACTGTTTGTGGTGTAGGCCATTCTATGATAACTCGAATCTTTTTCGGATCCACATGCACACCTTCACTTGAAATAATATGTCCTAAATATTCTAGCTTACGTTGAAAGAAATAACTCTTTTCCGGATTAGCATAAAATGTGTGTTCTCGTAACAAATGAAAAACTGTTTCAAGATGCTTTTTATGTTCACTATCATTCTTACTGTAAACAAGTATGTCATCAAAGAATACAAGAACAAAAGCTTGGTAATCAAGAAAAATATTGTTCATCATTCGCGCTAATGTAGCAGGGGCATTAGTAAGTCCAAAGGGCATTACCATAAATTTATAATGGCCATTTTGATTTCTAAATGCAGTCTTAAAAATATCACTTTGTGTCATACGAATCTGATGGTAACCCGATTTAAGATCAATTTTACTAAAGACACGAGCTCCTCATAACTTATCTAAGAGATCATCTATTCGAGGAATAGGGTATCTATTCTTGATCGTGATCTTGTTAAGGGCTCTATAATCAATGCACATTTCGATAAGTTTTATTCTTCTTCTCTACTAAGAGAACTGGTGCTCCAAATGGGGAAGAACTAGGCCTTATAAGTCCTTTTTGTAATAGGTCTTTTACTTGATGTTCTATTTCCTTTTGATGTAGTGGGCCATGTCTATAAGGTGCTTTATGAGGAGGAGAACTACCAGGGACTAAGTCTATGCTATGGTCAAAGGATCCTCGAGATGGTGGTAGTTCAGAGGGATATTCAGACATAAAACAATCCTTATAAGTACTCATGAAAGGTTTATATGCATCTGGAAGTGTATAAGTATAATCATTGATGACATTGACAAAAACAATGCATGAGTTGAATCCTTTCCTAAATGCACACTTTACTTGAGTGTGACTAATCAATGGAAATGGCTGGAAATCATGCCGTGCAGACAAAGTAATGATTTGACCTTTGAAAGCAAACTTAATGGTATGAGTATGGTAGTCAATAGGCGGGTTATAATGGTGATGAAAAGGCATACCTAGTATAACATCATAAGATTGCAAAGGTGCAATTAAAAATGTTCGTGAATCAACATAAGGGCCTATGCTAATCGTAACATCTTGCAATTCTTGTGTTACATTATAACGACTACCTTAAAATGCGGCTTTCACTTTATACAAAGAAGGAAAAATTTGTAATTTAAGTTCTTGTACTAATAAATGTGAAATCAAGTCATGTGAACTACCATCGTCATGTAGAATTTTAACTAGTTTGTTATTTACTGTACCCTGCATGCAAAGAAGAGAGTGTAGAGAGATATCGTTACCCAAGGTACTTAAATCCTTCTCCAGTGATTCCTCTGTCCAAACAGGAGGAATTTCTTCATTATAGACCTCCATGTTATGCAATCGAGCTGTAGCCGGTTTTATATGAAGAGGTTGCAATCTGCACCTTATTTTTGTATGTCCAGGTTTACCACAATTCCAGCAAGTGATTCGTGGTCGCTTCTGTTGGGCATTCACTACTGAAGTTTGAAGGGTAGGTGGTTTGGTTGGTTGGAGAGATGAAGCAATGGGTGGAGTTGAGTAATTGGATTGTGGAGGACGAGGAAAACTAAGGTAAGATGGGGCATTAAAATTACGCTTCATAGGAAATGAAGGTTTAACAGGAAATGGTCGTGGACGTGGTTGTTGTAGACAGAGTGACTTAGTTATGGACTGGAATTCTTTTTCTGCATCATAAGAAAAATAGCCTCGTTGAGGGTTGTAGGTCGTAGGGTGTGAAGCTTAGCTTGGATTCCCACCTCCAAACCATCTTCATATTTCTGCTGCAAGATATCTTCTAATACATCTTCAAGCATTCGTACAAGTAGTAAATTTTGCGAGAACCGCTCTGTGTAGGTAGTAACCGTATCACCCTCCTTCCATGTAAGGGTCGTCCATGCTCATCGAACATGCAAATGGTATTGAGGAGGAAGAAATGAATCCTTCACGTTTTCTTGAAAAGCCTTCCAAGTTGTTGGACGCTCCGTACTGTGCCGCAGGACATTCCACCAGAGTTGTGCTTTACCCACTAAATAGTTAGTGGCAAATTTAATTTTTTCACTTTCAGCATACATTTCATCGGTATAAAAATCATCAAACTACGACAACCAAGAAAGTACTAAAGGCCCATCCTTTCGGCCATCAAATCGTAGAAACTGGTAGTTTCTATTACCAATCTTTGAATGAGTAACATCAGATTGGGCAGACACAATAGCTTTTACTACTCTCGTAAGGTAATTTCATCACGTTGTCGGATCTCGTTTTGAGCTCCTTGAAGCTCATGCCGCAAGAGCTCTAGTTGTTGTTCAAGTGTTGCCGCAGGTAGAGGTGAATTACTGTAATCCTCCATGGTGCTCTTGGACCCTTGCTCTCAACCTTGCTTGGTATCTTGAACACTCAATCAAGTGCCACCCAAAGATTTTGAAGGAATTCACACTTCCAAGCTAGCTCATTGGGAAGTTCGTTCCGAGAGCTTTCCAACGGTATATTACGCACCTCAATCCGACCTACAGATTGAGAGATACACTTGATTCTTTCTTGGGTCCAATCTTGAAATCGACGCGCGCGCCTTCCACAAGTAATAAAGAGAGAGAACTTGAGTACAACTCCAAGAGATGGTGGAGTGGTCAAAGTACTTCCCTTGAAAGTAGGAGGTTGTGGGTTCAAATCCTCCTACCTTAGGGACTCTAAACCTCTCTATTACCACTCAAAAATTAAAATTGCCTCGCGCGTAGCCAACGGGTGCCAATGTTGCCAATGTATTGCCTAAGTTATTGCCTAAGTTCTTTGCCTTAGTCGACGCCGGAGTAAACGTAGGTGAAAACGTAGGTTCTGGTTCTAGAACAGGAACAGAAACAGAATCCGAAACAGAAATCGAAACCGAAACCAAAACCGGAGACGGGGACGGAGACGGAGACGGAGACGGAGATGGAAATGGAAATGGAGATGGAATCGGAATTCAGAATCGTGAACAGAGAATAGAACCCTCTGTATTGACGCGTGCCTGGCTCTGATACCACTGTTGCAAGATCTTGCTCACGCGCATACAGAGATTACGGACGCAAAAAAACACACAGAAAATAGAGGCAACAAGAGACGAGACCGAACGCAAGATTGGTTGCAATCTCCCCCCATGCACTCTGTTTCGACAGTCCACAGAGTGCATGTATTTATAGGACTTTTGATTACGTCAAAAATAGTGGTTACATGAGGGCGGCTTCCAAAAGCAGGCGTGAAACTAAAAGTTGGTAACTTTTACAGAAAGCCATTGCTTTTAATAACAGAAACTGTGGTCTACAACGACCATTATTCTAACCATTACTTTTCTAACAATAGAACCTTCTACGCAGGTTTATTTACAAGCTAAATAATAATTATTTCGGATTATTGATGTCCGCCCTTTCACGCCTTGCACGCTCCTCACGAACCTTCAGCTTCTATATCAAAAACATAAAAAAAACACATTAATACATTAATAATTTAACATTTTAACAATGCCTTGCTCAATAATATACAACAGTTGATGTTATGTACATAAGTAGTAGGGTACCACTCTCTTGGATGCATGATTTCTGATTGTACTTGGTTAGTGCAAATTACCTTAGTGCAGCTCTTATGTATATAATTTGTAATACTATGTGTCATCATATTAGATATTGCACTATAAACTTGGTTTAAGGCACAAATTGTTGTTATAATACTTGCATTTCAACATTTTGTAGAGAAAAACTGCTTGACAGCTTCTACGGTTGGCCACTTTCAGGTTCCTCTCTAGTTGCTCCATTACATCAATGATTTGATCTAACATCGAGTACGATCTAAAGCAAAGAGACAAATTTTTCCTTGAGAATCGGATTGAGCCCATTGATAAACCACCCACATACATCTTTAGGTGGTCAATCAATTTTCAGAATTTTTCATAAAGTGCTCTAGAAAAGGGACACATAATCCGCAATAGTTTGAGCCACTTGTTGGACCATGTATTTCAATGTAACAAATAATTTTCCCATAGCCTTTGCCCTTCAATATCTTTGCAAAAATGTCATGCATAAGGCATCATATGTTGCAAAATGGTTTTCTACAAATTCCATTAGCCATCTCACCACCTCTCGTTCGAGTGTCCACCTAGAGTAGTCTCCTTCGGCAAATTCTAGATGGCTTCCTCCAAAGTCATTAAATGCTCTAACTCCTCATAAATGTACAAAACGTTAGTTCCAGATCATGTTGACATGGTCTATCTCCATCATTCCGAAGATCTTTCTTTGATGTACTCTAGAACCTACCACAATTAGAGACACACAATCCCATCATAGTCACCAAATGTGTATACGTATCCACTTATAAACTAGGGTTCTTTGAATCGGGGTTAATGAGAGTGTTCAATATGTCTCTATTCCCTAATCATAAGTTACATACAAAATTCAAACATTCAGGCATTAGTATCATTTCAACAAATTAATTACCACATTACTTAGAGGCAACATAGTTGCAAAGAAAGAGTCAATGTATATTACTACAAAGATATTCTGAACAAGATTACAAAATGCATATTGCCAACAGGTCTTCTCCTTTGAACAAACTTCTATACAACAATTATAAATTAGTAGACGGTTAAAATTTTCTGAAGTCTCAAAGCTACTAAAAATGGTTATTAAATACCACTTGGATATCCACACTCAGGACAGCCTAACACATTTAGAACCATGAGATTGTGAGTGTGAGATTGTTGTTGTGCACATCCAATCACTTCCCTCTTCTGCAACTTTTTCTCCTTGAAGAACCCCCCCATCTATCACACTCCCTATAAGATCATGTGATGATTCTGCATCTTTTGAAGAGCTCTTAACCCAACTCTTTCTATGTGAAGAATTTCTTAAATAATTAAGTTTTTGGTCATGTAAGGTCCATCTGTAAGGTTTATTCAATAACCCCTATGGAACCAGAACAATCGGTGCACCATGGGTTTGTGCTTATGCTATTAAATGCTAGGTTTGTTGTACCACTAATTTTCCATCTATAATTTATTGATAATTCTTCCTTCTGATCCTCCATGGATAGTGCTATGTGTCTCCTATGCTCAATAGGATGTGATGTATCATCTAGTTCGAAAAATCCATGAATTAACAATTTCTACAAACTAGTAAACCATTCTCTGTGGCTAGTCATGTGTGTTGGTGCAAATGTCCAAGCCTACACATTTGGCTTAGCATGGAAGACATTGTGTGGAACTAGCACTTGATGATCCATGTGAATTATATCTTGTAACTACTTGATCATTTACCATTCTAAAATATTAATCCCTTGAAGAATCTTGTAAAAGCTTATAACTCATGGAGTTAGGAGGAATCTACCTACGGCGTTGAGGGAATATATCCTAAATCAATGGAGTTACTTTTTGATTGGAGCCAAAGTTTTTCAAATTCAAACCAGGAAGTAACAGTTATAAAAGGATCTTGTGAAATCTTGCAGGGTATGGTGCCTCATTCAGAGCTCATTCCTTGATTACTTGTAGAACTTGAGTAGCTCACACTATATCTAACTCAATTCATCAATATTGAGCATCATTACAATGCCAATGACTTTGTACAATTATGTTTTATAATACATATAGCTCATTGAACATCTTTGTCTACTTCTCTGCTATGACTACTCAAAATAGTCAACTTCTTTTGATCATATCTCAGTGATTACTCAACCATTTTACATAATCATTGGCTTTTTCAAACCAGCTTAATATCTATTTTGTGTCATAAAATCTGCAAGGCATTTGGTTTAGGCATCAAGGAGAAATCACCTTCCAAGTGCTCACTGGTCATCTAGTGGTTGTTCCCTAAAATATCTGGGGGTAAGAGATATAATTTGCTAAAGTTGTTTCTCATAGCATAGTTGATGATTTTCATTCCAATTGCAATCATTAACTATCTAAGCTAATTGAATTCCCTCAAAAGGAATTTTTCCAATTGTTACTGTGCTATGAGCTATGAGTAAAAAACCTAGTAGGTGTATGGACTAAAATAGCAAGTTTTTTCAACACTAGCTATTCTTGAACTAGTCTATTTTGGATAAATTGTTTCAAGTATCAATTCCAGAGTACATAGGTACTTTCTTGGTGTCAGTTGCAAGATAAAATGGCCTACTTTATAACTCTAAAGTGCATCAAGGCTGGTACAAATTAGCAGTATGACCTCGATTCCTTGAGGTATCCATCCATCTCTTCCAATAGTGGTATCAGAGCAAGTTGAGGTAAAATGGGAGATGGCTTTCCTTATTCTATTGACAAACTGGACACGAATAATTATCCAGCATGGTCTTTGAGGATGAAGACATATCTACAAGGAAGAAGTCTCTATGGATACATATCAGGAGAAGAGGAGATAACCACATTTAGAAGCAAAGATCTACCTAATAAAGAGGAGCAAGAAAGAATCAACTCATGGTCTGCCAAACATGCTTTAGCCAAGTCATATCTACTTAAATCTATCTTTGACTTCCTTCTTCCTCATATTAGGAATTGCAAAACTTCCAAAGGGACTTGGGATACTATATCTTCATAATGAAGGAGATTTTCTTGAAGATATTGTAGGTTATCAAAGCATAGTTGGGAGTCTAAAATATGCAACATTAACAAGGACTGACATATGTTATGGAGTAAGTGTTATGAGCCAATTCATGCATAAACCTAGAGCACCTCACTTGGAAGCGTCTAAAAGAATTTCGAAGTACCTAGAACCTGCTAAAGGGAGGATGTAAGGATGACAAAAGAAGTACTTGAGGCTTTTTATCTTTTGTAGGTGACAAACCCATCTCATGGACTTCTAAAAAGCAGCCAATTATTGCTCTATCCTCAACAGAGGCTGAATACATGGGATTAACAAATGCTACACAAGAAGCTATTTGGATTAGGTTGCTCTACTTAGAGTTGGAACTTCACACTCATTCACCAATGATCTTTGGTGATAACACTAGCTCTTTGCATCTTGCAGCCAACCCCATTTATCATGCAGAATTAAGCATATAGAAGTGCACTATCAGTATGTTAGAGAGAAATTATTGAGCAAAGAGATTCAACTAGCATATGTATCTACAAATATGCATTGTGCTGATTGTTAACCAAAGCACTTGATTGTACTAAGCTTTGTAGGTTTAAAACCATGATTGGATTCGAGGATATTCAATAAGATCGATGAAGCAATGCACGGCAAGATCCTTGGCTTGAGGGGGAGCTGTTGGTGCAAATGTTCAAGCCTAGACATTTGGCTTAGCATGGAAGACATTGTGTGGAACTAGCACTTGATGATCCATGTGATCTATAGCTTCTAACTACTTCATCATTTACCATTGTAAAATATTAATCCCTTTAAGAATCTTGTAAGAGCTTATAACTCCTGGAGTTAGGAGGAATATTAGCTACTACTTCAAGTTGACAGAATATCTCCTAAATCAACGAAGTCACTTTTTGATTGGACCCAAAGTTTTTCAAATTCAAACCTTGAAGTAACACTTATAAAATGATCTTGTAAAATCTTGCAGGGTATGGTGCCTCATTCAGAGCTCATTCCTTGATTACTTGTAGAACTTGCGTAGCTCACACTATAGCTCACTCAATTCATCAATATTGAGCATCATTACAATGCTAATGAATTTGTGCAATTATGTTTTACAATACATATAGCTCATTCATCATCTTTGTCTACTTCTTCGCTATGACTACTCAAAACACTCAACTTCCTATGATCATATCTCAGTGATTACTCAACCATTTTACATAATAGTTTGCTTGATGGAATCACTTGAAGTCTATTTTGTGCTGTAAAATTTGCAAGGCATTTGGTTTAGGCATCAAGGAGAAATCCCCTTTGAAGTGCTCACTCATCATCTACTGGTTGTTCCCTAAAATATCAAGGGAAAGATCTGATTTGCTAAAGTTGTTTCTCATAGCATAGTTGATCATTTTCATTCGACTTGAAATCATTAGCTATCTAAGCTAAGTGAATTCCCTCAAAAGGAATTTTGCCAATTGTTACTATGCTGTGAGCTCTGAGTAAAAAACCCAGCATGTGTATGGACTAAAATACCAAGTTTTTTCAACACTAGCTATTCTTGAATTAGTCTGTTTTGGATTAACTGTTTCAAGTATCAATTCGAGATTACATAGGTACTTTCTTGGTGTCATTTTCAAGCTAAAAGGAAGTACATTATAACTCTCAAATGCATCGTGGCTGGTACAAAGGAGGCTTTAGCAGTACGACCTCACTTCCTTGAGGTATCCATCCATCTCTTCCAACAGTGGTATTAGAGCAAGTTGAGGTAAAATGGGAGATGGTTTTCCTTCTTTTATTGACAAATTGGGTAGGAATAATTATCCAATATGGTCTTTGAGGATGAAGACCTATCTACAAGGACAAACACTCTATGGATACATATCAGAAGATGAGGAGATGCCCACATTCAGAAGCATGTGTATGTATATGTGTATGTATCTGTGTGTATGTATGTGCATGAATGTATGTCTGTATATGTATTATGTGCCTATATGTGTGTATGTATATAAGTATGTATATAGATAGATAGATAGATAGATAGATAGATAGATAGATAGATAGATAGATAGATAGATAGAAAGATAGATAGATAGATAGATAGATAGATACATAGATAGATAGATAGATAGATAGATTGGTTGATTGATTGATAGATAGAAAGATAGCTAGATACATTGCCAAATAGATAGCTAAATAGATAGATAGATAGATAGATAGATAGATAGATAGATAGATAGATAGATAGACAGATAGATAGATAGATAGACTGATAGAAGATAGATAGATAGATAGATAGATAGATAGATAGATAGATAGATGGATGGATAGATGGATAGATAGATAGATAGATAGATAGATAGATAGATAGATAGATAGATAGATAGGTAAGATAAGATAGATGGATAGATAGATAAGATAGATGGATGGATAGGTAGAAGGATAGATAGATAGATAGATAGATACATACATACATACATACATACATACATACATAGATGCATACATACATACATACTGTGTACTTGAGCCAAAAAGACTCAAGGACTTATGCCAATGAGACTGTACCTCAATTGCCACACAAGTGCATATAGTGGGTACTTAACACACATCTAATTGTCAATCCAAAAGAACGACGTACCAAGTGTATGAAGACGTGTGCACACGTGATGGAAAGTGAAGTGATTTAGCTAGCATGCATGAGAAAAGACTACTACCTCTCACACTCTCTGAAATACTGAAAGTGTTTGCCGCAAGCCTCTTACAGCAGTTTTCGTATTTTGAGGTTTTTTCCGAGCCCAGAACTCCGAATATAGGCAATAGGGTACTCGTTTCGAAGCTCTCGACGAGACGCATCCAACGGTAGTGGTTTCACTCGATTCTGACTACTCTGCTTCAAGTTACGGCAAAAACAGTGAATGACGGGAGTCACCAATGCTTGCGCCACAACTTCTCCTAGCTTGCACACGTACTACAGCAGCTCAAAACCAAGGGGAAGGGGTAGACAACAGTCCTACACATGCATTTCAAGCATATCACACACATACAAGAGCAAAATGAAGATCAAAATCAGCAAGAAAGAGGCAAACTCGAAAATTTGAAGAGCTCCTTCTTCACAATGGCAAAAAGTCCTTACAAAGAGTCACAAAGTGACTTATATACTAGTGCCCTAAGTTTGGTCCTTTCACACAAGCGACCGGCACTTTATTCACAAAAAAGACTAAATTCCTACTATTTTACATGGATAATTCTTTAATCTTCTGCGGGGATGCATCTAGAGGACTCCTCTACTGCATTTATAATGGAAAATATATTACAAGAGTGGTTATAATACAAAATGTGATGTCCAAATCGGAAAAATTTGGGGGCCCGTCTTTTTCTCTGCTTTGTGCATCCTTTAGCTCTGCAACACTCTCCCCCTCTTTGTCTCTGTCAACCCTTGAGAGGCTTTAGCTTTTCGTCGGCTGTTTGCTTCTTTTCTCCGTACGCATCCCTTGGTCAGTTTTGTCTGTAATTAAACAGACATGCAGATTTGATGGCCTTCTTGATTCAAGCTCTACTACTCGAGAGCCTGCTGCATTTGTCTTGCCTGTTGATTGGGGTTGCCACGCACGCCACCAGTGACTAGGAATGTGCTGTTCTTAGTCACCCTCTTGAACTTTTCGGCCTCTACCCCTTTCTGACTTTTGGACCTGTGATTTGTCCTGGTCGCAAACATCTGACCCTGTTGTATTGCTTTGAGCCTGTTTGCCTTGTTGCCTGATGCGTGCCCCTGCGGGGCTCTGTGCAGAGATGGGTAATGCGCCCCTGCGGGGCTTCTTGCAGGGACTTGTTCTTGTTGTGTTTATTTCTCTTGAGTCATTTTAGACTTTGACTTCCTTCTTCTTTTCTTTTTGCTTGATTGTCCCTCTACACGTCCCTCCTCCCGAACTCTGTCGTCCTCGACAGGCTTTTTGTGGCGACGTGTGTATGTTTGTATGGCCTGTTGCTCTCTTTGATTTAGCAAATTCGCATGACACAGCATGAATTCCTTCCATTGCTGAGACTTTACTCCGTCTTCTGGCGCCTGTTGATGATCAGCAAAGAAACTAGTTTCATAGGCCACCAGTCTTGCATTCAAATTGGAAGTCATTTTAACGAAGATCTCTGAATCAACTTCAAAGAAGCCTGTGAAGAATGCTTCTTCAAAAGTCTGCATATATGTCGATGGCAAAAACATGAGGCGAGAATAATAGGCCATAATAGTTAGTCGGCTGGGAATAGTAGATAAATCAAAAATTAAGGCTTCTGAGCCTTGTGTAATGCCAATGAAATTCAAAAATGTGTATCTGGCATGTTGGAAAACCTTTATTACCGTCAATAGCATGCTGAATATTTTGTTAGTCATTTTGACTACTAAATCTAGCACTGTAGCATATCTGGCAATCCAAAATTCCATTGTCTTGACCATGTATTCTTCGGTTGGTAGATAATTATGTGGCGGACTAGGTAGTAAAGGGTAGTTGAGCCACTGATTATTGATATTGCCTTGGCGCTGTCCTTCCCAAAATTGCGTCCAAGATCGTCTACGGGGTACAGGACAGAAGGATGGATTGACTTGAAGTGCATATGGTGATGCTTCCCACTGTACCCGCAAAGTTGGATGCTTCTCCAAAATTTTTCGCCGCCATATTGGATCCGCCTTCTCGAACTCCTCTTGAGTGTAATTGAAAGTGTCATTCCCGAATTGAAGGTTGTGGTCCGGATCTTTATTCGTTGCAGACTTTATATAATACCGAGTTTGTTCTTTAAGTAGTCCGTATGGTACATTAAAGGGCTTCAAAATTTGTTCTAATTGTTTATTTTCTATTTGAGCTTCTTTCATGATCCTGATGATCTGATCTTCAAATTCCGCCGTGAGTTGGGACACCAGTAGTGCCCTTTCTGGTCTGCTCAGTTCTGCAATTTCTCGTGTGTTAGGTTCTAATAGAACCTGCTTTTCCGCCCTTATTGGTGAATGGTACGAGGGGGGAGAGAGAGGACGTACCTCTTCCTCCACAGTAGCCGTGGTCTCCTATAGAACTACTGGTGTCCCCTGTTTTGCGCGTTGCTCTAGTTGTTCCTGAAGCTGTTTAATTAAATCATCTTTTTTCTTGTTTTCTTCTTCGGCCTTAGCAATAGTTGCCTGATGTTTAATTAGTTCCTGGGCCACAATATTCATGTGCTCTGTGTCTTCCTTACACTGTCGCAGGTAGTTATTTTCTGCTATTTTCCATTTCGTTCTGAGTGCAGCTGTGTCATCCATGTATCTCTTTTCCCAATCGGCAATTGTCTCTTGCTCCTTCTTGAGCTGATCTGCATACATAATCACTTTCTCTTCTAAGCCCTTGATGTCTGTTTCCGGTTGGGCTTGTACTTCGACTGGTTGATCACTTAAAAGAGCGGCCATAAGCTCTTTGTTCCGTTGTCTTAAGGCCTCTGCTTCATCCATGTACACTTTAATCTGTGATTCCAGAATTTTGCTTCTTGATGTCATGCGTGCCTTTTCAGCCTCATTTGCTTGTAGTTTTTTGGTGACTTCTTGTAGTTGTGCTTTTAATTGCTCATTTTTGGTTTCTAGCATGCTACATTTACTTTTGATTTATGTCAGTTCAGTTTCTTGTTGTACTACCTGTGCTTTTACTGTCTCTAGCTCAGTAGAGAGATTCTTACCCCATTTTTGAAGTTCGATTTTGTCTCGCATGGCTTGGTCATAATCTTCATCAGCATCAGCCATAAGTTGCTGTGTATCTAGGGCAGTTCTGATCATGTCCTGCACCACGGGCTTGAGCTGAGCTATATCCACATTCAGCCATGTCCTTGGTATATCCGGGGTTTCGCCTGTTTGTACATCTTTTCCTTTTTTGCTATGGATCGTTTCATTGTGTGGTTGCCTGACTTGTAAGTGCACTTGCGGTTCTGCTTCATCTTCATCCATATCAATAACCTTAGTGGCACTCCCTTGAAATGTAACATCCATGGGGGACGGTTCTACCACAACCCTTATGGGTGTAAAGGGTTCTTCGTCTTCCTTTGGTGTTTCCTGACATTCCTGCTTTGGTGTCTTCAGGCGTAATTTTCGGGGTGGTGTGGCCATCTGATTTGGATGTTGGAATTTTCATTAAGTTTTAAAGTGTGGTGACCTTCCATTTTTGCTTCCTTGCTCCTGGTACCTTGATCTTCCTGCGTCATGTGATCCTCCTGCTTGAGGTCTTTTTGCTCTTCGTTATAGTCTACTTCATTTAATTCCTCCCATTGGCCGTCATCTTTGGATTCACTTTGAATATCTACATCCAATAACGAGGTATTGGGCTCCTCTTGGCCGTCGGATCCAGAACTAGAGTTATCTAGCCCTATTTCCCGATATCTATGTACTTTGGTGAGTTTGCTCTTTGTTTCCCTAGCTTGTTCGGACTGCTGATAATGATGACCCTGAACCGGTAAATTGACTTGTCCTTCTGTATATCGATGGGTCTCCTCCAGAGCATCTGTCAATTCTTTTGCCGTTATTTCCTTCCTTCCTTCAATAGTAGTTTTGGGAAGTACATGGATCCTCTTAGTAGTGGGTGTGTCTTCATCATTTAGCTTGACTTCCCGGGATCTTTTGGTACCTCTCATTCTAGGTTGAGAGCTCGTTTCTGCCACTTCCACAATATTTGCGCCTTTCTTTTTCTTAGGAACTGTCGCCACTTTGGCATATTGGGCAATGACGGTTGATGAAGGCATCTCTTGTAACTGTTCCCTCATTCCCAAGGCATGGTAGATCAGGATGGTTAGTGCCACACTGCCATTTAGGAACTTTTTATTCTTCCATTGCTTCTTGGCTTCGAACAATCTTTCTTGAACATAAGGAGTCAAATTGATTTGATTTCCGATTTGTTTGATGGCATGGGACAGTAATTGCACCACGATCTTTTGTGGAGCTGTGTATCGATGCATATTCGGGAAGCAAAAGTGTTGGTGGATCAATCTGACCTCATCTTCTATGTCCACTCGGTTGATGTCGACGAAGGTCCGGGTTTTTGCACCTTTACTTTCTTCTTTTACTATGGTGACCCCATCCTTATCCCAGCCAAAGGCTTCCTTAATTAATTCATGTGTGAATTGTATGATCACCCATTCACCTGCTTTATCCATTACTCTAGCTTCCGGCACCAGAGGATCATGTAGTGCTGGCTGTAGTGTATTCATGACTTGGGTGCATCTATGAAAATCAGGCTTATAGATTGGCAGTTCAAAATATTTATGTAATCCTGCTTTCTTCATGGTTTCTTCAACAGAAGGAAGTGTATGTTGCACTCGAAAATCCTGGGACATTATTGGAAACAGATGATCTGTGTCCATGATTTTGATTGTTGCGAGGAACAGGTAGTCCCCTGCAGGCTGGTCATCGCGGAACCAGTGTCCCTTGGCCTTTGTGATACTTTGGGGAGGAAAATCCATCACTTCCTCGGGTACGGTTGCTTCAGAATCTTCAGAAGCCATCTGCACTTGTACGTAAGAGTGCATTAGCGTCACATAACTGTATACAATGATGTAGTACATTGAAGTGATTATTGTCGTCGTCACTCCGCCTCCCCATTAGTCCATGAGTGAGATCTCTTACCATACATTTTTTTCAATTTGGTTTTTGTTGCTGAAAGAAAATAAAAGTCAGAGTAGCCGAAGCATTTATTTATGTACATAGTAGGTCCATTCCTATTTAAAACAAAGCTAAGATCTGCTCTTGTTCGGAGAATGTGCACCACTAGCCTGACAAGGTACATCTTGTGCCGAATGCTTGGCCTGGTAGGTTGGCCCTATCATGCTTACTTGAGATGCATTAGGAACTTCATGAGTGCAATGGAAAGCTTTGTCTCTTTGATCCTCAGTTCCTCGTGGTTGCTTTGGTCTCCAGATCCATTTTGTGAACACTAAGGGATTTTTCTTCGGTTCTTTGATCCGTGCAGCGCCTTATGTTTTGTTTGCTTCCTCCATTGTTCGAGTGAAATTGGCATTGGTTTTCCAGTTTCTCGAGTGACTCCTACGTGTTGTTGTCTTGTGTATTGTCTGATGTCGTACCTCTTCTTTTGTCTTTAACTCCTGTTTAGCTGCTTGTTTGAGCTTTTTGGGGATCCATATCTGAATTTGCGATCTTTGAGCTTCAAGCAAAGTCTTAGGGATCCAAACTTGCAGTGATCCTTTTCGTATGTAGTCATGTGCAGCTGGTTTGGTGATTCCTGTTTCCTTCTTAAGAGTGGGTGCGGACGTTTCTCGACTCTGTATTTGATCCTTGCGTACCCACTTATATTTGGGTGGGTCTTGATTCGAGTATCTGCTTGTTGGTTTCCAATAGTGCGATCTTTTGATGGTTTGAGCATGCGTAGGAGAGCACGTCTCCTCAATGGTTGGCTTTTCCGCAATTGCATTGGATAACTTCGACTCTATTGCTGACGTCGCTAGGATTGAAGTTTCAGCTTCCATGCGTTTGGTTTCTGAATTGTGAGCATAGTTGATACTTTCTAATGTCGTTGTCTGAACCTCCTCTGATCTTGGCATTAATTTTGTTTGAATACATGGTTTCTCTTCAAGTAAGCTGAAAATCTCCTTATGCCCTATCGTAGCCGAAATATAACCTTGAGCTAGATGGATACACGCCTCTGTCTCAATGATCCAGTCGTGCCCTAGGATGAAGTCTTCTATCAAATCTTCATCCTCACACACTAGGACTCTTTGTTCCATGGAGGAATTTCCTAGGTGGAGGGATACATTCGTGGTTCGAATACATTCTATGGTGTGACCTCCAATTCCTATCAATTGGGCTTTTGTGGGATTCAATTCTAATTGCAGCTCTTCTGCTATTCTGTTTCGCATGCAGCTAAGTCCTGCTCCTGAGTCTATTAATGCATCTATCAATTTGTACTCTGTCTTGCCAATCCGTAGGTTTAGGTAAGGTTGAGTTTTGCGCATACCCGTTGTATCATGATTTTTGACCTGATAATTTGCCATAGGGATGGGCTCTTCTCCTTGGAGATAGCGTTCATCTCTTTGCCTGATCCACTCTTTTTGTTTCCTAATGCGTTCTAGTGCTTCTTGTCGAGCTTCCTCTCTAATTCTCTCTTCTTCTTTTTTTCTATTTTGGGCACCTACCAATCGTGCTAACATTTGATCAGTCAAGGGCTCCATGAATCTTCTTACTCTACATCCACTGATGTAGTTGGGAAGAATGTCTCCGTCTAGTGTGGCGAGATTGACTGCACCACTAGTAGAGATTCGATTTATGATCAAGGGTCTGTATCCACGTTTTTGTAGCTTCTTTGCATGTTGTTTTAGGGTGTACACTAGGACTAAGTCTCCTTCTTTAAGTCCTTTGTCTTTTATATGTGCATCATAATATGCCTTTTGTCTCCGTTTAGCAGCATAAATGCCTGCTACTGCTTGCAATCTAGTTTCATGTAACTTCTCAATTTGATCTAGTTGTTGGGATAATTCATGACCGTTCCACTCATATTGCTGGGCCACTTTCAACGTAGGCACTAAGAAGTCAATTGGCAAAATTGCATTTTGCCCATACACTAAATTGAAAGGTGTGGTTCCAATGGCCGTTTTATAGGCAACTCGGAATGCCCAAATTGCATGATGCAATTGTTTGTCCCAATCCGATCTTCCATTATTGACAAGCTTAGTCAGCACCGCGCATAGCACTTTATTAGAGCTCTCAGCTTGTCCATTGGCTTGGGGATGGTATGGTGCTGATTTTTTATGAATTACTAAGAACTCGTTCATTAATGACTCAATTACCTCATTGAGGAAGTGCGTTCCTCGATCGCTAACAATCTCAATAGGCAAGCCAAAGCGGGTGAAGACATGCTCAAAGAGAAATTTTGCGGTAGTTTGAGCATCATTCTTCCTAGTGGCTCTTGCTTCTACCCATTTAGTTAAGTAGTCCGTGGCCACTATGATGTACTCCGCATGTGATCCTTTGGCAGGTGGATTGATAGGTCCAATGAAGTCTATCCCCCATTTTGTGAAGGCTCTCGCGCATATCATTGGTCTTAATGGCATGTCTTCTCTCCGAATTGGGTATTTAGTTCTCTGACAAGTCTCACAACTTCGTACATACGTTTCAGCATCCATATGTAGAGTTGGCCACCATAAGCCCGCAAAGAGAATCATTTTAACAGTTCTTTCAGCCGAAAAATGACCTCCTGCAGCACCTGCATGTGCCATTTCTAATATGGGTATATATTCTCCTTCATGCACACATAATCTTAGTTGGTTATCCTTCCCTCGTTTGAACAATTGCTTTCCTATGAGAATGTAGTCCTTGCTCATTTCCTCTAAGGATCGCTTTCTTGCCAAGCTAGTTCCTAACTCATGTTCTTGAGTTTTTAAGAATTTCACTAATGTTGTACTCCAATTGGGTGCTATGGTCGAAAAAGGTATAGACATATGATCTTCGGGAACTGTCTCTTGGCATTCTGCACAATTACTTACGTGGTCGTGAACACTCTTGGGCATGCCAGGCCAATGTACTCCTAATCTTTTCAGTTCTCGGATAGTTCCATGAATCCCTTTGTGTGTTCTCCATTTGTTCACATGGGCTTGCTCAATTAGTTGCGTTTGTTCCTCCTCATCAACACATCTGAGTAACACTCCATTGGGTTCCTTGTAGTAGACACTACCCGACACAATGTGTAAATTCCTCGATTGAAGAATTTCTTTTTTGCTATTTCTATTGATTGAGTGTTGAGGGCCATGAGTGAGTATAGGGATCAATTTTTCTGCCCACTTTGGGCAAACTTCTAGATTGAACAAATAAGCATCGGGCACTCCATTAGGTGGCTCTCCGTGTGTTAGCCTCGAAAGGTGGTCTGCTCTCACGTGTGTGTTCCCCTTTTTCACTATTACTTCGAAGTCAAACTCCATTAGTAGTAGAAACCATCTTACCAACCTTCCCGTGTTACAAGGTTTATTGACTAAGTACAGCAAAGCTTGATGGTCTATGAAGAATTTGAACTTGGTGGCTAAAAGATAATGTCTGAATTTCTTCACAGCGTATACCATTCCTAAGCCCTCTCGTTCCGTAGTGGTATAATTTCTTTCGGCTTGATTCAGTTGTCTACTCGCATACGCAATTGGATGATCAAGCTTGCCTTCATCAGCCGGCTGGGCTAAGATGCATCCAATGGCATAGTTAGAAGCGTCAACATGAATATGAAAAGGCTTGCTCCAATTGGGTGATTTCAAAATTGGGGTAGTACTAAGTCTCTTTTTCAACTCTGTGAATGCCTTTTCGCACTCTTCTGTCCAAGTAAATTGAGTCAAGAGACCATACAAGGGTTTTGCTATTATGGCATACATGTGAATGAACCTACGGTAGTATCCACAATGTCCCATAAAAGCTTGCACTTCCTTTGCATTTTTGGGTCTTGGTAAGTCTAAGATGACTTTAATCTTGTCCTCATCCGTTGATATTCCGTTTCTCGAAACTATGTGTCCTAGAATTTTCCCTTGCCTTACCATGAAGACACATTTCTCTGGGTTTAAGCAGACTCTGTATTGTCTACATTTGTTGAATATCTTCCTCAACTCAGGAATGTGATCGGGTCTTTGATTGGAGTATGTGCAAAGGTCATCTACATATACTTCCATGCTTTTTTTTCAGAAATTCCTTGAAAACATGACACATTAATCTCTGGAAGGTGGCTGGAGCATTAGTGAGTCCAAAGGGCATCACTCTGAATGCATACACTCCCCATTCAGTGGCGAATGCTGTCTTGTGTTGATCCTCAGTCGCAATAGCTACTTGATTGTATTCGGAGAATCCATCTAGGAAACTATAGACCTCCTTACCTGCTACTCTCTCTAATAAATGGTCCGTGATAGGTAGTGGGTAGCTGTCACGTATAGTGGCTGCATTCACCTTCTTCAAATTTATGCACACTCTCAATTTTCCATTCTTCTTGGGCACTACTACTAGTGGCGATACCCACTCGGTATGTTCTATCTCATATATGAATCCTGCCGCTAGTAGTTTGTCTATTTCCTCCTTGATCTTTGCTGCGTAGACTTCATTATATGTATAAGGACGTTGTTTGGAGGGTTTTGCATCTGCTGCCATTGGTATTCGATGGGAACAAATAGTGGGTTCTACCCCTTTAAGATCCTTATAGGTCCATGCGAACACATCTCGGTACTCCCTAATAAGGCACATGAGTTCTTCTTCCTCTTCTTCAGACACATCTTTACCAATATATGTGCATCTTTCTTCTCCTTCCTCAATTGTCACAACATTTTTTTTCGTTTGTTCCTTGTTGTCATAAGCTTCTCCATCTCGTGCCTCTCGTCGGGGCATTTGAATGGCCACTTTTCTTTCCTCTACTTCATATTTTTTAAAGTGTTCAAGAACTTCAAAAAGATCTGGGTCCGGCCCTACTTCACTCTTGGTCTCCTCTTGCCTGTGTATTGCAGTAGTAGTTTCAATTGCTAAGATCTTTGTTGGTTCCTGTTCCTTCTGGTTCTGAATAGTATTTACGCGGCTTTCTTCGTAATCCAATTCTGGTTCCATTTCTATGCTTTCATATTCCTCTTTCCATTCTTTTTCCAGGATTTCCCCTTCTCCTACTTCTTGAAGAACAACCATATAGAGATTTACATCATAGCCCTCCTCATCTATGCATTCATTCATTGTCAAAACTTCCTCGTTTACACACACATCTAGAGTCGCCAAGATTTCCATCCATCCATGTGGCTCAAAGATTTCATCAGAGAAAATTTGAGGTGTGTAAGTGGGATCCTCTACGGATCTATGGTTAGGATGTCCTATCGGCCATGGTTGCCGTTTTCTCTCTTCTCTCTTGGATTCCTTACACATCCACAACTGAGCATCTTCATGCATCCAAGATTGACCACTTGATCCGGCACTGTGAATGGATAAGTCATCTTCTTCTCGGTGTACTGGATTCCATTGTAGTGGAGGGACATCTCGATAAGCAAATGTGTGTAAATTTATCTTGGTGGTGTTTCCTTGATGTTGCAGGTACAACGAATCTCTTCCCCAATCCTGTACTACCCGCATTTGTCTCATGAAGGGTCGTCCTAATATCATCTCGTAGTTGTTTGTTCTCTCGAATTTACAGATGGCTAGAGTGTGTTCGAATTCTACACCGCAAGTGGTTAGTTTGATCCTTTCCAATATTCCTAAGGGTTTTTCTACATGACCGTCTGCTAATTGGAGTTTCATGCGTGTGGGTCGTAAGGCAGGTTTTCCCCATTTTTCCCAGATTTCCTTAGTGGCAATTCCTACCCCAGCACCCGTATCTAAAATAGCCTTGGTCATGTACCCATTGTGTGTGACTGGTAGACAAGTATTACCCTCATCTCCTTCACTAAACTCTCCCACTTTGTCAACAGGAACTTGTATTGTGGAGTTATTTTCCTTCTCCTTTTCTGTCGGTTTTCCAATCTCTGGCTGTGATGCTAATTGGTTTGCCATTTGCTTCCATAATTGTGGTTTAAGTCGAAGCAATTCTTCCACCGTCAATTGGCATCGTACTTTCGTTTTCTTTAATTCTGTTAGATTGTGTGAACTCTCTTCTACCTTTTCCTTTTCCTTTCCATGCACTGTTGGTGCTCGTATTATTATGGACTCCCTTTCGTATTCTCCCACGTAATTAGGCAATGTTGAAATGCTTATGGTTTCCTCTCTTCCTCTGTCAAGTCTCGACACTTCTTTGTACACTTCCTCCAAGTTGGGGTGAAGTAGACAATCTTCCCCATCTATTTCTTCAAAAGGAGGTGCATTATCTCCATTCTTCTTCCATTGCTCCTCTCGTATTCTGTTCCACAAGTCTTTTGGCCAATCTGCCTCTAGATCTGGGATTATTGACAGCGATTCCTCCAGGGTTGTTATCTGGCCGCCTTGGTCATCTTCCTTCCTAGGTTCTTTGTTATTGGGTTTTAAGCACTCCTCATACAGACTAGGTGCAATCCTGGTCTCTGGTAACATTGGGATAGGCTTTTCTAGGGTTGCTTGTGCTACTTCTATGAGTTTCCTGCATATGGTTAGTCTTTCTTTTTCTAATTCCCCTTTAGGGTAGATTTTTTCATGTTGTTCAACGCTTGGGCCCATCTTGATTCTAGCTTGGTAGGCTTTCAACCACATGTCTAAGTCGTCTGGCTTTGGGTCTGCTAGAATTGATCCGGGCTTCTCTCTATCTGAGCTTGGTTCGGTTAGCTCAGGGGTCTCCTTAGGATTCCCTTGTTCCTTGTGTTTATTCGGGTTTTTGGTTTTCTTCTTACTGTTTATAGTCTTGTTTTTTGCCCATTTGTCCTTGAGTTTCTCTCGTCTTTCCTTCCATTTCTGAGCTTTCGTGTTGCGGGGATTTTCACATGGATCCTCAGAATCTTCCACTATCTGAATTGAAGGGCTTATTTTCTTGTTATTTTTTTGTTCCTCTTCCGAGTGCTGTTCTTTTTGTAGTTTCGTTTGGGCTCTGGTAATGGCCTTTAGTGGCACCGTGTACTCCTTATCACTTCCGGATCCTTCAATGACCTCTATCACATTGATAGGCGCAGTGTCTTGGGATTTGGTTGGGTTCTTAGGGCAATCTCTAAAAAGATGTTCCTTTCCACAATCACTGCAGTACCCTTCCCAAACTCTAGGTAGTGGTGGATTATAGGGTCGAGGGCATTCCCTAATGAAGTGATCCCCTCCGCATCTATAGCATGGTCCTCTCTGCACTGGGGGTCTCACTGGAGGTCTCATGGGTTGCTGTGCTTTAGGAGCTGTATACATTAAGGTGGTGGTTTCTGCTCCATATGTCTGATCATAGCCCTCATAACCATAATAAGCCGTGTCATATGTTGGTTCATATTCCATCATGTTGGCTTCATATTGATAGTACTCCCCTAGTGGAGGTTCATACCCTGGGTTGGTTGATTCCACATTGGTCATTATTGATGCTGGTACTATGGCTCTTTCTAAGTTTTCTTCTGGTTGAGCATACTTCACTAGTAGGACTTGTTGAGGTTGTGATAGCTGGGGTCCCAGTACTGGCTGTGGTGGTGGGTATGGTGCTTGCTCATATTGTCTTGGTGCCCCTGCTTGTGTTGGATAAGGATTGTATCTAGGCATCTCCCTACCCGGCTCTCTCGGTTGATATCCATATGGTCGGTATTGAGGTGGTTGGATAGGCCGTGTTTGCCTATTGAAGGGACAGTTTTCAGTGGTGTGATTGGTGTATTTTTGCTCAATGTGGCAGTATGATGAAGTCCCTTGTTGTTGCTGTCTGTAGTATGGATACGTAGGTTGTGCACCGGTCCCTCCTCTGGTGCATAAGTGTGTGAGGTGATCTCCTCCACATAAATTACATCTTCGTAGCACAGGCAATCTTTGTGCTGGATTTTGGTAAGCTCTCTGTCCCTGAACTCCTAGTTTCTTTGCTAATAATTCTGCTAATTCTTCCATGTTACTGGAGTTGGATGTGATAGTACTCTTTGAATCTTCTGTTTTAGTGGGGTCGGTGGTACCTTTGAGATCCTCAGCAAGGTTGTCTTCCAAATCAATGCACTCTTGAAGACACTCACTCAGTGTTTGTAATCTCTTCACATACACTAGTGTTCTTAGGGTTCCGTTAGTAAGTCCATCTAGAAACAGTGAAATCATCTTTTGTTGCGTGGGTCTCTCAGCTGCTGGGCATCTATCCACATATTGATTGAATCTTCGGGCAGCAGTCTTCACGGTTTCATTAGGGTTTTGTTTAAAGCTATGGATTAAAGATGCAGAATTGTGTTTAATCCCTCTCTTTGTGAATTCTCCAATGAATTCTTGAAAGAATTGTTCCATGTTTCCAAATTGATTCGGATCTAACGGTTGGAACCAAGTTAGAGCAGTTCCTGTGAGGGTGAGCCCAAAAGACTCATACTGCACAAAGAAGTCCTCTACCTGCTCTGCTCTTAGAACTTGTTTAAATTCTGCGATATGATCATATGGCTCTCCCAGCCCATCATAATGGTTTCTTACGCATTTAGCTACTTGGATAGGTCTCAGCCTTCTCATTGGTTCAGGTGGTCTGGGCATCATAGGGAAGACTGGCATAGCTGGTCGTAATGGTGGTACTCCTGGCTGTCTTCCTATCGGTGGTTGTGGTCTTACTGGTGGTCGGTACTGGTTTCCTATCCCTGCGTGGGCCTGATTATGTGTGTGCACTCCTGGAGTTGCAAACTGTACATGAGTATGGTTGGGCACACTTCGTTGACTGGTCTGTCCTGATGTGGCTTGCTCCGTTTCTTCTTGATTCCCAAAAGGATTTTGTGAAGTAGTTGCTTGACCTCTTTGAGGAAATACAAGCATACCCATGTATCTTAGTCGAGCCCTGTCTAAGGCACTCACTGGCCAGTATCTCCTTTGTTCCTTATCCAAGTAAGTAAGCCTAGTTTCATCATCTGGGTCTTTCAACTCATAAAATGTTATGGGGCTTTCTTCTCTCCCTGGAACCGGTAAGTCAGTTTGAAGCAACAGGTCTGATCCATGGATCATATAAACTTCCAACAGGTAATCATCTTGAGGTATCAAATCTCCTCTCAAGACCCGTGACACTTGGGACCTGCCCCTTGGAGTAGACACAGACTCTTCAGGTTGTGTTCTTTCGGAGTTGTTGGGATCCATAAACTCTCCTCTCTCATTAATTCTCTCAGGAATTTCATTCGCAATATAGATATGACCAATCTTGTCTATATATGCTCCTCCTTCATACTTCACAGTAGGTCGGGGTACAATTGTGGCATTCTGGGAGGTTATCATCCTAGCAACAGATCTGTTTAACCCATCCAGGTAGATTGGGATCTCCTGGACGTTGGTGGACACATATTGTAAGGAGGTACGGTAATCCCCTTCAACAGTGGACATGAAATTCCTATTTGGCGTTGGACCTTGCATGTCTTTCGCAGCCATGTGTAATTCCTCTTCCGAATCACTAGAGGTTTCTGTGTAGATGGAGTGGTGACTAGCCTGGGCAGCGCTTCCTACCGAAGATATGACACTTCTTCGACTACTTAACACTCTTCCTGATCTCAAGTTCATTCACCTCCCCAAGTCTCTCTCTATGTCCCACAGGTTCTCCTTGGGTGGCTCTCCTTATGACTTAAAGTGTCTTGACAAAAGAAAGGGTCAATCTGGACGATACCACTTCCTGACGATACTGCTCTCGAGCGATACTGCTTTGACCGCGATACGATACCAAACACCAAGACGATACGATACCGGAATTCTAGGCGATACGATACCAGGCACAGAAGCGATACGATACCACTATGGTATCGCGATACTACTTTGGGAGGCAGACGATACGATACCTCTGTTGATCACGATACGATACCGGAAAATCCCAACGATATGAGACTGATGGGGTAAACGATGCGATACGAGTATTCAAGGCGATACGATACCACGATTCGCTCGATACGATACCACTGTACCCATACGATACGATACTTATGACGGTATCGCGGTACTAACCAGGTGAGCAGCGATACAATATTGGAGTGGTGTCGCGATACCAAATGCCAAGTGGTACGATACGATACTTACCAAGGTCGACGATACGATACTTGAGACCCAAGGCGATACGATCTCAAGATGGTATCGCGATACAGTCTTTGGTCGGAGACGATACGATATCACCGCAGTAAGAGCGATCGCGATACCAACTTAGCGACACGATACCAAAACGGTATCGCGATACTTAGACTGATACCCGACGATACGATACCACAGATAATGTACGATCGCGATACCAACTCTGGGTCACGATACCAAAATGGTATCGCGATACCAAGACCGGCATCAAACGATACGATACTTCGGCTAGTATCGCGATACAAGGGAGTTTTGGTATCACGATACCAAACCTCAACCGATCGCGATACTCAAGCCAAAGTGCAAGATTTTTCCAAAATTTTTTTACCCCCTAGCTCTCCTTACTCCCCTCTTCTCTCCTAGACCTCTGTATCCCACAGAAAGATGACAACGATATCAGTTTTCCCCCCTTGCGATACTGCGCAAACTTTTAATCACGTGTGCATGCATGTCTAATGTGTTTTTGTCAGATAAACTTGAGGGATCTTACCTTTGTGTAGTACTGCTAGCACTTTTGAACTTAAACCTAGCTCTGAAGGCCTGAAGCACATGATATCTCCCACACGATACCAGTTGCTGCTCTCTGACGATACCAGTAAGCAGTGAAGTATCAAATGAATCAATTTTTTGGTTTTTATAATTTTTTTGGACAGAACTTGAATTTTGGGTAATTTTTGGTGATTTTTTGGTGATTTTTTCCTATTCCAACTTCTCCTCTCCTCACTACTCCTCTACTTCTAACCTAACCCTAACTCCTCCTTCTCTTCCCTCCTCCTAAACCTAAACCTAAAACTTATCACACACACCTCGGAGATGTGAAGTGACAAGTGCTGAAGTGACTGACTACTTGCCACAGGACAATTTTACCTCTACAAGTACGATTCTATCACACTCGATCTATAACCATCACGAAGGCACCTTGGTTGAGTGTTCCCCGGCAACAGCGCCAA
>CM035423.1:68094345-68116845 GCA_020310875.1 Ceratopteris richardii
GCCGCTTCATCTAGGGCGTCATCGATGCCCCTCCGGTCGGTCTCAGAATCCTTGGAAATTTTGTGAGCATACTCAAGGTTCATTAGTTTAAGCATCTCGAAGTCTACTACAGGTTTAGTGGCACCTTGTGCTTCACCTTGAGTGCCAACAACATGTGCATACATTATTTCATGTTAGACATCAATTCTCAA
This sequence comes from Ceratopteris richardii, assembly GCA_020310875.1. Taxonomy (NCBI): domain Eukaryota; kingdom Viridiplantae; phylum Streptophyta; class Polypodiopsida; order Polypodiales; family Pteridaceae; genus Ceratopteris; species Ceratopteris richardii. The sequence goes on from CM035423.1 coordinate 68,094,537, forward strand.
CTCTAAGTTCACCTTACATGTAGCCTAACCATGGCTATCCAAAACTATCATCCATCTTTAGCATGAGCTTCACAAGCATGCATACATAAGCATCTTTGATGATGCATAAGCATATAATGCTATCATCAAGCTTACATATAAGTTTCAATATTTAGAAATATAAAAAATAGGATCTTGCACTTCATTCAATTGAACACAATTTCTAAACAATGCTCACATACAGTAGAAGTTGCTTATCCAAGATTCTTTGCTTGAATCTTCATCTTCTTGTATAGGCTACTCATAAGGCCTCATTGAAGTGATTAGTATCACTTATATCAAGATTCAATGGTCCACCATATGTATAGAGAGTAGGACAAAAGAGTGAATAACTTCAAATAACATAAAGCAATAAAATTGTCTTACATACAAAAGCTCCATCTCCTTAGCTTTCCAATAGCATGAATGTTGCACACTCCATAGGATCATAGATCTAAGCTTTCCTTTGCCATCTCAACATCTTCTTCAAGATCTCTTCTTTGCGCAACCATGGGATTCAATCCCAATTCTCTATACCAAAGCTCTGATACCAAATGTGGAGAAATTTTGTTCCAATAGATGCAGCAGAAGTTAGAAAACCTCCTATAGAAGTTACCATATTAGACACATGCTTACTAGAGCTTGATTCAGTCACAATTCAGAGATCTAATGACTCTTATATTTTGTCCCCACATAGCCGAATCTTTTAGATTTCTAACATGCTAAAGATCACTCCATTTGGAGTTCATATGATCAGGTGAGCAACTCTCTAAATATAGATTACCTATCCACTCATGTTAAGTAGAAAACAAAGGTTCACAAGAAATGTTTAGAGTCACTACTAGAGAATCATCGAGAAGAGATATTTATACAAAATGTTGGGAGATAATCTTTCCAAAATGATATGATATGCATTAAATAAATTAGTACATACATAGATATCACCTTCACAAGGTGGCTATGTACAAAATGGTATGTGGCTCAAATGCCTATGTGCCTTGTAGCACACTACTAAGAGACCTTTTGATATCCATTGATGCAAGAATGCCCAGCATATGCTTCTACACCATCTCCTTGTCATCTTCACAAAGTTTCACCTTCAAATGACTTTAATGCATAGAGATATGTGCATGGGAGTTTGTGTCTCTTTACCTACCCTTGCATCTTCTCTCACCTCTTGACCTTTCACTTCATGTCCTTTGTCCTTCCATTTCCTTGGGTGACTTTTGGCACTCCAAATCTCTCCATGTGGATAAGATCACGTCTTATTTTATTGATCCATCCCTTCAATCATAATTTTTCTTTCATCCAAGAGATAAATAACTTTGCCCTTTTACTTTAACAATTTCCTTTAAGCTTATGAGTGTAATCTCGATATTTTAAAGTCTTAGACCTAAATTTATTTTGGGATTAGCTAAAATAGATAAATGATGAAGAGGCAATTAATGAGAGGTGATCATGTGTCAAGCCTCACAATTGGAGCTTGCAAAAGTTCCATAACTTTCAACATGAACCTCAACCTACCATTGGCAGCCACATTACATAAGAGGGAAGAGACACATTTGAGTTATAGAGGCCTCAATGAAATAGTTTGAAGGGCTTGGCCAGACACATTCTGTGTGAATTGAGGCACAATTAGGGTTCTCTAAACTTAAGCCAATTTGGAGATTCATGCTCTGTATATTCTCTGAGAAAATCTTTTTGGAGTGAAGTGAGGTCTCTGAGTCCATATTGAAGTCTACATATTTCTAGAAACTCTCACCAAGGCACTAATCACAACCAAAAAAATGTAATACATGTGATATTTTGTCATCCTCATAGATTACAATGCTAAAATCAAGTGCATCACATGAATATTACCAACATTTGCAACACAATTTGAGCTTGATGACATCGCTACATAAGTGCATTGTAGCATGATCTTCCAACTAAATTGGCAAGCACAATTAGTACAAGAATATCCCGAGATGATGCAAACTTGGACCAAGGAACCACTACATATCTTATACAATCTATGTTATGGTGTAGTCCCATGCAGGTGTACTTGCCCAAATTTTGCAACGAAATTAAAGAATGACAAGAAGTGCCAAGATAGAGTGAACTATCCATACCAAGCACTGCCATAAGGGCTCCCTACCATTGCATACATGATGGAAAAATACGGCACTACTTTCCTAGATTACATAAAATGAATGATGTTGCAACAATGATGCAAATGAAGATCTCTGATATGATGCAAACAACCTTCAAGGTATTCAATATAATAAAGGCACCACATGTCTTCACCCTTGGGTTTGAGAATGGATAACCTTCATTTGATTTATTATATGAATACAATCCCATCTTTGACGTTTTGTTAAACATGGCATTGTTGCATCAAGTATTTACCTACCAGCTATAAACAACCCTTTGAGAAGATGTCCATAATTTGGTTCTAGGAATATCACTACGAAGTCTTCATTTCCAAACTTACTCATCCGCTATATCTTTTTGCATGTGAGACATTGTAGTAATCACAAACTATAGACTAAAACAACCTAGCACTCCTAGAGCAATCGATTGTCCCAAGCTAGAAGCCAAAATAGCCAAGGAATTCACATTGCTGAACACTAGCAAGGGAAGCAGACATGGGAGAAGGGCAAGCATGTAGGCTTCTTGAAATGTTTTTAGCTCTTTATTGATCTCTTCCAGTTCTTCATTGATCACAAATAATAACTGGAACAATGACTTTTATCACTAACCACCATTGTAAATACATAACTTTTTGTAGTCAAAATCCATTTTGCCCAAGCCAAGGGGTCCTCAAGACCTCATGCTTTATGCTTGACCTTCAGTCATTTTGTAAAAAAACAAATGAGGAAACATTCTTAAATGGGAGAATGCAGAAACAAATAAGAGAGAATAATTACCATGAAAACGAAAGAAAGGAGGAGGAAATACTCAACACTCCCTTTTGTTCTTTTGATTGACATTGAAGTTGAGTAGCCAAATAAGCAAGGAATGGTACCTCTAAGGGTATGATGAGAACATGTAAGGTAGGTAGGAGCTATGAAGTTCAAACCCACCAAATCTTTGATGGAGTGTAGCATGTCGCTATGATGGAGAATATAAATGATACTTGGATCCATTGCATCATCCCTCCCAATTGTTTTGCTTGACCTCTAGGGTTAGCAAGGAGGTTACAATGTTCAAAACTTTGATCGATTATGCCCGTTAGACCCTAGTCACCTCTCGCAACCCATATACGAACGATTGGTGATGTGATGCTCTCTCCAGGTCTATATACTTGAGTCCTTATTACACCAATGGCATCATGAGTGAACTTTCAAGGCCTAGCATCCAAGGAGAATTGAAGAGCAAAAAGAGTGCAGAGATGGGAAGAGCAGAGAGTTCTTGGATCTTCCTTCTCTTTCAAAATCAGCAAACAAACATAGTAGTAAGGTGTTGGAGGTCCTCCAACAATGCTTTGGGATGATTCATCAACTATGGCCATGGAGGAGAAAGAGGACATGGCCGCTAATAGTAGAGAGGACCATGCAAAGGAAGTGTGTAGAGATCTAGGTTGATTTTACTACATAATGGGTGCCTTTGATAGGTCCAAATATGAGTTAAACTTGGAACCAAAACTTGAGTATGCTTATCAGTGAATCTCCCAGGTCATGCATTCATCCAACATCGTGCTTTGATCACCAACAAGCAGGTAGGGCAAATATCCTCCCGCATCGAGCAACACATAGGATCAATAGCAAGTAAATGCATGTCCTTCCAAAGCACAAATGTCTATCCTTGATTTTGCTTGGAGGTATAGTTGTAGATGTTCTTTCAATGTGCATGATGCATGCACTACCTCCAAAACTTGTAAATTAGATTGATACTATCAGAAAGCATGGCAAGGTGCGGCATGGGGCACTAGAGTCTCCTTTATGAAATGGATTCAATAGGCACCATGAATCCAACCCTTAATAATCTATCTATCCAATTTTTTTTTAACCTCTTAAAAAAAATGGGTTCATATGATAATGCTATTGAATCATGATGGAGAGTGTTAATCTCCAAAAGAACAAGCTACTCTTGAAGTTAGAGCACCTCTATATCAAGAATAACTCAAAACATTCACCAATTTGGAGGATTAATGATCAATTATAAAGTTTTTGAATAAACTGTGAAGAAGATGATTCTACAAAAAGTCTGCTGCACATATCTCTCTCATTGACTTATCAAATGTGCAAAGTTTTTTTATAAGACTTTGCACAAGGTGTCGGCTATAGTTTGCGCACCTTCTCCAAGTTAAATCACTTCAAAAGATTCAGTAGATCTTGAGAAATGATATTAACAAGTCACCTATGTCTAAAACTGTTCTTCAGAGAAGTCGATTTAGACACCTATAACTTCTAACACTTGGTTCTCTCAATCTCGAACCGCTTTATGCAAATGCTTTTAGCCATAGGTAGCTTACCTTCCAAGATAAAGAATGAGTTCTTGCTTGCTCAAAACTTTACATTCTGGAGGGAGAGCTGACCAGAACATGATCATCGAATTTTGCAGCTCCTATAACTTCTCTTCTTTCCATTTACACATGTAAATGTTCCTACATTGAATTCTCTCAGCTTGATTACAATTAGAAGCTGAAAATTTGTACTAAGGTCAATCAACTATAGACTTAGACTTGTACAAAAGAATTTCACAAAAGATTCAACATAGAAGGAGAATATTCAGAAAGATCGGGCACAACATTTCTTCATTTCTGGAAAATTTTACATGTGAATGATGGGAGAGATCCTACTCACTTCTAAAATGTCTAATGACATCTATTTCTCCTCAAATCTTGTTCTCACATAATCTCTCATATATGCCCTGACATTTTCTTTGTATATATATAGGCAAATATTTACAAGCTCATAACTAATCAAAGACATAAGTGAGCTAACTTCAAAATAATGTACATATGTGTACACATCTTCATCTTCTGGATATGCACTTCCTTCATGCTTCATAACTTGATCTTTTCTTCAGTCCTTGACTTCAATTCTTCACCAAAACATCAATTGTTGATTGCATTGCACCAACAGCTCCCCCTCAATCATCAATTGAGGTTTTCTCTATCTTCTTTATGAATCTCTGTAGCTTTGGTCCATCCAAGCTTTTGGTTATCATATCAGCTATTTGATCTTTTGTTGAAGTATGTATGACTTCAATGTCTTTATCCATCACCTTCTCTCTTAGAAAATGATACTGAATCTCAATGTGTTTGGTCCTGGCATGAAAAACAAGATTAGCAGCTAGATACAATGAACTCATGTTATCTCCATGAATAGTGGGTATACTCTGAGGGATGTCAAAACTCTTCATGAGAGTCTTGAGCCATATCACTTCCTTTGTAGCTTCAACCATATCTTTGTACTCTGCTTCTGTAGATGACAAAGCAATTGTGTGTTGCTTCTTTGAACACCAAGAAATTAACTTATCTCCCACATAACATAAGTATCCATAAGTTGATCTCCTATCATCAGGATTACCTTCCCAATCTGTATCACTATAGACCTTGATGTTTGTATCTGATGTAAAACCATAATACAAATCTTCTTTGAGTGTACGCTTAATGTACCTCAACACTGTTTGTCCTTCAATCCAATGTTCTTTCCTAGGACAATGCATGAATTGAGACAATACTCCCACTGCATATGACAAGTCGGGTCTAGTAAATGTAGCATAGATGAGACTACCAACCAAACTTTGATATAGCTTCATGTCCTTGAACTCTTCTTCTCCATATCTGCTTAATTTGTGATTCACCTCCATTGGAGTAGGTGCTACCCTACAATCATCCATTTTAAACTTGATCAACAAGTTTTTCAAATACCTTTCTTGAGTTACATACACTCCATGTTTAGTGTATGAGATCTCCATGCCCAAGAAATATGACAAGTCTCCCAAGTCACTGATTTTGAACTCTTTCTCCATTTGCTTCTTAAGGCTTTGAATACCTTTCTATTCTGTACCTATAAGAATTATATCATCAACATATATGCACATGTAAATGAACCCATCATCACTTGCTTTAACAAGCAAGCTACTATCTGCTTTAGATACTTGGAATCCAAGTTCTTTCAAGAACTTCACAAGTCTATAATTCTATGCCCTTGGGGCCTATTTCAAGCCATACAAAGCTCTCTTGAGCTTACATACATGATTTGGATACATTTCATCTCTGAATCCTTATGGTTGCTCCATGAAAACATCATCTGAAATATAACCATTTAGAAAAGCATTCTTCACATCTAATTGACATATTTTCCAACATTTACATGCAGCAATGGCTATGAGTGTCCTGATAGTTGTCATCTTTGCCACATGACTATAGGTCTCATCATAATCTATACCATATGTCTGAGCAAAAACCTTCACAACAAGTCTAGCTTTATACCTAGACACACTTCCATTTGCAAATCTCTTTGTTTTGTAGACCCATTTGCATCCAATGATCTTCTGACTATTTGGTTTAGGAACCAAATCCCATGTGTCATTCTCCATCAATGCATCATACTCTTCGTGTATAGCTTTCTCCCAATTTTCCTTACATTTTGCCTCTTCATATGTAGAAGGATCTTCATCTGCCTTTATCATATAAGTATAATCTTTGGTAGCCAAAAAAGAAGTGTCATAGCTATACCTTGTAGGTTGCCATTTGTGTCTTGATGACCTTCTGAGTTCTCCACTCCTTGAGGTTTCTGGTTCATCACATTCTGGATCAAATCTTGGCACTTCAACTTCAACCTGTACTTCATTGTTCTCTTCTTCATCAAATATCTAAGCCTTTGATTTACCTTTCTTTTGATTCACAACTTCTTCATCACCTGCATAAATATTGATTGTACCTACATACCAAGTACCTTGCTCATCAAATGTAACATCTTTAGACACAATGAATTGCTTTGTGGATGGACTCCACAACCTATATCCCATTTGCTTATCATCATATCCAATAAATACATACTTTTCAGCTTTAGGTTCCAATTTGTACCTTAATTGTGATGGCACATATGCATATGCCAAACATCCAAATACTTTGCAATGATCTAAAGTAGGTCTCTTATCCCACCATGCCTCATATGGTGTCATACCCTGCAAAGCTTTACATGGTAATCTATTGACCAAATAAATAGCTGTGTTTACAGCCTCAACCCACAAGTAATTTGGGCAGCTTTCTCCTTCATCATGGATCTTGCAAACTCAACAAGAGTTCTATTCCTCCTTTCTGCTACACCATTTTGTTGAGGAGAGTACCTACAAGTAAATTCCCTTTTTATACCTGCATTCCACAAGTAATCACTGAACTCATTAGAGAAATACTCTCCCCCTCCATCTGAACTTAGTCTCTTCAAATTATGACCTGTAATTCTCTCTCCATACACATGATAATGTTTGAATGTATTGAATACATCTGACTTATCTTTGATCACATAGATAGTGATCCATCTGGTAGCATCATCAACATAAAATCACATTGATGCTGAAATCCTTTGATGGTCCCCACACATCTGTGTGTACCAATTCAAGCTTGTCTGAATACATAAAACCATGCTTGGAATAAGATTTCTTATGAGCTTTACCTAATTGACAAGGTTCACATCTGTATGTCATATGTTAACCTGCAACATTAGGCAACCCAAGCACTGAACCATTGTTAACCATATCTTTGATACCTCTTTCATTGAAATGTCCAAGCCTCTTGTGCCAAAGATCTAACTCAGAGATCTTATGTCCTCCATAGGTGAACAAGGCATGACCAACATTGCCTTGGATCTTCAATGTGAACAATCTTCCTTCTTTCTTCCCTGAAACAATTTGTTTATACCCATTACTAGGGTCTTCCACAAACACTCCTTCATTAGTGAACCTGACTTCAAAACCTTTTTCAACAATTTGTCCTACACTGATCAGATTCTTTGGAATTGTAGGAACTGATCCAATTGACTTCACATTGTGCTTTGTATTGTCACTTGTTTGAACAACATGATTAGTTATCTTATTCTCCAAATCATTCATCAAAGCTATGTTGCCACTCAGGTGATTGCTTCACCCTGAGTCAATGTAGAAGACTCTTTGGTCCTGACTTTGCCTTTCATAGGTTGCATTCATTATCAATCTTGAATCCTCTATCTGGTCTGAAGCATAATTGTAGTAGGTATTGTTGTATTGTTGACTTTCGAAACCTCTACTTGCATTTCTTCCGAAGTAACCTCTACTACCTCTACCTCTGAAATTACCTCTTTGATTTCTGCCACCTCTTCCTCTTGAATTAAAACTTTGATTATATCCACCATTATTCTGAGTATTATGCCAACAATCATTCGCTAAATGATTTTTCTTACCACAAATCTAGCAAGCTTTGACTCCATCTTTATTACTCCTACCTCTTCCTCTACCTTTGCCACCTCCTCTTCCTCTTAGGAAGTTAGCTTGGCTAGTTGTTCCTTCATCTTCATTTGCTTGTTGCTTTCCTTTGATATTCTTCTTCTTATCCTTTGAATACATTGCATGACCTGTACGTTTGTCACTTTCTCCTTTGACATCCTACTCAAATGTTAGCATGTGTCCTAGCAACTGATTTAGGTCAGGAGTTAAATGATCTAGTGATAATTAAGTAGACAAAATGAATCGCTTCCATTTATCATCACCTCTCAAACGTGTAAGGATTTGCCTTACCAATTTATCCTCCTCAATATCTTCATCAACTCCTCCTAATGCATCTGCAATGTTCTTCATTCTTGTTACATAATCTGAGATGGATTGAGAGGCCTTCTTCTTAAATGTGGTAAATTTTGCCCACAAGGATGCCTTCCTTGACTTTGTCGTGTTTTGGAAATGCTCCTCCAAAGCATTCCATATATCACTTGCACTTTCAAGACCTCTAATGTGAGGTAGCAAGTAGTCATTGACTGCCATATAGATAATGCTCCTAGCTTGAGCATCTGTCTTCATCCAATTCTTCAAATCTGATAATTCCTCCCTAGTTGGAACACTAGGATCTCTAAACTGAGGCTTTTCTTCTTCACCTGTGATATAACCTATCAAGTCTTTGCTCATAAGATGAGCTTCCATTCTCATTGACCATGCTGGATAGTTCTCTCTATCCAACTTCTCTATCTGAAGAGAATCTCCAATCCTTTCTTCAACTTAATATTGAATTCTTCAAACTTTATGAGTAATAGATGTACCTTTACTCCAAATGATACTCCTTTTGTCTTCCTTGATGTCGTATGGCCTCCTTCTCTAGCTTTTCCCTCAAGCTTTCACGTTTTGTATCTTCAAATGTTGAATTCTTTACAGCTACAGTAGTCAGGGTCCTCCTTTCTTCAATTTTGATACTTCCTGCTCTGATACCACTGATGGAGAGTGTTAATCTCCAAAAGAACAAGCTACTCTTGAAGTTAGAGCACCTCTATATCAAGAGTAACTCAAAACATTCACCAATTTGGAGGATTAATGATCAATTATAAAGTTTTTGAATAAACTGTGAAGAAGATGATTCTACAGAAAGTCTGCTCCACATATCTGTCTCATTGACTTATCAAATGTGTAAAGTTTTTTATAAAACTTTGCACAAGGTGTTGTCTATAGTTTTCACACCTTCTCCAAGTTAAATCACTTTAAAAGATTTAGTAGATCTTGAGAAATGATATTAACAAGTCACCTATGTCTAAAATTGTTCTTCTTAGAAGTCGATTTAGACACCTGTAACTTCTAACACTTGGTTCTCTCAATCTAGAACCCGTTTATGCAAATGCTTTTAGCCATAGGTAGCTTAACTTCCAACTTAAAGAATGAGTGCTTGCTTGCTCAAAACCTTACATTGTGGAAGGAGAGCTGACGAAAACTTTAGCATCAAATTTCGCACCTCCTGTAACTTCTCTTCTTTCCATTTACACATGTAAATGTTCCTACACTCAATTCTCTCAGCCTGATTACAATTAGAAGCTGAAAACTTGTACTAAGGTCAATCAACTATAGACTTAGACTTGTACAAAAGCATTTCACAAAAGATTCAACATAGAAGGAGAATACTCAGAAAGATCGAGCGCAACATTTCTTCATTTCGGGAAAATTTTACATGTGAGTGATGGGAGAGATCCTACTCACTTATAAAATGTCTAATGACATCTAATTCTCATCAAATCTTCTTCTCACATAATCTCTCATACATGCCCCGACATTTTCTTTGTATATATATAGGCAAATATTTACAAGCTCATAACTAATCAAAGACATAAGTGAGCTAACTTCGAAATAATGTACATATGTGTACACATCTTCATCTTCTGGATATGCACTTCCTTCATGCTTCATAACTTGATCTTTTCTTCAGTCCTTGACTTCAATTCTTCATTAAAACATCAATTGTTGATTGCCTTGCACCAACAAATCACACGTGACACATTTGGTTTTAGCTGAATTTTATGCTGGCAAATTCGAGGATCTAGGCCTCACATTTCCAGATAATCCCAAGCAATACCATCATTAAACTGAGTCAAAAGAAAAATTAACTGAGTTCAAAACACAAATGGTAACTCAATACAAATTTGAACTATCTCAATTTTCCCAATTGTACCAAGATCTATTGTCTAAGTTTGATCTTCCTATACATGTGTGCTAGTAGAGTCAAATGCATCATTTATGGAAAGGTTGAAGTTAGATGAGATTTCATGTTGAAGTATTCTAGTTGAATGGATAATGATACTAGAGCATACTGAGCAAGTACCACATGTATATCTATTACTCCTACTGACCATAAGTCCTTGTTGGCTTCAAAAATTCTAGCCACTTCATCATCATCGAATCCTTCTTGCATACGTGGCGGTTTAGCCAACATTGATTTTTGATCCTTGGAGCAAAATCACTTATCATCCAACATGACAGAGTGCTTATTATGAGATTTTTGAAAAGTAACAGCTTCTCATCCCCAATCCTATTGTACTTTTGCATGTCTTAACCATGGACAACCAAACAATAAGTTATAATATGCCTTCTACCCTAGTAATGCAATGAAGAAAAAAGTAATATGGAAGTTTCCACTTGAATGAAGATAGGATTGTCCTTTGAAGGACCTATTGGTTGGACACATTATTCATCAGCCATCCAAATATAAAATGGGGTTGGACATAAATCCGTCCAACCTAGTTGTCTACATATTGTGAGTGTTGCAATGTTAACTCCAAATCCACTAATCTATCTTTTATAGTTTCTACCTAGTTTACTAGTATCAACAAAGAATCGTGTTGTATTGGAGAAACAATTGTTCTAAAGTCTAGGAATAAGGCCACTTTAAAAGTTAGAACTAAATTTAATTATTATGCTAAAGGCAATTGAATCATAGACTTACATAATACTTGCCAAGAATCCTCAATTGAACTAGGTTCTAGAGAATGGCTTGTGGAATCTTGAATTGGTTGATTTGTAGGATTTTTGAAGTAGCTTCTCTTCGTACCAGTCAACTAGACATGTGATTCAATGCAGATGGTGTCACCGAAGAATGTAAAGTTGTCGAATTAAGTTGTGATGGCAACTGATTAGCCCATCTTGAAGCTTGAGTATATAATTGATGTTGTTCTTGAAAAGTAGGATGATGGGAAGGTTCTTCTAGATTAAATTGTTTTCTTGATGGAGTTACTACCATCGTCACTAGCTCTTCAAAACTAAAAGAGACCATAATGGTCATAGGGGCTTTCAATTTAGCTTCTTACCTCCTTGAGCTTCCTTGTAATTTTCTCTAACATGAACAAATTCCATATAGGACTGACAATAAGGGCCTTTACCTTTGGAAAAATTATTGCCTTCCTTTCGATTATGATTCAAAAACCATCATCCTCATCTAGAAAGCTTGGTATCCAGAATGGCCTCTTCTAGATTGAGAATTAGTTCCACTCTCTTGAGGGGTTCTCTCATGGAAAATTGTTCTTGGGTTAATGTTGTCAAGATCTTGCTCACGCGCATACAGAGATTACGGACGCAGAAAAACACACAAAAAATAGAGGCAACAAGAGACAAGACCGAACGCAAGATTGGGTGCAATCTCCCCCCATGCACTCTGTTTCGACAGTCCACAGAGTGCATGTATTTATAGGACTTTTGATTACGTCGAAAATAGTGGTTACATGAGGGCGGCTTTGAAAAGCAGGCGTGAAACTAAAAGTTGGTAACTTTTACAGAAAGCCATTGCTTTTAATAACAGAAACTGCGGTCTACAATGACCATTATTCTAACCATTACTTTTCTAACAATAGAACCTTCTATGCAGGTTTATTTACAAGATAAATAATAATTATTTCGGATTATTGATGTCCGCCAGTCACATGTTTCATCACTGAATAAAAATAGGCATGTGCCATGTAAAAAAAATACATGCATGGAAATGTTCATGGAGATGTTACATTGAGGTGTTCGTGTATGATATGCAGAAATTAAGTGGTCATAATGAGGTGTTAATTGTGTTTTATGTATCCATTGACATTCTTCAATAGAGTGATTTTTGTACTTAACCAAATATCGATGATATTGAGTACTTGTGCGTGTAGTAGTGACATCATAATCAATGATTTTCTCAGGAACTAAGATTTCAGATTGTTCTTCAATTAAAGGAGGGTCATCAAGAAGTGGAGCAAGTGGTAAAGTTCCTTTAAATGGTTTAAGTAAACTAATATGAAAAGAATATGAATGGTCCAATGGGATGGAATATCTAATCGAAATGAATTATCATTAATTTTTTCTATAATGTGAAACGGTCCATAATAGCGTGGTGCAAGTTTAATTTTAGGATGCTGCAAAATATTTTTGAGACGTCTTTTAATTATTCGCAACCATACAAAATCATTTTCCTTGAATTCTCTGGCTAATCGTTTAGTATTGATAATACGTGTATATCGCTCTTGACTTTTCCTAATGTGCTCGTGAACATTATGAAGTATAGAAACGTGATCGTGAGCAATAGAATCAGCCATCGGAATGTCGGTTTGGGTGAGGGACATGGGAGTGGGAAGCTTTTTACCAAAAACTATTTCAAAAGGTGCACGACCAGTAGTGGTGTGTGAAGTGTTATTGTAAGCAAATTGAAGCAATGGCAACTTTTCATCCCAGTTATTAGGATTATCTAATGAATAACAACGCAATAAATCAAGAATAGTACTATTTGTAGCCTCACTCTGTCCATTACTTTCAGGATGAAATGCAGAGCTAAAATCTATTTTAGAACCAAAATGTTGAAATAAGGCAACCCAAAAATGATTACAAAACCTAACATCACGATCAGATAACATTACTTTAGGAAATCCATGATGTGGAAAAATGCATTTAAGGAATAATTTTGCAGCTTGAGGTACAGTCAAAGTTTTTCTACATGGAATGAAATATGCATATTTACTAAACCTATCAACTATTGTCCAAATCATATCATTATGTGATGAAGTGGTAGGAAGACCTGTGATAAAATCCATAGAGATTTGTTCCCATGGTTCATTTGGAATAGGAAGTGGCATTAATAATCCAAATGGTTTACCATGATGACGTTTGACACGCTGACATACAATGCATTGAGAAACATAATGTGCAATGTCTTTTTCCATGTGCGGCCAAAAGAAGAAATCTTTGCAATCAGAAATAGTGCTCTGTATGCCTCTATGACCCATGTAAGATGGTTCATGCATTTCTTTAATGAAAAAATCTTTAAAAGCTTGGGTTATGCACAACCTATGTTGAAAATAAAGAAAACCATTATGAAATGTATAATGTTCATCAAATAAAGATGCACCATTATTGGAGTCATGCCATGCACGTGAAAAATACAAATCAGATGCATAAGTGGAAACCATGTCTTGAAAAGAATGAATTTGAATGGCAGAAATATTATTCAAAACAACGGAATTCGAAGGAAAACGGCTAAGAGCATCAGCTACGACATTAGCTTTACCAGGCTGATATTGTATCATGGGTTGGAAATTTTGAATGAATGATGCCCATTTAAGATGCCTATCAGAGATTAAGGGCTGATTTAATAAATGTTTAATAGCCTGTTGATCGATTTTGATTAAGACCTTAGAGCCCATAAGATAGTGTTTCCAAATTCGCAAAGCATGCACAACTGCTAACAGTTCTTTATCATACGTACTATAATTCTGTTCTGAGGGTTTAAGATTTCTACTCTCAAATGCAATGGGATGGTCATTTTGCATCAGAACAGCACCTATTCCTGAACCGCTAGCATCAGTAACAACATGAAAGGGTTGTGAGAAATCAGGTAATTGTAAAACAGGTGCATGTGAAAGTGCATGTTTAAGTTTGTCAAAGGACTGTTGTTGGGTAAATCCCCATGCAAATTTTATTTTCTTTTTCAACAACAAAGTAAGAGGCAATGCTAAATAAGAAAAATTTGGAACAAACTTCCTATAGAAACTAGCCAACCCAAGAAAAGAACGAACATCATTGACTGTTTGTGGTGTAGGCCATTCTATGATAACTCGAATCTTTTTCGGATCCACATGCACACCTTCACTTGAAATAATATGTCCTCAATATTCTAGCTTACGCTGAAAGAAATAACTCTTTTCCGGATTAGCATAAAATGTGTGTTCTCGTAACAAATGAAAAACTATTTCAAGATGCTTTTCATGTTCACTATCATTCTTATTGTAAACAAGTATGTCATCAAAGAATACAAGAACAAAAGCTTGGTAATCAAGAAAAATATTGTTCATCATTCGCGCAAATGTAGCAGGGGCATTAGTAAGTCCAAAGGGCATTACCATAAATTCATAATGGCCATTTTGGGTTCTAAATGCAGTCTTAAAAATATCACTTTGTGTCATACGAATCTGATGGTAACCCGATTTAAGATCAATTTTACTAAAGACACGAGCTCCTCATAACTTATCTAAGAGATCATCTATTCGAGGAATAGGGTATCTATTCTTGATCGTGATCTTGTTAAGGGCTCTATAATCAATGCACATTCGATAAGTTTTATTCTTCTTCTCTACTAAGAGAACTGGTGCTCCAAATGGGGAAGAACTAAGCCTTATAAGTCCTTTTTGTAATAGGTCTTTTACTTGATGTTCTATTTCCTTTTGATGTAGTGGGCCATGTCTATAAGGTGCTTTATGAGGAGGAGAACTACCAGGGACTAAGTCTATGCTATGGTCAAAGGATCCTCGAGATGGTGGTAGTTCAGAGGGATATTCAGACATAAAACAATTCTTATAAGTACTCATGAAAGGTTTATATGCATCTGGAAGTGTATGAGTATAATCATTGATGACATTGACAAAAACAATGCATGAGTTGAATCCTTTCCTAAATGCACACTTTACTTGAGTGTGACTAATCAATGGAAATGGCTGGAAATCATGCCGTGTAGACAAAGTAATGATTTGACCTTTGAAAGCAAACTTAATGGTATGATTATGGTAGTCAATACGTGGGTTATAATGGTGACGAAAAGGCATAACTAGTATAACATCATAAGATTGCAAAGGTGCAATTAAAAATGTTCGTGAATCAACATAAGGGCCTATGCTAATCGTAACATCTTGCAATTCTCCTGTTACATTATAACGACTACCTTAAAATGCGGCTTTCACTTTATACAAAGAAGGAAACATTTGTAATTTAAGTTCTTGTACTAATAAATGTGAAATCAAGTCATGTGAACTACCATCGTCATGTAGAATTTTAACTAGTTTGTTATTTATTGTACCTTGCATGCAAAGAAGAGAGTGTAGAGAGATATCGTTACCCAAGGTACTTAAATCCTTCTCCAGTGATTCCTCTATCCAAACAGGAGGAATTTCTTCATTATAGACCTCCATGTTATGCAATCGAGTTGTAGCCGGTTTTATATGAAGAGGTTGCAATCTGCACCTTATTTTTGTATGTCCAGGTTTACCACAATTCCAGCAAGTGATTCGTGGTCGCTTCTGTTGGGCATTCACTGCTGAAGTTTGAAGGGTAGGAGGTTTGGTTGGTTGGAGAGATGAAGCAACGGGTGGAGTTGAGTAATTGGATTGTGGAGGACGAGGAAAACTAAGGTAAGATGGGGCATTAAAATTACGCTTCATAGGAAATGAAGGTTTAACAGGAAATGGTCGTGGACGTGGTTGTTGTAGACAGAGTGACTTAGTTATGGACTGGAATTCTTTTTCTGCATCATAAGCAAAAGATATAGCCTCGTTGAGGGTTGTAGGTCGTAGGGTGTGAAGCTTAGCTTGGATTCCCACCTCCAAACCATCTTCATATTTTTGCTGCAAGATATCTTCTAATACATCTTCAAGCATTCATACAAGTAGTAAATTTTGCCAGAACCGCTCTGTGTAGGTAGTAACCGTATCACCCTCCTTCCATGTAAGGGTCGTCCATGCTCGTCGAACATGCAAATGGTATTGAGGAGGAAGAAGTGAATCCTTCACGTTTTCTTGAAAAGCCTTCCAAGTTGTTGGACGCTCCGTAGTGTGCCGTAGGACATTCCACCAGAGTTGTGCTTTACCCACTAAATAGTTAGTGGCAAATTTAATTTTTTCACTTTTAGCATACATTTCATCGGTATAAAAATCATCAAACTGCGACAACCAAGAAAGTACTAAAGGCCCATCCTTTCGGCCATCAAATCGTAGAAACTGGTAGTTTCTATTACCAATCTTTGAATGAGTAACATCAGATTGGGCAGACACAATAGCTTTTACTACTCTCGTAAGGTAATTTCATCACGTTGTCGGATCTCGTTTTGAGCTTCTTGAAGCTCATGCCGCAAGAGCTCTAGTTGTTGTTCAAGTGTTGCCGCAGGTAGAGGTGAATTACTGTAATCCTCCATGGTGCTCTTGGACCCTTGCTCTCAACCTTGCTTGGTATCTTGAACACTCAATCAAGTTCCACCCAAGGATTTTGAAGGAATTCACACTTCCAAGCTAGCTCATTGGGAAGTTCGTTCCGAGAGCTTTCCAACGGTATATTACGCGCCTCAATCCGACCTACAGATTGAGAGATACACTTGATTCTTTCTTGGGTCCAATCTTGAAATCGACGCGCGCCTTCCACAAGTAATAAAGAGAGAGAACTTGAGTACAACTCCAAGAGATGGTGGAGTGGTCAAAGTACTTCCCTTGAAAGTAGGAGGTTGTGGGTTCAAATCCTCCTACCTTAAGGACTCTAAACCTCTCTATTACCACTCAAAAATTAAAATTGCCTCGCGTGTAGCCAACGGCTGCCAAGGGAGCCTTGGGTGCCAATGTTGCCAATGTATTGCCTAAGTTATTGCCTAAGTTCTTTGCCTTAGTCGACGTCGGAGTAAACGTAGGTGAAAACGTAGGTTCTCGTTGTGGAACAGGAACAGAATCCGAAACAGAATCCGAAACCGAAACCGAAACCGAAACCGGAGACGGGGACGGAGACGGAGACCGAGACGGAGATGGAAATGGAAATGGAGATGGAATCGGAATTCAGAATCGTGAACAGAGAACAGAACCCTCTGTATTGACGCGTGCCTGGCTCTGATACCACTATTGCAAGATCTTGCTCACGCGCATACAGAGATTACGGATGCAGAAAAACACACAGAAAATAGAGGCAACAAGAGACGAGACCGAACGCAAGATTGGGTGCAATCTCCCCCCATGCACTCTGTTTCGACAGTCCACAGAGTGCATGTATTTATAGGACTTTTGATTACGTCAAAAATAGTGGTTACATGAGGGCGGCTTCGAAAAGCAGGCGTTAAACTAAAAGTTGGTAACTTTTACAGAAAGCCATTGCTTTTAATAACAGAAACTGTGGTCTACAACGACCATTATTCTAACCATTACTTTTCTAACAATAGAACCTTCTATGCACGTTTATTTACAAGCTAAATAATAATTATTTCGGATTATTGATGTCCGCCCTTTCACGCCTTGCACGCTCCTCACGAACCTTCAGCTGCTATATCAAAAACATAAAAAAAACACATTAATACATTAATAATTTAACATTTTAACAATGCCTTGCTCAATAATATACAACAGTTGATGTTATGTACATAAGTAGTAGGGTACCACTCTCTTGGATGCATGATTTCTGATTGTACTTGGTTAGTGCAAATTACCTTAGTGCAGCTCTTATGTATATAATTTGTAATACTATGTGTCATCATATTAGATATTGCACTATAAACTTGGTTTAAGGCACAAATTGTTGTTATAATACTTGCATTTCAACATTTTGTAGAGAAAAACTGCTTGACAGCTTCTACGGTTGGCCACTTTCAGGTTCCTCTCTAGTTGCTCCATTGCATCAATGATTTGATCTAACATCGAGTACGATCTAAAGTAAAGAGACAAATCTTTCCTTGAGAATCGGATTGAGCCCATTGATAAACCACCCACATACATCTTTAGGTGGTCAATCAATTTTCAGAATTTTTCATAAAGTGCTCTAGAAAAGGGACACATAATCCGCAATAGTTTGAGCCACTTGTTGGACCATGTATTTCAATGTAACAAATAATTTTCCCATAGCCTTTGCCCTTCAATATCTTTGCAAAAATGTCATGCATAAGGCATCATATGTTGCAAAATGGTTTTCTACAAATTCCATTAGCCATCTCACCACCTCTCGTTCGAGTGTCCACCTAGAGTAGTCTCCTTCGGCAAATTTTAGATGGCTTCCTCCAAAGTCATTAAATGCTCTAACTCCTCATAAATGTACAAAACGTTAGTTCCAGATCATGTTGACATGGTCTATCTCCATCATTCGGAAGATCTTTCTTTGATGTACTCTAGAACCTACCACAATTAGAGACACACAATCCCATCATAGTCACCAAATGTGTATACGTATCCACTTATAAACTAGGGTTCTTTGAATCGGGGTTAATGAGAGTGTTCAGTATGTCTCTATTCCCTAATCATAAGTTACATACAAAATTCAAACATTCAGGCATTAGTATCATTTCAACAAATTAATTACCACATTACTTAGAGGCAACATAGTTGCAAAGAAAGAGTCAATGTATATTACTACAAAGATATTCTGAACAAGATTACAAAATGCATATTGCCAACAGGTCTTCTCCTTTGAACAAACTTCTATACAACAATTATAAATTAGTAGACGGTTAAATTTTTTTGAAGTCTCAAAGCTACTAAAAATGGTTATTAAATACCACTTGGATATCCACACTCAGGACAGCCTAACACATTTAGAACCATGAGATTGTGAGTGTGAGATTGTTGTTGTGCACATCCAATCACTTCCCTCTTCTGCAACTTTTTCTCCTTGAAGAACCCCCCCATCTATCACACTCCCTATAAGATCATGTGATGATTCTGCATCTTTTGAAGAGCTCTTGACCCAACTCTTTTTATGTGAAGAATTTCTTAAATAATTAAGTTTTTGGTCATGTAAGGTCCATCTGTAAGGTTTATTCAATAACCCCTATGGAACCAGAACAATCGGTGCACCATGGGTTCGTGCTTATGCTATTAAATGCTAGGTTTGTTGTACCACTAATTTTCCATCTATAATTTATTGATAATTCTTCCTTCTGATCCTCCATGGATAGTGCTATGTGTCTCCTATGCTCAATAGGATGTGATGTATCATCTAGTTCGAAAAATCCATGAATTAACAATTTCTACAAACTAGTAAACCATTCTCTGTGGCTAGTCATGTGTGTTGGTGCAAATGTCCAAGCCTACACATTTGGCTTAGCATGGAAGACATTGTGTGGAACTAGCACTTGATGATCCATGTGAATTATATCTTGTAACTACTTGATCATTTACCATTCTAAAATATTAATCCCTTGAAGAATCTTGTAAAAGCTTATAACTCATGGAGTTAGGAGGAATCTAGCTACGGCTTCAAGTTGAGGGAATATATCCTAAATCAATGGAGTTACTTTTTGATTGGAGCCAAAGTTTTTCAAATTCAAACCAGGAAGTAACAGTTATAAAAGGATTTTGTGAAATCTTGCGGGGTATGGTGCCTCATTCAGAGCTCATTCCTTGATTACTTGTAGAACTTGAGTAGCTCACACTATATCTAACTCAATTCATCAATATTGAGCATCATTATAATGCCAATGACTTTGTACAATTATGTTTTATAATACATATAGCTCATTGAACATCTTTGTCTACTTCTCTGCTATGACTACTCAGAATAGTCAACTTCTTTTGATCATATCTCAGTGACTACTCAACCATTTTACATAATCATTGGCTTTTTCAAACCAGCTTAATATCTATTTTGTGTCATAAAATCTGCAAGGCATTTGGTTTAGGCATCAAGGAGAAATCACCTTCCAAGTGCTCACTGGTCATCTAGTGGTTGTTCCCTAAAATATCTGGGGGTAAGAGATATGATTTGCTAAAGTTGTTTCTCATAGCATAGTTGATCATTTTCATTCCAATTGCAATCATTAACTATCTAAGCTAATTGAATTCCCTCAAAAGGAATTTTTCCAATTGTTACTGTGCTATGAGCTATGAGTAAAAAACCTAGTAGGTGTATGGACTAAAATAGCAAGTTTTTTCAACACTAGCTATTCTTGAACTAGTCTATTTTGGATAAATTGTTTCAAGTATCAATTCCAGAGTACATAGGTACTTTCTTGGTGTCAATTGCAAGATAAAATGGCCTACTTCATAACTCTAAAGTGCATCAAGGCTGGTACAAATTAGCAGTATGACCTCGATTCCTTGAGGTATCCATCCATCTCTTCCAATAGTGGTATCAGAGCAAGTTGAGGTAAAATGGGAGATGGCTTTCCTTATTCTATTGACAAACTGGACACGAATAATTATCCAACATGGTCTTTGAGGATGAAGACATATCTACAAGGAAGAAGTCTCTATGGATACATATCAGGAGAAGAGGAGATAACCACATTTAGAAGCAAAGATCTACCTAATAAAGAGGAGCAAGAAAGAATCAACTCATGGTCTGCCAAAGATGCTTTAGCCAAGTCATATCTACTTAAATCTATCTTTGACTTCCTTCTTCCTCATATTAGGAATTGCAAAACTTCCAAAGGGACTTGGGATACTATATCTTCATAATGAAGGAGATTTTCTTGAAGATATTGTAGGTTATCAAAGCATAGTTGGGAGTCTAAAATATGCAACATTAACAAGGACTGACATATGTTATGGAGTAAGTGTTATGAGCCAATTCATGCATAAACCTAGAGCACCTCACTTGGAAGCGTCTAAAAGAATTTCGAAGTACCTAGAACCTACTAAAGGGAGGATGTAAGGATGACAAAAGAAGTACTTGAGGCTTTTTATCTTTTGTAGGTGACAAACCCATCTCATGGACTTCTAAAAAGCAGCCAATTATTGCTCTATCCTCAACAGAGGCTGAATACATGGGATTAACAAATGCTACACAAGAAGCTATTTGGATTAGGTTGCTCTACTTAGAGTTGGAACTTCACACTCATTCACCAATGATCTTAGGTGATAACACTAGCTCTTTGCATCTTGCAGCCAACCCCATTTATCATGCAGAATTAAGCATATAGAAGTGCACTATCAGTATGTTAGAGATAAATTATTGAGCAAAGAGATTCAACTAGCATATGTATCTACAAATATGCATTGTGCTGATTGTTAACCAAAGCACTTGATGGTACTAAGCTTTTTAGGTTTAAAACCGTGATTGGATTCCAGGATATTCAATAAGATCGATGAAGCAATGCACGGCAAGATGCTTGGCTTGAGGGGGAGCTGTTGGTGCAAATGTTCAAGCCTAGACATTTGGCTTAGCATGGAAGACATTGTGTGGAACTAGCACTTGATGATCCATGTGATCTATAGCTTCTAACTACTTGATCAGTTACCATTGTAAAATATTAATCCCTTTAAGAATCTTGTAAGAGCTTATAACTCCTGGAGTTAGGAGGAATATTAGCTACTACTTCAAGTTGACAGAATATCTCCTAAATCAACGAAGTCACTTTTTGATTGGACCCAAAGTTTTTCAAATTCAAACCTTGAAGTAACACTTATAAAATGATCTTGTAAAATCTTGCAGGGTATGGTGCCTCATTCAGAGCTCATTCCTTGATTACTTGTAGAACTTGCATAGCTCACACTATAGCTCACTCAATTCATCAATATTGAGCATCATTACAATGCTAATGAATTTGTGCAATTATGTTTTACAATACATATAGCTCATTCATCATCTTTGTCTACTTCTTCGCTATGACTACTCAAAACACTCAACTTCCTATGATCATATCTCAGTGATTACTCAACCATTTTACATA
>CM035423.1:68134345-68179345 GCA_020310875.1 Ceratopteris richardii
GGATGTTTGTGTTTATGTATAGTGTATGTGACCCTTGCCAACACACAAGAGAACCTTGTAAAATTCATCGATTCCATCCCCAACCTGTTCTTCCTTAAGAAACATTCCAAAAATGGAGATTAGATTTGATTGGTCCTATCTCGCCCCAATAGCTTATTTTGGACATAATTTTTTTCTTACATGTACAAACTGTTGATATATTTAGGTAGTGATGTGTGTGAACACTCTAGGACCACCCGGGCACTTTTTTCCCTCTTTAGGAGGGTTTTTTCCCCCGGCTTGTATATATGCCCATTGCCCTAATGGGCTACTTAATATGCATTCAGTATTGTGTGTTGTGCTCCAAGCTTCTTCTTCTTCATTGTGATGTTCGCGTGCTCCCACAGATATCTAACTCCAACAATTCGTATCAGAGCAGGTCGTCGCTTCATCTATGGCGACATCAACACTCGTCCGGTTGCAGTCTTAGAATCGCACGAATTTGGGTGAGCATACTCAACGTGTTCTCGAGATCCAAAAAGCTTCGCTGTGTGGTGCCGAAATCACGATCTGAGCTCATTTCGGCCTTCGAATGCACTATCGCAATGCTTGTGCAGGCTATTTTGTCTTTTTGTGCCAAAGGTATATACTAGTTTCTGTTCGCCAGTATAAGCGTCTCGAAGTTTGCTATAGGTCTAGTGGAATTTGTCACGGTAGTTCTGTTCAACTTTTTGAGATATAGTCAATTTTTTGCATCAAGGTATTTAAGTCACCAGCCATGGCTGAAAGCAGTGATGTATTCTGTATGTTGACTGTTGAGGATAAGTTGGATGGTACCAACTACCCGTTATGGGCTTATATGATGCAACATGTGTTGGTTGCAAAAGGACTGTGGAACATTGTGCAGGGTGTTGAAAAACATCCTATCACACCTGCAACTGTTACAACTGCAGGTACTGAAGCTGATGCAGAAGGTGTCGAAGATGATGATATTCTACATATTCCTGTTCGTGCTGCGGTTTCTAATGCAGCTACTATAGATCAGATTCACTGGGATGGCAGAGATGTCTAGGCACATGCATTGATAGCTTTGTCTGTCAAGCGTGCCATTACTCCTCACATTCGCTCTTGCAAAACAACTAAGGATGCTTGGGATACACTTACCACATTGTACCAAGCTAGGAATGAGGCTCGTGTTGCTTACCTCTGAAAACACTTGGAGAGTGAGCAATTGAATGAAGGTGATTCTATGGACAGTTTCCTAACAAAGATCAAAGACTTGAAGGAACAATTGATTTCTACTAATGAGGTTATACTAGATAGCTCACTTGTGCAGACCGTTCTGAATGGTCTTCGTGATTCATATCAGAGTTTTGCTTCTACTCTTCTGTAAATGATTTGGCATGTGTAGTAAATGATTCTCAGGCTATGTCAGATGCAAAGCTTTGGCATGCATGATTTGGTCATCTGAATTTTGCTAGTTTGGTATGCCTGTAGAAATCTGAAATAGTGTCCTCTTTGCCCAAACTTGAGGCACCTGGAAAACATGTTTGTGAAGGCTGTATTTTGGGCAAAATGCAGCGTTCTTCCTTTCCAAAAGATGGCTAAGTTCAGGCTACTCAGAAATTGTAGCTTGTACATAGTGATGTCTGTGGTCCTATGCAGACACCTTCTTTTGGAAATTATCTTTACTTTGTGACTTTCATTGATGATTTTTCCAGGCATGCATGGGTATATACATTAAAGGCAAAGTCTGAAGTGATCATGTGCTTCAAACTGTTTTTGGTTTTGGCTGAATATCTATCAGCATGTAAAATGGGCACCCTCCATTCTGATCGATGGGGGGAATATATGTCTTCTGATTTTATGCATTTCTAGCTGAACGTGGGATAAAACACCAGTGTACAATGCCGTATACACCTCAACAAAATGGAGTTGTTGAATGAAAGAACAGGTCACTCATGGAGATGGAGAGGTGTATGGTCCAAAGTCAAGCTTTACCACATAGTTTCTTGCTTGAGGCTGTCATATGTGCAACATACGTACTGAACAGGTGTCCCACTAAAGCGCTGCAGTCTATCACTCCATATGAGGCTTGGCATGATCGGAAGCCATCTGTTTCTCATCTGTGTGTTTTTGGTTGTTTGGCATATGCATTAGTGCCTGAACAACATCACAAAAAATTGGATGATAAAGTAGTAAAATGTATTTTTGTTGGTTACAGTTCTGAAAGTAAAGGCGATCGTCTGTATCATCCACAGACTAAATGCATTCTGGTTAGCCGTGATGTTGTTTTTGTGGAAGATGCTATTCAGCCATTGCTTTCATGTACTAAGGAGACATCTGTTAGCTCCAAAGACATGTATGATACTTTGCTGCCTCTTTTTATAGGTGGACAATCTAGTGATGGTCCTAATGAGGCAACTTCTCAGCCTTTGTAGGTTTCATGTGATGATGCAGATAATTCCATTTCTCATGCAGATGTACATGATGCACTTATTGATGAGAGAGCTGATATTGAGCAGGCAAGAACTATGCCAAAATGGCTGGTGCAAACCTTGCGCGACAGCAAATTAGATGCAGCTCTGTCATATCGTACTTGATCAGGCTCTCATAGTGCCTCTTTTGCATCAGATTGCTATGCTATGGCTGCATCTAGTCTTTGTGATGAGAATGAGCCTATTTCGTTTGATGAAGCACAAAATTCAGAAAATTGGATGGCTACTATGCAATCTGAATATGATGCAATAATGAAGAATGGTACTTGGTCTTTATGTGACTTACCTCCTAGCAAGATGGCCATTGGCACTAAGTGGGTATACAAGCTGAAGTGTCAACCTGATGGTAGAGTTGACAGGTATAAGGCTAGGCTTGTTGCAAAGGGTTATGCACGGGAAAGAGGCATTGACTTTGATGAGACCTTTCCACCTACATGTTGTATGACTACTGTTCGGAGCATTTGTGCACTTGCAGACCATCGTACTTGGAATGTACATCAGTTGGACATTAAAACTGCATTTCTGAATGGTGACTTGCATGAAGAAGTGTATGTTTTTCAGCCTTGTGGCTTTGTGTAGAAAGGGCATGAAAACCAGGTGTGCAGGTTGAAGAAGGCATTATATGGTTTAAAGCAAGCACCACGTGCTTGGTATGAGAAGATACATGCTTATTTGATTGCACATGGTTTTGAAAACAGTACAACTAAAAGCATCTTATATGTTAAGCATAGCATGTGTATCTTGATTAATCCTAAAGAAGACATCAATAGTTCTTTCACCCAAGAGCACATACACAAGTGTACAAAATACCAAAATGACTAGTGAAGTCAACCTCTTTTGTGTCGGTCCTCTACCTTGTCTAGTAGCTTGCCCTTTTGTTCTCCTAGTTTCTCTATGTGCACTCTCTTTACATACTTCTTAGCACACTTTGTCACTCTTCTTGCACACCTTGCTTCTCTTCATGTACTATTCAAGTGTCTTGCTCTCTTTTGCTCCTTATTCTAACACCTTAGTCCAAGAATAAGAATGCCTTTGGCCATGTGTTGATTCCCCTCTTTATACGTTGCTTCAACTACTAGTGTATCGTGGTGCTTAGTTTGATGTCTCAAGCACCACTTCATGTTTAAGGCCAAGGACTCCCTATTTTTTCTTGTAGTGACTTTATGAGAAACAAAATTCTAAATGGGAATCCACTCATAACCTCTTGCATTATTCTTTCATTTCATATCCCTTCCACTTATGACCTTTATTTCTCCAATTTGTGTGCATGATGGAGGCTTCACCTAGTCTTTTCATAAAACTTAAATAACCTTGAAAACTCTCTAAAAGACCATTTTGCAACCTACATTTAACTTGAAAACCTCCAAAAAGACCATTTTGCAACCTACATTTACTTTTCCTACAAGGCCATTGTGAACAACTTGTTTGTCCATTATCTATGCACCGATGTACTTGGCGACTTGTGCACCACTTGTGCACCACTTTTCACTCATGGACCACTTGTGCTTCACTTTCAAACTCACCACTTTGACCATCTCAATAGTCATGTACAAAGAAAATGCTCTCTGCCTAAGGGTGCAACTCCCTATCACCATTGTTCCAACGCCAAAGATCATTACACAAGGGATTGTCATCACAATCACTCTGCTTTGATCCATATGATTGCAGCCTCTGTAAGAGAAGAAATTATGACTCCATAATCCTATGTTGCTTCATCATTTGTAGTACTTATGAGGACTAAGGCTAGGCAAGTGGTAGCAACTCATATAGAAGAGCAACCGTGAGTCAAGGAAAAAGAAGGTGGTAAGAGGGCTGATTTGGATCAAGGGATGGCCATTGAAGAAGCCTACTATAGGGTGATTACTTCACTAAAGGACCAACCTACTCACCCTTAGGAGAATATACAGGAGGTGAATATTGAAAAAATCTTGAAGGGAATTAACCACAAGGTCAATTTATTCCAACTTAAAAAAATGGATGCAAAAGTGAGAGATGATCTATTAAAAGTCATGCAGTCTCCTTATCTGAGCAAAAGTGAGATATGATCTATTAAAAGTCATGAAATGGATGCAAAAGTGAGAGATGATCTATTAAAATTCATGCAGTCTCCTTATCTGAGCCCACCACATAGAATAGATGTGTTCATTGTGGATTTTCTCCCTAGACCATCAACAAACTATAAAAGTTCTAGATTATTTGTTTCTAGAAAATGTGAAATTTTGACAGGTTTCATTGTAGATGGTGGCACTGGGATTTTCCTATGAAAAAATTAAATTTGGACCTCATAAAGGTAGAACCTTTTATTGTCACACTAGCACATCAACATCGAGTCACACCATTGGGCATCATTGAAATGATACCCATGATAGTTCAAGGTTGAGGCAAGCAAAAGCATTGCAGGATTGGGGGAGGTAATAGGTTCTGCATTCCTACAAAGGCTAATAATCAATTACAGATACACTTGGAGGAGGGACGTGATGCTCCCACCGCAAGTAGGTATAGAGTGGACACTTAGGTAATGCCTCCTCTACCTCATAAATATGATAATATGTTAAATTGGATGATGAATAGTGTAGAATGTTATAGAGTTGAAATAAGAGAAATCAGTGAGGATTCTATAGAGGAAGCACATGGAGGCGAAAAAGAGGTAAAAAGTGATAATTTGCACTTGAAAATTAAGGAAAAAGGTAATTCAAGTGATTACTGGAAACTCGATGTAGAAGCCAAAACTTGCTATCATAAAGCCCAAGTTGGGAACCTCTCTCAAGATGGACCTCATGAAGACCAATTTGGGCACCTCTCCTAGGGTGGCCGAAGTGGGCGTCACGAGGCCCAAGTTGGGCACTTCTCATAGAGTAGCCCAAGTGGGTGACAAGTCAAAGGCGGCCAAAGTGGCCAATTTGGGTGCCAAATTTTTGGTGGTCAAAATGAAGTTTTTGGGCGACCAATTTTCATGCAAGATGAACATAGGCAACTAAAATTTTGCACATCACAAGAAATTGGATGCCAAATTTTTGGTGACTTTGATGATGGGCCACTTCAAGGAAGGCATCTAGCAGTTTCTCAAAAGAGGTTTCAAATTGATCCTGGCTAAATGTCAGGTTTTCATCACCAAAGGTACTCTTCTTAGCCACATAGTTTTGGCCAAAGGGATAACTCTTGATCCAGCTAAAATATCCACCATCCTTTCCATGCGACTCTAGCAGAATCCTAAGGAAGTGCAAATAATTCTAAGCCATGTAGGGTATCATAGAAGATTTATATGAATTCACTTAGCTAAGCCTCTCTCAAAGCTCACGAGTAAGAAGATCCCTTTCTCTTAGAGTCTTGAAGTAGAAAGAGTATTGAGTGAGATAAAACTAAGGTTATGTAGTGTGCCACTTTTAACTGTTCCTAATTGGTCACTTGAGTTCCATGTGCATATAGATATGAGTTTTCATGCTATTGGAGGAGCCTTGGCACACCCATCAGCATACAAGGTAGAGCAACCTATTGCCTATGCAACCACATTTCTTACAAAGGTAGAAGGAAATTACAATGCTATAGAAAGAGAAAGTTTGACTATTGTGTTTGCACTTCAAAAGTTCTCGCACTATCTTCTAGGCATACATTTCATTGTTATGTCCAATCATCAACCACAATATTTTATTAATAAGCCTAGAGTAGCTCAAAGGGTTTGGCAGTGGCTATTGTAATTTTAAAAATATGATATGTCTTTGAGATTCACATGCAGCTAGGGAATGGACACTGCATGGCAAATTAGCTATCAAGGATGTCAAAGAGAGCAACAAGTATCAATGATGAGCCATCGAATGTTGGTGTAGGACAATCAACAATTGGTGATTAGGACAAAAGTTTGAAGACAAAGAATGAAGCAAAGATCAAAGTTTGAGGCTTGAAGATGAGTACATGACCAGAAGATGAAGACTTGTATATACATGTACATTAAACTTGTAATTAGTTCACTTATAACTTTGTAATGGTTACAAGTTTGTACATATTTGCATATATATATATATATATATATATATATATATATATATATATATATATATATATATATATATATATATATATATATATATATATATATATATATATAAGTAGAAAGTGGAGAAATATACAAGAGATGATGTGCAAAAAGATTTAGAAGTCATCAGAGACTTTAGAAAGTGAGAAGAACATGAATCATCAATTAGATGTATGATTTCTTTGAATAGAAGAAAGTTGCATCTCGATCTTTTGCTCAATGCTCCTTCTGTGTTTATCCTATTGAGGAATTCTTTTGTACAAGTCCAATTATATAGTTGAGTGACCTTTGTACAAGTTTTGAGAGTTTAATTGTAATCAGGTTGAAAGAGTTTTGAGTAGGAACATTTACATGTTTAAATGTGAAGAAGTGAAGACAGGTGTTGGTGCAAATTCGATGGTAAATTTTGATAAGATCTCCTCCATAGTGTAGTTTTTTTAGCAAGTAAGGACACATTCTTTAAGTTGAAAGATAAGCTACTTGTGGCCAAAGTCATTTGAATAAATGGGTTCTAGTTTGAGAAAACTATGCATTAGAAGTTACAGGTGTCAATGTCGATTACTTAGAAGAACAATTTTAGACATAGGTCTATTGTTTGGAGTAAATGTCAAGATTTACTAAACCGTTTGAAAAGTTTTGACCGGGAAAAGGTGCATAAATACTAGGCAATTCATACAAAGTTTCATTGAAAACTTTACATATTTGGTCAATCAATGACTAGATTAATTATAGCACACTTTCCTGCGATTTCAATGTTTCACAATTATCATAAGTTTGGTACTTTTTGGATCAAGTTTTGAGTTGTTCTTGATATAAAGGTGCTCTAACATCAAGGATAGCTTATTCTTTTGGAGATTAAGACTCTCCATCAATGGTATCAGAGTAGGAGTCATCAAAGTTGAAGAAAGGAGGAGCTCCACTGTTGTACTTATACAAAAATCAATCTTTGAATATTCAAAAGGTGAAAGGTTGAAGTGAAAGCTAGAGAAGGAGGCCTAAAACTATCAAGATGATCAAAAGAAACTACATTCAAAGTAAAGGTACATTCAGTATTCACAAAGCTTCATGAATTTATTGCACAAGTGAAGAAAGGATGAGAGATTCTCTTCAGATAGAGAAATTGGATAGAGAAAACTATCCTACTTGGTCACGATGAGGATGGAAGCTCATCTTATGAGAAAATATTTGATAGGATACATCATAGGTGAAGAGGAGAAACCAGAATTTAGGGATCCGAGTCTTCCAACTAGGGAAGAGCTCTCAGATTTGAAGACACGGATGAAGAAGGATGCTTAAGCAAGGAGCATTATTGACATGGGAGTTAATGATTACTTGCTACCTCATATTAGAGGACTCGAAAGTGCAAGTCACATATGGAATGCTTTGGAGGAGAATTTCCAAAACATTACAAAGTCAAGAAAGGCATCTTTATGGGCAGAGTTCACCACATTCAAGAAGAAGGCTTCTCAATCTATTTCTAATTATGTAGCAAGAATGAAGCATATTGCAGATGCATTAGGAGTAGTTGATGAAGAAATTGAAGAGGAAAAATTGGTAAGACAAATTCTCACATGTTTGAGAGGAGATGAGAAATGGAATCCTTTCATTTCATCCACTGAATTGTCACTAGATCATTTCACTCCTGATTTGAATCAGCTGCTAGGACATATGCTAACCTTTGAGCAGGATATCAAAGGTGATGTTGATAAAAGTATAGGTCAAGCAATGTATTCAAAGGACAAGAAGAAGATTAACAAAGGCAAGCAACAATTGAATGAAGATGAAGGTACTACTAGCCAAGCCAACTTCCTAAGAGGAAGAGAAGGTGGCAAAGGAAGAGGAAGAGGCAGAAGCAGCAAAGATGGTGTCAAAGCTTGCTAGATATGTGGTAAGACTAATCATTTAGCTCATGAATGTTGGCATAATAATCATAATGGTGGAGGATATAAGCAGAACTTCAATTCCAGAGGAAGAGGTAATAGAAATCAGAGAGGAAATTTCAGAGGTAGAGGTAATAGAGGTTACTTTGGAAGAAATGTAGGTAGAGTCTTCCAAAGTCAATCCTACAATAATACATACCAACTATGCTTCATATCTGAAGGATGATTCAACCTTAATTATGAATGCAACTTGTGAAAGACAAAGTGAAGATCAAAGAGTCTTCTACATAGACTCAAGGTGTAGCAATCACCTGAGTGGCATCATAGCTTTGATGACTGATTTGGAGAATAAAGTAAGTAATAATGTGGTTCAAACAGGTGACAACACAAAGCACAATGTGAAGTCCATTGGATCAGTGAAGGCTAAGGATGGACCTACTCTTCTGAGTAAGGTTCTGTATGTTCCCACAATTCTAAAAAATCTGATAAGTGTAGGGAAAATTGTAGAGAAATGTTATGAACTAAGGTTCACTAATGATGGAGTTTTTGTGGAAGACCCTAGCAATGGGTATAAAAAAATTGTTTCAGGAAAGAAAGAAGGAAGGCTATTCACATTGAAGATTCAAGGCAATGTAGGTCATGCTTTGTTCACTTATGGAGGACATAAGATCTTTGAGTTAGATCTTTGGCACAAAGACTTGGACATTTCAATGAAAGAGGTATTAAGGATATGATTAACAATGGTTCAGTTCTTGGATTACCTAATGTTGCAGCTCAACACATGACATATAGATGTGAAGCATGTCAACTAGGTAAGGCTCATAAACAATCATATAATAAGCATGGTTTCATGTATTTAGAGAAGCTTGAATTGGTACATACAGATGTGTGGGTTGATGTTGATGATGCTACCAGGTGGATCACCATGTATGTGATCAAAGATAAATTAGAGGTGCTTAATGCATTTAAACATTACCATGTGTATGCAGAAAGAGTTTCAGGGCAAAAAGTGAAGAGACTAAGGTCAGATGGAGGGGGAGAGTATTTCTTTAATGAGTTCAGTGATTACTTATGGAATGCAGGTATAAAAAGAGAAGTTAGTTGTAGGTACTCTCCTCAACAAAATGGTTTAGCATAAAGGAGAAATAGAACTCTTGTTGAGTTTTAAATGTCAATGATGAAGGAGAAAAATTTCCCTAATTATTTATGGGCTGAGGCTGTAAATACAACTACATACTTGGTTAAAAGGCTACCATGTAAAGCTTTGTAGGGTATGAAACCTTATGAGGCATGGTGGGGTAAGAGATCTACCTTAGATCATTGCAAAGTATTTGGATGTTTGGCTTATGCATATGTGCCATCTTAGTTGAGGCATAAATTGGAACCTAAAGTTGATAAGTATGTGTTCATTGGTTATGATGATAAGAAGATGGGTTATAGATTGTGAAGTCCATCCACAAAGCAATTCCTTGTGTCAAACGATGTTACATTTGATGAGCAAGGTACTTGGTATGCAAATACAATTAATATTCATGCAAGTGATCAAGAAGTCATGACCCAAAGAAAGGGGAAATCAAAGATTGAAATTCATGATGATGAAGAAATTGGTGATGCTGAGATTGATAATGAAGAGATTCCAAGGTATGATCCAGAATATGAAGAACCAGAGACTTCAAAGAGTGGAGAAGCTAGAAGTTCAACAAGGAACAGAAAGCAACCCATAAGGTACAGTTATGATACTTCATTCTTGACCACTAAAGATTATGCTTATATGGTGAAAACATAGGAAGACCCTTCTACATATGAAGCAACAAAAGGTAAGAAAAATTGGAAGAAAGATATGCAGGATGAGTATGATGTTGTTGCTCTAAGGGTTGCCCATAATTTTTCTCATGCTATGGCATCCTTTAGCCCTCATGAAAAACCCTTCTTTTTTGTAAATTAGGAGATGTCCATGTGAACACTCTCCTAAAAGCCCTTTTTGATATTTCCTCTAAGTCTATGGTATTGAAGCCTTTTTTGAAAACTCCTTTTTGCACAAATACCAAAAATCCTCACGTAAGAATTCTCCATGCGCTCTCTCTCTCTCTCTAGGTGGTTAGTCTCATATCACATAAAGATTCTTTTCTTGATTTAGCACATGTGGTCTTTTGACCACATGTTTTTATTCACATATGCCTCTCTTCTCTATATAAAGAAGAGCCTCATTTGTAAAAAGGAGGTCCCTTGGCCATGGCCTTGGCCTCCATTTTGGTAATGGAAGAAGGTGTCATTTGTTACTCTCTTGCCTCCTTGTGTGCAATGGCGTTGGTCTTGGTGTATGGATTTGCATGTGTGTGTGCATGGTTGGGAGGATGTTCCCCTTTGCTCCTTGTGACGTTGGCCATTGTTGCCATTGCTCCATGAGCGTGGGTGAACCTCTCCTCTCATTCTTTGCCCCAACTTGGAGAAACCTCTCACTTCCATGTGAGGCGGTTAGGGTTTGTTGCTCCCCTTTTCTCAACAATTTTGGCGTCGTTGCCGGGGACGTCGGCCTTTAGCCGTTGGTTTTTTCAAGTTTGCGTGTCCATACTTCGTGAGATGCACCTTGGCACTTGGAGGAGGATGAATATGTGTGGCCTTCGGTTGGCCTAGGGTACCTCTCTTCTTTTAATTTTTGAGTAGTTTTTTTTTGTTTGTGGCATAAAAACACCCCCTTACCCCCTTCTTTCTCTCACACACATCTCCACACAGACATTTGGGCATCAACCCCATCTCTATCCTTTCTTGAAAATTGATGCTTGCATTGGAAAAAGGGGGTGGGTAGTTACCCTTTGTTATCCCTCCCTCTCATCCATGAAAGATTTCGCAGATGTTTTCTTTTATTGTTGCAAAATGAAAAAAAAAAAATATAACGCTCAAATCAAGATGCAATACAAAATTTGATGTGGGGGGTACGTGGGCTTCAATGTTGACAGAGGTATGTTGAGAGAGTTAAGTGCCTCCCATCTCCATCTTTGGCCGTTTAATGCCATTGGGCTATCGTATGTGTGTTGGTGGGGAAGTAATCACTTCTCCCTCACCCGACTGCTGGTTCAGTGAGCAGGGGAGTCTTTTGGTTCCTTCCCTCTACCTTATTCGAGTGCGTCCTGGGGTTGAGCTCCCCCTCCAAGCTCCCTCGCATGGCCTCTATCAATCGGCATCAACACCAAACCAGGCGGTGCCCCACTCTGTGATTTTTCGCAGCTACGGTGTTGGTGACACATGAGCCATGCGCTCTGCTCCACCTCTTATCATCTCTGATCGTCTGTATTCAACCTGTGAGTTCTTCTAATGGCAGTTCTTCTGCTTTTCCTTCTTCTTGGCGGCCTGAGGAGAGGCGCATAGCAAGTCGTGTTGGGCCTTTCTCCAAGGCATTTTTTAGTGTTTCAGGAAAGTCACCTCTGGCACTCCCATACTTGATGCACCTGTGTGTATTAGGTTCAGCCGTTGTCAGATCCTCTCATATGGTTTTTGGTGCTGTTGGAGACTCCTTGTCGAGCTCGGGCTTCAGTTGTGTGTGTCATTTGGCATGCGCTTGGTTAGTTGTCTCTCTCTTAGCACCTGCGCTTGAGCTATTGTTTCACATCCTCTTCTTTAAACACGAATCAGTACCACCAGAGTTTGTTCTTGATTTGGCTCGCATCCTTTGCACCCCTGTGTTCAAGATATTTTTCTACAGGTGCTCTGGATCTGGATCTTTTGGGCTGCGCCAGGCATATGTGAGGAGGAGATGAATTTATCAAGTTTAAAGCTTCGGTCAACATTATTTCAGATCTTCCACTCAAACTTTCCGTGCCTGGCAAGGACAAAAGGTCAGTATGGCTTGTGTGACCCCAAAATATCTTGGGAGTGACGGTTTGCTGTCTGTTACACAATGATGGGGTTGCGCTGGTTTATTGGGATGTTTACCCCTTTCTGTAGCCCATTCCTTTCTACACTGCCATAATGCCATGGCTTCTTCTGCGCATAATGGCATGTGGGTTGGACCATGTTCTCTCCGGTGCCTCCTGTTGCA
Source organism: Ceratopteris richardii (assembly GCA_020310875.1). Lineage (NCBI taxonomy): Eukaryota > Viridiplantae > Streptophyta > Polypodiopsida > Polypodiales > Pteridaceae > Ceratopteris > Ceratopteris richardii. The sequence continues at coordinate 68,146,769 of CM035423.1, forward strand.
TGCTCTGAAAGAAACTCAGGAACTTCCCAACAATCGCAGAATCGCATTGGACACTCGACATTTTTCTGTGATGTTGGAGGTCTGATCTATTAGAACTTCTGATTGGTCTTCTGTGTGGGCCTGTGTCGTCAATTCACTGAGAAGCCTCATGGGCTTTCTGTCATCAACTGAAGGTGGTTACACGAGCACGCGTCTTGAGGGGACTATGTTGTAACCTTTAAGGCTCTATTTTTGATATAGTACGGTTTCAATCGTCGGCCTGTAAGGATGCCCTGTTGATATGTTGTCCACTGTTCACGTGTTTGGCTTTCGAGGCTCTTTACAGCATTTCATAGGCCTGTTGTCTGATTCCGAGTTACTTCAGGCATTTGTTAACTTAACCATGTCTACAATCTGTTGTGCAAGCCAAGGAAGAGCACCATGAATGGAATAAGTTTTTTTATGACTGTGGTAAGCACCAAGTTTCCTTCTCCCCACCACCTGCTCTTGTATTTTGGTTCACTATGTTTCCATCTCTCTCTCATGGGTACACTCTGAAATCTTTCTCTGAAATGTTTGACCAAATTTGGCCATCCCGCAGAATAATTCATCGCAGTTTTTGCACCTCTATGAGCAGAAAAAAAAAATTATGAACTAGCATCAAGTTGAAGTATGCGAGGGTCTGTAAACTTTAAACAAAGTATTAATTGGTATTCTGATACGTAATACCTCAAGGAGGTGTTGCGCTTGTAACCAAGTACTCAAAGAATATTGGGGCATCAAATATTCACGATTCAACTATTGAAGTGGCATGCTCTCTATTTGTACACCATTTTTTGGCACATACGTGTATCTAATGCTACTTTTCCATGATTAAGCCGCTGTTTTTTTTCTCAATTTTAATGTTGTTGATTGCGGTACTTAAGCTGTCAATTATCGAAAGACTCATGAAGGGAACCACGATCATCTGTGCCACTTTGTTCTCGCATACATTATGATGGTTTTGGTTTGACACCAAATTATTTAGAATCTTTTTTTTTCATTCACTATGACAATGCAAGATCAACTCCCGCGGCCTCCTCTTGAAGGGGGAAATGCTAAAAAGTGTTCTGTTCATGGGTCACACAAGGTTGTAGTGAATTTTTTGTTTTTGGAACAACACCTTGTAGTAAGGAACATAATCATGTAGGAAGATCAATAGCGTGCCGAACCTATGAACAATAAATGAATTCTTTTAATACCTCTAATGACGTTGAATTATTGAAGGTAAGAGGCACATAAAGCATTATATGGGTATGTCCTATCTCATGTTTACACGGTATGCTGTGATTTTTTTTAAGTTAAGAACCCTTCATCATATGTGACAATCATGCTTATACCTATTTAGATGTTTTTTACTCATCAAAGTTTGCAGGCATACTATGGGCATGTCTTTGGTGCCTTTCTCAGAAGTTCTTGGAATAGGCACGTAAGGAGCGAAGCTTTGGGGTAAGCAAGACTGCCAATATTGCAGATCTTAAAGTATTCATTTACAAAGATTTTCTCACGTAAACCCTCATAGGGGAACGATTTGGGGTTGTTGAACTTTGCATGTGAATTACCTAAACTATATATTTTTTTCTCTTGGTTGTAATGAATCTTTTGCTCATCCATGAGAGTTTCAGACATGTTGACTGGCCCTAGGTTTTGGATATATCACTGCTTTACTACATGATGATCTACTAATTCTTTTGTGATAGGATCAAGGAAGTCGAGACACTCACTCATTGATTAAGACTTGAAATATATGCCATGCTGGGAGACTCAGACAATTGTGGATGCTCTCAAGTTTTCATGAGCAAGAGTACCTCGAATGCGAAAACATTGTGTGAGGGATCATGTCCAAAATGTGTGGTCTTCTTATCTATACGCTCTGTACTCCTTGACTGCAGGAATGACATTTCTGAAGCTTGGCGGCATGTTTGTCTCAGCCACACTTCCATCAAGGTGCAACAAGGAACTAAAATAGGTCTTCTAAAATACCATGGTGCCATCTTAAGCATGGATAGAACATTTTTCTGTTGGTTAGGATTTTTTAGGAGTGTAGATGGAACCATTAATGCCTTGGCTCTTTGAACCACAGATAGTCTCTCAGAACATTACTCAGACTTGAGTTTTGAATTGTGGGATGTACTTCCCTCTAGAACGCGGCAGAGATGTAGGTTGTAGGTGACTCCTCAGATCTCCATCTCTGTCACAAGGTGGGTAGTTTGCGTCTTCTATTCTCTAGGAACCTTGCACTTGGTCCTTTGCATAATTTGCTTGTCTACTGTCACACCACCCGAGGGCGGCTTTAGGTTTTCCCTGAGAGGCTAAGAAAGTCGAGGACTACTCAAAGATCTCTGACGAATAGTGTTTGTTTCCCTCATAAAGATAAAGCCAATACAAAAGTTCCACATGGGTCCTATTTACCTTATGATCTTTATTTTCCACTAATCTTTCTTGTATGGCTTAAAGTTTTGAATGGTAATCTGTAATAAAGGAGGGCAAAGGGATTATTTCGGTACTTGCTTTGTCTCCCACGTATGAGTGTCAAAACATTGAAAGCTCTGTGGCACCATTCCAAACTTAGTTCTTGACATAGTTTTGTTGCGATCATGTGTTCTGTTGTGATCATGTGTTCAGTTGTGGAAAAGAAACTTGTGGCATCATATGATTGAAGCGGGACTGCTCTAACTAAGGACCCAACTTGCCTACAGACATCCTAATGTGAATTGCATTAACTTCGTGATAACTAACTGAACTTTCTATTTTTTTTTCTGGAGGCATGTATTAGGAAATGACTATTCAAACGACATGAAGTTGCATGACCGACCCTGGGCTAACACATAAAACATGGTGTATGACCTTTGGAATTCATATTGTTGTAGAACTTACTCTCTCATAATGGATGAGTTTTGAGTTACTTGCAGGATTGATATTTTGGTTCCATCGGTACTCAGAGTGAACTCCTATTTTCTTCGAATATGGCTATAAAAGTTTCTTAAGATGCACATTTTTAATTAATGATTGTATGAGTTTTTACCTGACATTTATAGAATGGAGCACTGCAGGCATTCATGACAATTGAAGGCACACCTCCACTCCAAAGTTTTGAGGACTGGACCAAGTCCTAGCCCTGGAATAATTCTCTTTACCGTGCTTTGTGATATGTTTTGCTGACTTAGCATAATGAACAAAGATTATAAATGTTGGATGAATGTGAGTTGTATAGGAATCTGCAGAAAAGATTCATGTCCAGGATTGTGGCATTCCCATCACTCCTTGCTGACTATAAAATTCATGATAACTATGAGCATTCTTGCAGGATTTCAGGAGAAGGTCTTGAGGATATCTCCTTCTTGAAAACCAAGGAGTCACTAGGTGGATTCAGCCCTGTTCTGAACTTAATTAAGCATGAAGAAACAAAGGATGGAGTAATTGTTTTTTGCCAGGGAATTCACTCACTGGTTTCACAATACTCAAATGGGTCTCATTTATTCATTTGCTCAAAAATTTCTTGGATTGGTATAGATCAAAGAGGAGGATCATTGTGTCTCCTAAATTTCAGGGATAACTGTTGGTCCATTTGCTAAATGCTTCTATGATTCGGAGATTAGAATGAGCCTTACAGGGTTAACACTAACTGAACATGTCCTAGGATTGTGGCCCTCATTTCCACTTTCTCTGTTTTGTAAGGATTGATGTGCACTTGGTTTAAAAGTTCACGTTTTGTATCTCTTTGACAGGCAAAGAAAAGCTCAGGAGGACATGAAGAGTCAGTCCTATAGGACTTGATGTTCCTTGAAGTGAAAACTACCAATTAAACTAAATGTTATATTCTACCTCTTTTCAGAACCAGTCTACTCATGTTTTGTATGTTTCATTTCAGGTTCTTGGGAGAGGTTCTATCAGCCCTTCTTGGGACTATATGGTGGGATGCATGCTGGGCTGACTGCCCCCCCAAGGGGATTGTGTCACCCAGCTGTAAAGACTGAAGAGTTGCAGATCGAAGGATGGACTGAGGGCTTGCAGTATTGCAGATCTGAAAGATTGAAGGCTGGTGTGTTGCAGGTTCAAAGATCAATGAAGAGTATGGAGACCTGAAGACTGCAAACTGCATAATGGAAGATTTGCAGACCTGGAGCTTTTCAAAATTGAAGACTCAAGCTTGATCCAGTTCAGTTGTGTATGATCTTTCCTCTTAGCTTTGTCGAGGACGACAAAGTCTAGGAGAGGGATGAGTGTTGCTCTAAGGGTTGCCCATAATTTTTCTCATGCTATGGCATCCTTTAGCCCTCATGAAAAAACCTTCTTTTTTGTAAATTAGGAGATGTCCATGTGAACACTCTCCTAAAAGCCCTTTTTGATATTTCCTCTAAGTCTATGGTATTGAAGCCTTTTTTGAAAACTCCTTTTTGCACAAATACCAAAAATCCTCACGTAAGAATTCTCCATGCGCTCTCTCTCTCTCTAGGTGGTTAGTCTCATATCACATAAAGATTCTTTTCTTGATTTAGCACATGTGGTCTTTTGACCACATGTTTTTATTCACATATGCCTCTCTTCTCTATATAAAGAAGAGCCTCATTTGTAAAAAGGAGGTCCCTTGGCCATGGCCTTGGCCTCCATTTTGGTAATGGAAGAAGGTGTCATTTGTTACTCTCTTGCCTCCTTGTGTGCAATGGCGTTGGTCTTGGTGTATGGATTTGCATGTGTGTGTGCATGGTTGGGAGGATGTTCCCCTTTGCTCCTTGTGACGTTGGCCATTGTTGCCATTGCTCCATGAGCGTGGGTGAACCTCTCCTCTCATTCTTTGCCCCAACTTGGAGAAACCTCTCACTTCCATGTGAGGCGGTTAGGGTTTGTTGCTCCCCTTTTCTCAACAGATGCATTAATGGAGAATGAGACATGGGATTTGGTTCCTAAACCAAATATTCAGAAGATCATTGGATGCAAATGGGTCTACAAGACAAAGGGCTATGTAGATGCAAGTGTGTCTAGATATAAAGCTAGACTTGTTGTCAGAGGGTATGCTCAAACATATGGTATAGATTATGATGAGACTTATAGTCCTGTGGCAAAGATGAAAACTATAAGGACTCTCATAGATATTGCTGCATGTAAAGGCTGAAAGCTATGTCAATTAGATGTAAAGAATGATTTTCTAAATGGTTACCTTTCAGATGATGTTTTCATGGAGGAACCAGCAGGTTTCAAGGATAGAAGGTATCCTTTAAAGGTACAGACGAGAAGGGCATACAAAGTCTTAAGAAGCAAATGGAGAAATAGTTCAAGATTAGTGACTTCAGAGACTTGTCCTATTTCTTGGGCATGGAGATTTCATATACTTAACATGTAGTATATGTAACTCAAGAAAGGTATTTGAAGAACTTGCTAATCAAGTATAAAATGGAAGATTACAGGGTAGCACCTACTCCAATGGAGGTGAATCACAAATTGAGCAGATATGGAGGAGAAGAAATCAAGGGCATGAAGCTATATCAAATTCTAGTTGGTAGTTTAGTCTATGCTACATTAACTAGGCCTTATTTTTCATATGTAGTTGGAGTGTTGTCTCAATTCATGCATTGTCCTAGGAAACAACATTGGGTTGTAGGACAAAGGGTGCTAAGATACATTAAGGGTACACTCAAAGAACGTTTGTATTATGGATTCACATCAGATACAAACATGAAGATATATAGTGATACAGATTGGGTAGGTAATATTAATGATAGAAGGTCAACCTATTGGTATCAATGTTATGTGGGAGATAAGTTAATCTCTTGGTGTTCTAAGAAGCAACATACAATTGCTTTGTCATCGACAAAAGCAGAGTATAAGGGTATGGTTTGTTGGAGAAAGTCTATGACAAGCCTAATTATTGGCTTGAGTCATCAAAAGGCTTAGAAACATGAAGGAAATGTCTACTCCTTCTAGAGTTCACTTGTGAACTCCCTCTTGTAATTTTTTAGTCTTTACTTGATGTAAAAGTAAAGGGAATCTAAAGTGGTTGAGTCTACTTGATCAAAAAGGGAAAGAAAATCCACAAATTCATGATTGAAGGTAGTTGGAGAATCCAATCAATTACTAATAGATTGGAGAGTGATTGTAGGAAGTTAGGCTCCCAAGATTAACTATAAATACATGGTAGTTTTAGTCGTGGTTAAGAGAAGACCTCCATGAGTTGAGCTTTATGCCATATCAAGGTGTGGTTTCAAGGCACACATATATATCAGTAAGTCCGTTGTATTTTACAATCAATATAATTTCATTTTCATGACCATTTGAGTTCATATTTTCATTTTCTTGTGAAGTATACTGTTCACTGCCATATCTCTCCATTTTCTCAGTCAGATTGCAGAGATGATTTCTCTAATCTTGATGGATTATTTTCCATGATTCAAATTGGTACTGTTAGCTCTCTAAGCCTACTACATGCTCAGCAATTTTCATTGTATTTGGATTTTTTAATCTTTAGTTATGATCATTTGAAGTCAACTATGTCACCTCATTTTCTTCTTCTCTACTAGCACTCTCTCATAATAGTCACTGTGTTAGAGCTATTTCTCAGTGTGTACTTCACCATTTTTCATGATGTAAAGCTTGTTACAGCCCTCATACTGTCCAATATATGCCTACAAATTTTCATGATCAATCGTGCGATATCTCCATTTTACTGTGCACGGGTCTGAGTACTATTGTAGCCCGAAAAAATCGGGGTCATCCTATCACTCGCTAAACTTCTTTCTCCTTGTGCAATCCATCATTTTGGTTGAGATAACTCTTGATTGTTAGCTTACTAAGTTAATAAGAGTTCCCCAAAAGGAATTAAGTTAAGTGTTGTTGTGGTTAGAGAATTGATCAAAACTTTGGACAGGTGTATGAACATAAATAACGAGTTTTCGGCTCTTGAATCTACTCCAACTTATCTATTTTGATTCAACTTTTTGAGAGTGATCTTCCAAGATACATAGGGTATTTAATACATCCTTTGGCAAGCTAAAAAGGGCCCACCAAATATCTTTGGAGTCCATTTGGCTGGTGTAGTGAAACGTTTTTTGCAACACCACTTCATCTTCATCAACTACAAATCCATCTCTTCACAGTGACAAATGGATTTCCTTCATCAATTGACAAATTGGATAGAGGTAACTACTCAGCCTGGTCATTAAGGATGGAAGCTTATCTTCAAGGAAGGAATTTATATGGTTATATAGTTGGAGATGAAGTTATGCCAAGTTTTAGGAACAAAAGTCAACCAACACAAGAAGAGCAAGGAAGATTGAGCAAATGCTGCTCCAATGATGCACTTGCAAGGTCTTATCTCCTCAACTCTATCTCAAAGCTCTCTTGCCTCACATTAGAAGTTGTAAAACATCTCAGGAAGTGTGGAATGCACTTGAAGCTTTCTTCTCTTCAAGTACAAAGGCCAGGAAGCATCAACTATGGCTAGACTTCACAACTCTCAAGAAAGATCCCAAACAAAATGTGACTGATTTTTTCACAAAGCTCAAGGACATAGTAGATCATTTGGGAACCATTGGAGAGGTAATAGATGAAGAAAAAATTGTAAGGCAAGTCATCAATGGCTTGAAGGTAGATGACAAGTGGGAAGCATTCACCATAGCTATGGATCTATACATGGATATGCATGTGCCAGATTTCAACACACTCATAGGACAACTACGTACTCAAGAGGCCAAGCTCATCAAGAATGAAGAAGCTCCAAAGGTAATCAATCTTCAACCTTGTCTACTAATGAAAGCAAGTCAAAAGAAAACAGAGGAAGAGGAAAGAAAGTCGATGATGAAGCACATACACATCAAACTAACTATGCATGTAGAGGAAGACATGGTAGAGGTAGAGGCAAAGGAGGAAGACAAGGTAGGGGAAGATCCCAAGACTCTAATTCATGCTCTATTAACTAATCATACCGTTGAAAATTTCTTAAGTAATTCCAGGAATCAAAGAGGTAGAGGCTACAATAGAGGAAGTTATGGCTACTCAAGGGGAAGGTTCAACAATTACCATGGCAACTACAACAATTACAACCATTAAGACTATCAAGGAGGCAATAGAGGAAGAAGAGACTTCAATAACTACACAAAAGACTCAAATCAAGAGGACTCATTGCTAATCATGAATATGGTCATGCCACAAGGTAAAATTGATGAGCATGTTTTCTACATAGATTCAGGTTGCTCCAATCATGTGGTAGGAAATGTGGCCCTCCTATCAAATTTAGAAGATCCAAGGAACAAGCATGAGGTACAAACAAGAGATGATACAAGACACCTTGTGGAGAAAAAAGGAAGTGGCAAAGCACTTGATGGAAACATCAACTTACTCATCAAGGTACTCTATGTCCCTACCATTACAAAGAATTTGAGAAGTGTTGGGTAGATAGTAGAGAAAGGGTTGCAAGTCAGGTTCACAAAAGCAAGAGCAAAGGTATGGGTTTGATACTTCCCTAGTCATTAAACATTCAATCTATCTAGCACATGACATAAATCAAGAGGAACCTTCAACATTTGAGGAAGCAAAGAAGAAATCAGAATGGAAGCATGCAATGGAAGAAGAAATTGAAGCTCTTGAGGAGAATAACACTTGGGAATTGGTTCCCAAGTCTCCATCAATGAAAGTGATAGGCTCAAGGTGGATCTACAAAGTGAAGAAGAACTCAGATGGCTCCATTAACACGTATAAGTCAAGGCTTGTGGCAAAAGGCTTTGCACAAACTCAAGGAATTGATTATGAGGAGACCTTCTCTCCTGTTGCAAAGATGCCTACTATTAGGGTTTTGCTTAGTATTGCCTCTTCCAAGAATTGGAAGATACTTCAATTGGATGTAAAAAATGCATTTGTTAATGGATGGATAACAGTAGAGATATATATGGCACAACCACCTAGTTTTGAGAATCACATATATCTTGATTATGTGTGTAAACTTAATAAATCTTTATATGGACTCAAACAAGTCCCAAGGGCTTGGAATCACAGGCTTGTCTCATTCTTGCAGGACAAAGGATTTCAACCTAACAAGACAAATCCATCAATATTCGTAAAAAGGAGTAATTAAGTCATCTATTTGTGTGTGTATGTAGATGATATTATACTTACAGGAAATGATACAGATGGCATGAAGAGAATCAAAGAACAGATGAGAGAAGAATTCAAGACAAGTGATTTGGGTCCACTTACTTACTTCTTAGGATTGGAAGTTGTCTACAAATATCATGGTTTGTTTCTTACTCAAAGAAAGTACATTAAAGACATGTTGGCGAAATTCAAGATGGGAGATTGTAGGATTGTAGGTACTCCAATGGAGGTTAATCATAAATTGAGCTCACATGAAGGTGAACTCATAGAAGATGCCTTGTGGGTAGTTTGAACTATGCAACATTGACAAGGGTTGATATATGTTATAGTGTGAGTGTGCTAAGTGAATTTATGCACACACCCAGGAAGCCTCACATGGAGGATGCCAAGAGGATACTTAGATATCTCAAAGGGACCATGAGTGAGGGGCTATATTACCATTATGTATCTGATTTAAGTTTGAAATTGTTCTCTGATGCAGATTGGGTTGGCTCCAAGGAAGAGAGAAGGAGCACCTCAAGTTATCTTACCTTTGCAGGTTCAAAACTTGTTTCATGGTCATCCAAGAAGCAACCCACAATTGCTCTCCCTTCTACTAAAGCTGAATACGGAGGCCTTGCTATAGCTACTCAAGAAGCTATGTGGATGAAGAAACTATTCACAGATCTTGGATTGGAATTTGGGACTCCAAATATTTTGGGTGACAATACGAGTTCTATTCACTTAGCTGCTGATCCAATTTTTCATGCAAGGACTAAACATATTGAAGTTCATTATCGCTATGTAAGAGAGAAGGTTGTGAGCAAGGAGATTCAAATATCATACGTGCCCATTCTTCAACAATGTGCAGATATTCTAACCAAAGCATTGGATGGTACAAAGCTTTGCAAATTGAAGGCTATGATAGGTTTACAAGTAATCTTGGAGGATTGAAGACCTCAAGCATACTTGGCTTGAGAGGGAGCTGTTGGAGCAAGCCTATGACAAGTCTAAGTATTGGCTTGAGTCATCAAAAGGCTTAGAAACTTGAAGGAAATGTCTACTCCTTCTTGAGTTCACTTGTGAACTCCCTCTTCTAATTTTGTAGTCTTTACTTGATGTAAAAGTAAAGGGAATCTAAAGTGGTTGAGTCCACTTGATCAAAAAGGGAAAGAAAAGCCAAACATTTGTGATTGAAGGTATTTGGATAATCAAATCTATTACTAATATATTGGAGAGTGACTGTAGGAAGTTACGCTCCCAAGATCAACTATAAAGACATGGTAGTTTTAGTCGTGGTTAAGAGAAGACCTCCATGGGCTGAGCTTTATGCCATATCAAGGTGTGGTTTCAAGGCACACATATGTGTCAGTATGTCCATTGTATTTTACAATCAATATACTTTCATTTTCATGATCATTTGAGTTCATATTTTCATGATCTTGTGAAGTGTATTATTCACTGCCACATCTCTCAGTTTTCTTAGTTAGATTGCAGAGATGATTTCTCTGATCTTGGTCAATCATTTTCAGTGATTCAACTTGGTAAAGTTAGCTCTCTAAGTCTACTATATGCTCACCAAGTTTCCATTTATTTGCATGTTTTAATCTTCATTTATGATCATTTGAAGTCAACTATGTCACCTCATTTTCTTCTTCTCTACCAACACTCTCTTAGAATAGTCATTTTGTTAGAGATTTTACTGAGTGTTTACTTGAAAATTTTTCATGCTTTAAAGCTTATCAGAATTTACACACTATCTAGTATATGCCTACAAAGTTTCATGAGCATTGGATTCTTTAATTGTGAGATATTTCTATTTTAATGCGCACGGGTCTGAGTACTGTTGGAGCCCGAGAAAATCGGTGTCATCCTATCACTTGCTAAACTTCTTTCTCCTTGTGTAGTCCATCATTTTTGTTGAGATAACACTTGATTGTTAGCTTACTAACTTAATAAGAGTTCCCCAAAAGGAATTAAGCTAATTGCTGCTGTGGCCAGAGAAGTTTTCAAAACTTTGGACAGGTGTATGAACATAAATAACAAGTTTTTGGCTCTTGAATCTACTCCAACTTATCTATTTTGATTCAACTTTTTGAGAGTGATCTTCCAAGGTACATAGGGTTTCTAATACATCCTTTGGCAAGCTAAAAGGGCCATCCACATATCTCTAGAGTCCATTTGGCTAGTGTAGTGCAAAGTTTCTGCAGCACCACTTCATCTTCATCAACTAAAAATCCATCTCTTCACATGGTTGAAGCTACAAAGGAGGTCATATGGTTGAAGATTCTCATGAAGAGTTTCGACATCGTTTAGAGTACACCCACTGTTCATGGAGATAATATGAGTTCATTGTATCTAGCTGCTAACCCTGTTTTTCATGCTAGGACTAAACATATTGAGATCAAATATCATTTCTTGAGAGAGAAGGTGATTGATAAAGAAATTGAAGTCATACATACTTCTACAAAAGATCAGATTACAGATATGTTAATCAAAATCTTGGATGGAGCTAAGTTGGAGAGGTTCAAAGACATGGTAGGTATCAAGAAGATGGAGAAAATCACAATTGATGATTGAGGGGAAGTTGTTGGTGCAAGAAAATCAACAATTTGTGATTAGGGCAAAGGTTTGAAGACAAACAATGAAGCAAAGATCAAAGTGTGAGGCTTGAAGATGAGTACATGACCAAAAGATGAAGACTTGTATATACATGTACATGAAACTTGTAATTAGTTCACTTATACCTTTGTAATGGTTACGAGTTTGTACATATATTCCTATATATATACAAATTGAAAGTCAGGAAATATAGAAGAGATGACGTATGAAAAGATTTAGAAGTCATTAGAGACTTTAGAAAGTATGAAGAACATGAATCATCAATCAGAGGTATGATTTCTCTAAATAGAAGATAGTTGCACCTCGATCTTTTGCTCAGTGCTCCTTTTTTGTTTATCCTATTGAGGAATGATTTTGAAGAAGTTTAATTCTATATGTGAGTGACCTGTGTACAAGTTTTGAGAGTTTAATTATAATCAGAACGAGAGAAGTTTAAGTAGGAACATTTGCATGTGTAAATGTGAAGAAGTGAAGACAAGTGCTAGCACAAATGCGATGATAACGTTTTGATCAAATCTCCCTCCAGAGTGTAAAGTTTTGAGCAGTTAAGCACTCATTCTTTAAGGTGAGAGTCAAGCTACTTGTGGCCAAAAGAATTTGAATAAACGGGTTCTAGTTTGAGAGAACTATGCTTTAGAAGTTAGAGGTGTCAAAGTCGATTACTCAAAAGAATAGTTTTAGACATAGGTGTATTGTTTGGAGTAAATCTCAAGACTTACTAAACCTTTTGAATAGTTTTAACTTGGAGAAGGTGTGAAAACACTAGGCTTCATACAAATGTTCATTGAAATCTTTACATATTTGGTTAGTGAATGAGTGGATTACTTATAGCAGACTTTCTTGAGTATTCAGTGTTTCACAATTATCATAAGTTTTGATAATTTGGCATTGATCTTCCAAAATTGGTTGAGGTTTTGAGTTGTTCTTGATATAGAGGTGCTCTAACATCAAGGATAGCTTATTCTTTTGGAGATTAACACTCTCCATCACCGAATAGTTGTCTATTTCTTGTAGAGGTTCAAATTGATTAGTGTGATGAAATTTTGTAATTTTTCAATTTTGGAAAATTTTGTGTGATCATGACTCCATTAGAAAAGAGGAAATCATTGTTTAAGGCCAAAGCGTTTTCATCGATAAATGGCCAATTGTATAAATACTGCCATCATGGTAATTTGCAAAAATGTGTTTATCTACATGAAGTCAATTTTTTTCTTGATGTAGCACATAATGAAGGCCATCGCAAGGGAGAAGGCTTGGCACACAAAATCCGCCACAAAGGGTAATGGTGGCCTTATGTTTATAGGGATGCTATTAGATTTTCCAAAGAATGTGACATCTGTCAAAGACGTGCTCCTAGGCCAACAAGGCTAAATTTTCAACCATTAGTCATTTCAACTAGGTGGCAACAATGGGGCCATGATTTCATTGGACCCATTAGTCCAACTAGTCAACCACATGGTAAAAAGTATATTCAGATGGCCACATGCTATGACACTTAGTGGGTATAAGCTAAAGCTAATGTTGATTACAATGCCATGAGAATGGCCCAATTTATGTACAAAACTATTTTCACAATTTGGTTGCCACTAGAAGTTACTAGTGATAGGAGCACACAGTTTGTAAATCATTTTCTACAATTCATTTTCGACGAGTACAAGATTTTCCACAAAATGTTATGTACCTACTATCCCAGAGCAAATGGGAAGGCAGAAAGTTCTAACAAGATTTGGATTGGGCTACTACAATCATAGCTCTTGACCCCAAGCTCTTATTGGTACAATATGGGCCTTTCATACTACAAGAAGAAGCACCATTGATAAGAGTCCCTTTCACCTATTTTATGGTAAGGAGGCATTGGCCCCTTTTGAATTTATCATCATACAAGAAATTGAAGCCAAAACCATTTGAATTGAATCTCACATTAAGAGAGTGGTAGAGTCGGAAGACTTTAGGGAAGCAACTATGGTGACATTGCAAGAAAAACAAGAAGAGTTAAAAAGGGTGCATGATAGATATCTAAGGGCTAATAAAGTACAAGAGGGGTTTTTGGTTTCGGTACATCAAGTTCCACCAGTATCCACCAAACTAACACCTAAGTGGATAGGACCCTACAAAGTGATGAAGGTATTACCACAAGGAGTAATATGATTGGAAGAACTGTTGAGAAGAGGGTTTTTTTGGTTTTGGTACATCAAGTTACACCACTATCCACCAAACTAACACCTAAGTGGATAGGACCCTACAAAGTGATGAAGGTGCTACCACAAGGAGCAATATGATTGGAAGACTTGATAATCAACAAGGGTGACTACCACATAAACATTGAGCTGGGCTTCACCATCAAGGCAACACTTCATCCTCGTCCACCTCTTGGACTTGAATCCTACCACATGGGGCGACTGCAACCATCATCCCTAAGGGTGACTACACTTTTACTTCACACAAGCCCAATATAAAGGGCGACACCTCTACTTTATGGAACTCCTATTAGGCCAACTTTTATCAAAAGGTGACTTTTTTTGGATCCAAGGTGACTATCTCCCACGCCTCCACATGTATTCCTCCAATGCAACAGTACCTCTACTTGGCTTCATCATGCGTGATTGTTGTGGTCTTGCAGGAAGGTGAATCCTCCTCTTAGAGTAAGTTGGGTAAGATGGTATGGAAATCCCACACTTTTGATGAGGCTTTAACATAGCATGATTTTTCTCCTATGATGGAAAGCGAATGGGAAGCATTAAGGTCATAAGCATATGGGCATTGGGTAAAGCTTCTATCAAGGGAAAGACTATATTTGAAGGCTCTAAAGTAATATTGTGAGAGAGAGATCTCTTCCTCCTCACTTAAATGATGAAGAAGATCTTCATGGAGATGATGCAGTGATCTTGTAATGCAAAAATCCATGGTGATCTGATGAAGACATAATGAGCCAACAATGTGAAGATGTGACACCGGCTCTCAACTCATAGAGAGCAAACCTTGGCAGTCCTTCTAATTCATTTTTAGATGAAGATGATGTCGATGTAAATATTATAGACAACATATAAATATATATAATGTTATTCACCCATGCTTATTTTTTAACATAACTTTTTAGAAAGAAAACGCTTTCGAGAGACTCTAATTATAGAGTTTAAGCATTTTACTTTTTATCAAAGCTAGAGCGTGATTTAAGCTCTCACTAGTTTCAATATCAAACTAAGATTCAAATCAACGCGTATTTAATCACCAGGATTTGATATTTCTGATGGACCCTCATCAGTCTATCATACTCGGTATAATTGATTGTTTTTTTAACAAAAAACGAATGACAGGCAATTTGTATATGTTGTTATCGAGCGCTACATTGTACCTCGTTGTACCTCATGAAAGTTATGTCTTTTGATGCAATCGTATTCTATCAGTCTGCAGACAGAGTTTGTTTCATTCACCCACAATTTCTTATTCCTTCAATACATAGTCGTATGATGCTGTCTTAATCTGTATGTACGAACATATTTATTAATCCATTTGCGCAATTTATTTTCATTTGCTGAAATCATTTCCCCTGAGAATTCCACTTTTTGAAGATCATTGGAAAAGTGCACGTTGGGAGAAACATATGGATGTAGAGATGGCTGCACTTTATGGAAATTTCTCTAACATCTATAGTGGTTATGCACATATATGTCAGGGATACTTCTAGTGAGCTTTACTAGATCTATCTACCAAGTGTGATGGCAGATTTGTTTCTTGCCTATTCACTCATTCATGAAAATTAGGATTTTATTTATGCAATGCTCTTTATCTATTGTACTTATTGTATCATTGTATTAGATAATTCCTGTATATTCTCTTTATGTAATAGAAGAAGTAGAAGAAGATCATTCTTCCTTGCATCAATTTGTGTATGTTCCTCCCTTTGTGTGTGAGAGTGTGTGAGAGCTCTCTTCGTTATCTCATTTCTCTTGAAATGCTTATGGCTGATTTGCAACATAATTTTGATGTCTTATATCTTGGCCTTATCATCTTGGCATACAATTTATTTTTGTTGAGGGGGAATTGTTGTGAGTCAAGCAAATTATATTCAGAAACTATTTGCGCATTTTGGTTTTGATGATTGCAAGCCTATCTCAACACCACTGGGAATAGGATTTAGATTCTCAATTTAGGATGTAGGTGATGCATTTGATACTTCACTTTATCAGCAATTTTCAAGATGTTTGATATATGCATGTAACTCAAGTCCAATGGTATGCAGTTTCCCAATTGATTCAATTGATCCATTGCCCTAGCAATAAGTATAGACAAGTGGTAGAACGTTTTTTAGATATCTCAAAGGCACTTTGAGTTTTGGTCTCTTTTATCATAGAGACTCTCAGTCATGCTTGCATGATTCTATAGATAGTGATTGGGTTGCTTGTTAGATATAGGAGTGTCCAGTAGTGGTGATTTCTTTTCCTTAGAGTATCACACATATCTTGGTTGAGTAAGAAGCAACCTACTATGGCCACATCAAGTTGTAAAGCTGAGTATATGACAATATTCACAAGTATAGTGGAGTGTATATGGCTGAGATGCATATTCAGTGATCTATGCATGGATATTGATACACCTATGCATGTTCTCACTGATAGTGAGAGTGCATTGGTAGTTGGAAGAAATCCAGTGTTGCATGTAGGCATAAAGCATATTGAGGTTCATCATGATTATGTCAGAGACGTTCCTTCATGTTGGAGATACTGATTTGGTATATGTGCCTAGACAACATAATGTGGTAGAAATATTCACCAAAGCTCTTCTGTGGCAAAATTTTGAAGCTTTTCGCAAAGCATTAGGATTATTACCTTGTGGGGACTAATCTTTCAATCCTTGTATGTGTTCACACCATTTGTCATCAAAGGTTTGTTACGCTCATGTGTTCCTTAATTAGGTTTGATAGGAATCATTTCCCTTTACATGGGCACTTTTTACTCTAGTGCTTGCTAGAGCTTTTCTCCCCATGTAACTAGATACACATGATACACTCATATGTGGTGGTACTTTGTACTTAGGGATTCACGTATATCTCTCATTTTAGTCATTTGCATGTCTCTATGCTTCAATCACCTTCTTCGCTATTATGTGTACTTTTATTTGTACTTCTTTACTCACTCACACACCCAACATGCTTTGCCACTATAGCCTTAAAATTTTGAAAGTGGTTAAACACCTCGCTCTTCTCTTTCATAAAGTATATCCATAATTTTTCGTGTATGGTCATCAATAAATGTGAAATAAAACCTATAATCTTGTTAAAAATCAAGTCTTAAACCTTAGCTCAAGAAGACTTGTGGACCTATCATTTGGAGGCTTCATATCACTAATTTCAGCTACCAAGAAGTTTCAACCATTTTTTTAAGTCATATGTTACAAAAATGTTAACTAGGTGATTGGAAGATTCTTGCAAAATCATAAGAGCACTTTTTGATAGCCTATATATGCATAAATCCGAGTCATGAATAGATGTCCATGACCTCTAATCTCTTCTTAAGTTAGCAAAGCATAAGGAAGTTTCTAGATGCAAGCCCCTATTCAGTTAATCATTTTGTTGTCTTATAATTTTCTATAATTTGCCATTGCTTACTACCTCTATATGTAGTGAGCTAGTTTCCAACATGATATTGTCTCAATTGTAACTCCTTTTTCCATTATCCATTTGAGGTGATTCAAATTTTGTTTTATTGATCATAGTCTATAACTTTGGGATACATTTCATGGTTATTCTTTGCGGGATCTCTAAGTGAAGTTTTAAATAATGAAGTGCCTCTACACATAGGTAGTCAGTAGAAAGGAGAGCTAGCCTATTGTGTAGAGCTTGGTTCTCTGTGTAAGAGTACCCAAATCAAGTTTTTTAAAGTGGAATGGATATTTGAGATTTTTTGTTTTTATTTTGAAAATTTTCATTCTCTTTTGCATTTTCATTTTTATTTAGAGCCAAAATAATGACTTTGGGTCACTATGGAAGACAACTTATGAGGGCCTTCAACTTTTCAAAGTTGCATAGGGATGTTGATTCACTCCCCAAAATTGGTATCATAGCATTTACAAGCATTTGATACTCTTGAATGAGTTCGAAGCCATCATAAAGGACTTACAAGAGACCTACAAGCTACATCAAATTTTAGAAGTGGATTTTGAATCTAGGATAAAAAACCTCAATACATATCAAGGGAGGAATCTATAAGAAGGTAATCATTTTTAATTTTAAGTATTACATCACACTCAAGGTGTTGGTGCAGGACAATCAACAATTGGTGATTAGGAAAAAAAGTTTTAAGACAAAGAATGAAGCAAAGATCAAAGTTTGAGGCTTGAGGATGAGTACATGACCAAAAGATGAAGACTTGTATATACATGTACATTAAACTTGTAATTAGTTCACTTATACCTTTGTATTGGTTATGAGTTTGTACATATATGCCTATATATGTACACATAGAAAGTGGGGACATATAGAAGAGATGATCTATGACAAGACTTAGGAGTCATTAGAGACTTTAGAAAGTGAGAACATGAATCATCAATCAGATGTATCATTTCTTTGAATAGAAGAAAGTTGCACCTCGATCTTTTGCTTAGTGCTCCTTCTGTATTTATCCTATTGAGGAATGCTTTTGTACAAGCCTAATTCTATAGTTGAGTGACCTCTGTACAAGTTTTGAGACTTTAATTGTAATCAGCCTAAGAGAATTTTAAGTAGGAACATTTACATGTGTAAATGTGAAGAAGGGAAGACAAGTGCTAGTGCGAATTCGATGATAAAATTTTGATCAGATCTCCCTCCACAGTGTAAACTTTTGAGCATATAAGCTCTCATTCTTTAAAGCGAGAGGTAGGCTACATGTGGCCAAAATCATTTGAATAAATGAGTTCTATTTTCAGAGAACTATGCATTAGACATTACATGTGTCAAAGTTGATTACTCAAAAGAACAGTTTTAGACATAGGTGTATTGTTTGGGGTAAATCTCAAGACTTACTAAACCTTTTGAAAATGTTTAACTTGGAGAAGGTTTGCAAACACTAGAAGACACTTCATACAAAGTTTCATTGAAAACATTACATACTTGGTCAGTCAATGAGTGGATTAATTATAGCAGACTTTCCTGAGTATTCAGTGTTTCACAATTATCATAAGTTTTGATAATTTGGCATTGATCTTCCAAAATTGGTTGAGGTTTTGAGTTTTTTGTGATATAGAGGTGCTCTAACATCAAGGACGGCTTATTCTTGTGGAGATTAACACTTTGCATAAGTCGTATCAGAGCAGGAGTCATCAAAATTAAAGAAAGGAGGACCCTGTTTATTGTAGTTATACAAAAATCAATCTTTGAAGATTCAAAAGGTGAAAGGTTGAAGTGAGAGCTAGAGAAGGAGGCTTGAAGCTATCAAGAAGATCAAAAGAAATTACATTCAAAGTGAAGGTACATTCATTATTCACAAAGCTTGAAGAATTTATTGCACAAGTGAAGAAAGGATGGGAGATTCTCTTCAGATAGAGAAATTGGATAGAGAAAACTATTTTGCTTGGTAAATGAGGATGGAAGCTCATCTTATGAGAAAATATTTGATAGAATACATCATAAGTGAAGAAGAGAAACTAGAATTTAGGGATCCTAGTGTTCCAACTAGGGAAGAGCTTTGAGATTTGAAGACATGGATGAAGAAAATATGCTCAAGCAAGGAGCATTATCTACATGGGAGTCAATGATTACTTGCTACCTCATATTAGAGGACTTGAAAGTGCACGTGACATATGGAATGCTTTGGAGGAGCATTTCCAAAAACCCACAAACTCAAGAAAGGCATCTTTATGGGCAGAGCTCAACACTTTCAAGAAGAAGGCTTCTCAATCTATTTTTCAATTATGTAGCAAGGATGAAGGATATTGCAGCTGCATTAGGAGTAGTTGATGAACACATTGAAGAGGACAAATTGGTAAGAAAAATTCTCGCAGGTTTGAGAGGAGATGTGAAATGGATGCCTTTCATTTTATCCACTAAATTGTCACTAGATGATTTCACTCCTGATTTGAATCAGTTGCTAGGACATTATAACCTTTGACAGGATATCAAAGGTGATGTTAATAAAAGTACAGGTCAATCAATTTTTTCAAAGGACAAGAAGAAGATGAACAAAGGCAAGCAACAATTGAATGAAGATGAAGGTACTATTAGCCAAGCCAACTTCCTAAGAGGAAGAGGAAGTGGCAAAGGAAGAGGAAGAGGTAGAAGCAATAAAGATGGTGTCAAATCTTGTTGCATTTGTGGTAAGAATAATCATTTAGCTCATGAATGTTGGCATAATAATAAGAATCGTGGAGGATATAATCAGAACTTCAATTCAAGAGAAAGAGGTAATAGAGATCAAAGATGTAATTTAAGAGGTAGAGGTAGAGGTTACTTTGGAAGAAATGTAGGTAGAGGCTTCCAAAGTCAATACTACAATAATGCCTACTACAACTATGCTTCAAATCAAAAGGAGGATTCAACCTTAATTATGAATGCAACTTGTGAAAGACAAAGTAAAGATCAAAGAGTTTTCTACATAGACTCAGGGTGTAGCGATCTCCTGAGTGGCAACATAGCTTTCATGACTGATTGGAGAATAAAGTAAGTAATCATGTGGTTCAAACAGGTGACAACACAAAGCACAATGTGAAGTCCATTGGATCAGTGAATGCTAAGGATAGAAGTACTCTTCTGAGTAAAGTTCTGTATGTTCCTACAATTCCAAAGAATCTGATAAGTGTAGGGCAAATTGCAGAGAAAGGTTATGAAGTAAGGTTCACTAATGATGCAATTTTTGTGAAAGACCCTAGCAATGGGTATAAACAAATTGTTTTAGGAAATAAATAAGGAAGGCTATTCACATTGAAGATTCAAGGCAATGTAGGTCATGCTTTGTTCACTTATGGAGGACATAAGATCTCTGAGTTAGATCTTTGGCACAAAAGACTTGGACATTTCAATGAAAGAGGTATTAAGGATATGATTAACAATGGTTCAGTGCTTGGATTACCTAATGTTGCAGGTCAACACATGACATATAGATGTGAAGCATGTCAATTAGGTAAGGCTCATAAGCAATCATATAATGAGCATGGTTTCATCTATTTAGAGAAGCTTGAATCGGTACATACAGATATGTGGGGACCATCAAAGGACTTCAACATTAATGTTTCAAGATATTATGTGATTTATGTTGATGATGCTACTAGGTGGATCACCATATATGTGATCAAAGATAAATTAGAGATGTTTAATATATTTAAACATTACCATGTGTATGCAAAAAGAGTTTTATGGCAAAAAATTAAGAGACTAAGGTCAGATACAGGTATAAAAAGAGAAGTTACTTGTAGGTACTCTCCTCATCAAAATGGTGTAGCAGAAAGGAGAAATAAAACTCTTGTCGATTTTGTAAGGTCAATGATGAAGGAGAAAAATTGCCCTAATTATTTGTAGGTTGAGGCTGTAAATACAGTGACATACTTGGTTAATAGGCTACCATGTAAAGCTTTGCAGGGTATGACACCTTATGAGGCATGGTGGGGTAAGAGACCTACCTTAGATCATTGCAAAGTATTTGGATGTTTGGCTAGATACTGAAGAACCAGACACTTCAAAGAGTGGAGAAGCTAGAAGGTCAACAAGGAATAGAAAGAAACCCATAAGGTGTAGTTATGATACTTCATTCTTGACCACTAAAGATTATGCTTATATAGTGAAAATAGAGGAAGACAATTCTACATATGAAGAGGCAAAAGGTAAGGAAAATTGGGAGAAAGCTATGTAGGAGGAGTATGATGCATTCATGGAGAATGAGACATGGGATTTGGTTCCTAAACCAAATAGTAAGAAGATCATTGGATGCAAATGGGTCTACAAGACAAAGACGTATGCAGATGGAAGTGTGTCTAGATATAAAGCTAGACGTGTTGTGAAAGGGTATGCTCAAACATATGGTATAGATTATGATGAGACTTATAGTCTTGTGGCAAAGATGACAACTATAAGTACTCTCATAGCTATTGCTACATGTAAAGGTTGGAAGCTATGTCAATTAGATGTAAAGAATGCTTTTCTAAATGGTTACATTTCAGATGATGTTTTCATGGAGCAACCAGAAGGTTTGAAGGATAGAAGGTATCCAGAGTATGTATGTAAGCTCAAGAGAGCTTTGTATGGTTTGAAGCGTGCCCCAAGGGCATGGAATTATAGACTTGTGAAGTTTTTGAAGGATCTTAGCTTTCAAGTGTCTAAGGCAGATAGTAGCTTGCTTGCTAAAGCAAGTGATGATGGGTTCATTTACATGTGCATATATGTTGATGAAATAATTATTATAGGGATAGATGAGAAGGGAATACAAAGTCTTAAGAAGCAAATGGAGAATCAGTTCAGGATGAGTGACTTGGGAGACTTGTCATGTTTCTTGGGCATGGAGATTTCATATACTCAACATGGAGTAAATGTAACTCAAGAAAGGTATTTGAAGAACTTGCTTATCAAGTATAAAATGGAAGATTGCAGGGTAGCACCTATTCCAATGGAGGTGAATCACAAATTGAGCAGATATGGAGGAGAAGAATTCAAGGACATGAAGGTATATCAAAGTCTGGTTGGTAGTTCAATCTATGCTACATTAAGTAGGCCTGATTTGTCATATGCACTTGGAGTGTTGTGTCAATTCATGCATTGTCCTAGGAAAGAACATTGGGTTGCAGGACAAAGGGTGCTAAGATACATTAAGGGTACACTCAAAGAAGGTTTTTATTATGGATTCACATCAGATACAAACATCAAGATATATAGTGATACAGATTGGGCAGCTAATCCTGATGATAGGAGATCAACCTATGGGTATCTATGTTATGTGGGAGATAAGTTAATCTCTTGGTGTTCTAAGAAGCAACATACAACTGCTTTGTCATCCATAAAAGTAGAGTATAAAGGTATGGTTGAAGCTGCAAAGGAGGTTAGGTTCAAGGCTCTCATGAAGAGTTTTGACATCATTCAGAGTACACCCACTATTCATGGAGATAATATGAGCTCATTGTATCTAACTGCTAACCTTGTGTTTCATGCGAGGACTAAAGATATTGAGATCCAATATCATTTCTTGAGAGAGAAGGTGATTGATAAAGAAATTGTAGTCATACATACTTCTACAAAAGATCAGATTGCATATATGTTAATCAAAAGCTTGGATGGAGCTAAGTTGCAGAGGTTCAAAGACATGGCAGTTATAAAGAAGATGGAGAAAATCACAATTGATGATTGAGGGAAGCTGTTGGTGTAGGAAAATCAGCAATTTATGATTAGGAAAAAGGTTTGAAGACAAAGAATGAAGCAAAGATCAAAGTTTGAGTCTTGAAGATGAGTACATGACCAAAAAATGAAGACTTGTATATACATGTACATTAAGCTTGTAATTAGTTCACTTATACCTTAGTAATGGTTACGAGTTTGTATATATATGCCTATATATACAAGTAGAAAGTTGGGAAATATAGAAGAGATGATGTATGACAAGATTTAGAAGTCATTAGAGACTTTAGAAAGTGAGACGAACATGAATCATCAATAAGATCTATGATTTTTCTGAATAGAAGAAACTTGCAGTTTAGTGACTTGTGTACAATTTTTGAGAGTTTAATCATAATCGGTTTGAGCGAAGTATAAGTAGGAACATTTACATGTGTAAATGTGAAGAAGTGAAGATAGGTGCTGGAGCTAATTCGATGGTAAAGTTTTGATCAAATCTCCCTCCACAGTGTAAAGTTTTTAGCAATTAAGAACTCATTCTTTAATCTGAGAGATAAGCTACTTGTGTCCAGAATCATTTGAATAAGCGGGTTCTATTTTGAGAAAACTATGCATTAGAAATTACAATGGTCAAAGTCGATTACTCAGAAAAATGTTTTAGACATAGGTGTATTGTTTGGAGTAAACCTCAAGATTTACTAAACCTTTTAAAAAATTTAAACTTGGAGAAGAGGTGCAAACACTAGGCGACACGTCATACAGAGTTGCATTGAAAACTTTACATATTTTTTCAGTCAATGAGTGGTTTAATTATAGTAGAATTTCTTGAGTATTCAGTGTTTCACACTTATCATAAGTTTTGATAATTTGGCATTGATCTTCCAAAATTGGTTGAGGTTTTGAGTTGTTCTTGATATAGAGGCACTCTAACATCAAGGATAGCTTATTCATTTGGACATTAACACTCTCCATCACAACGGAAGCTTGGGAATAATTGAGGCATGAGCAATGTGTGAGTATGCTATGCGCATAGAGAATTTGGACAAAGGAAACTACCAAACATGGAGATTTCGGCTTAGTAATTTCCTCATGGGCAAGAGACTATGGGGACTAGTAAGTGGAGTTGTGCCTAGGCCTCAATGTGAAGAGCCATTCATTCAAGCAAAATAAAGTGAAGTGAATGGTGGATTGAAAGAGATAGAAGAGTCATATTCATCTTACATTAACACATTGTTAATATCATGATCATTCACATCCAATAAAGACTCATCCAAGAAGGTGTGGGAAGTTTTGGTAGATTAGACGCCACCTCCACAAAGGATCAAAGGATTCAACTCAAGAATGAGTTGAAAAACTTAATGAAGGCTTCAAATAGTAGTATCACTAATTATATCCTCATTCACAAGGTAAAAGATATTGCACATGCCTTAGTATCAATATGAAGCTCCATTGACAATGATGATTTAGTAGATCATATGTTAAATGGGTTGAGAGATGATGACCAGTGGAGTCCATTAACTTATTTAGTATATATGAGGGATGCATTACCAGATTTTGAGCAATTAGTCACACTATGGTGACTTAGGATATGAACCTCAATTGAGTTCATTCAAAGGGCAATGAAGCCCAAGTCGTTTATGCAGGTAAAGGAAAAGGAAAGAGAGGTGCACACAATGGAAAATATAGAGGTAGGGGAAGAGCAAGCAATGATAAGGAAGGTTTTCATCAAAGCTATGGAACAAGAGAAGAGCAAGAGCTAGAGGAAGAGGAAGTCTACCTCAATAAAGGGACTACAAAAAGGAATGCTACAACCATGGCAAGTCAGGCCACTTTGCAAGGGACTATTACTCAAGGGACAACCAACGAGGCTATAAGAAGAATCAAGGTAAGTTTTGAAATACACTCTTAGGCATGATGTAAATAAGTGGTAGGAAAGATGGCATAGAGACCACATGGTACATCGGTAGTGGATGCTCAAATCACATGAGATTCAATAGGAAAATTCATGAGCTTGGCATGGTGATAACTTGGCAAAGTGGTGCACAAGTGGCCAAGGAGCATTCATGCAGTGGGTGCATAGGTGGCCAAGGAACATTCATGCAATAGGTGTAGAGGTAGTGCACAAGGATATGCTAACAATTTTCTTTCCAATAAATTTAAATACAATTTCCAAAGGGTCTCTTTGAAAGAATTTGAAGCTTAGGGCTCTTGAAGTGTCTAAAAGGTTCAAGTGAATCCTTCCTTACATGCTCATTTTTAAGAATTAAGGTAAAAATTGATAGAGATAGATAGTGAAGAAGATATGCAAAAGCCTATCTGACCCCCCGAGTAAATGTTTTCTTCTATAAAGTCACTATAGGACAAATTAGGGTATCGTTGGTCTCTATGTGTGAAGGGTCTTGCATACAAAAAGGAAAAGCATCATGAGAAATACGAGTAGTTAGGAAGTATGTGCACCATGGAGTAGGGAAGTGGGTTGCACATCCAACCATGAGACTTTTTACTGATGATATGAATGCATTTGTCCATAATAACTGCACCAACTTGGAGACATTTTGGAGATGCCTAGATACCTTCTACAAAGCTTATGGTTCCAAATCAACCTTGCAGGTCGCGTAATGGTTATTAACATATTTCTCATTTCGTTGACCATATACTTCCTCTCTTGTTGGAAACGGAAAGAGCAAGAATTTTCCAAACTAGAAACTAGTTGTAGAAACGTCCTCTGAACGGGAGACCACAATAGGAGGGGGTGCCTAAAATCAAATGGTCCATCTGTACTAGCCAAAGGGATAGTGGGGGCCTTGATATTTTGGACATTGGGTGCATGGCTAACAAACTTGCAGTAAAATGGATGATAATGGGGAGACTTCATGGGCCAAATTGATCTTTAGAAACAAGAATGCCTTGATGTTTGTGGGATTCCCAAATTGGAAGAATCTTGAAATTTTGAACCCTTTTTTCCCCGATCTCGGTTTTCCCGAAAGGCTCAAATCTTGTGTGCTCCATATGGAAGAGTTGGAATAAATTCAAAAGCTTCAGAAGAATTAGTGAAGATTGGAAATGGGTGGCGGGTATCAAACAGAATCACTCTATCTGGTTTTTGATCCATGGCATCAGGAATTTGAATCTTGGAGCATTGAAAGTGCTAAGAGGCTCTAGAACAAGGGCTTTAGAAAATGGAAACATCTCTGGAAACAAGACACTAATCAATGGATCAACTTCGAGGATATTGATCCTAATGTCAGCATTACCTATGAAGAATGGAATATTTTACAAAGTAGACTTCTTGCCTAGGACCACTCTAAAATCCATCTTCTCATGGTGCAGGACTCATCGTGCCCGCTAGGTCTCCAATGGCATAATGGAATTGCCTAAAAAATCCTAAATATCAAGAGAAATATTGATTATCCAGTCAACCTCAACGAGAAGTGGTGCCTGTTGTGGGCATGGCTATGGTGGGATATGAAGTTCATGGCTATCTGGCACCCTCTCATAGAAGTCGAAAAGTATGTCCTCTTATGGCAAATCCTTCATAGGGAAATATGGACCAACTTAAAGGCTAGCAAAATTTGTGGGTGTCTCCCTGGTGCAAGCACTGTTGCCGGTCCATTGAAGATGTTGTTCGCATCTTCTTCACTTGTCCCAACTCCAACATGCTCACTGAATCTTTGAAATGCCATCAGAGGGGCAGTCCTTTGGAAGATCTGGTGGGAAACATGTGCTTATAACTTTGGCGACTCTCCCAAAGAGTGGTCGATTGAGAAATCATTGCTCCTCCTCGATAAAATAATTGCCAATTGTAAGAAATCCCCCCCTTCAGGCATCATAAAGTGCTCCTTCTAATCAACAAAAAGCTTAAACCCAAGTGGGCCCCACATGAGGGTGATGAGAGTGTGATTAACCTTCTTTGTAATGCCTTCTGAACTCTATAAGATATACCCCTACTCTGTTGGACTTGGGGGGTCTCGTGGGCACTAGTCCCCTTGACTTGTACTTTTCTTTTCCCTTTATTTAATACAAGTCCGGGAGAGTAGGCTAAGGTAGAACTTCCTTTATATTGCTGTTGTAGGTGTCTTTACTCGCTCTCCTCTTTAGTTGAGTTAGTGATAGATCTAGTTTGGTACATATTTGGTGGAAAAGGGAGATTTAACTATCCCTCTTCTCAATTGGGGAATTAACTTGTTGAACTAGTGTGGTATCTGGGCGAAGATTCGTTCTCTACCTCCAACTATCTCTCCTTTGTGCAAAGTTGAGTTCATAGGCTCTCTTTCTTGTTTGCTCTTTGGCATGGTGGGGTCGAGCCTTCTCGGGCTCACCCTTCCTCTTGACCATGCTCTACTATATCCAAGGGAACGTCTTGCTCCCTCTCCACTTTGCCTTGAGCACCATCACTCACCCCTACTCTTTTACACCCTAACTACTAAGTTGCATTGAAGGTCAAGCTTTGTCTTCCTAGATAGATAGATAGATAGATAGATAGATAGATAGATAGATAGATAGATTGATAGATAGATAGATAGATTGATAGATAGATAGATAGATAGTATGAAAGATAGATAGATAGATAGATAGATTGATAGATAGATAGATAGATAGATAGATAGATAGATAGATAGATAGATAGATAGATAGATAGATAGATGGATAGATAGATAGATAGATAGATCGATAGATAGATAGATAGGTACATAGATAGGAATATAGGTAGATAGATAGATAGGTAGATAGATAGATAGATAGATAGATAGATAGATAGATAGATAGATAGATATATAGATAGATAGATAGATAGATAGATAGATAGATAGATAGTGTTATGAAGGGAGTCCATATAGAAAAGATGGTGTGAACCATCTCTTGGGCTCCATTAGAAGGGCACACACATGAGTGCCATGTGGCACTCATGTGAGATGCCACAGTACTTACTCCAATTAAGGAGTATTAACTCATTCAAGGGGGGTACGCGGCTGGGCAGCGATCATCATCGAAGAACTCCGTGTTCGCGCATGTCTGAGAGAGAACCTCGAATTATGTGCCATTGGAAGTAACTCCCAAAAGTAGGAGGATCACAGGAAGCATTCAAGACATTGGTATCCGAGCCAGGGAGCAGGCGGCGAACGCGCCACGAAGATACACATACCGAGGCATCCCAGGCGACAGACGGCCAGAGAGCATCCGACGGGCGGCGCCGACGGGCGGTCAGAGAGCAGCCGAAGGAGCTCTTCTTCCTCCCCTCCTCTCTAGTTGGAAAAGGTATTGAATGACTCTTCCTCTTATACAAGAGCTTACCACGAATTTCGCCTGCATATGGGATATGAAGCTCCATCGACATCAACTCTGAATTTTTTCGAAAAGGCCATTAGGTAAAGCTTCTGTTGAGAAAATTTCGAATTTTTCCTGAACTTTGGAGCTACAAATCTATGATCTAGATCAAGATTTTGTAAGAATCAAGAGGGTGGTACTCCCACTATATCCCCATGTATAGAAATACATGGTCTTGTCTCCGTGTTGTTTCCCCATATCCTTCCCCTTAAGAAAACTCTTGGGAAGGTAAACTAAAGCTGGGAAACCGTGTCTGAAGGGTGCTAACCCGCTCCCATGTGGCACTATCTTCTGAACTATCTTTCCACTTTACTAGACACTCTTTATACAAGTGACTCCTTGTCCGTTTCTCTCGAGTGCGTAGTATGCTCTCTGGCTCATGTGGAATAGATTGAACAGAAATAGGCTCTACTACCTCACTATCTGGAATGAGGTTGTCAGATTCACCCAGCCTTTTCTTAAGCCGGCTAACATGAAAAACTGGATGGATTTGACTATTCTCTGGAAGTTGGAGCTGGTAAGCCATCTTTCCTATTCTCTTAAGTATTTGGAAAGGTCCACAATACCTAGGAGATAATTTTGGACAAGGTCCCGTCTTCATGGTTTCAGACCTAGATGGAACTCTAAGATAAACTTGCTCTCCTACCTCAAAGTTGATATCTCTTCTCTGAGGGTCAGCATAGGCTCTAGCCCTATCCTGAGCTTTCCTAATGCTGTCCTTAGCAAGTCTAAGCATATCATTCATTTCTTCCAAGAAATCCTTTGCTGCTTGAACTTTTTCATTCTGCAAGCCAACTGCATAAGGAGCCCTTGGCTGAAACCCATACATAAGCATAAATGGACTATGCCCAGTGGAAGAGTGCTTGGCACTATTATATGCAAACTCTACTATAGGTAAGTACTCCTCCCAATTAGTTTGCCTTTCATTCACATATGCTCGAAGCATATCCTCTAGGATTTGGTTAACCCTTTCTGTTTGCCCATCCGACTGTGGATGCTCGGCCGTACTCATGCTAAGCTTTGTATCCAACCTTTTGAAGACCGCTCTCCAAAAGTGGCTAGTAAACTTCCTATCCCGATCAGAAACTATGTCTAAAGGAAGACCATATAACCGGTATAGGTTCTCTACAAAGAGTCTAGCCAACTCAGGTGTCTTCACTGTAGTATGTGTTGGAATAAACCTAGCCATTTTTGTTAACCTATCCACAATTACCCAGACCGAGTCGTGCCCTCTCTGTGTCTTAGGTAAACCGACTATAAAGTCCATGGAGATACTCTCCCATTTCCCATTGGGAATATCCAATGGGTGGAGTAGCCCTCCAATCCTTAACCTCTCAGCTTTGTTGACCTGGCATTTATTGCACTTAAGCACATACTCTAGGACGTCCTTATGAAGTCCAGGCCAATAAAACTGCCTCTTAACAAGATCATAAGTCTTGTTAACTCCTGGGTGTCCCGCACTAGGTGTGTCATGACACTCATATAAAATATGCCGTCTCATCTCAGTATCTCTAGGGACACACACCTTACCTTTATATAACAGATATCCATCATGGACACTGTAATTCTTCCACTTGAATCCTTCTTGAGTACCCGTCGATACTCCATCCTCATTGGAAACCCGTATATCACGATCCCCATTCTCTATGGCTTCCCAAATCTCGGAACATGCAGGATCAAGCCTACATTTCCCTCTAATAGACTCAAGTAGCTCACTAGTGATCTGAGTAAAACTCAGTCCATTGAGCATAGGTATGCGGCTAAGTGAATCAGCCACTACATTAAACTTTCCCTTCCTATACCTAAGCTCATAGTCAAACTCTTGAAGGGTCTCTGCCCATCGGGCCTTCCGACCTTTAAGGTCTGTTTGATTAGAGAGCCACTTAATGCTCTCTTGATCAAACACTATCGTAACTTTGGCACCATATAAATAATGACGCCACTTCTTCAAAGCATGGACTATTGCATACAACTCCTTCTCATAGACGGAGTAATTCTTTCGAGCCGGTTCTAGTTTCTTGCTCTCAAAAGCTAATGGTCGACCATCCTGAACTAAAACCGCTCCTATAGCAAAATCACTCGCGTCAGTCTCAACCACAAATGGTTTATTGGGATCTGCTATATGTAAAAGTGGAGCTGTAGCAATAGCTACTTTCAACTTTTCCATACTTTGCTTCTATTCGTCTCCCCAATGAAAGGTTTTCCCTTTCCCTTTAAGCTGTTCCGTCATCGGGACAGCAATTTTGGCATAGTTCTTAATGAATCTTCGATAGAAACCTGATAAACCTAGGAAGATCTGCAGCTCCTCCAGGTTCCGTGGATGTGGCCATTCCATAATAGCCCTTACTTTTTCAGGATCCATCTGGATTCCATCTTGGGAGACTATATGCCCAAGGTATTTAACCTCTGTCTTGAAAAATTCACACTTTGACTCCTTAGCAAAGAGCAAATTTTCCCTTAGCACTTGAAATACTTTTCTCAAGTGTTCCAAGTGTTCCTGTTCTGATGCACTATAGATCAGAATGTCATCTAAAAAGTCTACTACAAAGTGTCCTAGATAAGGCCGTAAAACACTATTCATGAGTTTCATGAAAGTGGCAGGAGCATTGGTGAGACCAAAAGGCATCACCAAAAACTCATAGTGCCCATATCTAGTCCTAAATGCAGTTTTAGGGACATCCTCTGCCCTAATCCTGATCTGATGATATCCTGATCTAAGGTCAAGCTTGGTAAAATACCGAGCTTGATGTAACTGATCAAATAGATCTTCCAACCTAGGCATTGGAAATCTATTTTTGATCGTTACCTTATTAAGTGCTCTATAATCTATACATAGTCTCATAGAGCCATCTTTCTTTTTAACTAGGAGCATTGGCGATGCCCATGGTGAGTTACTAGGTTTGATGAAGCCTTTATCTAAATAGTCCTGCAATTGCTTCTCAACCTCCTCATGCTGAGAAACACTAAGCCTATAAGGTGATCTACAAATAGGGTTAGTGTTAGTAACAACTTCTATGGCATGGTCAATGTCCCCTCTCTCAGGTGGTAGCCCTCTAGGTAAGTCAGTGGGAAAAACATCTCTGAATTCAAACATAAGATCCTTAAAACTTTTAACTACACACTCTTGCAAAAAAGAATAGTAGAAAGTCCTGTTCATATTTACATTCAAAGCATGAAAATATACATCAGATGAGCTGTCTATATAATGCTCCATATCATGACTATACAATAAAAACATATCCTGTACATGCTGTGAACAACAGAGACTATACAACTCTAATGATGAGATGAGAGGTGCACTAGGTACATCTCTCTCTCCCTGAACATAAACTTTACTTCCATTCTTTTCAAACTCGAGTGTGTTATTTTGATAGCTGCGTTTAAGTGTATCTCCCAACCCCCATAGCCACTCTCTTCCTAAGACTAGATCTGTCCTCTCCATATTCATAATTTGGAAGTCCATATGATCTGTATAATCCTGCATCTTGACTTCCAAATTGGATACCATAGTATCCCATATTCTTTTATCTTGCCCTTGCATCATAGATACAATGTATTTATGTGCACTAGGCTGTTGGGGAATCTTCAATTTCTTGACCAAAGCATAGTTAATGAAATTATGAGTAGCAGAATCATCTATCATGACTCGCACCCTGGTCCCGTATACACTACCATGTAGCTTGACCAAGTCATGTGGTCCAAACTGCGGTGACCACAATGACTGAGTCAAACAACACGTGTGCTCTATATCCTCGTGCATCACCTCCACTCCCTTGCAGCTAGAGCTGCCATAAATGGGAAGGGTCTGCACTAGGTGGACCGCCTTTTTGCCCCTTTCAGGAGCCGTACTAGACTCTGGTCCTTTCTTCTTTTCTTCCCCCTTCTTGAGTGGACAGTTCCACTGTGAGTGGCTAGGGGATAGGCACCTAAAACACAGGTTCTCTCTTTTGGCCTTCTCAAACTGGTCTGTGGATAGCTTAGGCCCTTGTGATCTTTGTTTTTTAATAAAAACCTTGTTTTTCCCAAAAGGCAACTTTTTCTTAAATTTAGTGGTGCTAAGAGGTTTAAGGGGCTGATCCGTCTCCATAGGAGTATACTGAGGACGGTTATGGTCCTCATATATCTGTGCATATTTGATCGCCTCCTCAAACGTCTTAGGTGCATTTCTCCTGACTTCCCTCTTTATGGTTTTATCCAAGCCCCTAACAAACCCTCTGGTCTTCTGAAAATCATCTAGACCCTTAAGCTTCAAAGTGATCTCT
>CM035423.1:68211845-68271845 GCA_020310875.1 Ceratopteris richardii
TGGGCTCTTGAGTTGGTATGGCATAGATCATCTATGTTGGTTCCTTCCTTATTGCATGTATCAAGCCTTTGGCTCTGACATATGTCGGGTTCTTTTGGATATCTCAACGGGTGATTGTATTCTTTTCCCAATTAATGTTGGGATTATGTTTCTTTAACAGGGGCATTCCAATGATAATCAAATTTATGGGACTCAATATTACATTGAAACATATGTGGAATTCATGGTCACCAAGGTGTACTCTTAATGGTGTGGTTTTCATGGTTATATTCCCAGATGCTAGAGGTCGTCCATCTACTACTTCGGCTACTACTAGTTTCCTCTTTCGAAGTATAGGAATCAATGAAACATGAGGATGCTTCTGAATCTACTAGGGTTGTAAGGGAAAGAGTCTTCTTGGACATGATTAACTTAACAAGTGCAAGACATGTTTGTATGGGTGTTGCTAGAATTATGAGTCTCTTTTTTATATCATGGTCTTGCTCTACAGTCTCTTTCACAACTAGACTTCCTAGATTCCCTACTCTACAAGGGTGGCTACGACTCTAGAGTTTGTTCTCTTGTTGGGATAATTAACTACAATATGTCAAGGGTTTCCACAATAGAGGCATAACTTGTTATCTCTCCTTCTCTGTTTCTAGTGTGGTGTTAGAGGCTAGAACCTAGTTATATGTATTTGCATAGTTTTAGGCATAGACTCATCTTTATGAGTGGGTTGGACGGGTTTCCATTGGTGAGGTCTTCCTTCTACTTGTTTTTCTTGTTTCCTTTCAAGAAGTTGGTTATCACATTGAATAGCTTTCCTCATGTATTCATTCAATGTCTTCACCTTTTGCATCGTGACTAGAAGGTCCTTCACATCATCAGGCTTAAACCCCATCTAAATTGGCTTATGAAATAATCTTCGTGCCAAGTGAGATCACATATCAATTGCCTAAATTCTGATGCATAGGTAGAGGAAGGGCGGTTACCTTGACCTAGCTTCCGAAGTTTTGTTTCTACCACTCGACTTGTGTCTGCATCTCCAAATGTGGTGGTGAGTTCTCAAAGAAACCCCTCATAGTCCTAAAGTAGTGCCATGTTCTTCTCCAAGATTGGGGAAAACCATGATAATGCTTGGCCATAGAGCAAGGTTCCAATAAACCCAACCTTGGATGCCTCATCAGGGTATCTATCAGGTTGCATATGGATGTACAATTTAACTTGCTAGAGAAATCTATGAAACTCTGTGCAATCCCCACCGAACTTTTTTGCTATGCAAATCTTGGTTTCCTTCAAGAAGGATGTACTAGGCCATTGATTCACTTGAATACTCCCTTGATTTTCTTGAAGATTCCTAATATGTTTTTGTAATTCTTCGAGCAATGTGCCTACATGCACTAGATGTTCCATCTAGACTTGGGTATGTCGATGAGTTAGGTCCTCGACTTGTTGTTGGAGACTTTGACATGATGCTACTATCTGTTCATAAACGTCCTCCATGTCGCCCGGTCTTGGATAGAAGCGCATCTTGCCAAAATGTCAGGGGAGCACTAGATTGTGCTCTCTGAATACAATAGAAAAGACATTGGAAGTACACTTTCTGATTACAAGAACACCCATTTAGGGAAAATAATACAAGAATACGTAACTAATACAAGACGTCCCACAACGGACTAATATGTATGAATAGCTGGACCAGAGATTTATAAGATGCCCCACAACCCGAGACTGATAGGTTTGAAGCAAAATCTCTTGGTTACAAGAACTCACTTCAAGAAGATGAACTAGATACAAGAAGGAACTAGACAAGGTCTCGTACTATGAGATTACAAGAGGACAAGGTTATATGTCTAAGAATTAGACTAGAAAAGACTAGAACAAGGAATGAGACAAGAACTACAACTAGGACTTGGAGAGAACTTACTTGGCAATCATGAGTCCTTGAGCTCCCAATACTAGTATTGGCAAGACTCAGTATGTATGTGGCCTACCCCTCCTTATATAGGTTTTCAAGGCCGGTTCATCAAAGGTGGTTATGATCTAATGGTGTCATCAATTTGAAACATGATACCTAGATGTCAGAATTAGGCAAGAAGATAGTTGATCTTAGGGTTTTGGCATGTTGCGGATGCAATGAAAGCATTGATTTCTCCAAATTCTGAATCAATCATAAAATATTGAAGTCACATGGAATCTAAGGTTCACGATGGTTTTCTTTTTCCATGATAAACATCATCTCCACTCTTTTTTGTGTTCACTTTTGCATCCAGTCTCCCCATCCCTTCCCTGTTCCCAATTGCATCCAACTTCTCACAAACTCCTATGTGCACTTCATCTGTGATTGACTTAGCCTTAAGTCAAACGTGTAATTGTATGAATGAGATTGGAGAAGAGTATACAATCTTAGCATAAAGACAAAACCACCTAGAAGAATAATCAAATAAGCTACAATAACAACTTAGTTCTTCAATGATAAAAAATGCTTCATCAAATGCTAGATACACCACCTTGAAAGAGGCCCAAGCTACTTTAGAACTACAACTCGAAGTTCATAACAAATAAGTGATAGAAGAAATGGAAGAGAAGCTACACATACAAATGGACCACAATGTCAGACAACTTGTAACATGGGGTTACTATGAAGATATTTGGCAGTGGGCAAAGAGGAAAATCAAAGCCTCCAAAATCAAAATATAGAAAATTTGAAGTAGCTTTGGACATGGTAGGTGCCCTGTGAGCCCTTGAAAATTCCAACCACTAGCACCAAAAAGTATCAAAATGATCTTAGAGGATTATACTAATCTTATGGATGCCTATGAAAAACTTACAAAGGAATTTAATGCATTTCAACCTGCTAAAGTACACAGAGCATTAACAACAGCTATCGCTACATCTCATTGCCCCTAGAATGACATACATCACCACTAGAAGTCCTAGAAAAAGAAGAAATAATGTAGATACTACTTCAAAAATCTATGAAGATGAGTATGAACCCCAACTTGCCATTGGCAACCACATTACATAAGAGGGAAAAGACACATTCGAGCTACAAAGGCCAGCCTTGATGAAACAATTTGAAGGGCTTGGCCAAACACATTACATGTGAGTTGAGGCACAATTACAAACAATGGCAGTCATAGAAGAGTCCATATTGAAGTCTACATACTTTTAGGAACTTGCACCAACCTGCTACATCACAACCAACAAACTGTAATACATGCGATATTTTCTCATCTTCGTAGATTACAAAGTTGAAAGCAAGCACTTTCTGGATGAAATCCCTCTGGGATTGTGTGTAGTGTTTTCTCAAAATTTTTTTATGTTGCCCATGATGTGATGAGTTTTTTGCGGGACGAAGAAAAGAGTTGTGTTGATCAATTGTTTGATTGAATGTATAATGAGAAACATTTCATTTGTACATTAGGCTTGTATTTTAATAGAATAAAACCATTAATCCTTAAAACCCCAAACCCTAGCTGTATTTTAAATTTCAACCATTAAAATCCCCATGTGTTTAGAAGAATAAAAAA
Organism: Ceratopteris richardii; assembly: GCA_020310875.1. Classification (NCBI taxonomy): domain Eukaryota; kingdom Viridiplantae; phylum Streptophyta; class Polypodiopsida; order Polypodiales; family Pteridaceae; genus Ceratopteris; species Ceratopteris richardii. The sequence goes on from CM035423.1 coordinate 68,215,358, forward strand.
ACCCATGTATGTAAAATCCCATTTAAGTAAGAAACCCTAGGAAAATTTAATCTTTATTACCCTAATTGATTGGTAGATTTAGCCCATTGAAAACATAAAGCTAACCCTTGAAATCGAGTTCCTTACCCTAGAAAGTCTAACTCTTAACCCTTGGAAAACTTGATTTGAACCCTTAGAAACCATTGGTTTTAAACCCTTAATGTATATATTTAATCATTAGTTATAAGAAACTAACTCTATCCATAAGAAACCCTAGGTTATCCCAAATAAAAGCCCTAATTAAGGAACTTTCGAAACCCAATTTTCCCCAACTCTAAGCCCTTAATTTAATTAAATCCTTTTATATGAGTGAAAAGAAATAAAGCCTTAATCAAAAGAAAAAAATAAGTGAATAAATAAAAATGTAAAATAAATAGTAAAATAAAAAGAGAAAAATCTCGAATAGAAAAAGAGAAACTTGAAATAGAAAGAAAAGATTGGATTTCCAAGATTACAAAACCTTTAGTAGACATGGCAAAACGTTGCATATTTTACCTTTTCCAAGCTTCTTTGTTGTTCTGGAGTATTGTGCCTGCAAGAAAACTCAAAAACACACACACAAAATCTTGCACAAGAGCTCTCTCTCTCTTGCATGCACAAATGAGGAAAATGGGGAGAATAGGTGGATATGGTGAAATTTTTGATTTTTTTGGAGTGGACGAAGATGATACAGGGTTGAAGGGGAATAGGAGATGAAAAACACTAAAAATTATGCCATAAAAATTCAAATTATTTACCTTCCAATGCGGATTCTTGCTATATTGTTACCATCAAACATTCATCCTAGAACTTGATCCATGGCGACGATGCAAAATTTGGTGTTGATCTAGCACACTGGTAAGTATTACAATTATTATTATTGTTATTATTAATGTTATTATTATTATTATTATTACTATTATTTTGGATCCATTGAAATTATAGATGTTAACTACACTATGCCCTTGTGGAAATTCTATTGATAACATCAGTCCATAACCACATTTTCTAGCTTATGAGCATGTTGTTTTAGTGTTTATACTAGTACTAAGTGACCAATGTTTGAGCCCTTATCTTTTACATGTGCTTCAAAGTAAACTTTTTGTCGCTTCTTTGCTGCATATATCTCTAGTGATGCACGTAGTCTCTTCCCTCTTTAATGATCTAACTCCAATATCCTAGATGATAGGTCATGGCCTTTCTAGTGATGCTCTTGTGCTCTTTTAGTGTAGGTATCAAAAAATCTAAGGGTAGCATCTCGTTTTGATCAAATACCATCTAAAAGGGTTGTCATCAAGTAAAGTTTTATCAATCACTCGATATGCCCAAACAAGACGATGTAACTATTTATCCCAATCAAAACATTTATTATCCACTAGCTTGGTCAACACATTACATAAGATCATATTGGTATCCTCAGCCTGTCCATTTTGCTTGAGGGTGGTAAGGGGCTAACTTCTTGTGGATTACCTTGAATGTTTCTAGTAGGTGTTCGATGAGTTCAGTCAAGAAATGTGTGCCCGTGTTACTGACGAGCCCTATCAAAAGTCAATAGTTTGGTGAAGACATTCTCAAATACAAGTCTAGCCATAGTTTGTACATCATTGTTATTTGTGGTTCTCACCTCTACCTAGTTGGTTAGGTAGTTTATGAAAATTATGATGTAATCAGCATGAGTTTTTCTTATAGGGGGATAGATAGGTCCTATGAAGTATATTCCCCACTTGGAAAATGCACGACCTCCCATGATGGGTCCTAATGGCATCTTAACTTTTCTAATAGGGTATTGATCCCTTTGAAAGGTGTCACAACATTTCACATAGGTATGAGTATTCATGTCAAGAGTGGGCCACCAAAGACTTGAGAATAGAATAGCATGAATGATATGATTAGGTATGAAGTGTCCATTTAGAACGTTTTTGGATTGGAAAGCTTCTCAAAACCATTAACACAACTAATATCACTAGTTCTATGTGGTTTCATTTTTGACCACTCAAAAAGAAGGGAAGCCTATGCCTAGCCTATATGATTAAGGGACTAGATTGTGGCCACCACCCTCTTCTCGTTGGTCAATCTCTAATCAGCCTTGAGGCTAAAAAGCCCAAGGAGGGATTATTTTTTTTCCTAATCCTAGGTCTTCCAAACCTTGAGTGTAATCGTATGTAAAGGTTTGATCAAAACTACCTTGTAAACTATGCAAATCAATCACTTTAACTTATGTATAAGAATCTGTTGCTAGTAAAATGAAACCTCTTCATTTCATTAACCAAGAAGTCCTTGTTTTTTCATCAGTAACCTTTGAACTAAATTTTATTGGAAGAGCATCAATGGCACTAGAACAAACTCTATTATTTTTTCTTCCCTCTAGTTTTCCATATGAATGCAAGAAGCATCCCTTCTTGAGATTCAGATATGTAGAATGATAAGTATGATTTTTTCCAAATGTATGTAGAATTCTCTTGTTTTTTATGTTCATGTTGTTTTGAGTAAACATATGATTGAGGTTTAATATAGGTCAAAAAATATTTCAAGAATTGAAATTCAAATGATTTATTTGTGATTTTTCATTTCTTTTTATAAGAATTCATTAGTTATGTTGCTAACGAGTGTTTCAAGATGAATGGTATTCGTAGGAATATGATGAAGGAGATGAAGAACATTAAAGAACCAAGGAAAAGCCTTTGTGAATAGATAACCATGAGTCAAATTTTCCTATGTTGTGCACCATGAGTCAACACATGGTTGATGGAAGAGGGGAAGACTGAAAAAGGATTGCATGTGGAGGACGGAATTAGGTACTAACACTATTTTCTTCTCCTAGCTCTCGAATTGAAGGAAAAAACATAAGATGGGGATTTTGAGTTGGCATGAAAAAAAAAAGTAATTGATTGCTCTAAGTTTCGGACGATAATGCATGTGCATGACAAGTCGAAGTTTATCCAAAGATAATTGAGTGGCATTTAAGACACATGTTACCTATGATGTAGATAAGGGGTAACATCTTCTAGAAATTCATAGTCCACCAATCAAGAAATGGAATATAAGAAGGACACCCTTTTTATACTTCTATTCAATCCAAGGATAATATTCCAGCATGTATCTTTTCATACCAAGCATGTGGTGCTTGCTTCAAACCACATAATTCCTTTTGCAACTTGCACACTTTGATTTCATGCCCTTTCTACACAAAACCACGAGGCTAAAAGACATACACTTCTTCGTGAAAGTCACCATTCAAAAATGCACTTTTAATATCCAACTAATGTACATTCCAACCATGAGGAGCTACAAGTGCACAGATGCTATGAACAATAGTCATTCAACATGTAGGTGCAAAGATCTCATCAAAATTAGTGCCTCTTTCTTGAGCATAACCTTTTGCAACAAGCCCAGTCTTATACCTATCAACTCTTCCATGATGCTTATGTTTCAGCTTGTATATCCACTTAGTGCCAATGGCTTTCTTGCCAAGAGGCAAGTCACAAAAAGACTAGGTATCATTTTTCATATTAACATCATATTCGGATTCCATAGTAGCCATCCAAAGTTCTAAATTTTGTGCTTCATCAAACGAAACAATCTCATTCTCATCAAAAAAACTAAAGGCAACCATGCCATAGCAATCTCATGCAAAAGAAGCACTATGAGAGCCTGAATGAGTATGATAGGTGCATCTAATTTGCTATCTCAAAAATTCTATGCTAACCATTTAGGCATAGTTTCTACCTCCTCTATATGAGACCTCGCATCAACAACTGCATCATGTAAATCTACATCAGAAATGGAATGATCTGCATCATCATGCAGAACTTGCAAGGCTAAGAAATTGCCTCATTTGGATAGCACTACATTGTCCACCTATAAAAAGAGGCAGCAATGTGTCATACATATCTTTGGAGCTAACTGATGTCTCTGTGGTATATGAAAGTAATGGCTGAATTGCATCTTCCACAGAAATAAAACCATGACTAAGCAAAATGTGTTTACTCTGTGTATGATAGAGACAATAGCCTTTACTTGCACAACTATACCCAACAATAATACAATTTGCTACTTTATCACCCAATTTCTTACATTGTTGTTCATGCACTACTGCAAATGCTAGAAAAATAAAGACATGCAGGTGAGCAATAGATGGCTTGCGACCATGCCAAGCCTATGGAGTGATAGATTGCAATGCTTTAGTGGGACACCTATTAAGTACATATGTTGCACACATAATAACATCAAGCTAGAAACTATGTGGTAAAGCCTAACTCTTGACCATCCACCTCATCATCTCCATGAGTGACTTGTTCTTCCATTTGGCAACTCCATTTTTTTGAGGCATATATGACACTCTATAGCAGTGTTTTATCCCATGTTCAACCAAAAATGCATTAAAATTAGAAGACATGTATTCCCCTCGCGATCAAAATGGAGGGTGCCCATTTTACATGCTGGAAAATTTTCATCGAGAACCAAAAGCTATTGGAAGCACAAAAAAACTTCGAACTTTGCTTTCACTGGATATACCCATGCATGCCTAGAAAACTCATCAACGAAAATCACAAAGTAAAGATAGTTCCCAAAAGAAGGTGGTTTCATCGGAACACAAACAACATTGTGAACAAGTTGTAATTTTTTAATAGCTCATACTGAACCATCTTTTGGGAAGGAGGAACACTGCATTTTGCCTAAAATACAGCCTTCATAGAAATATTTATGAGGTACCTCAAGTTTGGGTAGAGAGGACTCCATTTTAGATTTTTGCATGCATAACAAACTAGCAATATTTAGATGAACAAAGCATGCAAGCCTAAGCTTTGCATCTGACATAGCCTCAGAATCTTGAACTGCACGTGATGAATCATTCATAAATTTTTCATAATCTATGAGCATATGCAGCCCACAACATAAAGTTCCAGAAGCAATAATGACATTGTCATTTGATAGTTCATGAACTATACTCATCAACAAATTTCGCAACCAACCTGACCTTCGCTAATGCAGAAACTGATACTAGATCTTTCTTTATCCCTAGCACAAATAAAACATATGACAATGTAAAAGAATACCATCAGTAGTAGTCAAAATGAACTTACCAACTCCCATGATAGGATAAAAGGAGTTGTCGGCACTTGTGACAGTATTTCCTATAGGGGCAGACTCAAGTGAAGTGAACAAATTGCCCTATGAGGTAATTTTTTTGGTTGCCCTACTAAAAAAGTACCAAACATCCAATGGGTCATAACTACAGACAATAGCAAACACCCATTCTTCATTCTACACAAGATTTGCAAACTCTAATTTGGGTGTAGAGGCTTCTCGAGCAACCATTCCAGCCCCTTTTTCGCATCTTTTGCAACTACTTTTGGACACCTTTTTATGACATGATCATTTCCTTTATCATATTTGCAAAATAGTTTTGGCTTTTTTGCTTTCTTCTCTTCTCTCTCATCCTTGTTTGATTGTGCAGAAGTAGTAGATTTCTGATTACTAGTAGATGAGCTCCATTTACCTTTGCCCTTTCGACCAACCACAAAAGCTTGATTTGCAACACACATAATGGACCTATTCTGCCTCGATTGATCTTCTTGCAACAAAATAGAGACTAACACCTCAAATTTTATGGAATTTGGATTGCCTTTCATCATCAATCGAAGAGTACAAGCAAAACTCTAATATGAATCTGGAAGACCATTCATAACAGTCTGCACAAGTGAACTATCAGGAAAGACTTCATACGCAAAAATCAAATGCTCCTTCAAATCTTTGATCTTTGTCAAACAAATATCCATGGAATCTCCTTTATTCATGTGCTCACTCTCCAGCTTTTTCAGAGGTAAGCAACAGGAGCCTCATTCCTTGCCCAGTATAGAGTGGTAAGTAAATCCCAAGTTTCCTTTTCTATTTTGCAGGAGTGAATGTAAGGAATAATGGCATGTTTGACAGATAAGGCTATCAATGCATGTTCCCGAGCATCTCTGCCATCTCAACAAAGTTGCTTGTGTAACTTTATTGTTGGACATTTTTCAACATCCCACACAATATTCCACAGTCCTTTTGCAAACAATACATGAAGCATCATATAAACCCATAATGGGTCATTGGTACCATCCAACTTATCCTCAACAACCAACATACGGAATACATCAGTGCTTTCAACTGTGGCCACTGACTAAAATATGTTGATGTAGAAAAATGACAGTATCTCAAAAAGTTGAACAAAATTGCCTTGTCCAATTTCGCTAAACTTGTAGCAGACTTCCAGGAACTTATACTGGAGAATGGAAACTTATATATATCTTTGACATACAAAGATGAAGTTTCCTACACATGCAATGCGATAATGCCTTTGGAGGCTGAAACGAGCTCCTAATTTTCTTGAGTATGCTCACCAATTTTTGTGCGATTCGGAGACTATGATCAGAGGGGTGTTGACGATGCCCTAGATGAAGTTGTGACTTGCTCTAATAGAAATTGTTGGAGTTTGAGGTCTGCAAAAGCTTGTGAACAACAAAGGAAGAAGAAGAAGCTTGGAGCACAACACACAATATTGAATGTATTACCAAGAGAATGTACAAAGATAAGTGAGTTGTTAGGGTTATAAGCATATACACAAGCAAGAGGAAAAAAACCTCGTAAAGAGGGAAAAAAATGCCTTGATGGTCCTACTGTGTTCATTCACATCATTACCTAAATATATCAAGAGGTAGTTCCCCTTCAAACTTATGTATAATTTGATGTTATCGAAAGAATTGAATGTCTTAGCATTCTTGTATATTCAAACACTCCAAAATCTTGTCAAAGTTATATTCGTTATAGGCTTCGTTTTTTTTAACCATGTATACAAGAAAATGACGGTAGATACAAAGGAGGCCTGGAGGCTTAACCACCCTTCTATAGGGAAAGTGACAAAGAAACAAGAAATACTACGAAGGTGGACTAAAGAGTTTGATGAGGTTTTGATGTTTTCCATGTGAGAACCATTTCTTTTTGAGGCTATCCTTTTCTATAGGAAAAAAAATTATGATGTTTGAAAGAGGAGAGCTTTTGAAGTTTCTCATCCTTTTCTATAAGAAAAAAATTATGATGTTTGAAAGAGGAGAGCTTTTGAAGTTTCTCATCCTTGAAGGGAGAAGCTCAAAGGAAGATGACTAATCCTTTTCTATAAGAAAAAAAATTATGATGTTTGAAAGAGGAGAGCTTTTGAAGTTTGTAATATTAAAGGGAGTTATAGAAAAAAATTATGATGTTTGAAAGAGGAGAGCTTTTGAAGTTTCTCATCCTTGAAGGGAGAAGCTCAAAGGAAGATGACTAATCCTTTTCTATAAGAAAAAAAATTATGATGTTTGAAAGAGGAGAGCTTTTGAAGTTTGTAATATTAAAGGGAGAAGCTAAAAGGAAGATGACTAAATGACCCATTCTTTTCGCTAGCAATCCAAAAATATATTAGGTATAACTTTCATAGTATCTGAGTTCACCATGGGCCTTTCCATGTCAACGAACAAAACCAAAAAAATTGTAGCGGCCTCCTTCCCTCGCCTTTTGAAAGTACCACCTACCAAGGCATTTAAAAGATAAATCTTTTATTATTGTTTTACTTTTTAAGTGTGCCGTGCATGGCAGCAGTCCAAATCATACTCTCGAGAGTTCCGCTTTTTTGTGTGAACATATAAGAACCACAAGCATTGCTTTTTTTTTTTTTTTAGAGTACAACGAATTGGAAATACGCACTCACACATCTAATCTCAAGGTAGAGTCACTCATCATGAGAATCTCATGGACATATTCAGCTAATACTTGAACTCAAGACTTCCTCCACACAGTTTTAAGACATCAGCCACTAGGTTACTCAGTCTCGGATCTGAATCATAGCAAAGAATCTCAAAAGTTTCACGGGATTGTTGAAAAGAAAAAACGGAATTGCCAATTCACTATTATTTTTTTTTTAAATGGAGGTTCGGCCGAGGCCTACTCCTCTAGGTTTTAACTATGAAATTGCAATTGTACAAGGAAGGGCACAGTATCCATGGGACCCCCTTTATCCCACAAGAAGAGGGGTTTACATAGCTGGGTTAAACTGTGGTCACATCTACGGTGGGGCAGGACAAACGGTGGCACATCAGCCACAAGGTACAACTTTCCAAATTACACATGTCCCTTACATGGTGCCGGTGGAGGTTGAACCCTCGCCCTACCTCAAGAAGTAAAAAGCCCTACCACCCGGACAAAACAGCTTCGGACTGTTTTTTTTTAATAAAAGGAAGTTCGGCCTTAGCCTTATCTCCCGGACTTTAATTAAAATAAAGAAGAAAGGCTACAAGTGGTTGGGACTAGTGCCCATGGGATCCCCCAAATCCCACAATGCAGGGGAGGAATATGGAAGTCTAGAGGGCATCACAAATGAGGCGGATAAATTCATCATCACCCTCATGTGGGACCCATTTGGGTTTCAACTTGTTGTTTTCGAGGAGATAAATACAGTGATGTCTAAACGGCGGAGATCTCTTATCTCGGGAGATTGTTTTACCTAGAAGAAACAAGGATTTCTCGATCGACCATTCCTTAGGAGTTTGGCCAAATTTGACAGCACATCGCTCCCTCCAAATCTTCCAGAGAGTCTCACCCCTGATGATTCCATAGCCTCGATGAGCATCCGACAACCTCACCCAACATCACCTGTTGCCAATTGATTTGGTTCGAGAGTCTCAATACTCTGGTCACGTGACGCCAGATGACGTGCGACTTAGGGCAGTCGAAGATGTAAGACAATAGTTACACAATATAACACAGGAGCAATAGCAGAGAAGATAACAGATATAGGAGAATCTCAACAATTTTCTACTAGCAGCAAGTACAAAGATGATGGCGTTGTCCACCCGTGCGCTCTCAAGGTAGAGCTTAAATGGTGATCTAGACAACTCTAGATAGGGAGATACAAGGTAGAGGTATGTTGGCTCAACTCAATGTCTTAGGTAGTGCAGAAGTCATGTATATATAGGATCATGGGTGGCCTGCCATGGACGGCTATACATGGGAGGTAGAGCGTGGGCGGCCACCGCCCGCGTAATTGCCATACACGGCTTAGACTGGTTGAACCGACCTAACAAATATAAATGATTTCTAACTCCGATAGGGAATATTCCATGGAATATTCCCTTTACCGTCGCGCCGGGGGCGCTGCCCTCGGACCCCCACCAGGGGGCCAGCGCCAGGGGGCCCGCTGGCCCCCTTGGACCCCCCAGCCGGGGCTGCTCACCGCTGCCCCGGACCCCACAATTGGGGACCCTGGTAACTCTCTTTCCTTATAATACCTTACATGGTCCAATATGACCTTCATCCAACATTCAAGTTGGGATTCCCATCAATTGGGTAATGCACGCTTGGCTTCTCCTCATAAAGGGGGCCTTAAAAAATGTGCATACAATCATGAGGGGTAGACATTGATCATATACTAACACCCCCCCTCAATGTTTACCGATGATAAATCAAGTAGGTCTCGGTCCTATGCCCATCTGTTGAAGATGCTTGTTGAGCTGCTCTCTTCCAAGTGCTTTAGTCAATATGTCAGCACAATTTGCCTCTGTTGGGCAATATTCTAGCTCCATAATTTCATCTTCAATTAGCTCACGAATGTAATGGTACTGTACTTCTATGTGCTTGGTGCGAGCATGAAATACTGGGTTCTTTGCAATAGCCATACAACTTTGATTATCACACTTGAGTACAGTTGGCATATTTGATGGAAAGCCTAGATCTGCAAGAATTCTCCTTAACCAGACTGTTGGTGCATGACAATCATAAATTGAAGGATTATGATGAAATGAAGTCAAGGATTCAAGAGAAGAATAAATTCAGAAGGTTGAAGGAAGGACATATTCAGAAATCAAAAGATGTGTACACATATGTACATTAGCTGACTTATACTTTTGTTTAGTCATACACTTGTATATATTCATCTATAAATATGTTGGAAAATGTCGGGGCAAATAGAGCAGAAGAAGAATAGAGAATAGGTAGAGAGAAATCAGTTGTAAGAAGTGTCATTAGACACATGAAGAGTGAGTGATTTGTTCATCCTCACTTAGATGTAATTTTTCTGAGAAATCGAAAAATCTTGCGCCCGATATTTTGTTGTCTGCTCCTTCTATGTTTAATCTTTGGAGAAATCCTTTTGCACATATCTAAGTCCATAGCTAATCTATCTATGGCTAGAATTTGAGAGGTTAATTGCAATCAGGCTGAGAGAATTTTGTTTAGGAACATTCATATGTAAGAATGTTCAAAGAGTCGTGAAAACTGGCGCAGATTTCATCTTCAGAGAAATGGTCATTGCTCAGTCCACAGTGTAAAGTTTTACACAAGTGAGGGCTCAAAATCTAAGTTGGAAGGTAAGCCATCTATGGCTAAAAGATCTTGATCAAACGGGATTTACTTTAGGAGAACCAGTGTTAAGAAGTTGCAGGTGTCAAAGTCGCCATTGCAGAGAAGCTGTTTCAGACATAGGTAAAGTGTTTCACACATTTCTCAGTGTGTACTGAATCATTTTGAGAAATTTAACTTGGTAAAGTTGCGCAATCTCAAGGCGAAGTATTGTACAAAGTTTTGTCAAAAACTTTACAGAATTGGTTAGTCAATGAGTGATTAATCTGCAGCAGACTTTTTCAGAAAAGTGATTTCTTCACAGTTAGTCAAATCTTGGTATTGTGTGAATATATTTTCAAAGTTATGAGGAGTCTAAAGTTATTCTTGGTCTAGAGGTGGTCTAATACCAAGGATAGCTTGTTCTTTTGGAGATTAACACTCTCCATCAGTGGTATCAGAGCAGGTTGTGTCAAAATTGAAGTGAAGAAGACTCCGACTACTGCAGAAATTCAAATCTTTACATCTTGAAGGTGCAGAAGGATAAAGGTTGAAGAAAACTTGAAGGTAGACTCATTCAAGCTATCAAAGGATCAGAAGAATCGAGATTCAAAGTCAAGGTACATTTATTTCCTGTAAAGGTTAAAGTTTTGAGACTACAGGTGAAGCAAGGATGGGAGATAGTCTCCAAATTGAAAAGTTGGATAGAGGGAACTATCCAGCTTGGTCTATGAGGATGGAAGCTCATCTTATGAGCAAAGATCTGATAGGATACATCACAGGAGATGAAGAAAAGCCAGAATTCAGAGATCCTAGTGTTCCAACTAGAGAGGAGCTTGCAGACTTGAAGAATTGGATGAAGAAGGATGCTCAAGCAAGGAGCATAATCTACATGGCAGTCAATGATTATTTGCTTCCTCACATTAGAGGACTTGAAAGTGCATGTGACATTTGGAATGCTTTGGAGGAGCATTTTCAAAACACAACCAAATCAAGGAAGGCTTCACTATGGGCAGAATTTACTACCTTCAAGAAGAAGGCATCACAATCAATTTTCTGATTATGTGACAAAGATGAAGGATATTGCAGATTCTCTAGGTGCAGTGGATGAAGATATTGAAGAAGACAAATTGGTAAGACAAATACTCACAGGGCTAAGAGGAGATGAGAAGTGGAAGCCTTTCATTTTATCCACAGAACTTTCACTAGATCACTTTACTCCTGATTTGAATCAATTGTTAGGTCATATGCTAACTTTTGAGAATGATGTCAAAGGAGATGTTGATAAGAGTGCAGGTCATGCAATGTACTCCAAAGATAAGAAGAAAGCTAACAAAGGAAAGCAACAATCAGGTGAAGAAGAAGGTACTTCAAACCAAGCAAATTTCATGAGAGGCAAAGGAAATGGCAGAAGTAGAGGAAGAGGCAGAAACAACAAGGATAACACAAGAGCTTGTTGGATATGTGGTAAGACCAATCATCTCTCTCATGATTGTTGGCATAATAATCAGAACAATGGCAATTATCAAAACTTTAATCAAAGAGCAAGAGGTGGTAGATTTCAGAGAGGAAATTTCAGAGGTAGAGGTGGTAGGAACTCTTTTGGAAGAGGTGGAGGAAGAAGTTTCCAAAAACCAATCCTACAATAACACCTATTACAACTATGCATCAGATCAGAAGGAGGATTCGACTCTCATTATGAATACATGTGAAATCTCACATGAGGATATGAGAGTGTTCTATATTGATTCAGGATGTAGTAATCATTTGAGTGGAAATATTGCTTTGATGACTGACTTAGATCATAATGCAATTAATCATACAGTTCAGACAGGTGATAATACAAAGCATAAGGTAAAGTCAATTGGCTCAGTCAAAGCTAAGGATGGGAGCACTCTTCTGAGTAAGGTACTTTATGTTCCCACAATTCCAAAGAATTTGATCAGTGTAGGTTAAATTGTGGAAAAAGGATATGAGGTAAGGTTCACCAATGAAGGAGTTTATGTTGAAGACCCTAGTCAAGGGTATAAACAGGTTGTTACAGGAAAGAAAGAAGGAAGGCTCTTCACATTGAAGGTACAAGGAAATGTTGGACATGCTATGTTCACATATGGAGAGCAAAAGGTGTCAGAATTGGATCTTTGGCACAAAAGACTTGGACACTTTAATGAAAGAGGTATCAAAGATATGATCAATAATGATTCAGTGCTTGGGTTGCCTAACATTGCAGGTCAACACATGACATACAGATGTGAGGCATGTCAATTAGGTAAGGCTCACAAGCAATCCTATTCCAAGCATGGGTTTATGTATTCAGAAAGACTTGAATTGGTGCATACGGATGTGTGGGGTCCTTCAAAGGACTTTAGTATAAATGGTTCAAGATATTATGTCATTTATGTTGATGATGCTACCAGATGGATCACAATTTATGTGATTAAGGAAAAGTCAGAAGTGTTTAATACATTTAAACACTATCATGCTTATGCAGAAAGGATTACAGGTCAAAGATTGAAGAGACTAAGGTCAGATGGAGGGGGAGAGTATTTTTCAAATGAATTCAATGATTACTTGTGGAATGCAGGTATAAAGAGAGAAGTTACTTGCAGATACTCCCCTCAACAAAATGGGGTAGCAAAAAGAAGAAATAGGACTCTTGTTGAGTTTGCAAGGTCCATGATGAAAGAGAAGAATTGCCCAAATTATTTGTGGGCAGAGGCTGTTAATACAGCTACTTACTTGGTCAATAGATTGCCTTGTAAAGCTTTGCAGGGTATGACACCATATGAAGCTTGGTGGGGTAAGAAACCTACCTTGGATCATTGCAGAATATTTGGATGTTTGGCATATGCATATGTGCCATCTCAATTGAGACATAAGTTGGAGCCTAAGGCAGAAAAATATGTTTTTATTGGCTATGATGATAAGCAAATGGGATATAGGTTGTGGAGTCCATCCACAAAGCAATTCCTTGTATCTAAGGATGTTACATTTGATGAGCAAGGTACTTGGTATGCAGGTAAATATGATGTACATACAGATAATGAAGAAGTGGTAGACCAAAGAAAAGGCAAAGCAAAGATTCAATTACTTGATGAAAGTGAGAACAATGAAGTACAGGTTGAAGTTGAAGAGAGGCCAAGGTTTGATCCAGAATGTGATGAACCAGAGACTTCAAGAAATGCAGAAGTTAGGAGGTCAACTAGGCACAAATGGCAACCTACAAGGTATAGCTATGACACCTCATTCTTGACTACTAAAGATTATGCTTATTTGGTAAAAGCAGATGAAGATCCATCTACATATGATGAAGCCAAAGGCAAGAGAAATTGGGAAGAAGCTATGCAAGAGGAGTATGATGCTTTGATAGAGAATCAGACTTGGGATTTGGTTCCTAAACCTAATAGCCAGAAAATTATTGGATGTAAGTGGGTTTATAAAACCAAAAGATTTGCAGATGGAAGTGTGTCTAGATACAAAGCTAGACTTGTTGTGAAAGGGTATGCACAGACATATGGAGTGGACTATGATGAGACTTATAGTCCTGTGGCAAAAATGACAACCATCAGAACTCTCATAGCAATTGCTGCTTGCAAAGGTTGGAAGTTGTCTCAACTAGATGTTAAAAATGCATTCTTAAATGGTTACATTTCAGATGAAGTGTACATGGAGCAACCAGATGGATTCAAAGATCAAGTGAATCCAAATTATGTGTGTAAGCTCAAGAGAGCTTTATATGGACTAAAGCAAGCCCCAAGGGCATGGAATTATAGGCTTGTAAAATTCTTGAATGATCTTGGATTTCAAGCATCAAAGGCAGATAGTAGCTTGCTAGTCAAAGCAAGTGAAGATGGATTCATTTATGTGTGTATTTATGTTGATGACATAATACTTACAGGAACAGATGAAAAAGGTATACAAATGATCAAGAAGCAGATGGAGAAAGAGTTCAAAATCAGTGATTTGGGAAACCTATCATTCTTCTTGGGAATGGAGATTACTTATACTCAACATGGAGTATTTGTGACCCAAGAAAGGTATCTTAAGAATTTGCTAACCAAGTTTAAAATGGAAGATTGCAGGGTTGCACCTACACCTTTGGAAGTGAATCATAAATTGTCTAAGTTTGGAGGAGAAGAGTTCAGAGATATGAAACTTTATCAAAGTTTAGTTGGTAGCTTAATTTATGCTACATTGACAAGGCCTGATTTGTCATATGCAGTTGGTGTGCTTTCACAATTTATGCATTGTCCTAGAAAGGAACATTGGATTGCAGGACAAAGAGTACTTAGGTATATCAAGGGTACACTCAGAGAAGGGTTGTACTATGGATTTACTTCTGATACAAGAGTGAAGATATATAGTGATGCAGATTGGGCAGGTAATGTGGATGATAGAAGATCAACACATGGATACTTGTGCTATGTAGGAGACAAATTGATTTCATGGTGTTCTAAGAAGCAACATACAGTTGCTTTATCATCTACAGAGGCAGAATATAAAGGTATGGTGGAAGCTGCAAAGGAGGTAATATGGCTAAAGACACTTATGAAGGTGTTTGATGTGATTCAAAGTACTCCTATTGTTTGTGGAGATAATATGAGTTCTCTATATTTGGCAGCTAACCCTGTGTTTCATGCTAGAACTAAGCATATTGAAATACAGTATCATTTTCTGAGAGAGAAAGTCATTGAGAAGGAGATTGAAGTCATACACACTCCTACAAAAGATCAACTTGCAGATATGATGAAAAAAAGTTTAGATGGACCAAAGATACAAAGATTCAAGGATATGGCAGGAATCAAGAAGATAGAGAAGAACCTCAATTAATGATTGAGGGGGAGCTGTTGGTGCATGACAATCATAAATTGAAGGATTATGAAGAAATGAAGTCAAGGAGTCAAGAGAAGAATAAATTCAGAAGGTTGAAGGAAGGACATATTCAGAAATCCAAAGATGTGTACACATATGTACATTAGCTGACTTATACTTTTGTTTAGTCATACACTTGTATATATTCATCTATAAATATGTTGGAAAATGTCGGGGCAAATAGAGTAGAAGAAGAATAGAGAATAGGTAGAGAGAAATCAGTTGTAAGAAGTGTCATTAGACACATGAAGAGTGAGTGATTTGTTCATCCTCACTTAGATGTAATTTTTCTGAGAAATCGAAAAATCTTGCACCCGATATTTTGCTGTCTGCTCCTTCTGTGTTTAATCTTTGGAGAAATCCTTTTGCACATATCTAAGTCCATAGCTAATCTATCTATGGCTAGAATTTGAGAGGTTAATTGCAATCAGGCTGAGAGAATTTTGTTTAGGAACATTCATATGTAAGAATGTTCAAAGAGTCGTGAAAACTGGCGCAGATTTCATCTTCAGAGAAATGGTCATTGCTCAGTCCACAATGTAAAGTTTTACATAAGTGAGGGCTCAAAATCCAAGTTGGAAGGTAAGCCATCTATGGCTAAAAGATCTTGATCAAACGGGATTTACTTTAGGAGAACCAGTGTTAAGAAGTTGCAGGTGTCAAAGTCGCCATTGCAGAGAAGCTGTTTCAGACATAGGTAAAGTGTTTCACACATTTCTCAGTGTGTACTGAATCATTTTGAGAAATTTAACTTGGTAAAGTTGCGCAATCTCAAGGCGAAGTATTGTACAAAGTTTTGTAAAAAACTTTACAGAATTGGTTAGTCAATGAGTGATTAATCTGCAGCAGACTTTTTCAGAAAAGTGATTTCTTCACAGTTAGTCAAATCTTGGTATTGTGTGAATATATTTTCAAAGTTATGAGGAGTCTAAAGTTATTCTTGGTCTAGAGGTGGTCTAATACCAAGGATAGCTTGTTCTTTTGGAGATTAACACTCTCCATCACAGACTGCCTCACAAGAAGCAAAACAAGCTACTTTGTACTCTGCTTCAGTGGAGGAGAGTGCGAGAGTTGGTTGCTTCCTACTTACCCAAGAAAATATTCCTGAACCAAGTGAGAAACAATATCCAGAAACTGATTTTCTAGAATCACAATCTCCAGCCCAATCTGAATCACAATATCCTTGGAGTGTATCACCTGTGGTATACAAAATACCAAAATCCAAGGTTCCTGCAATGTACCTTAGAATTCACATTCCAGCATTCCAGTGACTCTCCTTAGGTTTGTTGGAAAACCTGCTTAACACTCCAACAACATAGCAAATGTCTGGTCTAGTGTTGCACAAAAAAATAAGACTTCCAACGAGCTTCCTATACTTCTTAGCATCTACATCAGGCATGTTATCATCCATAGATAGCTTATGATTTACCTCCATAGGTGTGCTAGTTGGTTTGCTGTCCATCATTCCAAATGCCTTGAGAATTTCTTTGGAATATTTTTGTTGTGAGATGAAAATGCCATCCTTCCTTTGCCATACTTCAATTCCCAGACAAAAATGGAGTAGACCTAAGTCTGTCATTTCAAACTCAGTTCCCAAGCGGATCCAAGTTTGATTGATGAGTTCCTGATGATCTCCTGTAATGATCAAATCATCTACATATACAATGACAACAACTAGCTTGCTATCCCTTTTCGTTACATACAAGTTAGCATCAGAAGTACTTCTTTCAAAACCCATATTTTTGAAAAAATGATCTATTCATTGGTACCAAGCCCGTGGAGCTTGCTTAAGTCCATACAAATCTTTCTTCAACCTGCAAACTTTATTTTCTGAATTGGGCACCTCAAAACCTGGTGGTTGAGATACATATACCTCCTCCTTGAGGTGACCATTCAAAAATGCAGATTTGACATCCATCTGGAAAATAGGCCAGGACTTTTGTGCAGCTACTGCAAGTACCGTCCGAATAGTTGTCATGCGTGTTGTTGGTGCAAAAGTTTCTTGAACATCAAATCCTTCAATCTGTGAAAAACCCTGTGCAACTAATCGTGCCTTATACTTTTCTAATGTTCCATCAGCTTTATACTTAGCTTTCCAAATCCATTTAGTACCTATTACCTTCTTCTTTGGCGGCAAGTCGACTAGATCCCATGTATCATTTTTGAGTATACTATCATACTCAGATTGCATTGCCGCTCTCCAACCTGGATCATCAATGGCTTCTTCAATGGTGGTAGGTTCCTTTATCGAACCCATGATATCTGCCATTAGAGCCATGTTAACAATGTGTTCTAAGGCTCTTCTTTGCTCCTCTATTCTCTTTGATCTTCGTAATCCATCCGATGATGATTTTGGTACATCTACATGTGGATTGTGATCATCAAAGAGCTGTTGTGCCCACTTCGGTAGTGGCTTACGCTGTGCAGCTACAACTCGTTGGCTTTTTATTGAGGAAATTTCTCCATCAGATGTTTCCTCCTCCTCAACTTTAACCTGTCTTTTGATAGGCACAAGGTGAGATATTTCTCCGTTTGATGAGATAGTAGATTTACCTTTATCTTCTACTAAGTGTGGTCGTTCATCAAACACCACATCTCGGCTGACAAAAATCTTCCTTGCCTCAGGATCCCATAACCTGTATGCTTTAGACTCTTCACTATATCCTAGGAAGACACACTTTTTGCTTTTTGAATCCAACTTTGATCTTGTTGAATCAGGAATATGTGCATAACCGAAACAACAAAAAATTCTGAAATGCAAAACTGAAGGCTTTTTACCAGAATATGCTTCTTGAGGAGTCATCCCCTTCCGTGCTTTTGTGTAGCTTCGATTGAGGATGTACACTGCTATATTGACTGCTTCTGCCCAGAATGAATCAGGCATGTCTTTAGCCTTCAACATACAACGAGCCATTTCAACTACTGTCCTGTTCCTGCGCTCAACAATGCCATTTTGTTGGGGTGTATGAGTTGCGGTAAGTTGCCTTTTCACACCATGATCCTTACAGTAATTGTTGAATTCTGTTGACAAGATTTCACCTCCTCTATCTGTTCTAAATTTCTTCAGTTTCCTTCCTGATTCATTTTCTACATACTTATGCCACGTTTTAAATTTTTCAAAAGCATCAGCCTTCTCTCGAATGAAATAAACCCATATCTTTCTACTATAATCGTCGACTAACAACAAGAAGTAGAAAGATCCTCCTAAAGCAGGTGTAGACATTTTACCGCAGAGATCAGCATGTACCAACTCTAGAGGAGCTTGAGATCGATTGCTGGTCTCTCTTGGAAACGCCTTTCGTTGTTGCTTGCCCATCATACAAGCTTCACAAGGTTCCTGCAACTCTGAAAATGCAGGCAAATGAGCAACCATCCCTGTTCGTTGCATCTCCTTCAAAACTGCAAATCCGAGATGCCCAAATCGTTGGTGCCATAACCTGCTTACATCTTTATCTTCTGTAGCAGTTAAAGCACTTAACTCATACAAGTTATCCCGTCGTATGCCTTTACCTACAACATTACCTGATGAATCCATGATTTCTGCACCACTCTTATTGAAGTGAACTTCGAGTCCACGATCTGTTATTGCAGAAACTGACAACAAATTTCTTTTGAGTGTAGGTACATAGAGAACATCGGATAAATTTTTCTCAACACCTGGAGAAGTGATAAAAGAGATGGTTCCAGTTCCTTCAGCTGGACACTTGGAGTCATTTCCCACCACTACATTGATGGATTCCCGCAGAGGCACTAGGGAACTATACGAATCCTTTTTACTAGTCATATGGCAAGAAGCTCCACTATCTAAAATCCATGGCTCATCAACACGAGCTTGAGCAGATGAACATACCTCTTCAATAGCTACCCAAAGTTCCAGCTCTGTGTTGTTTGCAGACTCTTTGTTCTTCCATGATGATTTTACAGTCCCATTCCGTTCATCAGCTTGCTTCTTTCTGCAATCCTTGATGGCATGGCCTTTCTTTTCACAATAGAAGCAACTTCCTGTGAAATTTTTCTTCTTTGGCTTCTTCTTTGATCCCTCTGAAGAGCCTTTACCTTTTGCATTTGCTGAGAATGCAACATCAGTTGTACTTTGCCGATTCTTCAGCCGCATCTCTTCTTCTAAAAGCATGGCACAAAACTCTTCAAATGTAAGAGGAGTTGGCCTTACCTGAGTGTTAAGGGCTGTTACTAATCCATCATACTTTGCTGGAAGAACACGTACAGATCTTCGAGCCAGCTCTTCTGGTGTTATAACAACACCAACTGCAGCCAATTGATCTTGAAGATGCTTTATCCGTTTGATAAAATTTTTAGCCTTTTCAGAATCAGAATGCTTTTCATTTGCCAACTGATTTTCTAAATTTTGTATCCTAGTGTGGTTCTTGGTCTCATATTGTCGAGCCAATATGCCCCAAGCCTCATGTGCTTTAGTAGTATGTTGAACTAAAGTAAGCACAGAATCACTTACACTAGTGACAATCGCACATAATGCATCAGCATTCCGCCTCTTCCAAGCTCGTAGAAGATCTAGATCTGGTTGAATCATCAATCTTGAATTTGCTGGATCTTCAACTGGTATAGGCTCTGGATCCAATCCCATCGGTCCCATGACAGTGTCAAGTAATTCATAGGAGTCCAAAATTGCAGAAATTTTGAACTTCCAGATTGTATAGTTGGTTCCATCCAGCTTCCCTTCAGTGAATGCAGGTGGACGAATTCGAATAGGTGCAGCATTAACATTAGCTAAAGCACCAAGACTAGTGTTCGACGATGAAGCCATCATGTAATCACTCGAATAATCTACTGATATTCTAGTCTGCTAGTAGGCTAAAATAATGATACTTCTCAAGCTATTCGAACCTTACAGCTCTGATACCATGTAAGACAATAGTTACGCAATATGACACAGGAGCAATAGCAGAGAAGATAACAAATATAGGAGAATCTCAACAATTTTCTACTAGTAGCAAGTACAAAGATGATGGCGTTGTCCACCCGTGTGCTCTCAAGGTAGAGCTTAAATGGTGATCTACACAACTCTAGATAGGGAGATACAAGGTAGAGGTATGTTGGCTCAACTCAATGTCTTAGGTAGTGCAAAAGTCATGTATATATAGGATCATGGGTGGCCTGCCATGGACGGCTATACATGGGCGGTAGAGCGTGGGCGGCCACCGCCCGCGTAATTGCCATACACGGCTTAGACTGGTTGAACCGACCTAACAAATATAAATGATTTCTGACTCCGACAGCGAATATTCCATGGAATATTCCCTTTACCGTCGCGCTGGGGGCGCTGCCCTCCGACCCCCACCAGGGGGCCCGCTGGCCCCCTAGGACCCCCTAGCCAGGGGGCCCGCTGGCCCCCTTGGACCCCCCAGCCAGGGGTGCTCACCGCTGCCCCGGACCCCACAATTGGGGACCCTAGTAACTCCCTTTCCTTATAATACCTTACATGGTCCAATATGACCTTCATCCAACATTCAAGCTGGGATACCCATCAATTGGGTAATGCACGCTTGGCTTCTCCTCATAAAGGGGGCCTTACAAAATGTGCATACAATCATGAGGGGTAGAAATTGATCATATACTAACAGAAGAACAAGTGAACTAAATCTTCGATGCATCGATGACAGCGCTTGCACCATGGCGGCACACCACAGATTTTGTTAGCCCTTGCATTGGACTAGATACCTTTATGCAAGATCTGCCACATGAGAACGGACTTTTTGACCTCAATTAGGGGATGCCAAATAGACATGAATCTTATTTCCCACCGTAGTTTGGTCCAAGAAAGGCACCATCTCTTGTTAAGAGTGTGGTGAACTTCTAAGTTCTCTTGTTTCCAGAGTTGTTTCCACTGTTTGAACCCCTTGTTCCATAACCGCTTTGCAGTTTGGAGGTTCCAAGACTCCACCCCCCTAATGCCGCAGATCGGGAACCAGATAGAGTCATTTTGTCTTATCCCAGCCGCCCACTTCCACTCATCACTGATTCTGATGAACTATTTGGCCTTGTTCCAATTATTCCATAAAGAACACACGAGGCTAGATCCTTTAGGGGACACCGGGTGGGGGGAGAACAAAAGCGTGAGGATCCCTATGTCCTTCCACCCCGGAAGGCCAACTAAGGTAA
The DNA here is from genome assembly GCA_020310875.1 of Ceratopteris richardii. Taxonomy (NCBI): domain Eukaryota; kingdom Viridiplantae; phylum Streptophyta; class Polypodiopsida; order Polypodiales; family Pteridaceae; genus Ceratopteris; species Ceratopteris richardii. The sequence continues at coordinate 68,236,733 of CM035423.1, forward strand.
GGTCTTTCGTGTTTCTGAATATCAATTTGGCCCAAGAGGACTCCCTATTGCTCCAGGCCTTGATAAGCCACTTCGCCGCCAGCTTGTCAGCCAACCCAACGATATCTAAAATTCCCAAACCCCCTGAGTCTTTAGGGCTAATGCAAGTTTCCCATTTGATTTTGGGAATCCCCCTCCTGTTGGGGTCCCTAGTCCACAGGAAGTTTCTACAGATTCTTTCCACTTTGGCCAAATCTTTGTCCTTAGGTCTCCAACACGAGATAAAGTAGATAATTGTAGACAACATGAATGTGTTAACAACCATAGCACGCCCTGCCAAATTGACTTGCATACCTTTCCAATGATTCAGCTTGCTATCTAGCTTGGATAGCACCCAGTTCCAGCATTGGTCCATTGAGATGTCAAATCCCATCGGAATGCCAAGGAGACGGAAGACTTGACCACTAGGGATAACTTGACACCCTTGATTCACCAACAATTGGGGAGTAGGTCCGCTGATTGCTCTAAAAGCAGTTTTAGCATGGTTGATTTTTGAACCCGATGCCACACAAAAAGTGTCGAGGCACCACCAAAACACCTCAATGCTGTTTATATCATTATGCACAAAGGCATTCATGTCATCAGCAAAAAGTCTCGCAATCATTTGGCCGTGGTTTAGAGGTAGGGAAAGACCGTTGAGATTGCCAGCGTCCAGGTGATGCTTTAATAGGCGACTGAGCCCATTCGAGGCGATCGTGAAGAGTAAAGGAGCCAGAGGGCAGCCTTGCCTAATTGATATTTTTAAACGAATGGGCTCAGAGAGCTTACCGTTGATATTTATTCTAGTTGAAGCGTTTCCAAGAAGAGTGGAAACCATCTTCGTGAACTTTTGGCTGCACCCAAGGTCCTTTAATGATTGAAGAATAAAGTCCCACTCCAATCTGTCATACGCTTTGTCGAAGTCGATCTTAATGAATACCAGATCCTGAGCAGACTCCTCAACAAAAGCAAGACCTTCCCAAATATCGACAATTGCTTCAAGTATAGATCTACCCTTGATAAAACCTTTCTAGTCCTCAGACAACCATGACTTTAAATGACAAGAGATTCTGTTGGCGATAACTTTTGCAATTATCTTGTATCCTGTTTGGAGCATGGTAATCGGATGCCAGTTTTTAATTTTGTTCTTGTCTCCCCTTTTGTGGATTAGCTTGATGACGCCATTATTAAGACACTCAGGGAGGGCACCGAAGGAGAGAGCCTCTTGCCACACAAGACGCAGTGGGGTGGCCACCACATGTTTGAAGGACTTGAAAAACTCATTGGTGAGGCCATCCGGACCCGGACTTTTCCCATTGGGAAGGGCATCAATAACCTCGATAATTTCATTCTCGGAAATGTTAGCATCCAGCAGAGCAATCAGGTTCTGTGGGATACTAGATTGAGCAACCCTTGAGATGGTTGCCATGGAGTCGCGCATGTGGGGGGAAGGAGGAGTTGAGACCCTGAGAAGATTGGTGAAGTGCTCGACGATGATCGATCTATTCTCAACTTCCGTGCAACCTTCGGTGCCATTGTTGTCGACCAATAGGGGGATGGATTCCCTAGCTTGTTTCCTTTTGAGGATGTTACACATCTCTTTCAATGGTTTGTCGGCCTTCCCCGCCCACCAATCTTTGAAGAAAATTTGAAGATTTTTCCTTTGAACCTCCTCCTCTAATCTTACTCTTCCCCTGATCTTCAAAAGACCTTGTTGGTAATGTAACTTACCTTTGTTCACCTCTTCTTCAAGCCGTAAGAGCCTCCGGTACACCGTTTCTCTTCTTTTTTTCCGGATATCCCTTATAGCCTTTTGAGTCCTGATCAGAATTTTCCGAGTCCTTTCCACCGCGCTTCTCCAACACTTAGCCGGTTCATTACAGTAGGCAAAGACTTCCGCCCACACTTCAGAAATTTCTTGGTGGACAGAGGGGAGGGAAAATGATGTCTGACAAGCATGAAACCAAGGGGCTTTCTGGGACATGGGAATCGGTTTGAAAGACAGAGTAATCGGGTAGTGGTCCGAGATAGTCAGGTCCATGTGTTGGGAAATTGAAGGAATACCCCACTGAAGGATGGTGTTCTGATCGATGTAACATCTATCAAGTCTTGCTTTCCTCAAAGAGTCCCCCGATTGGAGATTTGACCAGGAGAACCCCTTCGTGTCTTTCACCTCGACTAGGTCGAGATGGAGCTTGATTTTATCCCATATCTCTTTCTCCTGACCGTCAATAATTTTTCCTTTGTTATTCCATCGGTCCTCAGGAAACTCAACCATATTGAAGTCCCCACAAATCAAAACATTATGTGAAAGGGAGTCGAGGGAAGCCCAAGTATCCATTCTATCTGCTTCACCATTAGGGGCATAAATTGAGACCACAATGAACTGGAAAGGGAACCCGATAGAGGCAGCAATCCAGAGGCTTGGGACTGTTGGAAAGCAAAAGCGGAATTGCGATTATTTGTTCACTATTTATAGCTTTGCACCGCGATGTTCGCTATTATAAACTTTACAGTCGGTTTTAAGATCCAGGCATGCCAAACTATCTACAACTTCTGTGCAGAACGTCACGGAAACAGGGAAGCTCACTTCTGTGTAGAAGGTAACGGGAACAGGGAAGCTCACGCGGTATGGATATACCTGGGGACATTCTGGAAATCATCTTCTTGGGTGTCCCGATATTTGATATTGCTCGAAGTCGCGCAGTTTGCAGGATCCAACACCAAAGACTGGCTTGCACTGTTCAGTTATACGCCAGCAGAAGAGAAGAGAGAGCTTGTTCTATACAATGATGTATCGTCCTCATGGCATACCATATCGCTAGATTTCTTGCCCACAGTGTTTACTGATTTAATTGCAGCGGATGGTGGTCTCATATGTATCGCAGGACAATCTCACGGAATTTACAACGTCTGTGTCTGTAATCCAGCGAGCAGAACCTACAAGATATTGCCTTCCATAGACAAAGTACCACATTCGCCTGCAGGAGCAATGATAGTAAACAAACACAAAATCGGCGAGGAATGCTCGTACGAAATCGCAAACTTCTGCGTTCCTGGTCTGCAAACTTGCAGATGGGCGAGGTGGTGCTTCTTGGCAATGGGTAGAAGACTGCCCTTCGAACAGCAGCTCTAATACAACTTTGCTGAGCAAAGGTTTCGTGTTGAAGTTGGGCCTCGATCGTTGTTCTTAATCGCATCGGTTTCAATACACAGACAAATACTTCTCAAGAGGGCATGTTCCTCTTCTGTTTGGAATAAATTAGATACCAGCAAGTTCATGTCATGTCGTATCATTCGACACAGAGATAAAACCTATCCAGTTTCACAAGCTTCTATGGGCTTTGGAAGACAGGAAGCTTACCTCCTCCTAGTTCCATCGCTCCAAATAACCTGAGTTTCTGCATATTACTGTATGACGTTCTCTGCTCCATGTAAACTAGGAGGTACATTGCTCTCCTGTTTGTGCTTCTTAATTTAGAAAAGTAAACCTGCAGTACAAAACGAGTGTTTGTGAGAAGCTCGTGCAATTAAGAGGCCCATCTTTCTGTTATACATTTTCACCTTCAGAAAATAGAAGTCACTTCTCGATAACGTTCTCCCTCTTAATTTGCTGGTTGTGTATAATGGCTCTTAAGGATGTATACACTGGACATATAAAATTGCACAAGTGGTATATTTCCATCACGATGAACTTCTTGAAATTAGGTGTTGGGTGTTGTGCTCCAAGCTTTGCCTTCTTCCTTGTGTTGTTTGCATGCTCTCGTAGAGCTCAAACTCCAAGAAAAATCCCCACAAAAAGGGCCACAAACTATAGTTAAACATGTTTGGATACCTAAGACTAGTAATGCCCCATGAGTTTTAAGATTTCTATGCACATTGTCTAACGGCCTCCAAAGGAAGATTCCACTCATTTGAAGAGTTAGCAATGTGCTACTAATATTGATCTTTTGAGTGTGAAAATTGGCTCTAAAATTTGCATGCATGTTACTAGGAGGTTCATTGCTCTCCTGTTTGTGCTTCATACATTAGAACCGTAAACCTGCAGTACAAAACGAGCATTTGTGAGAGGGTTGTGCAATTAAAACACCCATCTTTTTGAAGTCACTTATGGACAAAGTTCTTCCTATTTATTTCCTGCTTGTGTATAATGACTCTCAAACTTTGTTGCATGGCAGATTATTGACATGCATTGATTCTTAGATGAGTTAACGATGTATACATTGGACCTATAAGATTGCACACAAGTTATATATTTACGTCATTATGAAGACATCATAACCGTAGTAATCAGGAATTTTTTTAGTTGTTTCATATGTGTGCTTACATCATCTCAAAGCTTAAAGAAAAAATAACGATAAATAAATGTCCAAATCTCTCTTTCCACTTGTTTTGAGCAAGCAAAATGGCATAAAGCTCTTTCTCATAGGTCGACGAATTGCATTGAGATGAATTTAGCTTTTGGATTTCAAATTGCATTGAGATGAATTTAGCTTTTGGATTTCAAAGGAAATTGACTGATCATTTTGATTCAGCACAACTCTAATTGGTAGTTCTCTTGCATCTCTTTCAACCACAAAGAGTTCATTTGTATTTATTATCTATAGAACCAAGGCTGATGCAAAGATTTTTAAGAAATTCCATAATTTGTGCCTATTCCTTCTCCCAAGTAAGGTTTTTTAGGCTTTACCAACAACTTTTCAAATAAAGGGACTGAGATCTTGATAAATTTTGGTGCAAAAGTTTTGTGGTATCTTGCAAACCCCTAAAAGCTATGAGATTTTGTACTATTTTTAGGGTGTGGCCAATGAAGAATAACTTCAAACTTTTAGGATCTACTTGACTTCCTTTCCCAGATATAATGTGTCTAAGATATCTAGTTTTTTATGAAAAGAATTCACACGTAGCTTCTTTGCCATACAACTTGTTCTCTCTTAGAGCTTGGAAAATCTTTTCCAAATGCTCCAAATGGGTATATGTATCTTGAATTCACAATAGTATATGTATGTGTGTGTATGATTGTGAGTAAACATGTATTGTGATTGTTTAAATCAATATTGATTCTTACTTCACAATAGTATATATAGGTGTATTTGAGTGTATAATTATGAATGAAATCTATTGTGATTGTTTGATTCAACATTGATTCTTACTTCACAATAGTATATGTATGTGTGTGTATGATTGTGAATAAAAATGTATTGTGATGTTTTGAATCAATATTGATTGTTACTTCACAATAGTATGTGTATGTGTATGTGCGTGTATGTTATAAGATTGTAAGTGAAAATCTAATATCATTGTGTATGTGCATGTATATGTGTGTGTATGATTGTGAATTAAAAACTATTGCAATTGTTGAAAAAGATTTTATGTTTTTCTTATAATTCAAGGGTTGAGAAGGTATTAATAAGTGAAGATCAAAGGGATCCAAGGCTGCATATCAGCTAAGAGAAGGTTCTTGTTGTATCGATTCAATATAACTTCACAGATCCATAGGTCTTCTTTAGGAAATTGTATTGTATTGATACAACAAGAACCTTCTCTTAGTTGAAATGTTGGGCCTTCACATTAAGACAATAGCATCAAGAGGGACTTTTTGGGAGGAAAGAAATCAACTTGTTGAGACAACACCATCGAGAGGGATGGCAAAGTTTTGATAGAAATCGACTTATGCACTTGATCCTTGGATACTTACGACAAAAAAGATGCAAACAGGTAAAAGAAGATTTTACTTCTTATGATATAGTTCAATATTTTTTCAAGCATATGATAGTGAATTTTTATTTCTTTATATTTTTGTAGGTTATTTTGAAGATTGATTGATTTCGAGTTGAGTAGGTGGTGGGAGGACTAGATGCAATGTGTATATACTTCAAGCATATGACAAATTCATACGGGTAGGAAAGTTGAAACATATGTGCATATGTGTACGGTTGGTTCTTGATGCATCAAGAACCCTCTTTCCTAACTTTACTTACTTGTACATGATTGTGAAGGCCGATAAGATTTCTTGACTATGCTTATTTTTTTTCAAGGCTCAAGTCGATTTACTATGTGTATGTGCTTGTGTTTATGTATATATACATATGCATGTGTGTATGTGTGTATGTGAGTATGTACATATGCATGCGTACTATATGAATGCATGTGAGTATGTATGCATATGTGTGTGTAAGTATGCATGTGACTAAAAATGTATTGTGATTGGTTGAATCAATATTGATTCTTACTTCACAATAGTATGTGTATGTGTATGTGCATGTATGTTTTATGATTGCAAGTGAAGATCTAATATGATTGTGTATGTGCATGTGTATGTGTGTGTACGATTGTGACTTAAAAATTTTTGTAATTGCTGGAGAAGGTTTTATAGTCTTTTTTATAATTCAAGTGTTGAGAAGCTATTAATAAGTGAAGATCAATGGCATCTTGGACAATGTATATCAGCTAACAGAAGGTTCGTGTTGTACCAATACAGTACAGCTTCATATATCTTCTTTAGGAAGTCGTATTGTATTAATACAAGACAAACCTTCTATTAGCTAAGATATTGGCATCAAGACAATTGCATCAAGAGGGACTTGTTGGGAGGAAAGAAATCGGCTTATTGAGATAATAGCATCAAGAGGGACTTGTTATGGCCAAGTTTTTATAGAAATCCACTTATGCACTCAAACTTTCGATACTTACAACAAAAGAGATGTAAACAGATAATAAAAGATTTTACTTTTTATGATATAATTTAATATTTTTTCAAGCACATAATAATGATTTTTTTATTTTTATTTTTATAGGTTATTTTGAAGGTTGACTGATTTTGAGCTAAGTATGAAGGTGGAAATTTTCCATTAAAAAGGGATCGTTATCGATCTTTAACTTGAATCATTTGAATGGGTATCAAACAATAGGTTCTCCTTTATTCAATAGAATATAGGTGAATCCCACCATAGAGATGAAAACATGTTCTTTTAAGTTAGAACATGAAGCTCGGGGGTATGCCTAAAATTTTATATATAGCTGTATTTTTGATTTGTACATGACTTTACTTACTTGTACCTGACTTTACTTACTTGTACGTGACTTTACTTACTCGTACCAGACTTTACTTACTTGTACATGACTCTGAAGATAGATAAGGTTTCTTGACTTCACTTTTTTTTAGGCTCAAGTCGATTTATTGTGTGTATGTGCTTGTATTTATGTATATATACATATGCATGTGTGTATGTATGTATATATATGCATGTGTGTGTATGAATGCATGTGTGTGTATGCATATGCATGTATGTATGCATGCGAGTGTATGTGTGTGTGTCTATATGTGTGTATGTATATGTGCAAGCATCTATATGTATATGTGTATATGTGAAAGTATATATATGTGTATGTGTATATGTGCAAGTATCTATATGTGTATGTGTGTGTATGAATATGTGTGCATTTGTAAATGTGTGCGTATGCATATCATATATGTGTGCATTTGTGTCTGTGTATATATGTGTGTACGCATGTGTGTGTATATATGTATGTGTCTGTATGCATATGTGTGTATGTATGTGCATGTGTGTGTATGCATGTGTCTATGTATGTATGCATATGCATGTGTATGTATGCATGTGTGTGTATATGTGTGTATGTATATGTGCAAGTATCTATATGTGTGTGCATATATGTCTGTGTATGTGTATGATTATGTATACATGTTTGTGTGTGTGCATATGTGTATATGTGTGCATGTTTGTGTGTGTATGCATATGTGTGTATGACATGCACATACATACACACATATGCATGCATGTACTTTCAAATCTATAAAACAAAAAATATTAATTTTACCTCTGATGAAAATTATCTATGGTAAGATTAGAGCTCTATAGACTCTGAAACAAACATGTGCGGAATTATGCTTTCAATAATAAGTTTTTGATTGAAAGAACTTTCGATCGAAAATATTTTGTTCGAAAACAAATTTGATTGAAAGGCTTTTGATGAAAAGTTTATCCCTGTCTATTTTTTTTTGTGTTTATTCGGACGATCCCAAATAAAACAAACATATTTGGTATTTCTTAATTATTCGATAGAATAAATGCAGCGTAGTTCCAAACAAGTTGAAGTACAAATGCAACTAAAAGAATACCTGACTAAAGAAATCATTCAACCTAGGAAAAATGATGGCTCAATGATATTGCATGTTGATTATCACCATTTATCCAAAGTTACAATAAAGAATAAATATCTGATGCCCCGAATAGATAATGATGTTGATCACTTGAAAGGAGTAAAGAAACTCTCAAAGCTTAATGTTCGACAAGGATATCAACAAATTAGAATCAAATCTAAAGATCGCGTCGCATTTTAGAATTAAGTTTGCATATTTTAAATTCTAAGTCATGCCTTTTGAATTCAGAAATGCCCCTGCCACATTTGTGACCTTGATGAACACAATTTTAATACTTTATTTAGGAAAATTCATAGTTGATTTCCTTGATAAAATTCTTTTCTTAGTTCATAAAAATCAAAGTAACTCTTATGAAAAATGAGTCTAGTTGTATTCGTTTATAAAAACGTATTCGACCAAATTTGTTTGGATAAAAAACATATTCGATCAAATAAATTTCAACCTATAAAATTTTTGACCGAAAACTTTCTTGATCAAAATTGCGTTTGATAAAAAATTGTTGAATTACCATGCAAAAAGTATTCACTCATGTCCGAATAAGTTGATGTAGCATCGAATAAGTTGGTCAAATAATGGGGGGTTGCCGTAAAATTCCATAATTATTCACGAATAAACGAATTGTCGAATAACGAATAGATAGGCCAAGGTTTGATCCAGAACAAAATGAAGTAGAGACTTCAAGGAGTGCAAAAATTAGAAGATCATCAAGAGAAAGAAAACACCTATCAGGTATAGCTATGATACGTCTTTCTAAGCAACCAAAGATTATGCTTACATTGTGAAGACAGATGAAGATCCATCAATATATGATGAAGCAAAAGGTAAAAAAAAATTGGGAAAAAGCAATGCAAGAAGAGTAAGATGCTGAGAATGAGACATGGGAATTGGTGCTAAGACAAAGAAATCAAAAGTAATTGGATGGAAGTGGGTGTATAAGACAAGTATGCATATGTATGTGTATGCATGTGTATATGTGTGTGTATGTATGCATGCATATACATGACTATGTGTGTGTATGTATCTCTATCTCTCTCCCTCTCTCTTTTTGTCTCTTTATCTCTCTCTCTTTCTCTCTCTCTTTCTCTCTCTCTTTCTATCTCTCTTTCATCTCTCTCTCTCTCTCTTTCTCTCTCTCATATCTCTCTTTAATCTCTCTCTCTTTCATCTCTCTATTTCTCTCTTTCTCATCTCTTTCTCTCTCTCTCTTCAATCTCTCTCTCTCTCTCCCCCTCTCTCTCTCTATCTCCCCCCCTCATCTCTCTCTCTCTCTCTCTCTCTCTCTCTCTCTCTCTCTCTTTAATCTCTCTCTCTCTCTCTGTCTCCCTCTTTCATCTCTCTCTCTCTCTCTCTCTCTCTCTCTCTTTCATCTCTCTCCCCCTCTCTCTCTTACTTTGCCTCTAGATCTCTTTCTTTCTCTTTCTCTCTCTCTTTCCTCTCTCTCTCTATCTATAGAGAACAAAACAATCACATGTGCCAAAAGAATGTCGTCTCTTATCAAATTCCAAAGAATTAATGCCCAAAAACGCCTGTGAAACCAAAGAGAACAGAAATTATACAACAAGAAACATAGACAAAGACAAAGGGTGAAAGAGTACCCGCATAACTTACCAAGATGCAAGATCTCGAGATAGAGAGTGTGTGTGTGTGTGTAGTGAAAGAGATTTGTGTGTGCGTGTGCACAAGACAATGTACGTCAGAATTCAGTTCGCATGCACAAGTTTGATAGAAGCATTACTCAGTTCAAAACATGCGCAAAATTTTGAATTTTTGCTCTCGAGTCCTGGTATGTTTTAAGCACGATGTTGGTATAGTGCCAGTATAGGCGTCGGTATGAGCAGTGGTAATGTCTAGGAATTTATCGATGCTCATACCGCTGCCTATATCCATGCCTATATTAGTGATGCCAACATATATCAATGATCAGTTTCAAACGGTCATACCAATGGTCTAGTGACCCTCGGTATGCCTAACATGATTCTTCCAAGCATTTCCACAGATTTGTTGAAGATGAAGAAAACTTCACACAGAGAAGTATTTCTTAATGAAGTTGAAGTTAATGTAAATTTTTTGTAAAGTTTGGTTTATTCTTGATATAGAGGAGTTCTTAAATCAAGGTAGATCAAAAATTTTGAGAATTAATGGTCTCCAACATGGTTGTGAATGTATGTATCATATGTTTGTGTATGTATGTGTGTGTACTCTTGAAAATCGGGTTTCACATGCGGAAGAGTGGCGAGCCCATAACCGAAGGTGTATGGATCTTAATTTTCACACCACAAATTATCACTTAATTTATTTGTATCTGTAAATCCTTGGTTGTACATGACTACAAGCTTATCTTCAACCACATGATTCATACATGATCCACATAGGCAATACATTCAGTTACCACAAAATGTCATTACATCAATACCTCAGCTTCATACATATAACTTCACTCTTAGAATGTCAACCACCATATGAATTAACGCTAAATGCTAAAGGATTCGTTCAAAAGATCATCTCATGGGCAGATGATTTTATGAGTTCTCTCTTTTCAACATGATTTTATGAGTTCTCTCTTTTCAACAGTAGACAATTCATATCAATGTGCCACACACACTTTGCATAAGTTACATGTGAGAAACTAAAACGAAAATAACTCGAATCTATATATGAGAGATGACAATCAACTTAATGAACAAGTGCTTATACACCTGTGATTTATTTGAGGGTCACATGAGAATAATATGATCATCGTTGTTTGTCTGCACATTTATTAACTAGATCCTGACAATCAATTTAAATACACAGAAGCTCATAGATAGAATGATAACCTATGATTGGTTGGGAGTCCCATGACAATCATACTATTTGTTTCAATCAGTATCAAGTTATAATTCAGCAAAGATATCTTTCTGCACATCTGTGAGACCAATTTTACATATCTATCTGCACATCTGCAAAACCAATTTTACAACCAAGAAACAAAACAACCGAGACCTTTTTCGGGACCTCTATAGTGCTTCTTGATTCCGCTTCTCCCTCATTAAATTAATATCATATACATTCATCATAGTATGTTCATCACATAATGCCTGCAGCAACGATATCACGTTTTCTATTCATGCATGTGGACAACCATCAAGTACAACTCTATAGATCATACAAAAAACATTTTGTATGCTTCACATAAAAAACAGTTGCAACTTCAATATCACCTTTGAACAGTATGACGAATCCATATATCTGCCTTCATGCATGTGGATAAACGTATGAAGTGACAGTGACATCTATCAAATAGAATAGTGCAATATTTGTTAGCTTCTCTGATCTTCTCGCTTGGTAGGCCCTATGGGTTCCTCGTGAATTTTGAAGTACCTATAAAGAAAATCTTCCCCAAATTCGAATTCAATAGAAATGATATTTTACCTACGCAACGCAATAACAATCCATTCATGAATCGGCATGTTGTTTGATAAGTGTGCCTGCATCAACTTCAACAAGAAGATGTTTGACTATTTATTCATCTTGAATAAATGCCATAGTATTCGATAAGTGTGCTGATAGAACAAGAAGATAATATTATAGTCAAGGTAATACAAGAGAGAGTGATACGGCAGATGCAATTCTATAAAGTGCCGCTTAATATTGTCCATGTACAACAGTCTATATATAGACTTGTCTTCTTCGCGGTATGACTTCCTAAATCATAGGAGTGATTCCATATGAATAGATTTGCACGCGGTGAAGGTCCCTAAATCTATGGAATGGACATATAAAACGTCAAGCTTCCATAAAATAAGGAGAACATTTCTTTTACAAGACTTACATAAAATGTTTACTACAAGAGCTTGTTTATATGGATAGGCTATGAGAAATTAAGAACACGTTCCTATAAAGAAAATTCTACGGGCAAACTTTAAATAAGACAAAAGCATAGCTGAAGATATGAGAGGGTCCTCGAAATGATTTCTTAAAGCTTTATTGAAGCTTGCGACTTTTCAACATGTACATATGTGTGTGAATGCATGTATGCATATGTATCTGTATGCATGTGTATATGTGTGTGTATGTATGCATGCATATACATGACTATGTGTGTGTATGTATCTCTATCTCTCTCCCTCTCTCTTTTTGTCTCTTTATCTCTCTCTCTTTCTCTCTCTCTTTCTCTCTCTTTCTATCTCTCTTTCTCTCCCTCTCTCTCTCTCTCTTTCTCTCTCTCCTCTCTCTCTTTAATCTCTCTCTCTTTCATCTCTCTCTCTTTCATCTCGCTCTCTCTCTCTCTCTCTCTCTCTCTCTTTCATCTCTCTCTCTCTCTCTCTCTCTCTTTCTCTCTCTCTCTTCAATCTCTCTCTCTCTCTATCTATCTATCTCCCCCCTCATCTCTCTCTCTCTCTCTTTAATCTCTCTTTCTATGTCTCTCTCTTTCATCTCTCTCTCTCTCTCTCTCTTTCATCTCTCTCTCCCCCTCTTTCTCTTACTTTGTCTCTAGATCTCTTTCTTTCTCTTTCTATCTCTCTTTCATCTCTCTCTCTCTATCTATAGAGAACAAAACAATCACATGTGCCTAACGAATGTCGTCTCTTATCAAATTCCAAAGAATTAATGCCCAAAAACTCCTGTGAAACCAAAGAGAAGAGAAATTATACAACAAGAAACATAGACAAAGAGAAAGGGTGAAAGAGTACCCGAATAACTTACCAAGATGCAAGATCTAGAGATAGAGAGTGTGTGTGTGTAGTGAAAGAGATTTGTGTGTGTGTGTGCACAAGACAATGTACGTCACAATTCAGTTCGCATGCACAAGTTTAATAGAAGCACTACTCAGTTCAAAACATGCGCAAACTTTAGAATTTTTGCTCTCGAGTCTTGGTATGTTTTAAGCACGGTGTTGGTTTAGGTGCCAGTATAGGCCTCGGTATGAGCAGTGGTAATTTCCACGAATTTATCGACGCTCATACCACTGCCTTTATCCATGCCTATATGAGTGATGCCAACATATACCAATGATCAGTTTCAAACGGTCATACCAATGGTCTAGTGACCGTCGGTATGCCTAACATGATCCTTCCAAGCATTTCCATAGAGCAGACCGATGTTGGGGGTGAAGTGCCAGTCTGGATAGTGTCGGTATGCCCCTCATATGTTGTAGTGAGTCGAGGGGTCTTGATATTGTCTCTCTTCTAGGTTTTGATTTTCTCTTTATTTCTTTTAAACCTTTTGTTTTCCCTAATAGGATGAAGTGGTTATGCCGTAGTCTTACCATGATCTTCATAGATCTATGCTAGCTTTATCATTTTTTTCCAAACTCCTAGTGGCACTTCTCTTCACTTCATGTTTAATCGCCTTATCAAGCCACAAATAAAACGCCTTACTTTATGGAAATCATTCATGTTTTGGAGTTCGAGAACTATTTCTCTACAATGAGAAATGCAAAGGTGAGGGGATGCTGTTAGCAGCAGTCAGGGCATTTCAAGAGAAGGGAGCCGACATAAGGAATCAGAGCAAAGAGAAGGGCCAAGCAGGCAAAGTAGTCAAAGAAGATCCGGCAAGTAGGCCATTCAAATTTTCCAACCTAATCCCTTTTTAATAGTGATTTTCATCACTGCATGAACCTTGTAAATACCATTTTGGTAGATTCGACTCCATTTTGTTCAAGCCGAGGAGTCCTTGAGCTTGAGGAGTATTATAAGTAATTATGTATCAATTTTCATAATTTTTAGAGCTCATTTGAGCCTTGAAAATAGCCTAGGAACCTAATTTTTAACTAGGCCAGACACTAGGTCTGGACAAGGCCACTAGCTAGTCAAAAACTATAAAAGGTGCTAGAGAGCTCATTTTTGGGGAGAACAAATTGTAGTTTGAACAAAAGAAGAGCTATTGTAATTGTGTTTGGATCTTAATCAAAGTTTCCATTGTCTTACTCTTTGTTCTTACGTTTACATGTGTATGTATGTGTGTGCATGCTTGTGTGCTTCTCCATCACCACTTGTGCACATCACTTGCTTGAGGTCTTCATACCATCCTCATGTCTTTCCCAATTGACATTAAAGGAGGTGCTACTCACCACTGAGCTACACCAAATTTTGGCGCCGTTGCTGGGGATCGATCTTCGAGGACGAGCGTGTGATTGTAAGACATAGATTAGAGACATTGGAAGAGTAGGTAAGCATTTCTTTTACTTGTTTTTACCTTCCTCTTCACCTCTTCATACCATATCCATTCATCATCATCTTCACCATCGCAACCATATACCTCCATCTCCATTCATTTCCTCATTTCTACTTGAGAGTGAGAGCAAGAGAGAGCTTGTTTGTGTCTTTGTTTTTTGTGTTTTCTTGAGCATTCTTGCAGGTACCAACCTCCTTTGCAGCTGCAGCATCTTCATCTGGTAAGAAAATTTACTCTATAGATCCCAGGGTGTTGACCTGTGTTGATCGCGATCGACAAAAAAATTTGACTATTGGTAAACCAAAGTGCACCACCATAACATGCATGACTAGCACATTCCAAATCACTAATCACAGTTAAAAAATTTCTTAATTCTTTGTCAATCACGATTGACACTGTCAATTGCAATCGACAACCGCGATCGACAGACACTATTAATCACGATGGACAGACCCTTTCAATCGCGACTGATAGACCCCCTTAATCAGGACCGACAGACCGTGTCAATCATGACCGATAGACCCTATCAATCGCGACTGATAGACCACGACGGATTTCCACATAGGACTCAATGAATCACGATTGACACCATCAATTGTGATCGACTAAAACTTCACAATTGATACATTAAAACACGTGTCCATGTGTCCATCACGATGGTCACACTCACGATTGACAGAATTTGTGCCTGAATTAGCGCAAAAAGTGTCGATCGCGATTGATACCATTGATCGCGATTGACAGCCCTCATGACTGACTCTGTTGATCGCGATTGACACCATCAATCGCGATTGATGTGTCGATCACGACTTACAAGCCCTGACGGACACCTCTGTCAATCGTAATTGATAGCCCTATTGATCGCGATTGATAAGCATTTTTGCCAAATTTCTAGGGTTTTTTAGTTCAAATTTTGGGGTAATTGTGGGCATAAATATCAAGTAGTTAGTGCATTGTGAGGCCCCTACACAAGTGAATTGAGAGATCCTATTTGCATGTTAGCCTGTTTTGATCCTGTTTTAGCTTTAGAACCCTGAATAGACATAACTTCCTCATATGAACTCTATTTTTAGTGATTTTGGTCTTGTTCAAAAGCTTAATTTGAATCCCACTAATACGGGGAGTTATAGATAGGATATTTTGAAGTTGACCATACCATGGGGAAAGAAAATAGAGAGATCTATAGGATTGTTTTCCATCAGGACTAAGGGCAATTTGGTCTCTGAAGTACATGAATGAAAATGGTTTGTTGTGTCATTTGAATTTAAATCTTGAGCTAACTTTGGGACTTTTACAGGTCCATTGAGAGCATCGAAGGGCATTCAAGGCAAGAGTGAGTGCAGACTTGGGAACACATTTCCTGGGCTTACAAGGGCAAGGGATAAGCAACTTGAGGTTGGATTATTCTCAACCCCCTCTGTCAATTCAGAGCTTAGCTAAGCAAGGGTAGAGATATTGATTAATTAGCGCAACATTAAGCATTGTCAAGTCCAAGAACTTTAATCACTCAAGTGCAAGTATAAATAGATTACATTTGTGTAACACCCTAAGGGAAAAGAATTCAAATCAAGCGATCAAACTCAAGTTCGATAAAACTCAAGTGTTCCTTGTGACAAAGATTTATTGGACAAGAAGTGACATCCTAAGAAAATTAAAAAGAACGAGTTAATATTACAAAAGAACTCAGCAACGAGGTTGTACTAGGAAATTTGGGATAACCACCAAGGCATATGAACCTTAGATCAAGACGACATCTAGAGAGAGATCGACAAAGCCTTAGGTCTTTAGAGGCTAGTGTCAATCATATTGCTAGGTTTTGGGCCCAACACTTGAGCAATTATCCACCCTATCCTAGCTCTGAAACTACTGAATCACAGATGTCGTATGGTATGGAGAGACCCATTGGAAGCTCAGGTGTGGCTTACTTAGAGAAACCTAAAGGCCCATACAAAGATCAACTTGAATACATCACGACCAACCAATTAGGTGCTTGCATCTATGAGGACGGTCTTAGAAGGTCCATTGTACAAATTAAAAACCCTGATCAACCTCTTGGACTAGAACATCCAGTGGTCAAGTTCGAAAATGGTGCATACCTAGATAAGGAAGGGACAATGTACATAGTCACCAACCAATCGGACAAAACAGATGAATTCGGTAATGTGATTCCAGAGACAGACATAGGTGACATGGAGCAAGGGAACTTAGGAAGAGAGCCTAGAACTCCCTGAGGCAAATCAGTCTTGGCCAGAATCATCACTCCAGAGTGGGTTCCCTAGGACAATAAGAGCATAGATTTGCTCTTAAACCGAGAGACTGACGAGGCCTTTTGGTGGTATAAGACTGATCAGTCTAATGAGGCAAGAATGCTCATGATCTATGGGTTTAAAGATCTTGATAGCCCAGACAAAGTGACCTATTTAGACAATACTTCAAAGAGAACCTTTGTGGTCTCAGAACATGGTAGACATGCCTACAACTGGAAGGGTGAATTTATTTTCCCCCAACCAAGATCTAATGTCTCTTATGGCCACCAAGGAGATGGAACATCCCAAGCTCATGGATCTCAAAGGGACAAGAGTAGAGATAGGCTAGAAGTAAGATTTGCTAACCCATTGGGAAAAGAAAGAATGAGAACGGAGATGGATAGAATGGAAATCGAGAGACCTAGAGACCTAAGGAATCAAAGGAACACAGATGAATTCCCTTTGCCAAGGCCTAGAGAACACACGAGGACCTTGAGGCCTACACAACTAGTTAAGTCCATGAAGAATTATCTTCGATGGCACAGGAGACCCATACGATCATGTAGAAGAATTTAGACAAGTCTTGAGGGCAGAGCAAGTGGATGACCTATTCATGCAGTACAATGCATTTGGTCTAACTTTCAAGAACACAGCCCTTACATGGTTTCAACCGCTTCACCAAGGTCAGTTCAAGAACATGGACCAACTTTGAGAAGCCTTCATCACAGAATTTTCTAAGAATGGCATATGGCACAATACCTCTTCCTTAATACATAGCTTCAAAGAGACACCTCAAGAGATAGTTAGACTTGCAAGTTAGAAGATTTAGGCAATACCTAGAGAGATACCCCGTTCTTGAGTTACCCACACCAGCCAAACAAGTGGCTTTATTCTTAGACAGATTGTTGAGTACAAAATTGAGGTCATATGTGTACTTGAAGGACCCTAGAACCATAGAGGAGTGTGTATGCATGTGCATAGATATTGAGGACAACCTAGAGGAGGAATTAGAGCTCTCAAAAATCCATAGAGAATCAGATAGCTCTACTAGCTTCAACTCATGTCCATCCACATCTATTGAGGAGCTAGCAGAGAAGGTAGCCCAAAAACCAGGTGTTGTGAAACAACAAACTACTAAAGACTAACTACCTAGCAAAACCACCAAGGTGAAGAGAGAGCACGTCTCCACCCATCTAACTCCACCCATATATATACCTCTAGTCCAAGGGGGTGCATGTCCTTGAGATTAGCCAAATGTCCAGCCAAGTGTCCCTCATGTGGACACTTTCCCAAGGGTGATCACATGCCTTCTAATTTCCCAAGGTCTATCACATGCCTTCTAAATCAAATGAGGATTCTTCTCTCACATACACACAAGGTGGCTCCTAGAGAAGCTTCTCCCAAGACTAAGGTTCCCACACCTTAGGATAAATCAAGGCTAAGGTTCCAACCATTCAATTGGGAGCTCATATGAATAAATACCTCAAGGGTTAAAACCAAGGGTTTCACCCAAAGGTTCAAGGCATGTTCCAAGGGTAATTCAAGGGTTAGATCAAAGCAAACATACATCATATTCTAACCTTTAGAATCCATATGTTTAACCTTCTGAACCCATGAATTATACAACATTATTCCCCCCTTTAACATTTTCATCCTCGAAATGTGTGTAGGTATAATATGTGAAGTATTCCCCCATGCACCATGATCTATACTCTGAGCATGGTCATCTCTCTCTTTAGATTCATTTCCACTAATCAGATAAGGGCTAATCCCTACCTTATTCTGAAAAGAAATGAATCTAAATCCTTGCCCAAATCACTTTCTCTTAGTCCACCTGAATGTACATGCATGCCTTGTACCTATGGACTAGTGAAAAGGGTGAAATTCTTTGGTGGTCTTTTTCTTTTGGCACTTTCATAAACCTTGAGCTCCAATACATTTCAGTACACTTTGTACTTTCCTAGAAATTTATAATTTTAGGAGTGTATGATAGAGATCATATCTCTATCTTGAAAGGGCCAAAAACTAGATTCATCTTCCACTTTCGACAGAAAGGAGAGGAATCTTCAGATGTTGTGAACTTAACTTTGTCCTTTTCAAATACAAATATACTTTACTTGTATTTGATAGGACTTAGCTAGAGATGTGAACTTAGCAAAGCGGGTATAGTGAGTCCTTGCCAAAACATGCTCAATAAAATGAGGAGAAATACTATCTTCTCATTCCTTGGCAACTTAGGTGGACTTATTACTATCATCCATATTTTCTTGAGACATAAAGCTCAAGTATTCTGAATGACAATATACCCAATTTTGAAAGTTCACGTTTACAAGTGGATCCCTATCTTGATTATCTATGATTTTCCCTATATTAATTCTCAAACTAGAGTTTAATCCTTTTTGGAAAATTCAACATTCAAGACTTAAGTCCAAAGAAGACTTTAGGAATTGGAATTATTTGGGTCTCTACCTTGTTTTTTGTTAGCCGGTTCTTTCCAATGAGAATCAGTACTAACTATCTTGAACTGATTATGGTTCATACTCGAGATAGTTATGTATACTAACCTCAAAGGTCACCAAAGTTTTACAAAAAGAAAGGGAGCTTACTAAACCAATTCCTTCAAATCCTCAAAATAATTGAGGAATAATGCTTTATCAAGCCATCAAGATACCCTCTAGATTTTGTATTGGATGGGGTTAAGATGATTCAAGTTTTACAGTTTTAGTACCAAGGACGTGCAAGAAAGATACCTGTTTCTAGGCATCATATCTCAGATCTTGCTAGGAACATTCTTGAATCACCTGTTCTCACCAAAGATTCAAAAGAAGATCTTTTACAGATCTTTCTTTCATTCAAGGCTATTATACTTGAATAGGCTTGACTTACTTTTGGAGTTTAACTTCGTAAACTCCCAAAATTCTTTACCCTCTTACTTATCCAAATTTATTGTTCCACATAAAATTTGGCTATGCATTTTATTAAAAAAAATGCATCTACTTAAGAGGATAAAGGATACTCTTTTCTAGGGTAAATGTCATGTTCATTATATTTACCCTTTTGTTCATACAACTAGGTATATTAAATTGGTTCAAGGAGTTACATTTCTGCACCTCATAATGAACCTAAGATCTTAATCTAAATGCTCTTATTTTTTAAGGCTTATCGTGATGTTTCCTATCGGATCTTGGCCTATTTTCTCTCTGGCCATCAGAGAAAAATCTCAATGGGTGTTAGTTCTCACTATCCCATACCAGTGAGTTCTTTCTCCAATCCGTAGAACGACATTCTTAACCTTTCCACATTCTTTGCCCTTATCTTTTCAATGTTCTCTGATCATTTGCCATGATCATGAATTCCATATTGGAACTCCTTGGCATCATTATGAGAGCAAAGACTAAGGTTTCTAATGTCAATTAATTCAAAGGTCTATTTACGTTGACCTTTGAACTTTACTTGTAATCGAACTATAAAAGGGTTTGATCTTTTTGACCAATGGAGGCCTCTTGATTTATCCAACCATAAAAGGTTTGATATATCTGACCAAGTTAGGTCACTTGGCTTTCTCAAAATTCCTCTAACTAATTTAACATGAGATAAGATCAAGTCTTTTCTCCTTTAGATCCCTTTGTCAATGATATTTACCCATGGGATTTTCCTGGGATCTTCAGCTCATACCTTCACGAGTTGATATCCTAGCTTAAGTCTTCAACATCATGTTGATGTTTTTCAAACCATTAACTGTTCTCCTTTTAGGGATCAATAGTTATATGTCACCCTTTTGACTTAAGAAAGTTATCATGCTTAGTGATCCAAACTTTGGATCCATCTTTATCCATTCTCAAATACCATGCTCTAAATATGCTTCAAGTCGTTGGCTAGCTTACCTTAGTTTACTTGCCAAAATGGAATTCTTTAATGAATTCCCTTCTTACATATTTGGTTCTTACTATGTTTAAGATTTAACTCAAACACACTTAGATACTTGGACCCTTTCTTCTCCCCTTTAAAGAGTTTTCGTCCTTGAAAACTGTAGGAAATTGATGATCTTTTAAGTTCCTATCCAAATGGGAGGTTCATTTATGCTAAAACCTTCACTCAAAAAGGCTCTACAATATCCTTGAGCTTAAGCTTCCATTATTCTTAAGTTCAGTGTCCCATACCACTGAACCTACTTAAGTGACATTGTAAACCTATATGTCCCATACCATCCGATTTACAATCCCACCTTAGTGTAGACAACTTTAGCTCTTAATCAAGAATTAAACTCCATTCGTTTTAGTCTTATCAAATATAATCAAAATCTTTGTAACTTACATTCTTACAGAGTCTTGATTTGTTCTTTGAAAAGACTTTCAGCTTTCATTGAACTATTTCCTTGATTAGATGCAATCAAAGGTATCTTTGTTTATGTCATTTGATAATAGAGCTAGTATTCTCATACTAGATATTATCTCTTGACATAAGTAGGCATCTATCTGAAAGGCTATAGTCAATCATAAGCTTTGTTAAATGGTTACCTTTTTAACCATCTTGATAAATTGTTTCTTACTCATAGAGCATATTTTGGAGTAGAGTTCTTAAGAGTTTCTTTCAACCTTTAATCTTCCTGTTCTCTAGATATGCTTAATGAGTTACGATTCTTCACTCTTGAAGCAATTGTCTCAAAGCTCCAAATGGATCTTACCTCTTGTCAATGAAGGAAGAAGCTTATTGGGGAAGAAGTGAATGCTTAAAAGGGTAAAATGGTTCAACCATTTTTTCCCTAATATGTCATTTGAGGACATTCTCTTCCCCCTTTTAGAGTGATCATTATCCTCAATGATCAGATGTTGAAGTTCCTCTGAACTTCTTAACATCGTTCACAATGAAAAATTATCCCATGTATGTAGGGTCTCATATAAGCTTCTAGTTTCTCCTTTGGATTTTTGAATCCAAATTCTTATTACTACCATTTATGGTTTAATAAGAAGAGAAACTTGTTGGATTTGAAGCTTAAGTGATTGGCCTTGCTGATCAGGCATGCCATGTGTATTATGGAACTTGGGAGTCCATAAGTAGGACTCGAAGTTTAAAGTTCCTCTTCCTAAGTTGAATTTTGTTGGCTTTTGAATTAAGCCAACATATAAAAAGCATAAAAGTTAATGGGCATAATCTCATCTCACCATTAAACTTTTATGCTTTTGACTTCATATGAAGAAGTCATTTCCTATCTTAACCTTAAACTTAGATAACTTAATTTCTCTCTCATGTCCCATCAACCCATGCATATGAGATTGAATTCCTGCATACATGGTGTATGCCAAAAAACATATACATCTTTGTTTGAAGATGCTTAGCGTCCATAAGGTCCATGTACTAAACCCCTCTTTAAAGCAGCAACAACAAACTACTAAAGACTAACTACCTAGCAAAACCACCAAGGTTAAGAGAGAGCACGTCTCCACCCATCCAACTCCACCCATATATATACCTCTAGTCCAAGGGTGTGCATGTCCTTGAGATTGGCAAAGTGTCCAGCCAAATGTCCCTCATGTGGACACTTTCCCAAGGGTGATCACATGCCTTCTAATTTCCCAAGGTCTATCACATGCCTTCTAAATCAAATGAGGATTCTTCTCTCACGTACACACAAGGTGGCTCCTAGAGAAGCTTCTCCCAAGATTAAGGTTCCCACACCTTAGGATAAATCAAGCCTAAGGTTCCAACCATTCAATTGGGAGCTCATATGAATAAATACCTCAAGGGTTAGAACCAAGGTTTTCACCCAAAGGTTCAAGGCATGTTCAAAGGGTAATTCAAGGGTTAGATCAAAGCAAACATACATCTTATTCTAACCTTTAGAATCCATATGTTTAACCTTCTGAACCCATGAATTATACAACACCGGGAGTCTCAAGCAAACAAATACCAAGGTTTGCCCCAGTGAGAAGATGTTATACTTGTGGAGGCGACCATATGGTGAATGTATGTCCCATTATGGCTCAACCCCAAGTGAACCCTAGCAGCCAATACTGCACGATAGAGAGACGATACACTAACCACACTGCACAAGATTTTCCCTATAACAAAAAAATTGTCAGGCAAAATTATCCATAGCCATATCCACAACAGGGAAGATACCAGAACCAGTACCCACCACAATAGTATGTTAGGCCCCAACAAGCCTATCAACCACCCTATCAAGGGCAGTAGAGACCTCAATTAGTTTTAGCGCAACAACCCCCTGCTCTGGCCAATGTGATTCTAGTGAAGTATGCAGTAGCAGAAGAAAATTTGAATAGAGCCATAGTCCTAGTAACACCATTGCTTTTAGAAAGTGACCCAAGTGATCATAGTTTTGACTCCACTCATATTGATAGCCCATAGGCTTACTACATGCAGTCACCTGAGCATAATGAGTCATATTACTATGAAGATCCGAGTGAACCTAGTTGGGAGCCAGAGTATGCAAATGTCATGTATGCAAACCCCAACTCTAGACCTCAATCTAGACAGGTAAGACCCGCTTTTCCTAGAGGACTGTGCTACCGATGTTAGGGAGATCAGCTCATTCATGATGGCCCTATGCCTGCACCTACACAACCCCAATCTTTGACAATTCAGGGGTTTTTCCCCGATTGTGGGAAACAACATCTATTACAAGATTGTCCTAAGAATCCCAAGAATATGCCAAAAATCACTCATCAACATTATTGGGTTAGTTGTAGACTCTATAGGAAGTGTAACTTCCATTGCCCCAATGCAAGTGGTGACTAGAGCCCAATCTTTGCAGCAAAACCAAGGTTTGGGCTAGGAAAAGAGTTTTGAGGTTAGTGAGACCGAGAGCATAACAAAGAAAAGGACCAAAGCTTGGAGGGATAGTCGAGAGAGAATGAAAAGGCAATGGGCAAAGAAGATGCACGAACTTGAGGAAAGCTTGAAAGAAATGAAAGCCAAGATAATTGAACTCACTACTCAAACTCACTCTCGCACTACTCCACACCCACAATTCCCATCTCCCTCTAGTGCACCACATTCCAACCCACCTCACACAATCCCACCACCCCCTAGAGTAGGATCAGTCTTAGTAGATGCCACTCTCGAGGACCTAGACATGATGCTTAAAGCATATCAAGCCAGGCTTCAAGAAGGGCCAAACATAACAGAACATGAAAAGTGTTACCTTAGAGCTAAGCTAGAACTCGAACGAACTAAAATTTGTGCTAAGATGGTGGAGTTGGCTCAAACCATGTTTGAAACCAGTCGGCTCTTTAACTTCTCAAGTTCAGCCAAGACACAATTGCACTTTGATGGACTGTTAGAAAGATTGGAGAGGCTAATTGGGAAATCTGAAAAGGATCCCACCTCTGAAAATAAGGACAAGGCAAGTGAAAGAATAAGCCTTCCTGCCTAGGAAGATTATGTGCCTAACTCCACAGAACCAGATGCATCTTTTTCTATGAATTAGTACTCACCAAAATTCTTGTGAGAGATTCAGGAAGAGAAATGGGCTAAAGAGAGTGAAGTTCCTCCTCCCATTGAACTTGTGGATGACGTGCATGATCAATTCCCACAAGTTATTCCTTCCATTTATGGAGAGCAGGAGAGTGACCAATCTCATGAGAGATTAGACTTTGAGTCTAATTCCTTGTAGGAACTACCCATTTCATAGCCCCATGGGAAGGAAAGTCTACTTGTGTGAGAGCACCCACGTTCATGATAAGAAATGAAGACTCAGTCATACCTAGGAACATAGAGGTAGTGAAAAACACTAAAGTGCAGTGCAATCTCACTTTAGAAGAGCTACTCAAGGTTAGGCCAAAACTATGGAAACACGTAGCCAATCAAGTGCCAGAAGTAGCAAAACCTCGTTTCCAGGCAGGTTCTCATAGAATAGTGCCGAAAATACCCTTGGAAAAGATAGGAGACATGAGCAAAGGAGAGGAAGGAAACACCTATCTTCCCATTACCCATCAAGGGTACACAACCAAGGCAATTTTGGACTCAGGTGCAGGGGTTGCAATTGCTACCACTTCCCTATGGAAGCATTGGGGCAATCCATCATTCAAGCCAACGAGAATGAGATTGCAGATGGCCGATGGTCACATTGAGAGACCCTTAGGGCTGCTAGAAGGAATAACTCTCACGACATGTTGTGTGTAGAGTTTGAGCATACTTCTGCTATATGTGACTTTAGCAAAAATCAGGCCTATGAGATGATTTTGGGAAGACCATTTATGCGGCAGTTGCAAGTGGTACAAGATTGGGGAACCAATTCTTTGTATTTGCAACACTTAGGTGTTACAACCAAAGTCAATCTCAAGAATGACTCTCATAGAGACCTACCACCTAATGGAATCCCATCCATAGAGCTAAAGATGATACGGAGTCCATGCATTCCATATGATCAAGATCCTCATGGATGCATGAAGACACCCACTTATGGATGTGCAAAGTAGCAGTAGAGGAAGTGAGGAGAGAAAATGCTAGAGAGGTAGGTGCGAAGGAAACCCATAGATCAATTCAAGACCCAGCGTATGCGCCTGTAGTATTTCCTAATGAAGAGTTTGAACCTCATGGTTGGGCAAAAACTTTAGCAACAATGGATGTAGCCATCAATGAGCAACAATGGACACCCCACTGTGAGGAGGATGGCTATGACATTTCAGTCTTCTCAATAGAGCCAATCATGTGTGACTCGGTTATTGAAGACTATGAACCTAGCACTGATGCATTCGAGGATGCAAGTGACTCCGATCTAGAGTCAATCCTTATGGACCCACCTTTTGCATCAGATGAGGAATATTTCTACGAAGTAGAAGTTCACCCTCAGAGACATGAAGAGCTTACCAATGATGTGAGGTTAACCACACAAGTGACTGCCAAGAGTGAAGGCAAAAAAAGGAAGAAGAGAGAAGTCACACCAGAGGAGGAGAAATCCTTGTTTGAGGTCCTAGAAAACTTCAAAAAGTATGAGATAGACGATAGGAGAGTCATGATAAGAATGCCTAAATGTGATGCACAAGCAAGAGAGGCCTATGATAATAAAGAAACCACCAAGAAAATTGTGGTAGCCTTGGAAGAAGGAGAAGAAAAGTGCACCTACATTGGACATGACGTGACTGAAGAAGAATAGCAAGAGTTGATAGCTTTGCTGAGAGAATACAGAGATGTAGTCGCTTGGAGCTACAAGGACTTGAAAGGTGTAGATCTTGACATATGCTCACACACGATTCCCATGACCTCAGATGCCAAATCCTCTAAGCAAAAGCCATACACATATAATGATAATTATGCTGCTAAGATCAAGGAGGAGATAGATAGACTGGTGGAAGCTGGATTCATCTATGAAATTGAGCACACTGAGTGGGTATCCCCAATAGTAGTGGTGCCAAAGAAGAATGGAAAGTTACATGTATGTATTAACTTGAAGAAGGTTAATGCAGCCACCATTTGAGATAACTATCCGCTTCGTAGCACGGAGCATCTACTAGAAAGAGTAGCAGGCAAGGAAGTGTACAACTTCGTTGATGGGTTTTCTGGCTACAATCAGGTAGCCATTACTCCAAAAGATTAGCATAAGACAGATTTTGCTAGAGAATGGGGCATATTTGCCTTTCGAGTAATGCCATTTGGTCTTACCAATGCACAAGCCACATTTCAAAGGCTGATGTGTCATGTATTTAAAGAATTCCTGAGGAAGAATTTAGAAGTCTATGTTGATGATCTTCGTGCTCATTCAAACATAAGGCAAACACATATCCCTGAGTTGAGAGCTATCTTTGACAAATGTAGAGAATATCAAGTCTGCTTGAACCCAAAAAAGTGAGTTTTCATGGTCAGGCAAGGCCAGATTCTAGGACACATAGTGTCAAAGAATGCATATCTATGGATGACAAAAAAAATAGAGTTATTGTACAGCTACCTCGGCCAAAGAATGTCAAGGAAGTGCAAGCTTTCATGGAGCATTATGGCTATTATCGACGATTCATTCATATGTATGTGATGATTGCAAAGCCTCTATACTCCCTTTTGATGAACTTTGAGTGGATGGACAAATGTGAAAACTCTTTCAATGAGCTCAAAAGGCGATTATGTTCAGCACAATCTTGACTACCCCCAATTGGAACAAACTCTTTAATGTTCACGTGGATGCATCCAATTACACTATTGGGTGTGTATTTGCACAACCTATAGGTGAAGGTAATATGGATCTTCCAATTGCCTATGCTAGTAGATAGTTGAATGCAGTTGAATGGAACTATACCACTACTGAAAGAGAAGGATTAGGCATGGTATATGATGTCAAAAAGTTTAGAAACTATTTTCTTGCAAATAAGTTTAAATATTTTACTGATCATCAAGCTGTATTGTACTTGGTAAACAAGCCATGCAATACAGGTAGATTAGTAAGATGTTTCCTCTTACTAATGGAATATGACTTTGAGGTAGTGGTGAGGAAAGGCAAGACTCACTTGAGAGGAGATCATCTCTTGAGGCTCATATTAAACAAGCCATGCAATACCGGTAGATTAGTAAGATGGTTCCTCTTACTAATGGAATGTGACTTTGAGGTAGTGGTGAGGAAAGGCAAGACTCACTTGAGAGCAGATCATCTCTCAAGGCTCACATCCGAAGAGGCCCCACAAGGAGTATGAGATGATTTCCCTGATGCTTACTTGTTCAATTTGGAAGTTGTATCATAGTGGGTCAAGACATTAGTGTGAGTATTGACATATGGACCTAAACATCGAGTAACGAACACTCAAGATAGGGAGGTAGTAAAAGCCCAAAAGTACCATATCATGGCAGGGAGTATGTACAAGCATGCAAATCAAGGGATATTAGCTTGTTGTGTGGAAGAAGAGGAGTACGCAAAATGGTTGCAATTAGCACATGTGCGTGCATTAGAGCAATATTACTCAAGGCAAAGAACTCTATAGACACTAAGGAGACTTGGAGTGCACTAGACGACTATGGAAGCAGATGTCCATAAGTTATGTAGAGAATGCCTAGTCTATCGCATTAGACCACCTGTGGAGCACGCTACACTGTACCAAGTGTCTCTAATACCATATTGGAGTGAATCGTTAGTAGCATTTCTGAGGACGAAAAAATTCCCTCAAGAGATGAATTTGGCCAGGAAAAGAAGTTTAAAACAAGAAGCCCTAGACTACTCACTCATTGGAGATAACTTATACAAGCGTGGTAAAGATGGTAACCTCAGACTATGTGTCCATGAGAGTGAATATCTTAAGATCTTGGAAACTGCTCACCAAGGTGTAGCAGGTGGACAATTTGGACCAGACTGTGTGATTAAGGCAATCCTATTTGTAGGCTTGTGGTGGCCAACCCCTCACATGGATGCACATACCTATGTGAAGTAGTGTGATATCTGTCAGCAAACACAATATCCGATACGCAAGGATGATATGCCATTGAAGCCTATGATGGGTGGACATGCATTCCCTAAGTGGGGAATAGACTTTGTAGGTCATATTAACTCCCCAGCTAAGAGTTCACATGCTGAATACATCATTGTGGCCAACACACTATCTAACCAAGTGGGTAGAAGTGAAAGCCACAATGAAGAACGATGCTCAAACAACAGCTAAGTTTCTATTTGAGAATGTGTTTACTAGATATGGGCTATCAATAGAGCTAGTAAGTGATAGAGGCACTCACTTCTTGAATGAAGTCATTGAAAATCTTCTCCAAGAGTTCTTGGTGATACACAAGAAGTCTGCCCCCTATCATCCACAAGCTAATGGACAAGCTGAAAGCACCAATAAAGTTCTATGCAGCATGCTGAACAAATTAGTGAATAATAAATGCTCGAATTGGAACAAATAGCTACACCATGCTATTTGGGCATACCAAGTTGCCTATAAAACGGTACTCCAAGCCACACCCTTTAAGATGGTATTTAGCCAAAATGCAGTGCTATCATTGGACTTCTTGATACCTACACTGAAATTAGCATAAGAGTATGAGTGGATAGGGCATGAACTCTCTTCAAGGATCTTTGATCTTGAACAGCTAGGTGAAACAAGACTAAGAGCTACTGCAGGGACTTATGTAGCTAAGAAAAGACAAAAGGCATACTTTGATGCCCATGTGAAGGATAAAGGCTTGAAGGCTAGAGACTTAGTTTTGGTGTATACATTGAAACAACATGCAAGAAATCTAGAGAAGTGTGGTTATGGACCTATGATCATAAATAGGATCTCAACTAGTGGAGCAGTTCAATTAGCTACACTAGAAGATGATGTTCTCCCTAATTACATCAGGCGATGTCACATAAAATTATATCAAGAACCCCTCGTGGAGGAAATGCTTAATCGACTTAATACTGCCAAGAAACGCAAAAAAGAAGAAAAACGAGTCCGAGAAGAAGTGCATGTAGAAGCTTTGGAACACATCCGAAGAATGAAATTGAGAAGACAAGGTAGAGATCAACCTAGGACAGAGGCCTATGCAGCTCCAGGGTATCCCATGGCTATGAGTGAAGTCTCAGGTATAAGTTCCCATAGAATAATTGATCGACGTCCTTTTGTGACCTTAGAGATAGGAAAAGGAAATAGTGCAAGGACTGTACAGGCCTTGATTGCCTCAGGTGCAACCACTAGTGCGGTTAGAATTTCTTACTGTCAAGATATTAAATGTCAATCCTATAGAAGCCTACCTCATAGGATTGGGAGGTGTTGAAACCCCTTGCATGGGTGAGGTGGAACTTCCCCTCTACATTCAAGATACTCTCATGAAAGTTAAGGTGCTAATGTGTCAAGACAAGGATCTCACTGAGCCTCTTCTCTTGGGTCAAGACTAGATCTATGATCATGCTGTTAACCTGAACCTAAGAAGTGGACTTCTTCTGGTCTGGGTAAGTCAAAATCGCATTACAATTGAATCAGAAAAGGAAGCACTCAAGGAAATAGGAAAGGCACCAACTCTTGGTCCTTCCAAGAGTACACATAAAGATGACGATGCTATTCTTGTCCAAAACTCTGTAATGCAGAGGGATCATGTTCCCAACAAAGAAGCCAAGGATATGATGGAACTCCCTTCTTTTCCAAAGGTGATAGAGACATGGCAACTAAAGGAGTACCGAATGCAGAGGAAGCAGACGGCCTATGCTCAAGGCCAAAGGAGACTACAAAGCAAGGTGTCTCATCCATCAAAGCAAATATGGGAACGGAGAGGCGAGCATTCTATTGCTGATAAAATAAAGTCATCGGCTAAGCATGATACTAGTGATGGACGACACGACGCTAATGAGAAGGCTCTCAAGGATTCATCTACAAAAGTAAGGTCTATTTGGGTACCCAAGAACTCAATGAAGGCCGACCCACAATCAAGACAAATTTGGGTGCCTAAGGCTTGTTTGCAGGCTCAAATAGACATACAAAGACCACGCACTGTGAATCATTATTCCCACACTCAAACAATCCATATCCATAATTGTTTGGCACGCACAGTCACATATCCATCCACACGCACGAGCAAGATCACTGGTAAATGGGTCCCTAAAAAGCCTCACTTCCAAGTAGATACTCTTGTTGACCCTTCTAAAGTCCCTATGAATTCAAAATGTAAAGCCACACATTATGTTTGGAATCTCAAGTCTTGTAATAAACCCCCTGACCCCACTGCGTACACCCACCACACATACTAACCTATCCATACTCCATTACACCATTCCAAGTAGCACCTAGGAACCCGCCATACACTAACCCCACATCGCACTCATGATCACACACACACTAACTAACTTGCTAACCACATCACAATTCATCAGGTTAATGTTGTAACGGGGACACACGATCACTTTGTGTCCATTGCAATGTTAACATTCATTTGTATATTCTATGAGAACCGGCAACTAATTTCCTCAACATGGCTGAGGCTACAAGAATGAGCTCCCAGGCAGGCACCAGTCCTCAAATAGTAGACATTGAAAATCTCCCTATTCAAGAGGAATTGAAGGAACAGCCATAGGTGTTAAGAGCAGTACATGTCATACCGATTCAAAATCCTCCCTAGGGGCACACATCGCCAATTATCAAGAACTCCCATTGGTTCAGCGAATTAGAAGGATCCCTTGGGGATGAAACCTATTTATGGGAGGCTAAGATAGAGTTTAACAAGCAGTGGGGCCGGTATCATTTCTTTACATGAGAGTTTGGAAAGCTTCAGAATAGTGAAGGATTGCGACCGATATGGAAGAAAGCCGGATTGGAGGACTACTTCCGTGCTCAGTTACCAAACCCGGACTTCCTGAGGTGTTCATACCTAGTTAGCACACTCATGCCCAACAAAGATAAGAAGGGAACGAGCACCTTTGTACTTCCTTCTCTTACACGAGGAAATGAATTGAAGGGTTTTAAGTTAACCAACAGTTTAGTAAGGGAAGCTCTAGAAATGAGAGGTATGCACATCCCTACCAAAAAGGAGACAATGATCCCAGATAATATGAAGGAGAGAAACCTAACCAAGCTAAAGGATATGGTGGCAATGACCCCAACTATTGCCATCCACCTCCGAATGTGCCTGCAACACTTTGTCTTTCCTGCCCAAGAAAGATTTACAATGCCACGCAAGAAGATTTGGTTTATTTTATACTTGGCAGACACTCTAAATCTGACAATAAATATGCCACATTGGATCATTGACCAGATCCATCTTGCACATCAACGTTGGTACAAGAAACAGAATTTAGTGCTCTATGGATGCCGTGCACTTACTAAAATTGTATATCGATGCTTGGCATATGATGTGCCAATTCAAAGGGCACTCATTTGGACTAGGATGTAGGACTTTCAGGGAAGAGTGTCAGCCACAGGGCCCCCATCAAAGAAAATGAGAGGAGTTGTTCAGATTCCATGTGCACAGGCTCGGGGTGCTACCATGACACCGGACATGACTCCACCACCCCAAAGGGGAGTACAACCCTTCACCATCAGATTACCTAGACATAGTGCAGAAGGGCATAATCTGATCTTCCCACCGATCCCCACAAGTTTAGAGATTCCGCCCTAGTTCAGGCTTGAGGATTTAACTGATGAGGAAGTAGCCAGGATAATCAATGCAACTAACTTGGAAATTGAAACAGAGCAGTTAAGTGGACAACAAACTATCATAGACCAGCCCGACCAAAATCAACCAGTAGTAGTCGAAGTAGAGGAAGATGAGGAGGAGACTGAAGAAGAGGAACAAGATGAGGAGCATCAAGGACCATCCGACGAAGAGGAGCATGAATATGAGCAACAAGTCATACCAGAACTCGGAGGAGCCCTGACATACACAAAGCAATTAAAAAGATTGTATGATACTATAAACCTGGTTCAAGAACAAAATAGACTATCCTTTGCAGCAGGGCAGGCCTTAATGAACGAGATACTTGAAGAAGAAGGTGTGAATGATCAATTCAGAGCTTCCCTTGACATGATCGCTGATGCATTAGGGGTTCTATAGACAGCGCACACGACCCTCACAAACTCTCAAAGAATTGAGCAAAGGCACGGGAGATGCCCTCCAAGTTCAGGGAAGCAGATACATATCATAGTATCAGAACCACAGGGCACCATCTCCACAAGCACCGGCATTGTACACTCCATTCAACACACTGAAGAACCCCACACATCAAGTGCACCCCCATCACCATCCGTACCACCCTCCCCTCCAACTCCACCTCCCTCACCTCACACCACCACGGTCACCACTACTGTCACTGCCACTGTCTCCATCTCCCTTAGTAAAGCACACAATGTGAGTCAACCATCACAACTCTCACAATCTGACACCACCAGTGTTGTAACGGCCACCATAGACAATAAACTCTAACCATGGTCTTCAAAAATCGGATTCCTCCTGTCACACTTCTAGGTGGCCCATATGCACAACTTGTTGGTGTAAATTACAAGCCTACACATTTGGCTCAAAGGATGCATTGAAGTCTAAACATACATGAAGAAGTATAGTAACATATGCTAGTGGTTAATTACCACTTTACCTCATTGTAAAAGTCAAATTGACTTGGAATCTCTTGTAATCACCTAACAAAAGGATTTGTGGAAAAATTAGTTGTATGATTGAAAGAATATCTCCTAGCATTTAGGAGCTTGATCACAGGGAGCCAAAAGTTTGAATTTAAATTCAAATTTTTACCCTTCTCTTATAAAAATGAACATGAAAAGTCGCGGGTAAGAGAGAGCACTCCCGAGCCTAGCATTACTGATTTTTGAGTGTGTGTGAGGTCTACACTCTAGCCCACACCTCTCTACACCATTTGGCAATGAGATTCATGCCAATGGAGTTGTATACAAATGTTCATTAATACATACATTCATATTGTCCATCTCTGAGTTCTCTGTTAGTCTACTCAAAAGTCTGTCAACTTGTCAAGGGCATATCTCAGTCAATTCTTCACCAAAGTCAGTGATTCAAAGCTTGTTGGATTTGGCTTGAAGTAATCTACATGCTGTCAAAGTTTGAAGACATTCTATTCAGCCATTTTGGAGAAAGCTACATCGAGGTGATCTCTGGTCATTTTCTGCTACAGTCCTAAAAAGTCGGGGGTATAACTTAACTTGCTAAATTGATTTCTCTTAGCATAGTTTATCATTTTACATCCTTCCACTTGGAATGGGTAGATTACTAAGCTAATTAGATACCCCTAAAAGGAATGTTTCCAATTCCTACTGTGCTGGTCATACTGAGCAAAATATCCAGCAGGTGTCAAGACATAAATAGAAGGTTTTCTTGAGTTTGTGACTTCCAAAGTTATCTGTTTTGATTCAATCATTGCACACATCATTTCCAAAGGACATAGGACATTTTATGGTGTCATTGGAAAGCTAAGGAGGTCTAGTTATCAACTCTGAAGCAAAAGAGGGCTGGTACAAAGCAGGTTTAGCAGTACCTACTCAGTCTCTTGGAGTATCCATCCATCTTTCCCAACAGTGGTATCAGAGCAAACTAAGGTAAAATGGGAGATGGTTTTCCTTCATTTATTGACAAATTGGACAGGAACAACTATCAAGCATGGTCTCTAAGGATGAAGACCTACTTACAAGGAAGGAGTCTCTATGGTTACATCTCAGGAGATGAGGAATTGCCCTCATTCAAAGCAAGAGGATTACCAACCAAGGAAGAACATGAAAAGCTCAACACATGGTGTGCTAAGGATGCATTGGCAAGGTCTTATTTACTCAACTCTATATCTGATTTTCTTTTGCCACATATTAGAAATTGTAAGACATCCCAAGAGACTTGGGAAACCTTGTCATCATATTTTTCCTCCAACACAAGGGCTAGGAAAAATCAGTTATGGATTGAATTCACAACACTAAGGAAGCAACCTAAGCAAGCTGTTTCAGAATTTGTGACCAAGATTAAAGATGTAACAGATTAGTTAGCAAGCATAGGAGAAGAGATTGAAGAAGAACAGATTGTAAGGCAAGTGATCAATGGGATTAAGGCTAATGAAAAATGGGAAAGCTTCACCACTGCCATGGATCTTTACATGGACATGCACACTCCAGATCTTACAACTCTCATGGGATAATTGTTTACTCATGAAGCAAAGCTCAACAAAAATGGAGAAACATCCAAAGGTAATAACTCTTCTGCCCTATATGGTGATAAGAAGTCTAAAGATAAAGGCAAAAGCAAGAAGGTGGAAGATGAAGGCTCTATTTCTCAAGCCAACTATGCAGGGAGAGGTAGATCTTCAAGAGGAAGGGGCAGAGGAGGTAGGCAAGGTAGGGGGAGATCTTATAACTCCTCACCATGCAACATTTGTGGTTTATCAAATCATACTACAGATGAGTGTTTCAGGAATTACAAGAATCAGAGAGGAAGAGGATACCAAAGAGGTGGCTACTCACAGTCAAGAGGTAGATTCAACCATCACCAAGGCTACAACAATAATTACAACAACAACTACAACAATAATTACAATGGCAACTACCAAGGAGGATTCAAATCCAGGAAGGATTACAACAACTACACAGAGGAGCAAGATGACTCTCTTCTAATCATGAACATGACTTCAAAGTAAGGTACAAATGATGACCACCTATTCTACATTGACTCAGGATGTTCAAATCATGTGGCTGGCAATGTAGCATTACTCTCTGATCTTGAGGAACCAAAAGGTAAGCATCAAGTCCAAATAGGTGATGACACAAAGCATTCTGTAGTTAAAGTTGGAAATGTTAAGACTTGTGATGGAAATCAGAATTTGTTGAGCAGGGTACTCTATGTACCAACCACTACCAAAAATTTGATGAGTGTTGGTCAGATTGTGGAGAAAGCTTTGCAAGTTAGATTCAACCAATATGGAGCATATGTGGAGGATCCAAGACATGGGTTCAAGAGGATTGCTAAAGAAGAAAAATCAGGTAGACTTTTCACTTTTGAGTTGGAAGATAGAAAGAATATTGCACTATACAGTTATAAAGATCAAACACTTTAAGAGCTTGAGATTTGGCACAAAAGGTTAGGGCACATAGGAGAAAGAACCTTAAAA
>CM035423.1:68281845-68286845 GCA_020310875.1 Ceratopteris richardii
CAGGTTGAGAGCACTGTTCAGGTTTTCCAGCAGGTGTATGTCCAAAAATAGCAAGTTTTTGGGAGCTAGTCATCTTGCAACTTGTCTGTCTTGACTTAAACTTTTTGGATACATGTTCCAAAGTACTTGGCTGATATTTTGGTGGATTTAGGAAGCTCAAAGGGTCTACTAATAAACTCTGAAGTCTCACTTGGCTGGTGTGAAGCTGGTTGTAGCAGCACCAAATCATCTTTGGATTGCATCCACCATCTCTCTTCACTTTGGTATCAGAGCATAGTCAAGCAACATGGGAGATGGATTTCCATCAACAATTGACAAATTGGATCAAAACAACTACCCGGCATGGTCTCTAAGGATGGAGGCTTACCTTCAAGGGAGGAATCTATATGGATTCATATCCGGAGATGAAGAAATGCCAACCATGAGGAACAAAGGGCAACCATCACATGAAGTGGAAGGACTTTCAAATTGGTGTTCGAAGGATGTACTTGCAAGGTCCTATATTCTAAACTCAATCTCTGATTTTCTTTTAACTCATGTCAAGGGGTGCAAGACATCAAGAGAGACCTGGAATGCACTTGCTTCTTTCTTCTCTTCCAACACTCGAGCAAGGAAGAACCAATTGTGGATGGAGTTCACAACAATGAAGAAAAGCCCGAAACAAAGTGTGACTGATTATGTCAAAAAGATGAAGGAGATTTCCGACAAACTTGGAAGCATTGGAGAGGTAATCGAAGAGGAGCAAATCATTAGACAAATCATAAATGGAATCAAAGCAAACGACAAGTGGGAGTCATTCACAGCAACCATGGATTTATACATGGATATGCATGTACCCGACCTCAAGTCACTCATGGGCCAACTCTTCACTCATGAAGCAAAGATTAGAAAAGGTTGTGAGTCCTCAAGAGGTAACCAAAATTCTTCCTTATATTCTGATAAAGCTAAGGTCAAGGACAAGTCAAAGAATAGGAAGAATGAAGATGAAGGTAGCTCTTTCCAAGCAAACTTTGCAGGTAGAGGAAGAGCTAGAGGAAGAGGCAGACGTGCAAAGCAAGGAAGGGGGAGATTCCAATCATCTCAACCTTGCAATATATGTGGCTTATCTAATCATACTACTGAAGAATGTTTTAGGAATCCAAGGAACTCAAGAGGAAGAGGATTCAATAGAGGTGGCTATGGATCAAATAGAGGCAGGTACAATGGAGGCTACAACAGCAACTACTACAACAATTACAACAACAACTATCAAAGTGGCCATAGAGGAAGAAGAGATTACAATAACTATGCAGAGGACCAAAGTCAAGAAGATTCATTATTGATTATGAATCTATCAATGAAGAAGGGTAAGGATGATGATCACATATTTTACATTGATTCGGGATGCTCAAACCATGTAGCAGGAAATGTGGCTTTACTTTCTGATTTGGAAGATCCTCATAACAAGCATGAAGTGCAGACAAGAGATGACACAAAGCACTCAGTGGAGAAGATAGGTAATGTGAAGACATCAGATGGGAATATGAACCTCTTAAGCAAAGTCTTGTATGTCCCTACAATTACCAAAAATCTAACAAGTGTTGGATAGATTGTTGAAAAAGGATT
Source organism: Ceratopteris richardii (assembly GCA_020310875.1). NCBI lineage: Eukaryota > Viridiplantae > Streptophyta > Polypodiopsida > Polypodiales > Pteridaceae > Ceratopteris > Ceratopteris richardii. The sequence goes on from CM035423.1 coordinate 68,283,451, forward strand.
GCAGGTTAGATTCAACCGATTTGGAGCATATGTTGAAGACCCAAGGCAAGGCTTTAGAAGGATTTCCAAAGGAGAAAAGACAGGAAGGCTTTTCACTTTTGAAGTGGAAGATACAAAGAACATAGCTTTGTTTAGCTATGGATCTCAAACTCTAACAGAGTTGGAGATATGCACAAAAGGCTTGCTCACATTGGTGAGAGGACACTCCAACAGATTTGCAGGGACCAAAGTGTACTTGGTTTGCCTAATATCACAAGGCAACACATGATTTATAAGTGTGAAGCTTGTCAACTCGGCAAGGCCCATAGACAACCTTTCAATAAAAAAGGATATATGTATCAAAATCCTTTGGATCTAGCTCACACGGATGTGTGGGGTCCAAGTAAGGAGCCATCTATATCAGGCTCAAGATATTATGTGTCTTTCATAGATGATTGTAGCAGGTGGACCATTCTGTTTTTCATGAAGCACAAGGATGAAGTGTTCAATTTCTTTAAGAAGTATATTGCTCTTGTTGAAAACCAAACAGGTAGGACTTTGAAAAGACTCAGATCAGATGGTGGAGGAGAATACTTCTCTTCTGAATTTGATGCCTTCTTGCATGAAAGAGGCATTAAAAGGGAAGTCACTACAAGGTATACACCCGAACTCAATGGTGTAGCAGAGAGGAGGAACAGAGCTATTGTCGAAGCTCCAAGGTCCATGCTCAACGAAAAGGGATTACCAAACTACCTATGGGCAGAGGCTGTGTCGACAACCACATATCTCATAAATAGACTTCCATCTAAGTCACTAGATGGAACAACTCCATATGAAGTGTGGAATGGAAGAAGACCTAGTCTAGAGCATTGTAAACTCTTTGGATGCTTAGCCTATGCTCACATTCCTTCTCAAGTAAGAGGGAAATTGGATCCCAAGGCAGAGAAATGTGTATTCATTGATTATGATCAAAACCAAAAAGGATATAGATTGTACAATCCAACCAATACAATATTTTCTGTGAGTAGAGATGTAATTTTTTATGAAAAAAATCATGGTTTGATGATGACAGGAAAATGAAGCTGCCATATGACTTGGATGAAGATTTTCCATCACTTCAACCAAAGGAGCCAAAGTAGATTGAAGAAAGTGATTCGGAGATTGACCTAGAAGACTTGGAAAGACTAAAGCTATGCAAGAACAAAGGTAAAGCAAAGATGCAGGATGCTACATATGGACCCGAGAGCTCACATCAACCACTTAGAAGGTCTTCGAGGGAGAAGAAAAAACCTGAGATGTTTGGTTATGATACTTCTTTGGTCACCAAGCACTCAATCTACATTGCAAAGGATTCAAGCAATGAAGAACCTACCACATTCCAAGAAGCACAAAGCAAGAAAGCTTGGAGAGATGCAATGGATGAAGAGATTGAAGCCTTGAAGGAGAATGACACTTGGGAGCTTGTACCTAACAAGCCATCTATGAAGGTAATTGGATCTCGATGGATATACAAAATCAAGAGGAATCCAGATGGAAGTATAAATAGACAAAAACAAGGTTAGTTGCTAAAGGGTTTGCTCAAACCCATGGTATTGATTATGAGGAGACTTTCTCTCCTGTTGCAAAAATGCCTACAATTAGTGTTCTCATTAGTCTTGCTGCATCTAGAAATTGGAAGCTCTATCAACTTGATGTAAAGAATGCTTTCTTGAATGGATGGAATTCTGAGGAAGTATATATGGCACAACCTCCTGGATATGAGGATGCACATCATCCTAACTATGTATGCAAACTAAAGAAAGCTTTGTATGGATTGAAGCAAGCTCCAAGAGCTTGGAATTTCAGATTGGTGACTTATTTGCAGGACCAAGGATTCTAAGCTAGCAAGGTGGATACCTATTTGTTCATAAAGAGGAATGGATCTGGGGTGATCTATTTATGTGTGTATGTTGATGATAGTATTATCACAGGCAATGATCTTGAAGGAATCAAACGGGTAAAGAATCAAATGAAGGAGGAGTTCAAAATAAGTGACCTCTGATGACTCACTTTTCTTGGATTGGAGTTGATCTACATAGATTCAGGTATATACATCACACAAAGGAAGTATGTCCATGGCATGCTCGTCAAGTTCAAGATGGAAAATACCAAGTGTGCAGGTACACCTATGGAGCAAAATCATAAGCTTAGTGCTTATGAAGGAGAGCCAATTGAAGACATCACAGGCTATCAAAGCTTGGTTGGAAGTTTGAACTATGCAACACTCACAACGGGTGGATATATGCTATAGTGTTAGCATATTGAGTCAGTTTATGCATAAGCCGAGAAGATCACATATGGAAGCGGCCAAGAGAGTCCTCAAGTACCTAAAGGGGACCATGAATGAAGGTTTTTTTTATTCATTTACTTCAGATATTGAGCTAAAGGTCTACTCAGATGCAGATTGGGCTAGATCTAGAGATGATAAAAGAAGCACATCCGGGTATATATCATTTACAGGTTCAAAAATCATCTCTTGGTCATCCAAGAAGCAACCAACCATGGCATTATCTTCTACTGAAGCCGAATATAGAGGTTTGGCTAATGCAACTCAAGAAATCATGTGGTTAAAGTCTTTGTACACAGATCTTGGACTTCATTCTTCAACACCTCACATTTTTGGTGAAAACACAAGCTCACTACATCTAGCAGCTAATCCGGTATACCATGCTAGAACCAAGCATATTGAAGTCCACTACCATTATGTAAGGGAGAAGCTAATAAGCAAGGATATTCAACTATCCTATGTCCCTACAGATATGCAATGTGCTGACATGTTGACTAAAGCTCTTGATGGTACAAAGTTAAGTAGATTCAAGTTGATGATTGGCTTGCAAGAAATCAACGACAATTGGAGACTTGTTTGGAGGCCAAGCATGTTAGGCTTGAGGGGGAGCTGTTGGTGCATTTTACCCAAGCCTACATGCTTGATATGCTTGATATTATGATCATTTGTAAGTCACATGTGTAGTCATGTGAACACCTCTTGTAAAAGAGGACATCTTATCTCTTGTAATTGAAAAAAGAAAAAAGGAAAAGGATGGCTTACCTCATCCATGATGTAAAAGCAAAGTCGTGGCTCTAACTACCTAAAACCACGAATTTTTGAGCTGAGGGAATATCTCCTAACTTTGGGGATTACTTTTAGGTGGAGCCATTTGAATTCGAATTCAAAACTCCCTCCAAGAATAGCTATAAAAAGAGCAAGAAGGAAGAGGCGATTAGCAAGCCTTGTACGTGACCACTTCATGTCATTTTGTAGAGATAGAAGAGCTTACTCCATAGCTCTATCATTCTACTCCCATTGTGCAAATATTCATTGCCAATGTGGTTGTAATCATATGTGAATCTATACATTTATCATTATCTACTTCTCT
>CM035423.1:68341845-68369345 GCA_020310875.1 Ceratopteris richardii
CTCTTTGCTAGTAAATGAAGACATTGTTCGAGAAAACTGAGGGCCACACTTGACAGCTTCATACAGAGGCTCTTCTTGATCTTCAGAAGGGAGTCTATATCACACCTAGATATGACCTTCTATTCACAAATTCAAGGCATGGCCTAGATGCTATTCATGGGCCTTTCCATGAGCACAAGCAGTTGGACCAATCGGCTTCAATTGAATTTCCCGGAAAATAAGAATCTCAGATGGCAGGTGAAGAGGTAAAAGTGAATTGTTAAAAGTAGAAGTGGATAAACAGATGTTGCCGCCAACCATTCGCAGTGACTACCCATTTTTTGGGGACTCAATTCAAATCAAAGGAGTAGTTGACCAACCCCTCCAATCTTGGGCATTCCACCGGCGCGTGATCAATGGACGTGAAGATTCGGCAGGGCTCCCTTGGCCTATTGAGGCCTATAAAAGCAATGGATTTTTGCTCATCTGGGTACAACAATTTTAGAGATACAGAGGTTCGTGTATACGTGCAGAAGTCCTCTCTTGCACTTTGTGGTTTCAAGCCTATTGTAGGAGCTACTCTGTAGTGTGTATACAGAGGGTAGGCTTCTCAGTGGAGGGCTATGAGCACTATAGTGTAAGAGAGTAGCTTGGATTCTTCTTCTTTTCTGTGAGTCAGTGTTGTTGATTAGGTTCTATCCTCTTGAGAAATTCTTTGTATTGTTCTGAGTTAGTCTGCGTATCAGTGGCCCCTTATGCTGATGGGAAGAATCTGTTGTGTTAGAGTTATTTACTTTTAGGGTGGCTTGTTAGCCCTAAGCTAGCGGCTCGTTAGCAGAAAGTTTGCACTTTTGAGCACCACTCTGCCCAACCTTGTAATCACCTGATTTGAATCAAGAAGTGTACGGTCTTCTTTGGTCATTTGTTGCCCATATTTTCCGAAGTATTTACCACTCTGTGCAATCCGTGTTATCTACCTGCTCACAAAAATGTTAAAGGGTATACTTCCCTAAAGAGAACCCCCCTTGAGTAGGCGACGTACTAGAAGTGTTAATCTTTAATCTTTACTCTTGTTAAAAGCGGATACCCCAGTACCTCCTCTACAGTTTGGCACGCCCGGTGGGACCTTTGCATTTCTGTGAGAGGTGTTTTGCCCTATTGCAATTGCGGATAGGTACATGACCCATACACGAGCAGATAAGGAGTCTCTTCGTGTTCGAAGGAGCCTTAACAAGTTAGCAATAACCACGGCTTGTGAGTCTACCTCCCCTCTACCCTCCCTAAATTTATCTATTGATTTGGGTGGGACACCATTGTCAAAAGAGAGGTATAGGAGAACTCTAGACTTCTCCTCAGATACGTCCGAAGAAACACCAGTACAAATGGAGGACCTCTCTCATTTGCTCTCCAAATTAAACATCAAATTCCCTACCTTCAAGGGACAAGCTTATGAGGATGCTGATGATCATGTGAGGAGATTCATCTCTTTATGCCGTGGAAGAGGTCCGCAAAATAGAGAGGATGCAATGCTGGCACTTTTTCCATCCACATTGGAGGGTCTTGCAGATAAATGGTATAGTCAATATGCAAATGGCCATTTCACTACATGGGAGGCTCTGAAGGCGGCATTCTCACAGACATTCCGACCAAGTGATTCCTCAGAAAGAGCTCTAGATCAGCTAGAGAATTTGAAGCTAAGATCAGGTGAATCTTTTCATGAACTTCACATTAGAACAAAAGCACTTGTTGCACGTCTGCCACATGCTCCAGGTGACTTTTTCGTTAAAAAGTGGATAGAAAAGGCTCTGCCCAGGTCATCTCAGCAGAAGCTTCGTGAATCTCTTAGATTGGATGCGACCCTCAATGATTTTGTTGCAGCGGCATCACGCATTGAAGAAGCAAGGCAACATTTTGAAGGGGATACACAACAAAAGTATGCTGCAGATCTGGATCCTATTGAGCAACTAAGGAGGGAACTGGAAGCATTAAAAATGCAACAAAATCAACAAGAAGAGAAGGTCTTGCCACCACTGCGACGCACGGATGATGAAGTAGCCCAACTTCGCCGTGAGTTAGAAGATTTGAAGACCACACAAGATATAAGGAGACAAATTTGGTGCACGATCTGTAACAACAATGGACATTCCAATGCTAATTGCCCTAACAAGGTAAGCTGTCAATTTTGTGGAAAGGATGGTCATGAAGCTAGAGATTGCTACTACCTCAAGGGTACACAGCAAAGAAGTAACCCTCAAACTTTGGATTCATACTATGCTAGTACTTCAAATACATCTAATAGAGAGGAGAATCGGCCTGCAAAGCCTAGGTATAATAGACCTTTGATGTGCTATCGTTGTGGTGAGTACGGCCACATGCAAAACAGGTGTTCCCTCCCAGAAGATGCACCTCCTTGTCAACATTGTCCAGAGGCCAAGGATCATTATACCAAAGATTGCCCAAGAGGTCGTCCTGCTCCAATTCATATGATTGCAGTCTCTCCACATGAAGAAGGAAAAACCACTCAGACTTATGCTGTTTCATCCTCTGCAATGCCCATGATGACTAGAGCTAGGCAAGCTGCTGCAACCCAGAGAGATGAACAACAAGGATTTCAGGATAAAGAGGAAGAAAAGGAGTCTGGATGGAAGGACCAAGCACAAATTGAAGGAGCTTATAATAAGATGACTACTTCTCTAAAGGGCCAACCAACAAGTCTGCAAGAAAACACTCAGGAGGTAAACATTGAACAGATCTTGAAAGGTATTCATCACAAGGTTAGTCTATATGAACTTATAAGGATGGATTCAAAAATAAGAAGTGACTTACTGAAGATTATACACTCTGCTCACTTGGTCCAATCACCTAGTATAGATGGTTTCATGGTTGATTTTCCCCCTGCACCCTTAGCAGACTACCAAAGCTCAAGATTATCTGTTTGTATCAAGGATGAAGCTCTCACAGGTGTGATCATAGATGGAGGCTCTGGTATCAATTTAATGCCAGATTTTACAATGAAGAAGCTGAAATTGAACCCCACCAAGTTGGCACCATTCACGGTTACATTGGCAGATCAACATCGGGTTGCGCCACTGGGCATTATTGAGAAGGTACTGATGGTAGTACAGGGCTGCCATTTTGTTCTAGATTTTTTTGTTATTGCACTTCCACAGGAGACTTCTTATCCTTTGCTCCTGGGGAGACCTTGGCTGAGACAAGCAAAAGCTTTGCAAGATTGGGGGAAAAATAAACTATGGATTTCAACAAGCACCAATAGCCAACTGCAACTACACTTGGAAGAAGGATTTGATTCAGGAAAAACCATTGGATATACTGGGGATACTCAGGTAATGCCCTCTCTACCCCAAGAAGATGATACATTGTTAAATTGGATGATGGGAAGTGCAGAGTGTTGCACAGTGGAGATCAATGAAATTGAGGAAGAAGTTGTAGATATGGAAATTACAAAAAAGGGCAATGAAGACCACAAGGTGTTGAAGAATGAGCAATTGAAGGAAAATACAAGCTTTGAGGAGGCAACCAATATAAAAGTATCAGAGATGGAAGATTATGAACCTAAGAGCAGAGAAGATCTTCCTTTTGCAGATATACCTCAAGGATGGATGAAAGAACATGTTGCAGAATACAAATTAAAATCCACTCCTGCATATAGTGGAGATGATTTCTCAAGCAAGACCAGTCCTGAAACATTGGTTCAAGAAGTAAATTTAGGGGATGAAGAGAACCCTCAAATGGTCCATTTGGCATCCTGGTTGTGGCATTATCCTCCCTTGCTACAGAAGGTAACTTCTTTGCTTTTCACTTATAAAAGTGTCTTCGCATGGTCCTACAAAGATCTAACAGGGATACCAGAAGAGCTTGGGTTACATCGGATACCCTTAGTTGAGGGAGCCACGCCTATAAGAAGTAGGCCATATCGACTCAATCCGAAGAATGCAGAGGCGGTAAAAGCAGAGATTACAAAACTAGAAGAAGCGGGTATAATTGTTCCAGTAGAACATTCTAGGTGGCTTTCTTCTATGGTTATTGTGCCCAAGAAAAATAGTGGAAAAATAAGAGTATGTGTTGATTTTTGCGCTTTGAATAAAGTGACTATTCAAGATGGATTTCCTCAGCCTTTCACAGAGCAGGTGCTTGAGGAAGTAGCTGATCACACTTTGTATAGTTTCTTGGATGGTTTTAGTGGCTACAACCAGATAGTAATTCACCCTGATGATAGGGACAAAACAGCCTTTGTTACTCCTTGGGGCACTTATGTCTATACTCGAATGGCTTTTGGTTTGAAGAATGCACCAGCTTCATTTAATAGAACGATGTATCTGATATTGGGCAAATGGTTAACAACATTTCTACGCATTTTCATGGATGACTTTTCAGTATTTTCAGGTACAGATAAAAGAGCAGCAGTTCAAGATTTCCATGAACATTTGGAAAATCTAAAAGAAATTTTTGAGCAATGTCTCAAAACAGGTTTGAAGTTGAATCCGGATAAATGTCACATTTTGGTCACTAAGGGTACTCTTCTTGGTCACATAGTATCTGCTGAAGGTATAATTGTTGACCCTGCAAAGGTTACTGCTATTCTTTCCATGCCAATTCCACGAAGTCCAAAGGAAGTGCAAAGTTTCTTGGGCCATGCAGGGTATCACAGAAGATTCATTAGGATGTATTCAGAAATTGCTAAGCCCTTGTCAAGGCTTACTAGTAAAAAGATCCCTTTCTCATGGAGTGCTGAAGCTGACAAAGCATTTTGTGAACTAAAGTTGAGGTTATGTACTGCTCCACTTTTAAGTGTTCCTAATTGGTCATTAGAATTTCATGTGCATACAGATGCTAGTCTTCATGTTGTTGGTGCAGTTTTAGCTCAACCATCATCGCACAAAGTGGATAGACCTATCTCTTATGCCAGCAGATTACTCAATCAAGCTGAAAGGAATTACAGTACAACGGAAAGAGAAGGTTTGGCTATCATATTTGCTCTTCAAAAGTTTCGACATTATCTCCTTGGTGTACATTTCATTGTTATCTCTGATCATCAGCCCTTGAAGTATCTGATAAACAAGCCTAGAGTAGCAGGAAGGATTTGGAGATGGTTACTCTTGTTTCAAGAATTTAATTTTGATATTCATATTAAGCCAGGCAAAGAGCATTACATGGCAGATCAAGTGTCCAGAACTGCAATGAGTGAAAAGGTAACAGGTATTAATGATGAACTGGTGGATAGCAATCTTTTTCTAGTAGCAATTCGAACAGGTTGGTATGATGAAATTCTTCATATTCTCACTACTGGAAAGATCCCAGAACACTTGGCACCTGTAGAAAAAAGAAGATTGCTTTTGAAAACCAAAGCATATTCTATCATAAACGGGAATTTATATAAATACTGTCAGGATAATATATTGAGAAAGTGTGTCTATCCAGAGGAGGTAAATCTTCTGCTAAAGGCTGCACATAGTGAAGGACATCTAAGAGGGGAAGAATTGGCTCATAGAATCATCCACAAAGGTTTATGGTGGCCTCATATTTTCAAGGATTCCATCAAATTTGCAAAAGAATGCCACATCTACCAGAGGTGTGCTCCCGCGCCAACCAGATTGAATTTCCAACCATTAGTCATATCTACCGGATGGCTTCCATTTGAACGATGGGGTCTTGATTTCATAGGGCCTATTAGCCCAACTGGTCAACCAGGAGGTAAAAAGTATATTTTGATGGCCACATGTTATGCCACTAAATGGATAGAGGCTAAAGCTACTGTGGACTGCACGGCTTTAACAGTAGCTAAATTTGTGTATAAACATATTTTCTCAAGATTTGGTTGCCCACTGGAAATTACTAGTGATAGGGGCACACATTTTGTAAATCAATTGCTCCAGTTTATAATTGACAGGTACAAAATCTTCCATAAAAAATCTTGTGCCTATTACCCAAGGGCAAATGGCCAAGCAGAGAGTTCCAATAAGATTTTGATTGGACTACTTCGCAAATTATCTTTTGATCATCAAAGCTCTTGGCCACTAGCCCTAATTGGTGCAATTTGGGCTTTCAGAACCTCAAAAAGGGGAACCACAAGCGAGACTCCATTTCGCTTAGTTTATGGGAAAGAGGCATTGGCACCATTTGAGTTCATTATCAGAAAGGAGATAGGAAACAAAAACATTGGAACTGAACCCCCCATTCAAAGATTGGTGGCATTAGAAGAGTACAGAGAAGAAGCAATGCAGAAACTTTTGGTGACACAAGAAGAGCGCAAGAGATTGCATGACAAGTATCTGAGATCCAATGAAGTTCAGGAAGGGTCTATGGTTTTAGTGCATCAGGTTCCACCAATTCAAACTAAATTGGCACCCAAGTGGATAGGACCTTATAAGGTAATTAAGGTATTGCCACATGGCGCAGTGCATCTGGAAGATCTGCAGGGTAAAAGGATTCCTCTGGTCAAGATCTCTAGGGTGAAGAAGTATCTAAAATAGGTCAAAATGAAAGCACTCCACCCCTTGTACATACCGTATTTCTTTACAGTAATTACAGTATAACTAGATCTCTTTGAAATAAGCAGAATAAGGAAGAAATTGCACCAGGGACGGTGCAAAAGCTTGATGTGGGGGTCTGTAGTAGTCCTTCTCTTTCCCTCTCTCACTTTGCCTTCCACTGGGGTTGGGCAAGCTCCTTCTTTCACATATTGATGGGAGTAAGCTCATGAGGATTTTGAAGAGTCGTTGGTCTTTCCTTGCACCTGTTCCAGTTGGAACTTCATTTGCCACGTGCAGTCCCCCTTTCGCCATGGCACCATTTCCCCTATCTCTCTCTCTCTATCTCCCCAACCCCCTCCAACCCCGCTCAGCCCCACCTTGCGCCCCCCCTCCGCATGCTCCCCCAACCCCCTCCTCCCCTCTCCTCCGCCCTCCCCCTCCACATGCCCCCACGAACCCCCTCCTCCCCTCTCATCCGCCCTCCCCCTCCGCATGCCGCCACGAACCCCCTCCTCCCCTCTCCTCCGCCCCACTCACCCCACCTTGCGCCCCCCCTCCACATGCCCCCGCGAACCCCCTCAAGCCACCTCCTCCCCTCTCCTCCGCCCTCCCCCACCTTCCCCCACATTCCCCCACCCTCTCCTACCCCACACTCCTCCGCCCTCCCCTCTCCTCCGCCCTCCCCCTCCGCATGCCCCCACGAACCCCCTCCTCCCCTCTCCTCCGCCCTCCCCCTCCGCATGCCCCCACGAACCCCCTCCTCCCCTCTCCTCCGCCCTCCCCCTCCGCATGCCCCCACAAACCCCCCTCCTCCCCTCTCCTCCGCCCCGCTCAGCCCCACCTTGCGCCCCCCCTCCACATGCCCCCGCGAACCCCCTCAAGCCACCTCCTCCCCTCTCCTCCGCCCTCCCCCACCTTCCCCCACATTCCCCCACCCTCTCCTACCCCACACTCCTCCGCCCTCCCCTCTCCTCCGCCCTCCCCCTCCACATGCCCCCACGAACCCCCTTCTCCCCTCTCCTCCGCCCTCCCCCTCCGCATGCCCCCACGAACCCCCTCCTCCCCTCTCCTCCGCCCTCCCCCTCCGCATGCCCCCACAAACCCCCCTCCTCCCCTCTCCTCCGCCCTCCCCCTCCACATGCCCCCTCGAACCCCCACGAACCCCCACCTCCCCTCTCCTCCGCCCTCCCCCTCCGCATGCTCCCCCAACCCCCTCCTCCCCTCTCCTCCGCCCTCCCCCTCCACATGCCCCCACGAACCCCCTCCTCCCCTCTCCTCCGCCCTCCCCCTCCACATGCCCCCTTGAACCCCCACGAACCCCCACCTCCCCTCTCCTCCGCCCTCCCCCTCCGCATGCTCCCCCAACACCCTCCTCCCCTCTCCTCCCGCCCTCCCCCTCCGCATGCCCCCACGAACCCCCTCCTCCCCTCTCCTCCGCCCTCCCCCTCCACATGCCCCCACGAACCCCCTCCTCCCCTCTCCTCCGCCCTCCCCCTCCGCATACCCCCACGAACCCCCACCTCCCCTCTCCTCTGCCCTCCCCCTCCGCATGCTCCCCCAACCCCCTCCTCCCCTCTCCTCCGCCCTCCCCTCTCCTCCGCCCTCCCCCACCTTCCCCCACATACACCCGCCAATCCCGCTTACAACCGCCCCCTCACCATCACACACACACATACTCATTCACATACACACCCACACTTACACACACATCCTCACATACACACACGTACCCACTAAAACACACCTGCACTCACACCTGCATTCACACACCCTCACATGCGCACACACCTGCATATTCTCATACACACCCACACCCACACACATGCGGCCCGGTATCACCGAGAAAGAAAGAGAAGAGTGTTTCTGTTCCTCTGAGAATGGACCTAGAATTCTTCAAGTAGGCTATGAAGATGCGGAAGATCATGAGATAATGGAAGCATATGAACGGCTTGGCTCTTTGCTAGTAAATGAAGACATTGTTCGAGAAAACTGAGGGCCACACTTGATAGCTTCATACAGAGGCTCTTCTTGATCTTCAGAAGGGAGTCTATATCACACCTAGATATGACCTTCTATTCACAAATTCAAGGCATGGCCTAGATGCTATTCATGGGCCTTTCCATGAGGACAAGCGGTTGGACCAATCGGCTTCAATTGAATTTCCCGGAAAATAAGAATCTCAGATGGCAGGTGAAGAGGTAAAAGTGAATTGTTAAAAGTAGAAGTGGATAAACAGATGTTGCCGCCAACCATTCGCAGTGACTACCCATTTTTTGGGGACTCAATTCAAATCAAAGGAGTAGTTGACCAACCCCTCCAATCTTGGGCATTTCACCGGCGCGTGATCAGTGGACGTGAAGATTCGGCAGGGCTCCCTTGGCCTATTGAGGCCTATAAAAGCAATGGATTTTTGCTCATCTGGGTACAACAATTTTAGAGATACAGAGGTTCGTGTATACGTGCAGAAGTCCTCTCTTGCACTTTGTGGTTTCAAGCCTATTGTAGGAGCTACTCTGTAGTGTGTATACAGAGGGTAGGCTTCTCAGTGGAGGGCTATGAGCACTATAGTGTAAGAGTGTAGCTTGGATTCTTCTTCTTTTCTGTGAGTCAGTGTTGTTGATTAGGTTCTATCCTCTTGAGAAATTCTTTGTATTGTTCTGAGTTAGTCTGCGTATCAGTGGCCCCTTATGCTGATGGGAAGAATCTGTTGTGTTAGAGTTATTTACTTTTAGGGTGGCTTGTTAGCCCTAAGCTAGCGGCTCGTTAGCAGAAAGTTTGCACTTTTGAGCACCACTCTGCCCAACCTTGTAATCACCTGATTTGAATCAAGAAGTGTACGGTCTTCTTTGGTCATTTGTTGCCCATATTTTCCGAAGTATTTACCACTCTGTGCAATCCGTGTTATCTACCTGCTCACAGAAATGTTAAAGGGTATACTTCCCTAAAGAGAACCCCCCTTGAGTAGGCGACGTACTGGAAGTGTTAATCTTTAATCTTTACTCTTGTTAAAAGCGGATACCCCAGTACCTCCTCTACACTATCTATCTATCTATCTATTTATCTATCTATCTATATATATATCTATCTATCTATCTGTCTATCTATCTATCTATCTATCTATCTATCTATCTACCTATCTATCTATCTATGGGTCTATCTGTCTATCTGTCTATCTGTCTATCTATCTATCTATCTATCAATCTATCTATCAATCTATCTATCTTTTTATCTAACTATCTACCTATCTATTTATCTATCTATCTATCTATCTATCTATCTATCTATCTATCTATCTATCTATCTATCTATCTATCTATCTATCTATCTATCTATCTATCTATCTATCTATCTATCTATCTATATATCTATCTATCTATCTATCTATCTATCTATCTATCTATCTATCTATCTATCTATCTATCTATCTATCTATCTATCTATCTATCTATCTATCTATCTATCTAGCCATCCGTCTATCGGTCTATCTATCCATCTATCTATCCATCTATCTATCTATCTATCTATCTATCTATCTATCTATCTATCTATCTATCTATCTATCTATCTATCTATCTATCTATCTATCTATCTATCTATCTATCTATCTATCTATCTATCTATCTATTTATCTATCTGTCTATCTGTCTGTTTGTCTGTCTCTCTGTCTGTCTGTTTGTCTGTGTGTCTGTCTATATGTCTGACTGTCTGTCTGTCTGTCTGTCTATCTATCTATCTATCTATCTATCAATCTATCTATCTATCTATCTATCTATCTATGTATCTATCTATCTATCTATCTATCTATCTATCTATTTATCTATTTATCTATTTATCTATCTATCTATCTATCTATCTATCTATCTATCTATCTATCTATCTACATACCTATCTATATATCTATCTATCTATCTATCTATCTATCTATCTATCTATCTATCTATCTATCTATCTATCTATCTATTTATCTATCTATCTATCTATCTATCTATCTATCTATCTATCTATCTATGTATTTGTATATCTATCTATCTATCTATCTATCTATCTATCTATCTATCTATCTATCTATCTATCTATCCATCTATCTATCTATCTATCTATCTATCTATCTATCTATCTATCTATCTATCTATCTATCTATCTATCTATCTATCTATCTATCTATGTATCTATCTATCTATCTATCTATCTATCTATCTATCTATCTATCTATCTATCTATCTATCTATTTATCTATCTATCTATCTATCTATCTACCTACCTATCTATCTGTATATCTATCTATTTGTCTGTATGTCTGTCTGTCTGTCTGTCTGTCTGACTGTCTGTGTGTCTGTCTGTCTATCTGTCTGTGTGTCTGTATGTCTGTCTGTCTGTGTGTCTGTGTGTTTGTCTATCTGTCTATCTATCTATCTATCTATCTATAGCTCAGTGATGAGTAGCACCTCCTTTAATGTCAATCCGGGAAGACATGAGGATGGTATGAAGACCTCGAGCAAGTGAAGGCACAAATGTGTGAGTGAGAAGCAGACTAACATGCACACACATACACACACACGCGCACAGACGACAAGAACAAAGAGAGTAAGACAATGGAATCACTTCTATTGCAACCAAGTTCTCATACAAGCTCAAAACTACAAGAAGCTCGCCCAAAAATGAGCTCTCTAGCTCTATTTATAGTTTTTGCCTAGCTTTGGCCCTGTCCAGACCTAGTGTCCGGCCTAGTTAAAAATTAGGTTCCAAGGTTTAATTGAGGGCTCAAACGAGATCTCAAAAATACGAAAAGGGATAGACAACTACTTCTAAGGCTCCTCAAGCTCGAGGACTCCTTGAGTTGTACAAAATGGAGCTACAAAAAGGTGAAAATGGTATTTACAGGGGTTTTTAGTGATGAGAATCACTTTCAAATGATGTAAGGGTTTTGAAAAAAAATGAAGGGTTGCCTTAGTGCTAGATCTGCATGTGTGTCCATACTTGCTTCTTCCCATATACTGTCAACACTCTCCCCCCCCTAGGGTCTGTCACCTCTGACAGACCTCTGCTCCACTGTTTGATCGATGTACTTCTGCAGGAGGTCAATTGCCAATTCTTGTTCTTTTATACGTAGTCCCCGGACCAAATCGCTCTGGAGGGCATCCCAATTCACTACTCCAGGCATGTTAGGTTGTGGCGTAGTGTACAGCTCTAAATGCATTGTTTGCTCGCACGCAAATAGTTGCCGCAGGTGGGTTGGTCGTGGTGCAAATACCTCTGAATGTGCTTCCCAAAATCCCGTGGTGAACATGTCGTCGAAAGTTTGCTTATAGCAGGCAAGGAGATATCTGATGCATGCATGCCATGCATAAGCAACTCATATGCTTGGGGTTGTGCTCATATCATACAGGAGGTCATAATTACCATTGATGAAGCCGGGAATCGGAGGCTGAATGTTACATACGTTGCGGAAGGTTTTGAGCACAACCTGCATCATATCAAATATCTTGAGTAGCACCTGTGCAGCTACATCTGGCATGGAGTGGAGGCGTGGAAGCCAATATCGGATGGTAGCCATCATGTACGCTGTTGTAGGTGGGCCTGTTGGTGGTGCGATTTTGGGGTAGTTCAGCCACTGTTTGCAATTCATATTGTTCTGAACCTTGATGGCGAATGCTTTCCAGGAGCGTCTTCTTTGTACCGGTCCAAAGCATGGGTTATACTTCAGATGCATGGGAGCATGATCCCATGTTCGTAACATTTCCGGAAAGTTCTCCAGTAACTTTTGACTCCATATGGGCTGGAATATGGCCCCTTTTTTGGCTGCCTCTGGGATGTCCTCGGGTTCGAACTGTGTTGCGAAAGAGGGATACTTGTTGGTTATGCGTTTGATCTCAGCATTGTAGTCCGCCAACAATACAAAGTAAGGTTTATATTGTAACTCTGAGCTAGTTATCAACCGCCTAGGAGCCAAGTTCGCGAAATACTCAGACTTGAGTATGGTCTCCTCTATGGTTTTCATGGCTAGCATCTGGGTTGCAACCCGCTCTTCGTGAGTGTGGCCCATCTCCTCTACCTGCTTCATCCATGCTGACGGGGGTTCCTCATATGTATCCTGTCCCTCTTCAGTGATCCTGCCACTTCGAAGAGGTTGTGGCTCATAATTATCTCCTCTTCACTTGGCTGATCAGGTGGGGAGGGGGGTCGTTCATATTGTAATAACTTAATTTTTAACTCGGCCACCTGCTGACGTAGCTCTAGTACTTCATTGGTTACTAATAATTCCGGCTCTGGTGAGGTTGCAGCGTTGGCCATCTCTTTAGGTTCTCGTTGGTGTGGTGTAGGCACTTGGGATTTCTGTAGGTCTTTGACTTGGTCAGCAAGCTGATCATGTGCTTCTAAGAGATTGGCATAGGTTTCCAATATTTGTTGTATGTTTTCTGAAGGGATGGCTTGGAATTTAGCATCGATGGGTGCTCTCGGGGTGTTTTCCATGGCCGCTTCTAGGTTCTCCTGGTTTTGTTGTTGTAGCCTTCTGTTCTTTTCTTGAGCCGCTGCTAGATGGCGACGTAGTAGATCCATGTTGCGTTGAAGTCTCGCATTGCGGCCCATTTGTTCTTTGAGTTGTTCCTCCATAGCTTTGCCTGTCTCTGCATACTTAGCTTCGAGTTCTGTCTTCGATTGTTGGAGGTCATTCACCTGGTGTTGTAGTGCTGTATTACCTAGTTCCAAGGCATCGACTCGAGTCTGGAGTTGAGCCGAGAGATTGCATAGCTCTGTGTTATTTTCTTCTAATAGCTTATACTCTTGCTTAAGCTGAGTGGCCACTTCAACCATGGTGTCTAATGCATTACTAAATGATGTGGATGCATGGGTAGAGGTGGAACATGCAAAGGGTCGGGAAATGGGGAAGGGAAAAGTGGATGATGTGCCTATGAGTGAAGTGAGATGTGATGATGGTGGAACAGACGTGGCGGTGGGTGCTCCTGTGGATGGTGAAATATCCATGGGATCGGATGTGATAGTGTGTGAAGTGTGAATTGTGAATACGGGAACGGTAGGTGGTCTGTTAGTGGTGGCAGTGAATGTGGGGGAGTGGGGTTGGGGAAGGGACTTTTTATTATAATTCTCCACCTATTGGAGTATATTTACAAGGTTTGTCCAGAATGACGGTTGTGTGACTTGGGTTGAGCCTGAGGCAGTTACAAGGGAAGTGGTGGATAGGGTTTGGGAGAGGGGAAATGTGTGGGTGAATGGAAAAGGATGGGATAAGGTCTGGCTAGTGGCAAGTGGTTGTCCAAGGGCGGGGAGATAGGAAGGGTGACCTATTATGGTTTGATCGGTGGCAGGATGTCCTATGTGAGATTCACAAATTTGGGCGGAAGTGATGGATGTGGGTAAGGGGGAGGATGTAAAAATGGAGGTGTGTACAATGGTTTCATGATGGGTGGATATCGGTTGTTCAGAAAGACTAGTGGAGAAGGGTGCTGAGGGTTGAATGGAAGGTGACGGTGGAGATGGTACCTGTGTATTTACATCTTGTTCATCAGTGGGACTTGGGCTAGTAATGTGAACATCCTCTGAAATTGTGGTAGGCAAGGTAATAGAGACTTCCATTTGAATCATTTTTCCTCGCCGTGGTCGTGTATCAATCATTCGTTGATCATAGGTAGGGTTCTCCCGATAGACCATTGTCCTCATTGCTTCCCGGATCCCACATATGTCCGCCAACAGATTCAATGATTCAACAAAATGTGGGTCTACATTCTCGGCTTGCAGCATTTGGTTCACTAGGGCTCTGTTCGCCTCTTCTGTCATCTTATGTCTTCTCTGTACCTGCTTGATTGTCTTGTATAGCCGCTTGAGTTGTGCTGTGTAAGCAGGGGCCTCCTCTTCACTCTCCTCTGGTTCATTCCCCCGTTCTTCTTCTTGATTTTGTGTGCGAGGACCATGAGTATGTGGTGCCTCTTCTCCCAAATGTACCCTGCTTGTCTCGCCCTGTGGATGTTCTCCTTGGAATGATGATCCCGGGTCGGCATTGTCAAGAAAATCTTCACCATCAGATAAGTGGGCCGTCTCCAGGAATCTTTCAAAATCGAAATTGGGATCCTCAGTTAAAGCGGCCATAGATGCAAACTCGGCCTCAGTAGGTAGTGGAGGGGCGGATGGGGTGGGCTGTACCACGTCCCCTGCTTGAACTCCTTGAAGATGGATCGTGAAAGGTGCGACCTGGGCTTCTTCTCTGGGGGAAGCTTCGGTCGTGGCCTCGTGAGGGATCATTACCTGGGAGAGTGATCCACGCATTCGTTTCGCAGGCTGGCTCCCTGACTTCCGCCCTTTGAAAAACTCCAGCTGTGAATATTTTAGGGCTCTGGCAACCGGCACGTCATATGCAAGACATCGATAGATAATCCTTGTAAGCGCACAGCAGCCGTGTAAAGTAGGCTTCCTCACACCCCGCTTGCCTGCTTCATACACTTGGTCCAAGATCCATACAGGCATCTTAATGGGCAAGCTTCCTGTCTCTGCTAGATATAACCCATACCATATTTTCTTGTGTGGTTGGGTGAAGCGGTCTTGAGCTGGAAATGCGAAGTGTTGTAGGCACATTCGCAGAGGTATGGCAATGTTAGGGGTGAGGGCACACATTTCCTTTAACTTTTTGATTCTGTTGCTCTTCATTGAGTCTGGTATCAAGGGATCGCGATCCGACGGTACGTGAGTGCCATACATTTGAAGGGCTTCCCTGATTAATGTAATATTCAATTCAAACTTCCTCATTTCTTCCCGGTTTGATAAGGAGGGCACCTAGAATGTGCCTGAATGATCTTTATCACCTGTCGGCTTCAGTGTGGCAATCAGATAGTAGCACCTGAGGAAATGGGGTTCAGGCAGAGCTGCACTAAAATAAGTTTGTAATCCTGCTTTTTGCTAGATATCTTGAAGTGGAGCTGCATTTTGTAAGGTTTCGAATTCTCTTGAAAAGAACTGGAAGGTCCACCATACTCCTCCACACTCCATCTTGGACTCCCATATATGATCTGCGTCTCCCAAGTCTCCTGGCATCTCATTGAACCAATGAGAGTGCCCTTTTACTCTTTCGGTTAGGCCATTTGGTGGATCTGGAATAGGAATTCTCCGCACGTTCACGAACTCTTCAGGCCGAGCTATTGGTGGGGCCTCCATCGGCATGGCATCCCAATTGATTTGAGCACCAGAGCCTGCCTGAGAGCTTGTGCCTGCTGCTGTTGCCATGAGAGTAGGTTGCTTATCTGCTGGAAGAAGAAAGGCACATTAGTGTTGCATAGGAAACAAGATGTAATGGTGTTCCCTTCACAATACTAACATGACAATCCCGGAGGTCAGTGGTTAGTGGTGAAGTGTTTGTGATAGGTGTGAGTGGTGATTAGAGGTCAGTGTCATCCTAGATGCATACTTTGGTTATGCAATGGGCTCAGAATGCTCTTGTGTTAGAGTGGACGGATTTACAAAATTGGGTCAGGGGGTTTGATACATGGTTTAAGTCTCCAAACTTTGATAGGGGATTCGTAGCTCTTAGAGCTAAAGACAGGTAGAGATTTATGAACTAGAGTGTGATGGCTTTGGGACCTTTTGGGCACCCATTTCCAGACATTCCTCGGTTTGACTAAGTGTGGTTCGGGATGGTATTTAGGTAGAGTTCCTGCGTTGTTAGCCGAGGTGACTTGGGAGTGTTGAATTATGCCAGTAACTAGAGTTGGAGCTATTTGGGCTCGTAAACAGGCCTTGGGCACCCATATGTGTCTAGCATTGGGGCTAGCCGTCATTAACCGTTTAGGGACCCAAATAGACGTGGTGCTCCTAGGAGGTTGCCTAGGGTACTCCTTCACTTGTGTCCGTGATGGTGTGGCTTGTTTGTTGCCTCCTCAAGAGTTTTCTATTAGAGTTGTGGGTTTTCCATCCTTGCGTATCCAGATCTGCTTCGCGCCACGAGGTACTCTATGTTGCACTGGTTGGCACTCCTGCCTCTTGATCAACGGCCTCCTTCGTGTTGTATGATGTTTGGTATGCATGTTTAGAATCTCCTTTGGCCCAGCTGCGAACTCCTCATTGACTCCTGTACCTTTGGTAAGATTGACAATCCTTTGCACCATAGAACTTTGGACAAGAACAACATCATTATCTTTATGAGGATTCCTGGAGGGACCAGGAGTTGGTGCCTGTTCTATTGGTTTGAGTGCTTGATTTTCTAATTCAATCGTAAGACGGCTTTGGCCTACCCAAGCCTGAAGAAGTCCACTTCTTAGGTTGAGGTTGACTGAGTGATCATAGATCCAGTCTTGGCCCAAGACCAGAGGTTCGGTAAGATCCTCATCTTCACATACTAGCACTTTTGCTGGCATGAGAGCCTCTTGTATGTAGAGGGGAAGTTCCACCTCTCCCATGCAAGGGGTTTCAACACCTCCTAATCCTATTAGATATGCTTCCATGGGTTTTATCTCCAATAGCAGTTGTTGGCAGTAAGAAAGCCGGACTGCACTAGTGGCGGCACCTGAATCAATTAAAGCTCTCACGCTCATTGGACTGTCTGCTTGTCCTATTTCTAGGGTCACAAAAGGTCTTCGATCGATTATCTTATGGGAACGTTCACCGGAAGCCTCACACATGGCCATGTGATAACCTGGAGACTCTTGAGGTTCAGGCATAGGCTGATCCCTCCCTTGTCTCCTCAACTTCATTCGTCTGATGCGCTCTAAGGCCTCTGCCTGTGCTTCTTCTCGAATTCGTTTTTCCTCCTCCTTACGTTGCTTAGCCGTATTGAGTTGACGTAGCATTTCCTCTGTGAGGGGTTCTTGATACAACTTGACTCTGCATCCACTAATATAGTTTGGGAGAACATCACCCTCTAACGTGGCTAGTTGTACAGCTCCACTTGTGGAGATCCTATTTATGATCATAGGTCCATAGCCTCTTTTCTCTAATTTTCGTGCATGCTGCTTCAATGTGTAGACTAGGACTAGGTCTCCCGCTTTCAAGCCTTTATCCTTGACGTGTGCATCAAAATATGCCTTCTGTCTCTTCTTAGCTGCATATATCCCTGCAGCTACTCTCAGTCTTGTTTCTCCTAATCGTTCAAGGTCAAAAAGTCTAGAGAAGATTTCATGACCCGTCCATTCGTGCTCTTGTGCTACTTTCAATGTAGGTATTAAGAAGTCCAACGGTAGCACGACATTTTGGCCAAATACCATCTGAAAGGGGGTGGCTTGGAGTACCGTTTTGTAGGAGACTCGGTATGCCCAAACAGCATGGTGTAGCTGTTTGTCCCAATCAGAGCGTTTATTGTTCACTAATTTTGTCAATACATTGCATAGGATCTTATTGGTGCTTTCGGCTTGCCCGTTGGCTTGAGGGTGATAGGGGGCAGACTTCTTATGTACTACCAAGAATTCTTGGAGCAGATTTTCAATAACTTCATTCAAGAAGTGAGTGCCCCTGTCACTTACTAACTCTATAGGTAGCCCGTATCTTGTGAATACATTCTCAAACAAGAATTTAGCAGTTGTCTGAGCGTCGTTCTTCGTTGTGGCTTTTACCTCTACCCACTTGGTTAGATAGTCCGTGGCAACGATGATATACTCAGCATGGGAACCCTTAGCTAGGGGATTAATAGGACCTACAAAGTCTATTCCCCACTTAAAGAATGCACATCCGCCCATCATGGGCTTCAGTGGCATCTCATCTTTGCGTATAGGATACTGGGTTCGCTGACAAATCTCACACCTCTTCACATAGGTATGTGCATCCATGTGAAGGGTGGGCCACCAAATTCCTGCAAATAGGATTGCTTTGATCACCCTATCTGGACCAAAGTGTCCTCCTGCTACACCCTGGTGAGTAGTTTCCAAGATCTTTAGATATTCACTCTCATGAACACATAGTCTCAGGTAACCATCTTTTCCACGCTTGTATAGATTATCACCAATGAGTGAGTAATCTAGGGCCTCTTGTTCTAGACTTGTTTGTCTCGTCAGGGTCATATCTTGAGTGAATGTTTTTGTCCTCAGAAACGCCACTAGTGGCTTGCTCCAATCTGGCACTAGAGACTCGCGATAAAGGGTGGCATGTTCCACTGGTGGCTTAGTGCGACAAATTGGGCATTCCTTGCACATTCTATGGACGTCTCCTTCCATAGTTGGCCAGTACACTCCAAGTCTCCTCAATGTTTGTAGGGTTCGTTGTTTTGAGTAGTGTTGCTCTAATGCACCTACATGTGCTAATTGCAACCACTTCGCGTGCTCGTCCTCTTCCACACAACAAGCCAAGATCCCTTGATCCGTGTGCTTGTACATACTTCCTGCCATGATGTGATACTTTTGGGCTTTTACTACCTCTCTATCCTGTGTGGCCATTACTGAGTGGTTAGGCCCGTAGGTTAATACTGGCACTAATGGCTTAGCCCACTGCGGTACAACTTCCAAGTTAAACAAGTAAGCATCAGGTAAGTCATCTGACACTCCTTGTGGGGCTTCTCCTGATGTGAGCCTTGAGAGATGATCTGCTCTCAGGTGAGTTCTGCCTTTCCTCAGTACTACCTCAAAGTCATACTCCATGAGTAAGAGAAACCATCTTACTAATCTGCCCGTATTACATGGCTTGTTTATCAGGTACAGTAGAGCTTGGTGATCACTAAAAACTTTGAACTTATTTGCAAGCAAATAATGTCTAAACTTTTTAACTGCATATACCATGCCTAGTCCTTCTCTCTCCGTAGTGGTATAATTTCGTTCAGCTGCATTCAACTGTCTACTAGCATAGGCAATTGGAAGATCCATATTACCTTCACCGGTAGGTTGCATGAGTACACACCCAATAGCATAATTGGATGCATCCACGTGGACATGGAATGGCTTATTCCAATCCGGTGTGGTCAAGATTGGTGCTGAACACAATCTTCGTTTAAGCTCCTTGAAGGAATTCTCACATTCGTCAGTCCACTCAAAGTTAGTCAAAAGTCCATACAGAGGCTTTGCTATGATGGCGTACATGTGTATAGACCGGCGGTAGTAACCACAATGCCCCATGAAAGCCTGTACTTCCTTGACGTTCTTTGGCCTAGGTAGTTCTGCGATGGCTCTCACTTTCTCTTCGTTAGTGGATATGCCGTTCTTAGACACTATGTGTCCTAGAATTTTGCCTTGCCTGACCATGAAAACACACTTTTCTGGGTTCAAGCAGACTTGATATTCTCTGCATTTAGCAAAGATTTGTCTGAGTTCAGGTATATGGGTCTGTCTAATGTTGGAATGAGCGCACAGATCATCAACATAGACTTCCAAATTCTTCCTCAAGAACTCTTTAAACACGTGACACATCAATCTTTGAAAGGTAGCAGGTGCATTAGTAAGCCTGAATGGCATTACCCGAAGGCAAATATGCCCCACTCCATGGAAAAAGCCGTTTTATGTTGATCCTCTAGAGCAATGGCTACTTGATTATAGCCCAAAAACCCATCTAGGAAACTGTACACTTCCTTGCCTGCTACCCTTTCTAATAGGTGCTCAGTGATAGGAAGAGGATAACTGTCTCTAATCGTGGCGGCATTAACTTTTTTAAGGTTAATACACACACGCAGTTTTCCATTTTTCTTGGGCACCACTACAATGGGGGATACCCACTCAGTGTGCTCAATTTCATAGATGAATCCGGCTTCAACCAGTCTATCTATCTCCTCTTTGATTGTAGCAGCATAGTTATCATTGTATGTGTAGGGCTTCTGCTTCGAGGGTCTGGCATCTGAGGTCATGGGGATTGTATGTGAACATATATCAGGGTCTACCCCTTTCAAGTCCTTATAACTCCAAGCAAATACATCTCGGTATTCTCTTAGCAAGGCTATTAGCTCTTGTTCTTCCTCTTCTATCAGGCCATGACCTATGTACGTGCATCTTTCTTCTCCTTCCTCAATGGCTACAACTATTTTCTTGGTAATTTCCTTGCTATCATAGGCTTCTCCTGCTTGTGCCTCACGTTTAGGCATTCTTATCATGACTCTCCTATTGTCTATCTCATATTTTTTAAAATTTTCAGGGACCTCAAACAAGGATTCTTCTGCCTCCGGAGTGACTTCCTTCTTCTTTTTTTTCTTTCCTCCGCTCTTAGTAGCTACTTGTGTGGCTAACCTCACCTCATTTGTAAGCTCTCCATGCCTCTCGGGTTGAAATTCTACTTCATAGAAGTATTATTCATCTGATGCAAAAGGTGGGTCCATAATGATTGACTCTAGATCGGAGTCACTCGCATCATCAAATGCATCAGAGCTAGGTTTGCATTCTTCTAAAACTGCATCTCCCATGATTGGCTCTATTGAAAAGACTGAAATGTCATAGCGATCCTCATCACAGTGAGGTGTCCACTGCTCTTCATTGATGGCTACATCCATTGTTGCTAGGATTTCTGCCCAGCCATGGGGTTCAAATTCCTCATCAGGAAAGACTACAGGTGCATAGGCTGGGTCTTGAATTGATCTATGGTTTTCTTTTGCACCTACCTCTCTGGCTTTCTCTCTCTTCTCTTCTTCTACTGCTACCTTACACATCCATAAGTGGGTGTCTTCATGCATCCACGAGGATCCGAATCCTATGGAATGCACATACTCAGTCTCATCTTTGGCTCTATGGATGGGATTCCATTGAATAGGCGGTACGTCTCTATGAGAGTAATCCTTAAGATTGACTTTAGTTGTAACACCTAGATGTTGCAAATACAAGGAATTGGTTCCCCAATCCTGGACTACTTGCAACTGTCGCATAAATGGCCTTCCCAAAATCATCTCGTAGGCTTGGTTTTTGCTAAAGTCGCATATAGCAAAAGTATGCTCAAACTCAACCCCACATGTAGTGAGAGTTATTCCTTCTAGCAATCCTAAGGGTCTCTCTATGTGACCATCGCCCATTTGCAATTTCATCCTTGTGGGCCTGAGTGCTGGCTTGCCCCAGCGCTTCCATAGGGAAGTGGTAGCAATTGCAACACCTGCGCGTGAGTCTAGAATGGCCTTGGTGGTGTATCCTTGATGAGTGATAGGAAGATATGTGTTTCCCTCTTCGCCCTCACTCATGTCTCCTATCTTGTCCAAGGGTATTTCTGGCACTGTTCTCTGGGATCCTACCTGGGAACGAGGTTTTGCTATTTCTGGTACTTGTTTGGCGACATGCTTCCATAGCTCTGGCCTTACTTTGAGTAGCTCTTCTAAGGTGAGGTTACATTGTACTTTAGTGTTTTTCACTACCTCTGTGTTCCTAGGTATGATCGAGTCTTCGTTTCTTACCATGATTGTGGGTGCTCTCATATAAGTAGACTTAGCTTCCCATGGGCCTATGAAGTGGGGTAATTCTTGTAGAGAGTTAGACTCAAAGTCTAGTCTTTCCTGAGAGTGGGAGCTCTCCTGCTCCTCATAAATGGATGGGATGTCTTGTGGGAATTGGTCATGTGCATCATCCACCAATTCAATGGGAGGAGGTACTTCACTTTCTTTAGCCCATTTGTCTTCTTGAATCTCTCATAGGAATTCTGGTGTGAATCGATTCATAGAAGATGATGTGTCTGGCTTCGTAGAGTTAGGCACATAAGCTTCAGGCATATATGCTTCCTGGGCAGGAAGACCTGCTCTTTCACTTGCCTTGTCCTTATGTTGAGAGGCGGGTTCCTTTTCTAATTGTGCAATTAGCTTCTCTATTCTTTCTAACAATCCATCAAAGTGCAATTGTGTCTTCACTGAACTAGAGATGTTAAATAGGCGACTGGCTTCAAACATGGTTTGAGCCAATTCCACCATCTTCGCGCAAATTTTGGTTCGTTCTAGCTCTAGTTCTCCTCTAGGGTAACACTTTTCATGATCAGTTACGTTTGGCCCTTCTTGGATTCTGGCCTGATATGCTTTAAGCATCATGTTTAGGTCCTCGAGAGTGGGATCTGCTAGGACTGATCCTACTCTTGGGGGTGGTGGGTTTAGGTGAGGCGGGTTGGAAGGTGGCAGTTCGGATGGAGTTGGGAATGGTGGAGGTGGGGTAGTGTGAGAGGGAGTTTGAGATGTGAGTTCAGTTATCCTGGCTTTTGTTTCTCTGAGGCTTTCCTCGAGTTCACTCATCTTTTTTGCCCATTGTCTTTTCATTCTTTCACGACTATCCTTCCAAGATCTAGTCCTTTTCTTTGTCATGCTCTCTGTTTCACTAACATCTGGGCTCTTTTCCTGGCCTACCCCTTGGTTTTGCTGTAAGGCTTGGGCTCTCGTGACCACTTGTATTGGCGCAGTGGAAGTGACACTTCCTGTGGACTCTACCACTAACCCTACAACATTGATAGGAGTAATCTTTGGCATATTATTAGGATTCTTTGGACAATCTCGTAAGAGATGCTCCTTTCCACACTCTTGGAAAAAGTCGTGGATTGTCACTGATTGGGTTTGGGTAGGTGCCGGCATGGGGCAATCACGAATGAGGTGATCTCCCTGACATCTGTAGCATGGTCCTCTAGGGAATGGGGGTCTTACCTGTCTAGGTTGGGGTCTAGAGTTAGGGTTTGTGTACATTACATTTGTGTACTCCGGCTCCCAACTAGGTTCACTCGGTTCCTCACTGTAGTAGGACTCACCATGTTCAGGAGATTGCATGTAGTACGCCTGGGGGCTATCAACATGTGTAGAATCGAAACTATGGTCACTGGGGTCACTTTCTGATAGCAATGGGGTTACTGGCACTATGGCCCTATTCAGGTTTTCTTCTACAGCTGCATACTTTACCAGGATTACATTAGTAGGAGCAGATGGTTGCTGTGCTAGCACTGGCTGGGGTCTCAGTTGGGCCTGGTATTGCGGTTGGTAATTTTGCTGAGGCCTAGTATACTATTGTGGTGGGTACTGACTCTAGTATCTGCCTTGTTGAGGGTATGGCTGAGGGTACGTCTGCCTAACGGCTTGCTTATTGTAGGGGCAATCTTGCGCGGTGTGATTGGTGTACCTCCGTTCTATGGTGCAGTACTGGCTACTAGGATTTACTTGGGGTTGAGCCATAATGGGACATACATTCGCCATGTGGTCGCCACCACAAGTATAGCATCTTTTCACTGGGGCAAACCTTGGGATTTGTTTGCTAGAGACACCTAGTTTTTGTGCCACTTTCTCAGCGAGTTCCTCAATTGATGTGGATTGCGTGGAAGAGAGGCTAGAGGCACTATCAAAATCTTTGTATATTTTGGAAAGCTCTAACTCCTCCCCTAGGTTATCCTCGATGTCAATGCACCTGTGTACACACTCTTCTATGGTCCTAGGGTCCTTCAAGTACACATAAGATCTCAATTTGGTACTTAGCAATCCATCCAAGAATAAAGCCACTTGCTTAGCTGGTGTGGGTAGCTCAGGGATGGGACATCTCTCTAGATATTGCCTAAATCTTCTTCCTGCAAGTCTCACGGTCTCTTGAGGGGTTTGCTTGAAGCTGTGAATCAATGAGGAGGTATTATGCCTTATGCCACTCTTAGAGAATTCAATAATGAAAGCCTCTAGGAGTTGGTCTATGCTCCTAAACTGCCTCTCATTCAATGGTTGAAACCACATAAGGGCAGTGTTCCTAAGGGTTAGACCAAAGGCATTGTACTATGTGAATAGATCTTCCACTTGTTCAGCTCTCAAGACTTGCCTAAACTCTGCCACATGATCGTATGGGTCTCCTGTGCCATCGAAGTAATTTTTCATGGACTTGACTAACTGAGTTGGTCTTAAAATCCTGGTGTGTTCTCTAGGTCGTGGTAGAGGGAACTCATCCGCGTGTCTTTGATTCCTAGGAGCTCTAAGTACCTCAGGTTCTACTCTATTTGTTTCCGTCCTCGTTCTTTCTTTGCCCCCTGGGTTGGCAAAGCTTACTTCTAGCCTATCTCTGCTTCTGTCTCTTTGAGTTCCATGAGCTTGGGATGTTCCAGCTCCAGGGTGACCATAGGACACATTCGATCTTGGTTGGGGGAAAACGAATTCACCCTTCCAAGTGTAAGCATGTCTATCATGTTCTGTAACCACAAAGATCCTCTCTGAAGCGTGATGTAAGTAGGTCACTCTGCCTGGGCTATCAGGATCCTTAAACTCATAGATCATGATTGTTCCTATAT
The DNA here is from genome assembly GCA_020310875.1 of Ceratopteris richardii. Taxonomy (NCBI): domain Eukaryota; kingdom Viridiplantae; phylum Streptophyta; class Polypodiopsida; order Polypodiales; family Pteridaceae; genus Ceratopteris; species Ceratopteris richardii. The sequence continues at coordinate 68,366,424 of CM035423.1, forward strand.
CAATTGGCCGATCAGATTTATATCTCCAAAAGGCTTCATCAATCTCTTGGTTCAGAAGCAGATCTATACTCTTGTTGTCTTGGGGAATCCACTCAGGAGTGAGAATTCTCGTAAGAACAGATTTCCCTCGAGGGGTCCTGGGCTCTGCACCCATGTTTCCTTGTTCTAGGTCCTCTATGTCCGTCTCAGGGATCACATTCCCGAATTCATCTGTCCTATCTGGGTGACTGGTGAGTACATATATTGTCCCTTCCTTGTCTAGGTCTGCTCCGTTTTCAAACTTGACAGCTAGGTGCTCTAGTCCTATGGATTGGTCAGGGTTTTTAATCTGGACCACGGATCTTCCTAGACCGTCCTCATAGATGCTAGCACCTAATCGGTTGGTCCTAAGGTATTCCAGCTGCGTCTTGTACAGGCCTTCTACCCTGTGCAAGTATGGCACTCCTGAACTTCCCGTAGGTCGGTCCATGCCTTGAGACATCTCTGATTCACTGGTCTCATAGCTAGGGTAGTATGAGTGGTGGCTCAACTGCTGGGCCCAAGACCTAGCAGTATGATTAACGCTAGCTTCTGAAGACCTAAGGCTTTGTCTATCCCTTACTAGATGTCGTCCTGATCTAAGGTTCATATGCCTATTTAAGAAGCCCAATTTTTGCCCAAAGTACAACCTCGTTGCTGAGTTCTTTTGTACCACTTACTTGATTCTTTTTAGTGGTTACCGTGTTTATGCTCTTGTCAGAAATCATGTCGTCAGGAATATTTGCGTTAATTTTCGCACTGTAAGTTGATCGTTCCACGTTAGATTCTTTCCATTAAGGTTATCGCATCACGAAGAGATTATGTTTAATCTTGAACTTGAGTGCATAGGTAGTCTTCAACTTGATTGATGCCTACCGCAGCCCTGGCCTACTTTATCACTAGTCGTTCTTAGCCTAAGCTAGGAATTGACAGAGGGAGTTGAGGGTTTCCAACCTTTGTTGCTGATCCTTTGTTCTTTAGTGCTCGAGAACCTGATTCTCAGGCTTGCACAAAGCCCTTGCTTGGATGCTCGCAATTGCTCTCACTGGACTTGTATTAGTCCCAAGATTAGCTCAAGACTTAGATTCAAATGACACAGTAGATCACTTTCATGCATGTGACTCACAGACCCAACTATCCTTGGCCTTCATGGAAAACAATCCCCTGGATCCCTTAGTTTTCCTACCTCGGGGTATGGTCAACTTCAAAAAACTTATCTAATAATCCTGATATTAATTTTCACATAACCAATGGAAGTTTTGGTTGTACTCCTCACGAGCTTTTCAACAAAACAAGAATCACAGCAAACGGATTTCGTATGAGAAAGTTATGCCAGTTCAGGGTTTTGGTGCTAAAACAGGGTTCAACAGGCTAACAGGTCACATGATTTTTCTCAAAAATACATGTGTAGGGACCTCACAAATCACTAATTGCTCTCTAAGTATGCCCAAAATTCCCCCAAATACTTGGAAATATTAACCCTAATTTTTTGGCCGAAAAGCCTGTCAATCGCGATCGACAGGTCTGTCAATAGCGATTGACAGAGGTGTCCGTCGGGGCCTATCGGTCGCGATCGACACATCAATCGCGATCGACAGTGTCAATCGCGATCGACAGAGTCGAACGTGGGTCCTGTCAATCGCGATTGATGGTGTCAATCGCGATCGACACTTTTTCCGGGTTTTTCGCCGTGATTTCAGTCAATCGGGGATGTGTCCGTCGCGATGGACACGTGGCTACACGTAAAAGTCAATCAATCGTGGAAATTCTGTCGGTCGCGATCGACGGTGTCAATCGCGATTGACAGATCCTACATGGCAGTCAGTCGGTCGTGGGGTCTGTCGGTCGCGATCGACAGGTTTGTCGGTCGCGATTGACAGGGTCTGTCGGTCGCGATTGACAGGGTCTGTCGGTCGGGATTGACAGAGGTTGTCGATCGTGGCTGTCGATCGCGATCGATCGTGTCGGTCGTGATTGACAGAAAAACACGGAATTTTTAAGTTTTGCTTAGTGATTTGGAATGTGCTCTTTATGCTTGTTATAGTGGTGCACTTTGTTTTACCAAATGATCGAATTTTCTGTCAATCGCGATCGACAGAGGTCTGCGACACAGAGACAGTTCTTAGCGTTTCCGTACCTGCGTGGAGTGCTGGAGATGATGATGCTGCCAGTACCTGCAAGAAAGCTCTAAAAAAAAGCAAAAACCATGCACACAATATCGCTCTCTCGCTCTCTCTCACAAGTGGAATGAGGGAAATGAGGTGGAGAAGGTGATATAAGCGAAAAACTGAAAATTTTCGCGATGATGGAGATGGAGATCGGATATGGTGGGGATGATGATGATGATGATGGTGGTGAGGTAAGGAAGAGAAAAAACAAGAAGAGTAAAGAAATTACCTACGACGCCAACGTCTCAACTCTACGTCTTACCATCACATGCTCGTCCTCAAAGCTCGATCCCCGGCAACGGCGCCAAAATTTGGTGTAGCTCAGTGATGAGTAGCACCTCCTTTAATGTCAATCCGGGAAGACATGAGGATGGTATGAAGACCTCGAGCAAGTGAAGGCACAAATGTGTGAGTGACAAGCACACTAACATGCACACACATACACACACACGCGCACACACGGCAAGAACAAAGAGAGTAAGACAATGGAATCACTTCTATTGCAACCAAGTTCTCATACAAGCTCAAAACTACAAGAAGCTCGCCCAAAAATGAGCTCTCTAGCTCTATTTATAGTTTTTGCCTAGCTTTGGTCCTGTCCAGACCTAGTGTTCGGCCTAGTTAAAAATTAGGTTCCAGGGTTTAATTGAGGGCTCAAACGAGATCTAAAAAATACGAAAATTGATAGGCAACTACTTCTAAGGCTCCTCAAGCTCGAGGACTCCTCGGCTTGTAC
>CM035423.1:68376845-68386845 GCA_020310875.1 Ceratopteris richardii
CAGGTAATCACACTTCCTTTGCTTCGTCCACTCCCGTGATGATGATAGCGGCATCCGTTGAAGTAGTGCCCATCTATCTATGTATGTGCAGGAGCACTATGGCACCGTGCAGGAAGTGACCAATGTCGTCTACAAGGGTAGCACTGCAATCAAGTGCACGCAAGTCTACGTTCACAAGGCTATCGTTCACCTTTTCATTAAAAAATGTGAATCTCTACTTTCATAAATGGGATTTCTTGGTGGTGATGTTCATCTAAGAAAAGATCCAAAGCTTCTACAAAATATAGGTAATGTACAAAAGAGCTTGGACTTTGGATAGCTTGGACTCAGAGGAGAGCTATCCAGAAGTACTGATTCATCCAGATTTTCAATCTAGGAAAATAACTGTCACAACAAATTGGAAATTTACAAATGTAAGGGAGCTCCTAGAATACCTTAATGAGGCATCATCATAGTTCATATTCTCAATTGATGATGCAATAGTTAACATTGGATCAGAGAAAACATTATCTTGCATAACTTGCTCGCCACCCAGGGTGATCAAGTTCCAACCCTTTAGATTGTAACAAGTCTCCTTCTTTAAGAAGATTTTTTTTCAAACTTCCATTGATTTTTCTTTGCAAGATGGTGACTAAGAATGTGACTGATTACATCACTTCAATTATGTCTTTTTATGGACTATATTCATCTTGGCATTTTTTTGTTTATTTTCAAGATTGTGAGGAGGTTTCAATGGTGCAATGATTATACAGGAACTTGCATATGACAAAATGGATGGTATGACAAAATGGAAAAGATTGGATGACACGACCGATACAAGCGATATGGACCATCTGAAATTATCTGATTGCCCATATCGCTTGCATCGGTCGTGTCATAAAAACTTCTCTATCCTCTTCACATTTAACTTTTATGTAGGATGGTGACTAAGAATGTGACTGATTACATCACTTCAATTATGTCTTTTTATGGACTACATTCATATTGGCATTTTTTTGTTTAATTTCAAGATTCTAATGAGGTTTCTATTGTGCAATGATTATAAAGGAACTTGCATGAGTAAATTCTAGGTGATTCAAGAATATAAAGAAATTCTTACATAATATATCTCCCCTTTTAGAACCTTTTTCCATACTTCCATTGATTTTGCTTTTGCAGGATTGTAAGTAAGAATGTGACTCATTACATCACTTCAATTATGGCTTTTTATGGACTATATTCATATTGGAATTTTTTTTTAATTTCAACATTTTGATGAGGTTTCAATGGTGCAATGATTATACAGGAACTTGCATATGACAAAATCGATGGTATGAAAAAATGGAAAAGATTGGATGACATGACCGATACAAGCGATATGAGCCATCCAAAATTCTCCGATTACCCATATCGCTTGCATCGGTCGTGTCATAAAAACTTCTCTATCCTCTTCACATTTAACTTTTCAACATGAATAAAGCAAAAAGCACCCAAAATAGACATTTTGATGATAGAACCAATTCAATTTTTCTGGAACCATGCAATGAAGTCACTTTTACTTAGTTCTCAAGAGGATCAATTCAATATTACATTACTCAAGGCATATAAATATAGTTACAATGACCATCTTCCAGATGAAGACTTGCATAATTACATACAATTTGTACATCAATAAATCTTCCAACATATGTTGGTTACACATTAAATTACAATCTTACATTCCAAAAATATAAGGGCATATTGCATGTTCCATAATGGCATTTATTGCTCTCTCCTTGATCAAGATGACCCAAGCATATGGATAGTCTGACAAGTTCAACTCAGGGTTGTAAAACCTGCTTTCCAAGAACCTTACTGCATTTGCAATCACTCTCCAGTCACACGAGGTGTTGTATTTTACAGGCACATGTATTTGAATGTATGCAAACCTTTTTTCTTCTTTCAATGAAGGAATTCCTAGAATGTTTTGGTCAATATGCATTTTGAGAAGCTTAGCAGCACTGCAAGGTAAACTTAAATTTAGAATGGATGGCAAGGCTTTAAAATAGAACACAACAAAACGTATGGCGAGGCTTACTGTAGCTCAGTGATGAGTAGCACCTCCTTTAATGTCAATCCGGGAAGACATGAGGATGGTATGAAGACCTCGAGCAAGTGGAGGCACAACTGCGTGAGTGAGAAGCACACAAGCATGCACACACATACACACGCGCGCGCACACACGGAAAGACAAAGAGTGAGAAGCAATGGAGTTCTTAGATTACTTTCAAGAAGCTCTTACAAGTTCATTTCAATTACAATCCAACCTCAAAAATGAGCTCTCTAGCTCCTTTTATAGTTTTTGACTAGCTTTGGCCCTGTCCAGACCTAGTGTCCGGCCTAGTTAAGAATTAGGTTCCAGGGCTTATTTGAGGGCTCAAATGAGATCTAAAAAATACGAAAATTGGTAAGCCACTACTTCTAAGGCTCCTCAAGCTCGAGGACTCCTCGGCTTGCACAAAATGGAGCCACAAAAAGGTGAACATGGTATTTACAGGGGTTGTTAGTGATGAGAATCACTTTTAATTGGTGTAAGGGTTTTGAAAAATTAAAGGGTTGCCTTAGTGCTAGATCTGCGTGAATGCTCGTACTTGCTTCTTCATGAAGAAAATTATTGGCCTACTTGCCAGATCGTCGTTGACTCCCTTGTTTGCTTGTGCCTTCTCTCCCCTCTGACTCTCTTCTCTGACTGCCATGCCTTGTCAGTCCTTCAGTTCCTTGTCTGCTGCTAACACCCCCCCCTCTCTCGCGTCTGTCGTCCTTGACAGACCCTTGTTGGGAGGGTCGTTGGACGTAGTATTCGACAACGTCTTGCGCTAAGTGATGTTCGGCAATCCTCAATCCTTTGGCCAAGTCTGTGAGTAGAGCATCCCAATCTACCGGCCCGAGAACCTCTGGATGTGGCATACGTAACTTGTCTGAATGGAGAGCTTGTTCCACTGCAAACAATTGTAATAAATGTGAGGGCCTGGGAATGAAGATCTCTGAGTGATATTCCCAGAACCCTGTGACAAACATCTCTTCAAATGTCTGTTTGAAGCAGGCCGGTAGGTATTTGATGCGGGCATGCCATGCATAAACAACATTAATAGAGGGCGTTGTGCTCATGTCATAAACAAGATCCTGATTGCCTTCATTGAATCCGAGCGCAGAGAGGTGAGGTTCCTTAACATTCTTGAAGGTCCGGAAGGTGACTATCATGAGTTCAAAAATTTTAAGGCACATCTGTGTCATGACATCTGGTACGTTTTTGAACCTGACACCCCAATGCCGAATTGTCGATATCATATACCCTACAGTAGGTTGACCTTTAGGTGGTGCTAAGTAGACATAGTTGAGCCATTTCTCACATCCTTTGGTTGTCAGCACCATCTTTGTGTATTCCGGCCACGACCTTCTTCGGAAAACAGGACAGTAGCAGGGATTGTACTTGATATACAGGGGCATGTTATTCCATGTGCGATTCATTTCCGGGTAGGTTTCAAGCAGCCGAATTCTCCAAGTTGGTTGGCGAATATTTCCCTGCTTGGCACTTTCTGGTGGATGTCGTCTGGTGCAAACTGTGTGGCAGAGGTTGGTTCCCGTGAGGTGTGGTGCTTGATTTCAGCATTATAATCCGCCATTAAGACACAAAAAGGAACATACAAGTCGTCGGAGGTGCCGATCCACCTGTGATGTGAGAGGTTTCTAAAGTACTCGGATTTTATGATTACCTCTTCCAATCGTGACATGGATGCTATTTGAACTGCTACCCTGTCATCATGGGTGGTGGCCACTTTCTCTAATCTCTGCATCCATTCAGGGGCCTCTATCTCAATGGTGTCCATGCCCTCTGCTGCCTGCTTGCCTCCAGGTGCTGGCATTGGAACGTACGGGTCCTCAAAAGTTTCCTCTACTTCGATTGGTACTAGGTCTTTAGGTTCTGGTTCTACCAAGGGGGAGGGTTGGCGTTCATACTCAAGCACTTTCTTTTGTAATTCTTCGAGTTGTGCTTTGAGCGCAGTTACTTCATCAGTTGTGTCAGCTGTGGTTGGGACTTCTTTGGGTGGTTCTGGTTGAGCTGCCAATTGCCTTAGTAGTTCGTCTCTTTCCTTTTCTAAGGCTGCATGGGCTTCGAGGAGATCAGCATGGGTTTCCAATATGATTTGCATATTGTCCGAGGGAATGGCCTTAAACTTCTCCGGGTCAATTTCTTGTGGGGAACCTTCCATGGCTACTTCCAAGTTCTCTTCGTTTTGTGTCTGAAGCCGTCTATTTTCTTCTAGGGCTGCAGACATATGCTTCCGTAATAGAGCCATGTTGCGGCGGAGCTTGAGGTTCTCTGTGATTTGGGAGTGTAGCAGATCATCCATTTGTTGTCTTTCTTCTGCATCTGGCTGCGGTGGATTTGCCACTAATTGCTCATGTTGTTCTTGCAATGCACTAAACTGCTGTTGTAATTGTTTCTTCTCCTTCTCTAAGTCAATGAATCTTCCTTGTAATGCTTCATGACTCCTGAACAAACTTGTATGTTGAGCATCGAGGTGCTGATAGTGTTGTTGTAACTGAGACATGCACTGATACATGTTATTAAATACATTATTAATGGGGGTGGATGCAGGAAGGGTGTTAAATGCAGAAGGAAAGGGAAAGGGGAAGGGAAGTGTGAATGCGGTGCTGGAAAATGGTGAAGTGGGTGGTGGGGGAATGGGAGATTGTGGCCGTATGGGGGGAGGGAGAGGTGCGGTGGAGGGTGATATGTCCATAAAATCCATGGTGGACGCAGTAGTGGGAGTGATTGTGAATAGTGGAATTGTGGGTGTAGTGATTGTGGTGAATGTGTACAGTGGTGTGTGCAGTTGTGAATATGAACTGCCCGAAAGTGTGAGTGGGGGAATGGGGATGTCAGTAGTTGCCGTTAGGATTACAGTGTTAGTGGAGGTGTATACAAGGGAGGTGTTGAGAGGGTGTGTGGGTTGATTGGCGGTTTGTGCTTCAGTCGTGGCAGTGGACTCGGAGGCGGTGACGGTGGTTGTTACATTGGTAATGGGAGGTGAATGTGGTGGAGTGGGAGGCAGGGGTGGCAAGGGGGGTGATGGGGGTGCACTGGACACATGGGTCTCTTCAGTATCGTGCACAGTGTGTGCTGTGCCCGTGGTCGTGGCTGTCCCTTGTGTTTCGGATACTAAGACATTCATCTGTTTCCCTGCTCGTGGGGGACGTCTTCCGTATCTTCTTTCCGTTCTGCGTGATTGTGCCAGGGCAGTATGTACTGTCTCAGGTACTCCTAAAGCATCAGATATCATATCCAGTGTGGCACGATATTGTTCGTCGACTCCTTCCTCCTCAAGGATTTGGTGCATGATAGCCTTTCTTGCTGCAAGGGATAACTTATGTTGTTGTTGGACCCTGTTGATGGTATCGTAGAGCTTTTTCAACTCCTTTGTATATGCTGGGGCACCCTCTAGCTCCTGTATAACTTCTTGCTCATAGTCATGCGCCTCCTCATCAGAAAATCCTTCTTGTTCATCCTCTTGGCCCTATTCTTCTTCATCCTCCACTTCCACCACTTCTGGTTGTCTTGGCTGGGGTTGTTCTGTAGCAGTTTGTTGTCCACTACCCTGCTCTGCTTCGACTTCCGCATGAACAGCTTCAATGATTCTAGCAACTTCTTCATCCATTAGATCTTCCAAAGTGAATCCGTGAGGAAATTCCAGATCCGTAGGTACAGGTGGAAACACAAGATTAGGGCCATCTGTGCTGTGCCTGGGTAACCTGATAGTAAATGGTTGCACTCGTCTGGGAAGCCTTGGAGTTGTTTCAGGTGTTAGGGTAGCACCGCGGGCTTGTGCACAAGGCATCTGGACAGCGCCTCTCATCTTCTTTGAGGGAGGCCCTACAGCTGACAGTCTACGTTGACACTCCTGCACTCTGGTCCAAATGAGAGCCCTCTGTACTGGTACATCATACACTAAACATCTATATACAATGCGGGTGAGTGCACAACATCCGTACAATACAGACTTTTGTTTTTTATACCACCTTTGATGAGCCAAGTGGATTTGGTCGATATAATCCAGTGAGGCATGTTGATTGTCAAATCAAAAGCATCTGCTAAGTAGAGGCTAAACCAGATCTTTTTGGGAGGCATTGTGAACCTTTCCTGCGCGGGGAATGCGAAATGTTGCATGACCATGCGTAAATGAATGGCGATCGTAGGTGTCATCGCGACCATGTCCTTTAATTTTGTCAAATTTCTGTTCTTCATATTGTCTGGAACCATAGTCTCTTTCTCCGTAGGAATGTGCATACCTTTCATGTCCAAAGCTTCCCTTACCAAGTTGATAGTTAATCTGAAGCGCTTGAGCTCATTGCCCCTTGTGAGAGATGGGAGGACAAAGGATCTGTATCCCTTTTTGTCTTTGCTCGGAGTAAGGGTGCTAATCAAATAAGAGCATCTTAGAAAATCCGGCTTTGGCAATTGGAATTTGAAGTACTCGTAGAGTCCTGCCTTCTTCCATATGGGTTTCAATCCTTCATTATTCTGCAATCTTTCAAATTCCTGGTAAAAAAGTGATACCTGCCCCAGTGCCCATTGAATTCTATCTCTGCCTCCCACATATAATTGCCTTCACCTAGGGGTCCTGCCACATCACTGAACCAATGAGAATTTTTGCTGACTGGCATTGTGTGCTCCTGTGGAGGGTTCTGAACCGGTATGGCATGTAATGCCCTCAATGCCGCTGGTCGTTCCTTTAATTCCTCCTCGACCGGAAGGCTTTCAATGTCCACAACTTGGGGGCTGGTGCCTGCCTGGGAGCTAGTTCCTATCGTATCTGCCATGTTACTTCTTACTTCCTGTCTCTGTGAGAATATACAAACATGTGTTTATATTGTACAGGACAAGAGACAACCGTTGTTGTTCCCATTACAACATTAACATGAGGGTCGGGAGAGATTAATGGGTTAGTAAGTGCTCGGTGCGAGTGTGTGTGTGGTTAGGAGTTCGGTAGACCTAAGAGCTAAGTGGAATGATGTAGTGTGATAGTGATGTGGTTAGTAGGTTGTCATGGATTTACAAATGGGGTCCGGGGGTTTGTTACAAGTCTTAGGCTGCCAAATGCAATGGATGGGTTTTGCTCTTGGTTTCGTAGAGACTCTCGAGAGCTTTATAGGTGTGTCGGCTTGAAAATGAGGCCTTTTAGGGACCCATTTACAAGTGATTCTGTTCGTGCTCATGGGCCTTGGTGTGTTCCTGAGTGTTGAAAACGAGTGGATGCCGGCTGTGCGAGTGAATGGATCATGTTGTATAGGGTGTGGTCTTGGTGTAGCTATTTGAGCCCGCAAACAAGCCTTAGGCACCCAAATTTGTCTTGATTGTGGGCTAGCCTTCATCGACTTCTTGGGCACCCAAATAGACTTCACGTTAGCAGAAGAACTTATGAAAGACTTCTTATTAGTGTCGTGTTGTTGGTTACTAATAAGAGGCTTTGCCCGTGTGGTTGGCTTGAGTGCAACCGGGTGTTCGCCTTTCTGCACCCACACTTGTTTCACTAGCTGAGACATTTTGTTGCGCAGGTACTTTTGATCTCCGACATAGGTAGTACTCTACTTCTTCTGCCTTTGATCCACCTTTGGTTGCTGCCTCCCTCTGGCCTTTGGAAAAGAAGGGAGTTTCGTTGCATCCCTGACTCCTTTTTTGCGAACATCATTCCTCTGCAACACATAGTTTTGGACAAGAACAGCATGGTCATCTTCATGTGTACTCCTGGAAGGACCAGGAGTGTGTGCCTTTCCTAGTTCCTTGAGTGCTCCATTATCTAACTCTACTGTAATTCGACTATGATTGACCCATACCTGAAGAAGTCCACTTCTTAGGTTTAAGTTGACTGCTTGGTCATAGATCCAGTCTTGACCCAAGACAAGGGGTTCAGTGAGGTCCTCATCTTGACATACTAGTATTTTAATTGTCATTGCCTCATCATGAATATAGAGGGGAAGTTCCACCTCGCCCATGCAAGGGGTTTCCACGCCTCCCAATCCTATGAGATATGCTTCCACAGGATTGACAGTTAATTGCAACTCTTGACAGTAGGACAATTTAACAGCACTAGTGGCTGCACCTGAGTCAATCAAGGCTCTTACAGTCCTTGCACTCTTTCCTTGTCCTATATCTAAGGTTATGAAAGGACGTCGATCAGTTATCCTATGTGAGCTAATACCTGAAACTTCACACATAGCCACGTCATATCCTTGATCTGCATATGCATCTTGCCTAGGGTGCTCTCTGCCTTGTCTTCTTAATTTCATTCTCCGTATGCGCTCTAGGGCTTCTGCTTGGGCTTCTTCTCGAATTCGCTTTTCTTCCTCTTTGCGTTTCTTAGCAGTATTGAGTCGACTTAGCATTTCCTCTGTGAGAGGTTCCTGATACAACTTGACTCTGCATCCGCTGATATAACTTGGGAGAACATCGCCTTCTAATGTGGCTAGTTGCACTGCTCCACTTGTTGAGATTCTGTTAATGATCATGGGTCTGTAGCCTCTCTTCTCCAGTTTCCTCGCATGTTGCTTCAATGTGTAGACTAAAACTAAGTCGCCTGCCTTTAAACCTTTATCCTTAATGTGGGCATCAAAGTATGCCTTCTGTCGTTTCTTTGCTGCATATATCCCTGCAGCTTCTCTCAGTCTTGTTTCTCCTAATCGTTCAAGGTCAAAAAGTCTAGAGGAGAGTTCATGACCCGTCCATTCATGCTCCTGTGCTACTTTCAATGTAGGTATTAAGAAGTCCAAAGGTAGCATGGCGTTTTGGCCAAATACCATCTGAAAGGGGGTGGCTTGGAGTACCGTTTTGTAGGCGACTCGGTATGCCCAAACAGCATGGTGTAGCTGTTTGTCCCAATCAGAGCGTTTATTGTTCACTAATTTCGTCAGTACATTGCATAAGATCTTGTTGGTGCTCTCAGCCTGGCCATTTTCTTGAGGGTGATAGGGGGCAGATTTCTTATGAACTACCAAGAATTCTTGGAGTAGATTTTCAATCACTTCGTTCAAGAAGTGAGTGCCTCTATCACTAACTAGCTCTATAGGTAGCCCGTATCTAGTGAACACATTCTCAAACAAGAATTTAGCAGTTGTTTGAGCATCGTTCTTCGTCGTGGCTTTTACCTCTACCCACTTTGTTAGATAGTCTATTGCAACAATGATATATTCTGCATGGGAACCCTTAGCTGGGGGATTAATAGGACCTACAAAGTCTATTCCCCACTTAGAGAATGCACGTCCACCCATCATAGGTTTCAGTGGCATCTCATCTTTACGTATAGGATACTGAGTTCTCTGACAGACATCACATCGTTTCACATAGGTATGTGCATCCATGTGAAGGGTCAGCCACCAGAAACCCGCAAATAGTATTGCCTTGATCACCCGATCTGGTCCAAAGTGTCCTCCTGCTATATCTTGGTGAGCAGTTTCCAAGATCTTAAGATATTCACTTTCATGGACACATAGCCTCAGGTAACCATCTTTACCACGCTTATATAGATTATCACCAATGAGTGAGTAATCCTGGGCTTCTTGTTCTAAACTCCTTTTCCTAGCCAGAGTCATGTCTGGAGGGAATGTTTTCGTCCTCAGGAAGGATACTAGTGGTTCACTCCAATCTGGCACTATGGACACTTGATAAAGAGTGGCATGTTCCACCGGTGGTTTAGTGCGACAGATTGGGCATTCTTTGCACAACTTTTGGACATCAGCTTCCATAGTTGGCCAATGCACTCCGAGTCTCCTTAGTGTCTATAGGGTTCGTTGTTTTGAGTAGTATTTCTCTAATGCACCTACATGTGCTAATTGCAACCACTTCGCATACTCGTCCTCTTCTACAAAACAAGCCAAGATTCCTTGATCTGTGTGCTTGTACATACTTCCAGCCATGATGTGATACTTTTGGGCTTTTACTACCTCTCTATCCTGCGTGTTTATTACTGGATGGTTAGGTCCGTAT